>CM066983.1:78495820-79695820 GCA_033977485.1 Hydrangea macrophylla | reverse complement strand
GTTGAATTTAGTTGTGTTGTGTGTGAATTGTCTAAACATACACGATCTAGTTACATTCCTCGCATGCATGGTGCCCCATGTGCATTTGATCTTATTCATAGTGATGTGTGGGGTCCTTCCCCAATTACTGCTATCTCTGGCCATCACTACTATGTCACATTTATAGATGATTACACTCGTTGCACTTAGGTCTATCTTCTAAAGAAAAAATCTGAAGTATTCACTTTGTTCACCAAATTTCTGTAAATGATTAAAACCCAATTTAATACAATTGTGCGTAATCTTCGATTTGGCAATGGCAGGGAATATATTACTAATGAATTTCGATTGACTCTTAACCAAAAGGGTATCCTTCAACAACTCACATGCCCATACACCCCTGAACAGAATGGTGTTGCGGAACGAAAGAACCGCTCCATCATGGCTGTTGTTC
The DNA here is from genome assembly GCA_033977485.1 of Hydrangea macrophylla. Classification (NCBI taxonomy): domain Eukaryota; kingdom Viridiplantae; phylum Streptophyta; class Magnoliopsida; order Cornales; family Hydrangeaceae; genus Hydrangea; species Hydrangea macrophylla. Next base: position 79,695,387 of record CM066983.1, on the reverse strand, counting down.
GGTGCCTTTTGTGTGGGATGCATGTCCCCAAATATTTTTGGCATATGGCTGTTCTTACTGCAACCTACCTCTTGAATCGAACTCCTAGTCGAGTCTTACATGGTAAAGCCCCTTTACAAATTCTTCAGCCCGATTGTACTCTTTTTTTGATTTTACCTCGAGTCTTTGGATGCACTTGTTTTGTTTAGAATCGGAGCCCTACTCGAGCTAAATTGGATGATAAAGCAGTTTGGTGTATCTTCTTAGGGTACTCTTCTATGTCTAAAGGATATTGTTGTTATGATCCTGTTTCCCGTCACTTATATCACTCTATGGATGTCACTTTTTTAGAAGATACTCCTTTCTTTGCATGCCCTAATTCTTCAACAGGAACTGCAGTTGACGAAGTCACAGAGGAGACTTGTGTGCTTCCGCATCCTGTTCCCTCCTTTGAATCTCCTCAGGTGATCTGCCCCCTACGACTGACACCATGCTACCTCCAATCATTACTACAGATCCTCAACAGGTGTACTCCCGTCGTCTAACTGCTCCGGTCTCTCAGCCATTATCCTCTCCGGTTTCTGGTAATGATTCTAGTCCCCTTGAGTCTATTACTTCTCGATGCCCTTCTCGTACTCGTCGTCCTCCTAATCGTTATGGTTTCTCTACTAGTACTTACCACCCAATTGCCCAGTATGTTTCTTACTCAGGTCTTTCTGATACTTATCGGTCCTTTCTTAGCTAGGTGGGGACTCCACTCCGATTCCTCGGTCTGTATCTAAGGCACTTCAGGATCCTTATTAGGTAGCAGCTATGACTTTGGAAATGGATGCTCTTCAGCGCAACCAAACATGGGAGCTTGTTCCTTTCCCGAGCGGGAAAAAGACGGTTGGATGTAAATGGGTATTCGGTGTGAAGTACTAAGCGGATGGGTCGATTGATAGGTATAAGGCCCGCCTTGTGGCTAAAGGGTTCACTCAGATTGCAGGAAAGGACTATAGTGCAACTTTTGCTCCTATGGCTAAATTGACAACTGTTCCACTTCTCATCTCCTTAGCTGCCTCACATTCTTGGCCTCTACATCAGATGGACGTCAAAAATGCCTTCTTGAACGGTGATCTTCTTGAAACTATTTATATGGATCATCCACCAGGTTTTTGGGCTGAGGGGGAGTATTCTAGGAAAGTTTGTCGTCTTCGTAGGTCTCTTTATGGCCTTAAACAGTCCCCACGGGCATGGTTTAATCGCTTCAGTGAGGTTATTTTGTCTATGGGCTTTACTCGATGTCATTTGGACCACACGTGCTTTTTTCATCATCGCCAGGATGGTCGTTGCGTGATTTTCTCTGTTTATGTTGATGACATCATTATCACTGGAAATGATGTCCCAGGTATTGCCAAAGTTAAGACGGTTCTTGGAAAGGTTTTCGATGTCAAAGATCTAGGCCCTCTCCGTTATTTCCTAGGTATTGAGGTGGCTCGCTCCTGCCATGGAATTTCTTTATCTCAAAGGAAGTATGCTCTCGATCTACTTCAAGATACTGGTATGATGGGGTGTCAGCTAGCTTCTACCCCTATGGATCCAAACCAGAAGTTATCAGTTGAGTTGGGAGAACTTCTACCTGATGCTATTGTCTATCAGCGACTTGTTGGTCATCTTATTTACTTGACTCACACACGACCAGACATCTCATTTGCTGTGAGTGTTGTGAGTCAATTCATGGATGCTCCACGTTCCTCATATCTGGATGCTGTTCACCATATTCTTAGATATCTCAAAACTTGCCCTGGTCTTGGGTTATTCTATACAGCTGGTCCTCAGAGTAGGATCTCGTGTTTTACCAACGCTGATTATGCAGGTTCTAAAACTGATAGACGCTCTACCTCAGGTTTTTGTACTTTCTATGGCAGCCATCTCCTTTCATGGAAAAGTAAAAAATAGGCCGTTGTTTCTAGATCTTCAGCTGAAGCCGAGTATCGAGCTATGGCTCAAGGCACATGTGAGCTTATTTGGCTTCACTCCTTGTTGACAGAAATTGGGTATCCTATACGTGACTCTTCTACTTTATTTTGTGACAACAAATCAGCTATAATGCTTACTTTCGACTCTGTTCTCCACGAACGAACAAAACATATCGAGGTGGATGTTCACTTCATACGGGAGAAGGTTCGAGCAGGTGTTATTACTCCACAGTTTGTTCCCTCATCTGATCAGACTGCAGATATGTTTACCAAGCCGGTTCGCCCGTCTCTTTTAGGAGCTTCTCTTAGCAAGCTTGGTCTTGTGGATATCTTCGCCCCAGCTTGAGGGGGAGTATTCGAAATAAGATATTATATAGATAAGATTTCAGTCAAATCCTTTTACAGGATCTTAGGAGTTAATTTGATTTTATTTTTTAATCTTATCTTTATTTCTTTTCCTTTTATATTTTTCTTTCCTTTTCCTTAGTTTCCATTCTTGTAATCTAGGTTGTATATAAATACTGTTGTATATTGAGGAATAATACATCAGAAATTCTACCCCATCTCTTTCTTCTTCTAGTTTCTGTAAAATAAAACTTGACGTGTCGGTTTTTTTTTTCTTTTCTGCCGTATCTGTAAAATAATATGATTAGCATATATACCTAAATGGTTACAATTAATTCTATAGACCAAGCATGTATAATATTAAGTCTATACAATTATGCACCAACTCATAACTTGGTCTAGAGAGTGGACTTATATAGGGTCTTTTTATCAGCCAAATAGCTAAGCATGAAGATCCAACACAAAAAGAAATAATTAATCAAAGCATAATGGCACCTAGTTATGAGAGCATTTTGCTCACCTATTTTTGGTCCATCATTGTTCACTTAAGCTTTTACTGGATGACAAGTGTTCAATTTCAGTAATTATTAGATTGAAGGTGTGAATGGGAGCTTATATAATCTCAAGGGGATCATTAGGATCACTATGGACCGGCTCAATGTTCAGGAAAAGGCTTGAAATATTAAGTTTCAAGATTCTAGCAAAGGGGTTTTGTAATAACCTGCATTTCCATTTATTCCTAAATTACATTTTCATATTTAATTGGCAATTGCATTGTACATTTAATTTCACTGGGTATTGACTGCTTCATTTAAATTACATTTCTCATATTCTAAAATTTATTTATTGAATTATTGCAAGCTAAGAATGTTGTTGGGGTTAAATTGTAATTTTTATAAAGTTAGTGATACCAGTATGGATTTCAAAATCTGTATTTCAAAACGGTGAAAATAACTTCTATTGACTCAATCAGTATTTTTATGAAACCAGAAAATCAATTCTTAAGTTAAAATGAATTTCCTGTATTTTTGTGGTGACCACCGCGCCCCGAAAATACCAGTTTATGTCCAAAACTGTCCGCGCTGTGCTAAACTTCCACAGATTTTGGAAGTGACGGATTGGACATTTGCTTTATTTCCATTTATGGCAACTCATCATTGGCTTGTGCTTTGTTTGGTTATGCTTGTATGATGTGCTTTAGTTTGTGTCCACAAGTTGATTTTGCCAAACATCTCAAGTTGACCCCTATGCACCTACATGGCTTTTGGGTGATCTGTAGGACCATGAGATTTTGTTCATCAGTGTATATATGTATGCACATATACTGAGGATTAAGGTGTAATCAAGGAATTGTTAAACCAAATTTGAGATTATTAAGTGAGCTTAAAATACTTGGAGCCCAAGTTCACCTCTCTCATCCTTCTATATATATATATATATATGTATAACACCACAGACACACATTCTGCACTAGCATATCAGAGAGTGAAGAGAGAAAGCTTGAGAGTTTAATTTTTCTGGAAAGAGAAACTTCACAACTCCATAGCCAACTTGAGTATTGGATTCTTGTATTTTCCATTCTTTCTCAACAATTACTTCCCTCTCTAATCACAGTGAGTATTTAGAACTCACTCAGAATGTAATTCATGCTTTAATTTTTTCATGCTTGTCTGATTGTTAAATTCTCCTTTGATGATCATACGTTGAAGTTCATAGCTTGAGAAATCAAGATTTTCAAACCTTAATCTAAATTCGTTTTTAGAGATGAATATGATAGATTATATATCCTACATGCCATGTTTGAAGTTTTAGAACCCAATTCGTTCATATAAGAAAGTATATTAGAAATGAAGTTTTGACATGTTTTAGTTTTTCCTAAAATTAGAGAGCTATGAATCAAATGGTGTTAAATTGACTTTAGATTCTTAATCCTTGTGAAAAACCGAAGAGAATCATATATTATATGTCCTATATACTTTAGAATTCCAAAATGGGTCATTTTGGACCCCTTAAGCTGAAACAGAGCAGTTTCTGCGAAGAAGACGAAGCCTCAGCTTCATCTCGCGCCACGATCGCGCGCGCGAGTATCGCGCGAGCGGCCCGCGCGAGCGACCCCTCGCGCGAGCGATCCGCGCGCGCGAGGTATGCTTCCCCAGGCAGAAAGGAAAGTTCATATATATAAATGAAAGTTTGGCTGGTCGCGCGAGCGAGGGTCGCGCGAGAACCCCTTCGCGCGAGCGATCCGCGCGCGCGACCTTGCTTTCCTCAGGCAGACAGAAAAGTTTAATTATAAAAGAATAATAGGCACTTCGCGCGAGCGGCCCGCGCGAGCGACACTTCGCGCGAGCGGCCCGCGCTCGCGAGTTCTGATAGTTTCTGTTTTTGTCTGTTTTGTGTTTAAGGTCTGTTTGGTTCAACTTTTTAGTACTGTCAAGGCTCTGTTTGGGAACTTGGTTGATCAGAACTCTATTTGGTTATGTTTGAATGATTAAAACATTGTAGTATGACTCATTAACCCCCGTACGCGTGTTGTTCCTTTAATTCAGCATTTTTGTTTTCGTTTAAGTGCATACCATTCATGTGGGTCAGTGGTACATGCATAGGGGTGTCAGTCTGTGTGAAAAAGAGTAATGGTAGTGTGGAAAGGGTATGAGTTTGTGTTTGTGGTCGTGGTTGTGGTTGTGGTTGAGTATGAGTTTGTGGTTGTGGTCGTGGTTGTGGTTGTGGTTGTGGTTGAGATTGTGCAGAGGGTATCTTTGAAATGCGACGGTGGCAAATATGGACACTCCCTGACGCCCATGGAAGCGTTAAAGTGTGTGAAGCCGAACTCGGACATTCCCTGGCACCCATGGTAGTGCTAAAGTGTGGCCTACGGACACTCCCTGATAACTCGAGTCTGGATACTGTGTGAGGGGTTGCCCCGGTATTTGCATGGCGGTTAGGGTATTCAAAGTGTGAGGCATTGGACACTCCCTGGTACCCCGGACCAAAGTGTGAGGCAAACTGGACACTCCCTGGCGCCCCGTTGCTAAAGTGTGGCTATCTGAGTGTTTCAAAGATACCAGGAGTAGGATAGTGGGTTGTTGTGGCTGTCGAGAGAAAAGAGTCGGCAAGATGAGTGTGGTACATTGTTCTCATACACGGTCCCATCTGTGTAAATTTACCCTCTTTAAATAATGTTGTGGTTGTTTTTCTAAACAAGCTCTTTAATCATAATTATAAACTTGTGGATTTAACCTTGAATTGGAAAAAGGTAAATGGGTATGTTTTACATTCAAAGTCATGTTTTTAATACTCACCAGCTTCTTGAAGCTGACGACGTTGATGCGTCCTGGACATTCGTGTTCAGGCTTTTCAGGTTATAACCAGGAGGAATCATACGACTATGCTAATTGAGAATGGCTGCTTCTGGAATAAAGAAACTGATTATTATATGTTTTAAGTTTATCTGTTTTAAGTTATGAACTGTTTTGTTTTAAGGATGACTGTAACAGACTCTAAGATATTATTTTATTTTCAAGGCGGTCTGTGCCTTAGATGACCCCGGTTCATAAGATGTAATAAGTTAGAAAATTTTTGTAAGCCTTGATTGCTTTACTCTGATTATTATGTTTTGTTGTTTGACGTTTGGGACGGAATCGATCCTTCAAACTGTCGCGACCTACGGGTCCATAAAGGAAATTAAACGCTTTCCTTATTTATGCTACGTCGGGGCGTGACAGGTTTTCGACCGGGTCACTTCGACCGGTCGACCGGGTCAACGACTATATGAAGTTTTAAACAAGTTCTGGCAGAGGGGCATTCGACCGGCCCCGTTCGACCGGTCGACTGGATCCAGTTTGTGAAAAGTTATAACTTTTCATGTAGAAACTTCAAATTTATTTGAATTTCATCTATTCTAATGGCTGATAAACGTGTATATACTGATATATATCTAGTATAAAGATGTTGGGACACAACCATTTGTGTAGAGAGGTATCTCTTACCCAATAGACATCTCTATATATACAATATAGTTAGTTCTTTTGATAGATACTTTTTACAGAATTTCATCTCCTTTTCTTCATCCTCTAGAGTCATTGAGAGCAACTCATATACATATAATTCTACAGAACAATTGAAGTTGAGTTGTACTTCAATTGTTAGATCGTAGTATCCTCAAGAACAAGGCATCGTAGTCCACAAAACAACGGTGTGTGGGACGTAAACTTATTTTTCGGACAACGTATTCATACGTGCTTCGATCTTAAGTTTAGTCACTACTTATTTGAAGTTTCATATCCATTGTATCCAACAATCTAAAAACAAGTTAATTAGTTGGAATAATGGCTAGAAAATCTACTTCTACTACAACTATTGTCAAGAATACTCATGCCGAGAAGCCAGAGAAATTCAAGGGAGAAGACTTCAAACGATGGAAAATGAAATACTCTTCTATCTCACAACTCTCAATCTTGTGCCTATCCTATGACAAGAAAAGCCGGTGGTTCCTACCGAAAATCTGTCAAAAGAACAAGAGGCCACTTTGGAAGCATGGAACCATTCCGATTTTCTATGCTGAAATTACATTCTAAATGGGCTAGAAGATATTCTCTACAACGTCTATTCAACTTTTACTACACCCAAAGAGTTATGGGAATCCTTGGAAAAAAAGTAAAAGACCGAAGATGTCGGTACAAAGAAGTTTATTGTGGGCAGATTTTGATTTGGCCTTTTGATATGTTTTCTAGACACAGTAGGTAAGATCTCCATATAAATCATGAATTAAAAGAATTTCTAACCTCACTTTTCCATTTTTACAAAATCAGTTCACTGTTTTGTCTACTATTTATAGCAAGCGTGTTTTACTTTTATTCTTTGATTAGATGTTCACATGCATTCCCAATTAACTCATGTCTTAGGAAGTAGTTCATACCATATTTTTACATATCCTAGAATAACATTCTTCATGTGTCACACCCGTTCCAGAAATTCATGGTTTCGGAAAATGCATAATTTGAGATTTTGGAATTATTAATGTTATTAATAATTTGAGCTGAGTTGAGTACGTGGGTCAACGGTAAGGTGACAGTGAGGACATGAGAACATGGAATTTCACATTTTGCATTAGCATGACTAAATGACATTTATATGATTTAAATGTTATCTGACCTATCTGGTATTTTATGAATAGTAATTTTATCTGTGTTGTGGAAATTTTGATATTGTTATATCAGTTTGAAAACTGTGGTGCGAACGTGAGCGTCATGTTAAATAAAAGGTAGGTTGTGTAGAGATTTCACATAACTTAGTTTTCGGACGTTATTTTTGGACCCAAACGAGACTTAGTCGGAAACTTCTGAAAACTTTAATTTTCACTCGTAAAGGCATAAAATGAACGTGTGCAAAGTTTTGAGAGCTAATTAGAAGTTTGAGAAACTCGCGGGGAGGTAAACGAAATTCCTGAGAAGTTTTTCTATATATAGTAGTGGATGAGATTCATTCTCATCCAAAACTTTTAAAATATCTAGAGAGAGAGAGGAGAGAGAAGGGAGATTGTTGCCACGGACTTTGCGACACCGATCGACGACCGTTCGCCCGTCAGATTTTCTCCAGATTTCAGATTTGAACTCGTGGAGGTAAGACCTACGTTTTGATCCTACTTAGGCCATGCTTGGCAAATTTTTATAAAAAGCTAATTTCTAAACTTTTGAGAAAAATCAGGTAAAACTCGTAGGAATCGCGTATAATTTGGAATCCGACGTTTATTCGGGCCCCTAGTCGATCCTTCAAAGTTTCGGAGAGATCGCACGAGGTATGAATTCTAGATCTATGAAATATATGGATTTTCATGTTTTGGACATCAGTTTTGATAACTTTGGATCCGGGCAAAATTCATGTATTAATTAGGCCTGTTAATTATGCACGTGAAATTATATGAAAAGCACGTATAACTGTTTATGTGAGCATGTTATGTGTCTACTTGGGTCAAAGGGGAGTTTGGTGCAAATTCATCCGGGGTAAGCTCCTCGAACCTTGAGGATTGTGATTTTGATTGTGATTGTGATGGAATTGGAATTGTGGTTGTGTCTGGATTGGAGGTGGATCCAACCAAGACACGGTACCTGGTATGGAGGAAGGCCCAACCAGTGTATGAGATGCGTGGGAGAGGTGGGCCTCCTACGACATCGACCGGATGAATGCGCACCACTCACCCTAGAGACTATTTCTACGTGTTTTAGATGCTTAAACCATGAACTGTCATATAACCATACATTTAGAATTGTGCACTTAGCATATAGCGGAGTAGTGGAGATGTACTCCATTGCAGGTAAGAAGAAAGACAAGAAAAAGCATGAGGAGTGAGACCGTTGAGGAACGCCGGGGAACCACATTTGTATATGCTTTGTTTTAAATCCTAAAACTTGTGTAAGGATTGAGAAAATGTAATATGTTGTAATAGAACCATGGATTCGTCCTGTAGTATTGTAATTCTGTAAATTGAACGTCTGTAGTTGTGTTTTGAATGTGGAAGTTGTGATTATTATTGTTGTGGAGAAGCATGTGTTGTTAATTTTCAACACAAGGCTGCCCAGTAGGGGAGCAGTCGACTGGACCCCAGATCAGTCGACTGAATCCTGTGGGGTTTAGATACTGAAAGTGAATAGTAGTGGAAACAGTCGACTGAACCCTTGATCAGTCGACAGAACCACTTTTGAATTTGGCTGCTGCTTTGATTAATGGTAAAACCAGTCGACTGGGTCCCCCGATTAGTCGACTGGACCCCCTTTACGAAAATGTGGATTTTGGTTCTGCCAGACACAGTCGACTGGAAGGAATTTAGTCGACTGAAAGTTGAAGGCCTCAATCGACTGAACCCTATCACAGTCGACTGGATCTCTGTTTTCAAAACTGCTTTCCTTTGGACAGGTTCAATTGAACAAAAATTTTTATAACTCTGATTCTAACGGACTTTACAACTCAGAGGGTAATGTTTCCCAAAGTTTTTAAATACTCAGGGTTGTTTTAAAGTTCTTTTCGCTGCGTATAGTTATATGAAGTTTGGATGAGCCTTGGTGGCGTGCCACGTGTCCTATTTCCACGCGTAGTGGGATGTGTCATGACAAAATCACCAAGGAAAGCGAAGTCATGAGGGTGGTGACCGAAGTCAGGGGGGATCTTTTAAGAAGTCGTTTTCACGAGGCTTTAGTTTTGGTTTTAATGATTTTAGGAGAGTACCAAGTGATATACCGTTGTGTCAGCTTTGCAACTGACCACACACCGATCGTTGTTTTTTGACCAACTTTCAAAATAGATCTACAGGGGGAAATAGCGTGAGTTCTGCGACCTACCCGCAACTCAAGTGCTTTGATTGTGGTACCCTAGGACACCGAGCGAAGGATTGCCCAAGGAAGCATTCTTAACAAGGGGCAAGTTCTATGGTTTCTAGTGGTTCGAAGCCTAAGTAGTCTAGTGACGGAGTACAAAGGACTGAGCAACGTCAGGGAAGATCATTCCAGATGAACCCTGGAGACGTGGCTGCTACTAATACAATGGTCTCAGGTATGGTGCTTGTATGTTCGCACTTAGCACGCATACTCGTTGATTCGGGATCTACGCATTCGTTCGTATCTTATAACTTTGTTGAACATTTGAATGTTAAGTCCGCACCACTAGGATATGATTTATCCATTGCTATGCCGCTTAGTAAACCGGTAGTGACATCTACGATATATAAAGACTGTGAGATCAAACTAGGCGAGAAGTTAATGACCGTAGACCTTATACCGATTGTGGTGAACCATTTCGATGTGATATTGGGGATGGATTGGTTAGCCCTTAATCAAGCCACCATAGACTGTAAACGGAAGGAGGTTAATTTTCGATCACCGGTGCATGGGAACTTTTGCTTTCAAGGGAGTGGGGTTAGACCACCGCCGTACTTAATTTCAGCTATCCGAGCGGGAAAGTTATTGAAAAAGGGATGTAAGGGATTTCTATGTTCAGTGACTGATGTTTCAGCGACCGAATCAATAGTAGAGGATATTCCAGTAGTGCGAGAGTACCCGGATGTATTCCCCGATGACTTACCAGACGTCCTGATTGAGAGGGAAATTGAATTCACCATTGAGGTAAAGCCAGACTCAAGACCGGTATCCAAAGCACCTATAGGATGGCACTAGTAGAATTGAAGGAACTGAATGTTCAACTACAAGAGTTACTTGACAAAGGTTTCATCCGACTAAGTGTATCGCCGTGGGGAGCTCCAGTATTGTTTGTAAAGAAGAAAGATGGCTCCACGCGTATGTGTGTTGATTACCGGGAACTGAACAAGTTAACGATTAAGAATAAGTACCCGTTACCCAGAATTGATGGCTTATTTGATCAACTTCGTGGGGCACAAGTATTCTCCAAGATAGACCTGAGATCTGGTTTCCATCAGTTGAAAATGAAGGCCGAAGATGTGGAGAAAACAGCTTTCAGAACGCGTTACGGGCACTACGAGTTCTTAGTCATGCCATTTGGAGTTACAAATGCACCAACCGCATTCATGGATCTTATGAACCGAGTCTTTAAAGACTATCTCGATGACTTTGTGATTGTATTCATAGATGATATTCTTATTTACTCGCCAAGTGAGATGGAGCATGAGAACCATTTGAGACTGATACTTCAGAGATTACGGGAGAAGCAACTGTTTGGTAAATTCAAGAAGTGTGAATTGTGGTTGTCTAGCATTACTTTTCTTGGTCACGAAATTGACAAGAATGGAGTTTTAGTTGATCCTCACAAAGTAGAAGCTGTATCAAATTGGCAAAGGCTGACTTCCGTATCTGAAATTCGAAGTTTCTTGGGATTAGCGGGATACTACTGCCGTTTTATTGAACATTTCTCGACGATTTCTTTACCTATGACAAAGTTGATGAGGAAAGGGATTACATTTGAATGGAGTCAGGAATGTGAAGATAGTTTTCAAGAGTTGAAAGCACGACTAACGAGGGCACCTATTCTGACAATACCATTCGGAACCGAGGGGTTTGTAATCTATAGTGATGCTTCACACAAAGGGTTGAGATGTGTGCTTATGCAAGGCGGTAAGACACATGAGATTAATTATCCGACTCATGATCTTGAATTAGCCACGGTAATTCATGCTTTGAAAATTTGGAGACATTATCTGTATGGGGAAAAATGTGAGATATTCACGGACCACAAGAGTTTGAAATACATTTTCACCCAACGGGACTTGAACATGAGACAGCGAAGATGGTTGGAGGTGATGAAGGATTACGATCTTTTGATTGAGTATCATCCGGGGAAGGCGAATGTAGTAGCCGATGCATTAAGCCGGAAGACGCCGAGGAATTTAGCCGACGAGCTAACACAACAAAAAGAATTGATAAAAGAGATGGAACGCTTAGAATTGGATGTGATTACAGGGACCAATGATGGCTTAATGATGACGATCATAGTACACCCAGATATTCTTGATAAGATCAAGAAAGAACAATTTAACGATGTCTATTTGTGCAAAATGAGGGACGAGATACCTTTAGGGAGACGACCTGGTTTTGTGTTGGAACGAGGAGCGTTGAAACTGGAAAATCGATTATGTATACCGAATGTGAAAGACTTGAAAGAGAGAATTCTAGAAGAAGCTCATAGTACGAAATATTCAGTGCACTCGGGAAGTAATAAGATGTATAGAAACTTGAGAAAAAACTTCTGGTAGAAGGGTATGAAGCGTGAAGTCGCAAAGTATGTTTCTGAATGTTTGGCATGTCATCAAGTGAAAGCAGAGAGACAATTACCTGTCGGATTACTATAGCCATTGCTAGTGTCAGAATGGAAGTGGGACGAGATCACGATGGACTTTGTTTCTGGATTTCCGCGATCGCGTAACAAGAATGACAAGATTTGGGTTATAGTCGACCGATTAACCAAGTCAACTCATTTTCTACCAATTAGGACTCTACTAAGCTGTCCAAATTAGCGGAATTGTATGTGAAAGAGATTGTAAGGCTACATGGAGTCCCAGCTGTGATTGTATCAGATCGTGATAGTAGTTTTACGTCAAGGTTTTGGGGAAGTTTTCAAAAGGCTATGGGTACGAAGTTAAGTTTCAGTACCGCATTTCATCCTCAAACCAACGGACAGTCAGAGCGTATGATTCAGACCTTGGAAGATATGTTGAGATTGTGTGTGTTAGACTTTGGGAATGATTGGGAGCACCACTTGCCGTTAATTGAATTTGCTTATAACAATGGATTCCAGTCAAGTATCGGAATGGCACTGTATGAAGCTTTGTATGGGCGTAAATGTCGATCACCGGTTTGTTGGACCGAGGTTGGAGAAAGAAAGTTGTTAGGAGCGACTTAAGGTGAAGTAGATCCAGGAGCGACTTAAGGTAGCTCAGAGCCGTTATAAGAGCTATGCGGACTCTAAGCGACGATCGATGAATTTTGAAGTTGGAGATTTCGTATACTTGCCAGCATCGCCGTCGAAGGGCAATGTACAATTCGGAAAGAGAGGAAAGCTCAATCCGAGATTTGTAGGACCTTTTGAGATCCTAGAAAGGGTAGGACTAGTGGCTTACCGATTGGCTTTATCATCAGAAATGGAACATGTGCACAACGTGTTTCATGTATCAATGTTGAGACGTTGTATGACGGATTCGAGTAAGATTATAATGCCAAAACCGTTACAAATCCAAGGAGACTTAACCTATGTTGAACATCCCGTAGAGATCTTGGATCGCAAAGAACAAGTTTTGAGAACCAAGACTATTCCAATGTGAAAGTGCTATAGCGTAGCCATACGGGGGAAGAGGCTACATGGGAAAATGAGGAAGACATGAAGAATGAGTATCCGTACTTGTTCGACGCATGAGGTAAAGTTTGGGGACAAACTTCCTTTTTGGAGGGGAGAGTTGTCACACCCGTTCCAGAAATTCATGGTTTCGGAAAATACATAATTTGAGATTTTGGAATTATTAATGTTATTAATAATTTGAGTTGAGTTGATGTGGGTCAACGGTAAGGTATCAATGAGGACACGAGAACATGGAATTTCACATTTTGCATTGGCATGATTAAATGACATTTATATGATTTAAATGTTATCTGACCTATCTAATATTTTATGAATAGTAAATTTATCTGTGTTGTGGAAATTTTGGTAAATTTTGATATTGTTATATCAGTTTGAAAACTGTGGTGCGAACGTAAGCGTCACGTTAAATAAAAGGTAGGTTGTGTAGAGATTTCACATAACTTAGTTTTAGGATGTTTTTTTTGGACCCAAACGAGACTTAGTCGAAAACTTCTGAAAATTTTAATTTTCACTCGTAAAGGCATAAAATGAACGTGTGTAAAGTTTCGAGAGCTAATTAGAAGTTTGAGAAACTCGCGGGGAGGTAAACGAAATTCCTAAGAAGTTTTTCTATATATAGTAGTGGATGAGATTCATTCTCATCCAAAACTTTTAAAATATCTAGAAAGAGAGGAGAGAGAAGAGAGATTGTTGCCACGGACTTTGCGACGCCGATCGACGACCGTTCGTCCGTCAGATTTTCTCCAAATTTTAGATTTGAACTCGTGGAGGTAAGACCTACGTTTTGATCCTACTTCGCCATGTTTGGCAAATTTTTATAAAAAGCTAATTTCTAGACTTTGGAGAAAATCAGGTAAAACTCGTAGGAATCGCGTATAATTTGGAATCCGACGTTTATTCGGGCCCCTAGTCGATCCTTCAAAGTTTCGGAGAGATCGCACGAGGTATGAATTCTAGATCTATGAAATATATGGATTTTCATGTTTTGGACATCAGTTTTGATATCTTTGGATCCGGGCAAAATTCATGTATTAATTAGGCCCGTTAATTATGCACGTGAAATTATATGAAAAGCACGTATAACTGTTTATGTGAGCATGTTAAGTGTCTACTTGGGTCAAAGGGGAGTTTGGTGCAAATTCATCCGGAGTAAGCTCCTCGAACCTTGAGGATTGTGATTTTGATTGTGATTATGATGGAATTGGAATTGTGGTTGTGTCTGGATTGGAGGTGGGCCTAACCAGGACACGGTACCTGGTATGGAGGAAGGCCCAACCAGTGTATGAAATGGTGGGAGAGGTGGGCCTCTTACGACATCGACCGGATGAATGCGTACCACTCACCCTAGAGACTATTTCTATATGTTTTAGATGCTTAAACCATGAACTGTCATATAACCATACATTTAGAATTGTGCACTCAGCATATAGCGGAGCAGTGGAGATGTACTCCATTGCAGGTAAGAAGAAAGACAAGAAGAAGCATGAGGAGTGAGGCCGTTGAGGAACGCCGGGGAACCACATTTGTATATGCTTTGTTTTAAATCCTAAAACTTGTGTAAGGATTGGGAATTGTAATATGTTGTAATAGAACCATGGATTCGTCTGGTAGTATTGTAATTCTGTAAATTGAACGTCTGTAGTTGTGTTTTGAATGTGGAAGTTGTGATTATTATTGTTGTGGAGAAGCATGTGTTGTTAATTTTCAACACAGGGCTACCCAGCAGGGGAGCAGTCGACTGGACCCCAGATCAGTCGACTGAATCCCGTGGGGTTTAGATACTGAAAGTGAATAGTAGTGGAAACAGTCGACTGAACCCTTGATCAGTCGACTGAACCACTGTTGAATTTGGCTGCTGCTTTGATTAATGGTAAAACCAGTCGACTGGGTCCCCCGATCAGTCGACTGGACCCCCTTTACGAAAATGTGGATTTTAGTTCTGCCAGACACAGTCGACTGGAAGGAATTTAGTCGACTGAACCCTATCACAGTCGACTGGATCTCTGTTTTCAAAACTGCTTTCCTTTGGACAGGTTCAATTGAACAAAACTTTTTATAACTCTGATTCTAACGGACTTTACAACTCAGAGGGTAATGTTTCCCAAAGTTTTTAAATACTCAGGGTTGTTTTAAAGTTCTATCCACTGCGTATAGTTATATAAAGTTTGAATGAGCCTTGGTGGCGTGCCACATGTCCTATTTCCACGCGTAGTGGGATGGGTCGTGACATCATGCATTCATGTATATTTTAGACTTTGAAGTCACTTTAGAAAATTCATGAACACAATCATACTACTACTTTGCACATTCTAGGATCATATATTGCATCCATGCAAGATTTGGAGTTTTTGTGACTCTTAATCTAAGAAGATTTTAAGGAATGAACTTGATCACACGTTCATGCTTTCCCTCGATCAAATCTTCTTGTCTCATCCATCCCGGGGATTAAGGGATATTCTTTTCTCAAGATTTAATATGCATACATTCTAGCTTGCTAAGCATCTTTGTTTTCTTTAATTTATTTGTGTCAAGAACAATCCTTGTCCCCTCTAGATTAGTAAAACTTGATTACCTGCTATGTGATTAGACGATTTTTCCTTGGTTTGTTTGTGTGATTTTTCACTTTGCATTGTGTGGTACTTGGCTTAGATCTTATGAATGATATCTTATCTTTTGATCTTTCATTTCAAGATTCTTATGCAATGTAATATACATATCATAAATATTAACTGTCGAACCAAGCATAGTTTAGGATGGTTATTTCGATGCTAATTAAGGCTCGTCAAGAGACGGGGCGAGTTGAGTTTGTTTTAGTTGTGACTAGGGATATATACGAGCCGAGCTTTGAAGGCTCAGCTCAAGCTCGAACTCGACTCAATGTGTTTGAACCATGCTCAAGCTCGGCTCGAGCTCATGAGACATTTAAACGTGTCAACTTGAGCTCGGCTCGATAAGAAAATAAGAAGATCAAGCTCGGCTCGAGCTCGCTCAACTAAACTCAAGCTTGTTGCTAAAACTCTAAACACAAGCCACTTAGCTCAGCTGCTCAAGCAAGACATGCTGCCTCTAGCCAAGCCGCCAAAACTAAAAGTCAAATTCGAGCTTCATAGAAGTAAGCCCTTGATGTTGGTGTGAACACTGATGGAACGAATAGGAGTAAGGCTCGTGTTATAGACAACGCGCTATCTCTCCATCCTCTCACCATCCGATGTAGGATCAAAGCTTTTAAACATCCTTTAACCTTCCTTCCCTGATGTTCCCAAGTCCTACCTGATACTCTTACTATATATATATATATTAATTAGATAATGCTCTTACCTCTTAATGTAATTGAAAATGCATCACACTCTTAAAAGCATTTGAGAAACATTTTTTTTATTGGAGTATTTTAGAAGCATTTGGGATTCAAAAATTGAGAATCATAGTATTATATATAATTAGTTTTTGTCACTGTTTAAATGGTGTATTATGATTGTTATGTGTGTATTTGAGAAGTATTTGAGATTCAACATTTGAAAAGCATAGTATATGTGTGTCTCTACTCAGTTTGAGTCTATCTCCTTGAATTCCTGAGATACACTCCTCAGATAGATCAACAAGAGTTGGAATTTTCAAAACAGGGGTGCATTAATCTGCATAAGCATTAATAAAAGCAACAATGGAAAGAAAGGTCAAGAATGGAACTCAGATCTTAAGAAATCGAGTAGAGGTTGAGCAATACTTCTAGAAAGAACAAATTCGGTAGATATCCTTAGCAGATCGAGCTTTGAACCACATAGGCTAATCGTCGAATGTACCAAAAAGCCCTTGAACTTGTCTCTGGTCAAAAGAGAAATCCATGAGCAGAAAAGTGGGGACGCCATGACAACTGGCTTGCACTTCTTCTTGCCTGAATCTCCTAAGTCACCCGAACTACCAACTATGGCAATCAATCTATCAAAAAGAGAAAGAAAACATTTTTTGGGTTCGCGCGACTCCAGATCTTTGAAAATAGCAAATGAATTTTCGAGTCTGCACGACTCCAGACCTTTGAAAATAAAAAATCAATTTTCAGGTCCGCGCGACTCCAGATCTTTGAAAATAAAAAATGAATTTTCAAGTCCGCGCGACTCCCGATCTTTGAAATGGAAAGTGAATTTTTGAGTTCGAAGCGACTCTTGATTATAGTTTTAGTCCTCAATGGTAGCTTCTCCACATTAGGATCAAATCATCAATCTTGGTATAAGTCGTCTATTGCAGCCTATTAGTCACCAATCAAATCCTCGGTCTTAATATAAGCCGTCTATCGCAGCCTATGAGTTACCAATCAAATCCTCGGTCTTGGTATAAGTCGTCTATCGCAACCTATGGGTTACCGATCAAATGCTCGATCTGGGTATAACTCGTCTATCGCAGCCTATGAGTTACCAATCGAATCTTTAGTCTTGGTATAAGTCGTCTATCGTAGGATATGAGTTATCGATCAAATCCTTGGTCTTGGTATAAGTCGTCTATCGCAGTCTATGAGTTACCGATCAAATCCTCGATCTTGGTATAAGTCGTCTATCACAGTCTATGAGTTATCGATCAAATCCTCGGTCTTGGTATAAGTCGTCTATCGCAGCCTATGAGTCACCAATCAAATCCTCGATCTTGGTAAATCCTCGGTCTTGGTATAAGTCGTCTATCATAGCCTATAAGTCACCGATCAAATCCTCGGTCTTGGTATAAGTCATCTATCGCAGCCTATGAGTCACCGATCAAATCGTCGGTCTTGGTATAAGTCATCTATCGCAGCCTATGAGTCACTGATCAAATCGTCGGTCTTGGTATAAGTCGTCTATCGTAGCCTATGAGTCACCGATCATCCTTGATCTTGGCATAAGTCGTCTACCGCAGCCTGTAAGTTACCAACCATCATTTTCATCCAATCATTCCAGAGTATAAGGCGCAAAGCGCATCTCAGTCTTTTAAGTAGCACGATTCCTAACACGACACCAGAGTATAAGGCATGAAGCGTATCTCAGTTGATCAAATGATTGAGCACAGAAATAGCATCTGTGTCAAACATTTTGTTGAAATATCTCGTCAATCGATAAATAGTGTTAAGGCGTGAAACGCATCTGTATCAATCATGGCTCTCTTAGAATAGGACGACATCAGAATAGAAAAGGCATGGAACACATTTTTATCACTAGAGAGAGTAGTACAATTTTGAATCATCGCACTTGAGAGCATAGAGCATGAGACTATTTGAGCACGTGCATCACGATAGGATAGGTGCATTCATCCGTATGACTATTTGTGTTTGTGAGTGGTCCTTTACCCAAACTACATCCTGGTCTAATTCCCGTTGGGATACGTAGGCAGCTCATCATCGAGCATGACCAACACCGACCACCTTATGCCAGTTTTTGCAACGCACTTTGTTTTTACCTAAATTCAATAGTTTGGTCAAAGGCTTGTCTTCACACAGACTTCGACATTCACTTGTGATAAGCACTGCTTCACAAGCTCTGTCGAAGAGGGGCAAACTGTAGACAACCCAATTTTGACCGACCATCGAATTCAGTGGATGATTACCTTTAGATCGATGATGACAATGTCGGGCGAAATTCGAAGATTTTCTAAATGATTCAAGTTCTTCGGAGGATTCTTCAATCCCAATAAAGTTTTCAAAGAGACAGGACGTTCGGGAGAACTCAGATATGAAGTACGTATGAGAGAGATCGTTCAAAAATTAATTTCAATATAAAAGATATAAAATGATTTGAAAAGTAAAAAATAAGTAAAAAGAAGAAGAGGAAAAAATAGAATTTAAAAAAAAAAGACGAGAAAAGAAAACAAAAGACAAAAATAATCCTATAAATATATGTATATATATATATGTATATATAGTCTATATAAGTGTATATTAGTATATAAGTATATATTTGAAAAATAAATAAAAAAAGTAGGAATTCTGATAGAAGCGGTACGCGGCGATGCTGTGCCGCGTCGGCATTCACTGAATACCGGAATGGCATTCATTGAGTGCCGCAGACAACTCAGTGAGTGTCGTCCGCTGTAATAGACTGTTTTTCTTTAATACGTATGGAATATCATTGCACATGGATTTTCACCCCGAATTTACCAATTTAACCCCATGAAAATGGTCTATGTAAGGAGATGTCATCTTCATGATATGGGACTTTTTTCTTTTTTTTTTTTGGGGGGGGGGGGGGGGGGGATCCTTTCTTTCAAGTGAAAATATATTGAAAATATAGATAGAATTGAGAGGAATTAAGAGATTTTTGGAAGAGAACTCAAGGACTTTGAAGAGGAATTGGGAGAAGAACTTGAAGAATTGAAGAATCTTCATCAAGAATCAAGAAAATCCTGAGGTTATTAGAGGTAACCTTCTAATTCCATTTAGATTTAGACTTGAATTCAATCACAACTCATAGATTTATAGGATTTTTACACATTTTCAAAAAGTCTCTTCCTACCTCATTTCATCACACACCACTAGAATAGTGATTGAATTTTCATTTGTCCTCATTAATTTGAGCTTTGGATTTAAGATAAAACAAGTTTGTGAAACAATTTTGACTTGGATTTTCTTAAATAAAATTTGATTCTAATTCCTTTTGTTTATATTTTTCTCTTGGAGTCCATGAGATCTTCAACATCTCATTGGTTTCCTTTGACATTGATCCTTTAATCCCCTATGATCCTATGATTCATACGGGGACTAAGGCTGATCATAGCTATATCCACACATGATTCGTAGATCCAAATTTTTGACTCATGATTTGGGTCCTCTATTTTGAGAACTCATGGAATTCTTTCCATAATTCCATGAGGGTTCATGTGGATTTGGTCATATCTAGTCTCCAAGGATCATTAATTTGAGAGGAGAATAGGATAAAATAAGACCATATTCCTCTAGGATCATATATTTGCGAGAGGAATCAAGAATAGTTTAAGTTTAATTGGGATTATGAACTTCAATTCAACAAATGGTGCAGTGAATTCATTAACCAACTGTGATCAAAGATTTTTAACTAAATCATGATCCATTGGAATTGAATGAGACCAATTGGAGAGTGTTCATAACTCATATATGTATCACTAGGATTTTTATTTTGATAAAATTTCGTAGTTAGGTTGGTTTATTTTTAAGATTCATAAACTAGTTACTCTCTGTCCAAAATTTCAGAACAGTAAGTCCATTTTAAACTAAGTATATCAGAGCTTTAACCAAGCCTTTTTGACTTCAAATAAATTTTTCTATGAAGTTTAATGTGTTAATAAGATTCCCTAAAAAATGAAAATGATTCTGATTTGTTTGCTATTTTTAGAAAATTATACAAAAACTCTGGACAGAGAGTTGCAAATTTTTGAGTGATGTCTGATTTTTGCCCAATTCCCAGAGATTGAATCGTTTGATTTTCAATTTTCTTTTTGGGTTAGAAACTAGACTCACAGAGGCACCGCATACTCCAAAATTATTAAGATCAAACCATTAGAAGTATGATATTTCTATTTTTGATTGTCATGTCTGCTCTCTGTGAATTCTAAAGCTCTGTCACAGTTTTGGTAAATTTTGCAAATGATGATCCAAATGTCCTTTATATGACCTAAGGATTGAAATATATTTTAATTATGATTAATTTAACTTAAATCCAGAGGCTAAAAGATCCAAATTAATAAATAATTCATAGCTCATTTTTGCTCATGTTCATGCATTCATCCATGTATGTTGATACTTATGATTAGGACTTATTCTTGGTTTAAGTTGCATTTAATTGAACCTAGTTGAATATAACTATAGGTTCCTTATGATCAAGTTGGGATTATACTATCTCTATATGGATATTACATTGGCTCCTAGTTGAGACTTATATATCTATAGAGGTGTTATGATTCCAACTAGTTAGAAGGAATTCATGGTTATGTCAACTCTCTCTATGCTTGATAGACTTAAGCTAGAATTTAGGGATCTCATATTATATCTTGTTCAAAGCATGAGGACTAACTCTCTATTTTGTAGCGCTATGGATGTACAATTTCTCGACTCTTTCTTTAGCTTATTTCATTTTTTGATTTTATTGATTTTCGACCTCACGTGCGACACTTTAGAATTAGGATTTGCCTTATGTGAATATATGAATTAGAGACTGTTTTTAGGTTTTTATTTATTTGCATGCATTACACGTTTCCATTTCGCAGCTGGATCCCGGGTAAGTTCTCTTGTTCCTTATTCACATATCATTTTGCTTACTATTTGACCTATAGGGTTTTGTATGCATTTTATCGTTAGCAATCTTGTGCCTCTTTTGACATGCTTTTGTAATATGTATATATATATATATATGTATTAGTTGAGGGCATGCTTAAATTATTAATTCGATTAAAAAGGATGTTGAGTAGAGGCCAATCACGAGATAGGATGAGAGGGGGTGTTTTAGTCCGCCGAGCTCCTTCCCCTCTCATTCCATAAACCCCAGACCTAGAAATCTCTTGTTTCAAAAAGATCAGTTAGCCTTTAAAATGGTTTCTTAATTTTCCTTTAAAAATTAAGTGGCGACTCGTATTTGAATTTTGAATTTTGAAAAGGTTTTTAAAAAGCGAGGTTAAACTGTAATATCCACAATATATATAAAACTAAACAACCTTTTATTAAGCTTCTTCACGAGCCTATGTGTGCTCAAGCCGAGCCTATGTGTGCTCAAGCTTGGCTTATTTATTTATCAAGCTTGGTATTCGAGCTCGAAGCTTGGCTCATTTATTAAACGAGCTGAGCCGTGCTTTTATCAAGCCGAGCTGCAAGCCCTTGTTGAGCGGCTCAGCTCATGTACACCCCTAGTCGTGACTAAGGCTCCTTCCTCTCTCGTACCAAAACCCCGAGCCAAGTTCTTTGGTTATGAAGGGTCGGTGCCCTTTATCCTTTTGGGTGAGTTAAAATTGGGTTTCTTGATTCCCTAAAGACCAAGTGGTGACTTTGTATCTATTTTCACACACTTCTTTTCTTCAAATATTTCAAAGGAAAATCAATTTTGAATCCCGGAAGGGGTGGGCCCCAGAGGCCACGTGTCCAGACCAGTGAAGGGCCCAGATAAATAATTTGCATTTAAATTATTAGATGCATTTATATGATTAATTGGATACATATTTAATGGCTTTCATATCATATTATTGATATGTTAGCTTTAAATATCAGTTTGGATACCCAAATAGGGGCATTTTTGCAAAAAAATGTGCATAATTGGTAGGTACGATAGCAACTTTACAAAATATTTGGGACCACGTGTGGAACCCATACGATACTTAAATAAACACCTACATAAATAATTGGGTAGTTAATGGAATGTTTGCGGGATTTCGTACTAAGAAGTTAAAAACAACCAGGGGTGTAAATGAAAAGAAGAGGAAATGTGTTGACAAAACATTGCATGTGAATGCATGTGTGTCAAGAGAGTGTTAACTCTTAAAATCAATACAAAAATTGAGAGAGGAAAGAGAGGCACCGAGAGAGAGAAGAGAAAGAAACGTTCCCGACGACGTAAATTCACCGTTTCATCACCGTTCGTCGTCCAATTCGCGAATCGAAGCCTTATTCGGACTCGTGGAGGTGAGACGTTCGTTTCTCTACCTTTCTTTTACGTTTTAATTGTCATAATTTTGTGACTCTTTCTAATCGGTAACACACGGTTTGCCAAAATCATATAGGAATTACTCCGGAGAGAATTTTGAGCTGAGTTTTGGAGAAATTCAGCATCTATGGGCTTAATTTTGGGTAGGATTTGAAAGAGGTGAGTTTTCTAACTAAGCCTTGATGAGTTACATGTCTTGTGCTTCAATGACTAGCTAGAAAATTATGATTCTGGAAGTTAGTAGTTAAATTCACGTTAAATTTACAATTTTAAGCTAATTTAGTGAAGAAATTGTCATATGTTTATGTGGCTATGTGTTTATGTGGCTATGTGTTTATGTGTTAAGTAGTCAATGAATGATTGGGAGTAATGGTTCATTCTGGTGAAATAAGGGAGGAGAAGAGGAAGAAATCCGTTATCAGAATGGATGTCCAAGGAATAAAAGGGTCCGCGGGGCCATGGGAAAGGTCATCGGGTCTAAGTGAACCATTAACCTAACTATTCGGAGATTACATACGCTTATATGTTTAAATTGTTGCATTATACATGTTCATGTCATATCAAGCATGTTAGTTAATTCACTAAGCGTAATGCTTAAGAAAACCGTTTTCCTATTTCTGTTGTGGTACATAACAAGCACTGTAGGTTCGGAGCAAGGCTTGGAAAGGAGGTGACATGTGCATTGGGGGAAATGGGAGAGATTGGGTCTTGTTGACATGTTCATGAACTTGTAATATGATGTAACTTGTTGTTTTGGGAACTCTAAGACTATGTTGTTATATATGTGTAGTTGATGAATTCGGAGTTTAAACTTGAGCACCTTATGTAAATTCCTATGTTATTAGTTGGTTTATGTAAGTTAGATGAGTTTGGACCATTCCGACAAGTCCGGATATGTATCGTAAATGTTTTTGAACAAGTTCCTTTTAGACCAGGTGTTATATAAAGTTTTGGACTACTTCTTGGAAACTTTTCTATGATAAGGCTTGTTTTTGCAAAAACTTGGGTTGAGCACTTGTTTTGGTTAAATTGTGTTTGCTTACAAGTTGGATATGTGGGAGAATGTTTAAATATGTTTATAGACCTGTGTATGAATGTTTGAAGGTGTTTTAAGTGTTGTAGTGATGGTTGGTTTCAAAAGAAAGTTTGTGCATAGCAAGTTGAAGGCTTCTGCAGAAAAAGTTTGTTAATCAGTGATTTCGAAAATATTTTTCGTCGACTCTTACGAAAACGGATATAGCTCCTTCTAGAAAACTTGGATTCGCGCACCGTTTTTTTGCGTTGAAACTGGGACTCAAAGATCTATCTTTTGGTATAAAATTTTATTATCTTTTCTAAATGATCATTTTGCCCTTGGGTCTGTTTTGTCACAGCAAAGCTCTTTAATGTTGTTTATTTCATGTTTTCTTTGCTATTTAGTGTAGTTTGGGGCCAGTATATTCTTGTTACACGTATCCTAATCCGTTGAGGCGGGTTGGGGTGTGACAATTGTGCCCGTTGTATTGCACATAATTAATTTATTTTATTATTACATATTACTAATTATTATAAAAATTAATTAGCTATGTAATTAATGATTAATGCGATGCTTGCCAAACGTTGTATCCAAAACAGTTTACAAATACATGTGGTTATTTGCCTATCTAATTTTGATTGGATGATGTTGAAGTGGTCCTACCCTTATTGACGGTGATCTCACTGTCACATGTATTTGTGAATCATTTAAGATACAAAATTTTAAAAATATAGCATTACTCATAATTCAAAAGTTAAATGTATCTATTACTATTACTTAAAAGTAAAATTATTTCCACTCTTACAAACATTGCCTCGTGGCTTATTGTGCATTTTTTTTTCCTTTTTTTTTGTGTGTGTGTGTTTTAATCCTCTCTTCATTAGTCTTTTTCCTAAAACCCAAAACAACTCCACCTAAAACCAAATAGTCCTAAAAAGAGAAAACCAAAGAGTCCAATACCCTTTGATCGCTTTAAATTCGGGTTTATTAAATTTCTCTCTCTCTCTCTCTCTCTCTCTCTCTCTCTCTCTCTCTCTCTCTCTCTCCAAAACCCAACCACTTCTAATCCATTAAACTTTTTTTTGTGTGTGTATTTTAATCTCTCTCTTCATTAAATTTCCTAAAACCCAAAACCACTCCACCGAAAACCAAAGAGTCATTTCCTAAAAAGAGAAAACCAAAGAGTTTTCTAATCCATTAAACTTTTTTTTTTGTGCGTGTTTGTTTTAAGGGGCTTTTAGTGATAGGTCATAAATTAAGTACTTTTTATGTTATTGCTCCAACCCGTAAACTACTTCAATGAAAGGCCCAGTGAATTTTTTTTTACGAGAATAGCCTTAGCGGATTGTAGCATGCGCTGCGCACATGCACTGTCCAAAGGATTCTTGCATTCAAAATTATGGCACATGCAAATGCCACGTGTATAAACATTGTCCTAACTTTGTAAAATTTTTGGAATATTTACTTTTCAATCAACTTTTTGCATGAAATTTGTCATGCCCCAGCGTAGCAAAATAAGAAAAAAATTTCATTTCCATTTTGGACCCGTAGGTCATGACAGGTGAGGGATCGCTTGTCCTGTACTTAGCTTAACATGTACCAGAAAACAGAGTATATAAAGCAGCAAGGAAGGAAATATAATTCAATATTACAAACTTAATTAATATTACATTGTCCCAAATAAAAGTATTTCCTAAGGCACAACCCGCCTTATTCAAAATTAAACATTATTCATGTCCTTTATTACAACTTTTAATAAATTATAAAAGCAGCCCTGCAGACTTCTCTAGCTGGCATAATCGTATAACCCTGCATAGCCATCTCCTGGACATTTTGGGTGTCCAGGACAAAATAAAGTCATCAGCTAATGAAAGCTGAGTGAGCATAATGAACATACAAGCAATGTATATAAAAGTACATTAACTGTCTTTGCATTTAGTATTTTATAGTACTGTTAATCCATTATTCTAGTCGTCACATATAAATAATAAATGAATAATTAAATCGATTATATAAGACCGTGCATGAACAATGTAACCACCTCATCTTACTGACTCTTTTATCTCGACCACAACCTCTCGACTCATTCGGTTCGCCAGAACCATCCGGCACGAGGCCGTTGTTTTAGATCGGTCTACCGTATCCGAGTCGGCCTGGACACGACCTGATTGGCTTGCCGTATCCAAATCGACCTGGGCTCAATCCTTCCTAATTAATCTACCGTATCCGAGTCGGCCTGGAACAATTAAGGTGACACAAGACTTTGATTGACCTACCGTATCCGAATCGGCCTGGGCTCAATCCTTCCTAATTAATCTGCCGTATCCGAATCGGCCTAGAATAATTAAGGTGACACAACTCAAAACACCCTTTCATTACTTACTTCCCACAAGACATATATGTCGACCCAAACGACCCCTTTCCAACATGCCAACTCGACTATGCACGTGTATGACTTATTCCATTTATGATTTTCTTTAACATGACAGTGGTTATTTTAAACATGTGATTATTATCAAGTGAACCAATTTAGCTTAATTTGATTTTAGAAAACTGACGGCGTAATTTTCGGTGTCATAGAATTTTTATTACAATTTTTAGAAGATAAAATAATATATAAATTTAGTCACAAGCCCCTTCTTAATGACATAAATATATAAAAGTAGAGGGTACATGCTTTGACATTATTTTTAATAAAAACAAGGCATTAAAATACAATTCTGCTATTTTACCATAAATTTAGAAGTACCAAATGTATTTTGAAATAATTAAAATATTAGTTAAACAACCACTAATTTATTCATTAACAACATCAAGTCCTAGTTTTATAATTTGATAAATTACAAAACTATATAAAAATGACCTCTAACATGTTAACAATAATACAGAATTTGATAGAGTCAATAAGTACTTTTAACACTTATTTTATACTAATATATTTACTATTTATTTTTATGATAAAAATAATAATTTACAAACTTATATGTAAGTAGCAAGTATTAAACTCCCAGCCTTGGGGTTAAGGAACTAACCAATCAACAAACTATTTCAAGGGGGACTAATTGGAATCCTAATATTTCATTGTTAATTTACAGAATGAGTTTTCGTTAACATTTTTGGTATCACTAATTTTGTACCTCCATGGCTATATATACATATCTATACATATTCACTTATTTTCGAATCATACGGATAGCGCGTAATGACTTAAAGTACATTAAGAGTGGGTTCAAAAGACTCACCGATTACTAGATTAGGCGGCGTAAGAGACCGAAGAATTTCCGAAGACCGTAATAAAGCTTTGAGCTATATCTACTATGATGATTTTCTTGCAGTGATTTCCAAAATATAAGTGTACTGGTGTGTAGTGATTGAGAGTGAGAGAAAGAGATCAAGAAATAGGAACGAGAGCTTGAGCTTTTGAGTTTGCTTGCTACTGTGTTGTGCTTTGCAAATGTGTGAGTAGTGTTTACATAGGCAAGTAGTTGGTTTGGTTTTGTGGCTAAAATGGATGCACACAACACTCAATTTACAGCCTTGTAAAAATCATGATTGAACTTCAATCCGTAGTAAATTTGTGGTGAAGAAAAGCATACACCTCTCATTTAAATTAACCACACAATATCTCACATAGCTTTCAATCAGTCAGTTGGTTGGTTATGTAGACTGGTTCAGTTCGGTTTGGTCAGTTAGCTAATTATGATGTCCCAAATAAAATCATTAGGGACAAAAAAATGTAGGCGACGTGATAATATATTTTATTAATAGTTCTTATTCCAAATCATAGGGTAACTTAGGGGTGCAGTCTTAAGTAACAATACAATTAAAATTACTAAGGGTTGTAAAAATTAAAGGCATTGTCTTTAGAAATGTTCACCCAAATATTATTTATTTACTCAGATAATATTCCTACTAACGCTAATACACAGTAGTAAAATAAAATTGCATTGAGTTATCAAATTAATAATACTAGTACCAATAATTTATGGAAAGATTATCACAACTAAAAGAATAATACACATTAATGGAATAAAATTGACATTTTTATTTATTAATAGGGACGCGAAAATACAGGTTGCTACATCACTCCCTCCTTAATAGGGATTCCGTCCCGGAATCTAAGCTGACTAATCTTGAAACAACTCTGGGTACTTAGTTCTCATTTCTGATTCTAACTCCCAAGATGCCTCATTCTCATCATGATACTTCCACTGAACTTTCACTAGAGGAATGTCTTTGCTCCGCAGCTTCTTCGTACTGTGATCTAGAATACGCACAAGTCTCTCTCTATAGGTGACATTGTTATGGATCTCTATGTCAGTGAAGTCAATTGCGTGTGAAGGATCTCCCTTGTATTCCCTCAACATGCTGATGTCAAAGACATTATGTACTCCAGACATCTTTGGTGGCAATGCCAGTCGATATGCTACTTTCCCAACGCGTTCCAGTATCTCAAATGGTCCAATGAAACGAGGTGACAACTTACCTCTCTTTTGTCCAAAACATACTACTCCTCTAATTGGTGAAACTTTCAAGAGCACATGATCTCCGACTGCGAACTCTTTGTCCTTTCTATGTTTATCTGCGTAGCTCTTTTGTCTACTCTGTGCGGCACGCATCATATCTTTCATAACTGTGATCTTCTCATTGGTCTCTCTAACCAAGTCTGGTCCCAACAACTCTTTGTCTCCAACCTCTGCCCAACAAAGCGGGGATCGACACTGCCGTCCATACAATGCTTCAAATGGGGCCATCCCTATACTTGAATGGTAATAATTGTTGTAAACAAATTCAATCAATGGAAGGTGTGTTTCCCATGAACTCTCAAAGTTTATAACACATGCCCTGAGCATATCTTCCATAACCTGATTGGTGCGTTCAATTTGTCCATCGGTTTGTGGATGAAAAGCAGTACTTAAACTCAATGAAGTCCCTAAAGCTTCTTGAAGACTTTCCCAGAATCCTGACGTAAACCGTGAATCGCGATCTGATACAATAGACACTGGTACCCCGTGTAGTCGTACAACTTGCTGAATGTACATCCTACTCATCTTCTCTACTGGGTAGGTCATACTGTAAGCGATGAAGTGAGCGGACTTCGTCAAACGATCCACAATTACCCAAATAGCATCGTGGTGCTGTTGTATTCTGGGCAATCCAACTACAAAGTCCATCGTGATGTGCTCCCATTTCCAACCTGGAACCGGTAGGGGTCGCAAAAGTCCTAGGGGTCTTTGATGTTCGGCTTTCACTTGTTGACAAGTCAAACACTTAGACACGAACTCGGCTACATCCCTTTTCATTCCTTCCCACCAGAAATTTCTCTTTAGATCCTTATACATTTTTGTTCCTCCTGGATGAACTGTCAATCTCGACCTGTGTGCTTCTTCGAGAATATCCTTTCTTAGACTGTCTGTGTTGGTCACACATAATCTATTCCTGCACCGGAGTGCTCCATCGGTCCCAATTTTCCATTCCTCTGGGTCCTTTGCTAACATTTTCTGAAACCACAGTTGAAGACCGGAGTCTTTCTTTTGCGCTTCCAAAATACGACTGATAAGTGTCGGTTGCACTACAAGGCATCCAAAGTGTTGTCCTTCGCCTTCTGTAGACACTTGAACATCAAATTCAGCTATCGTTTCCAAAGCTTTCCATTCTCTAACCATTAGAGATGCAACTATTTCTCGAGGTTTCCGACTTAAGGCATCTGCGACTACATTAGCTTTACCAGGGTGGTATTCTAACGTGAAGTCATAGCTTTACCAGGGTGGTATTCCAAATTTAAAAAATATCAACTTTTGAATACGTGTTTTGGTCTATTTTATATTTTCAATGCTGTGAAATTGTACCATAACATTATGAAGATTGCTCTAAACGTTGTGATGAGTTGCACCCGATTTTAAACTGAGTTGCTTTTTGTGTTCTGAAAAATTACTCCAATCCTCCCAACGTTATCAAGAGTTGCTCTAAAACGTCATGTAAAATTTGAAAACTTTCTTAGTTTTACAAAAAAAAAAGATGATATTTTTTTATTTTTGAAAAAGCAATAGGCTGACTTTTAAATGTTATACCAAAAGTTAATTATCCCTAAAATTTCTATCAAACTATAAAACGCCATAATTTTCAATACACAAACTATATTTTTATAAAATTTAAAATTTTAAAAGCTACTCGGCAAGATCTATCAAATGAGTACCATTGTTGACATAAAATCATGCGGAATAAAAAGTCTGTGAAATTTGACATAGTAAAGTCTGCAAAATAGTTACGTGAAATTTCACATAACTTTTGCAAAACTCTTCTGATTAATGCCCCATCCAAACAAAGATTATGTAAACATTTTCAAGTTTCACATAAACTAGTTATGTGGAATTTGAAATTGCTATGTGACATTTGAAAATTTCATGTAATTAGTTGCATGATTTTTTTTTTTAAAATTTTAAAAAAAATTATGTGAAATTTCAAACAACTTTTTGCCGTATGAAAATTCATTCCAGAGAAAGAGAGAGACAGAGAGTGGTAATCTCACTTTTCTCCAAAATTATTATATGAATTTCACACAACTTTTTACCGTGTGAAATTTTATTCTCGTGAGGTCCAACCCATTTTTATGTGTAGTGAAAAGTTCACTAGCAATTTGTTGGACAAAAACACTCATACGTGGAGAGGTATGCGTGCAATGTCCTTTACTTTTCAACAATAATATTGTATAGTTACTCACGCCAAACTTCTTTAAAGTATTAGCTAGTTTTAAAAGTCCATAACTCTTAATCTATACATTATTACATTTTTTTTTTTTGTAAAAACTATATTTTTAGAATCTATTCAACGAGATCTACCAAACAAGTACCATTATCGATATAATAATCTAAAGAAAAAACCTATGTGAAATTTCTCATAACTATGGTTATTAGAAATTTCTCATAGAAAGTATGTGAACTTTAATAGCTTTAAACTTGTTTAACATGACATATCTAGCTCGTGATCATATTTGTTGGATATATATCCATAGAAATGTGTTTTGTATGCCTCTTGGAGTTGGGATACATATCAAATACAGTGTACGAAATTTTCAAATAATCTGTGAGAATTCATAGAAAAAGTTTATGAAATTTCACATTAAAAAAAGTATGTGAAATTTCACATAACTTTACAATTGTTCTATATCGTATATATAAACCACAAATCATGGTTTTTTATAACATTTATAGTTTTAGAATCTAATCAATGAGATCTATCAAACTAGTACCATTTTCGGTATAAAATTCTGCAAAAATAAAGTTATGTGAAATTCACTCTGAAAAAGTTGTGTGAAAATTCACTTTACTTTATAAATGAGTAAAGCTATGCTTTCCAAATTTTGTATCCCAAACTGGTTTTCAACACATGGGGTAGTAGAACTACCTTCAATAATGGTGGGACTATTTCAACATCCTCCAACGAAAATCCAGTGAGCCCATTGTCATATGTGTAGCAAACCAATTTGGGATACGAATTGGGAAGCATAGCATTATATGATGTCAAATTTCACATAACTAATTTTATTTCAATTTTCCTGTTTTGAAAAAATTTTGAAACTCTTCTGATTAATGCCCTCGTCCATACAATGATTATTTGAAAATTTCAAGTTTCACATTGCTATGTAGAATTTAAAATTATTATGTAAAATTTGAAACTGTCACATAACTATAGTTATGCGAAATTTGTGAAATTCACTCGAGCATCTGAAATTCACATAACCGGTTATGTAAAATTTGTGAAAAGAAAAAGTCCTGTGAAATCACTCTAGCGTCTGAAATTTCACATTAAAAAAGTTATATGAAATTTCACATAATTATTTATGTGAATTTTATAAACATTCTAACATAATGTCCCCGCCAAATATACAAGATCATTTTTCAATACTCTTCTAACATACTACTCAACAAGATCCATCATATTTGTTTGGAACAAAACTGCCCATCAACATTTTAACAACTGTTTCTCGAATTTGATCGACTCAAAGCTAAAACTTTCTTAACCAACTTTTCAAATAATTCCAAACTTTAAAAACTCATAACTTTCAATCGACAAATAATTTTTTTGTAAAAATTATATATTTAGATTCTACTCGACGAGGTCTACCCAACAAGTACCATTATCGGTATGAAATTCTGAGAAAAAATAGTTTTGTGAAATTTCACATTTCAAAAGTATGTGAAATTTCACAATCCAACAAGTACCATTGTCAGTGTGAAATTCTGACAAAAAAAGTTATGTGAAATTTCACACTAATAAAGCATGTGAAATTTCACAATCCAACAAGTACCATTGTCGATGTGAAATTCTGAGGAAAAAAGTTATGTGATATTCCACACTAAAAAAAATGTGAAATTCCACAATCCAAGTACCATTGTCGATATGGAATTATGAGCAGGGGTGGACCTAGCAAGGGACAAAAACCCCCTTGATTTTGAAATTTTTTCATACATACCCTTAAAAAATATAGTTTTTACACTTAAGCCCCCCCAAAAATTTATAACTCCCTATTTTATTACGGAGTAGTAGTTTAGTTTTGAAAAATTCTACGAAAAAACCAAGTACGAGACATTCAATTTCTTGGCCTCAATTTATAGTAACAATGTGTCATTTTATTGTACTTTTGGTGTCAATCAATATTAACTTTTCTAATGTGCCATTTAAAATTAACTTTTAGATGTCACTTGTTTATTACAATTTTATAATAGGTAATAAAAATTTCGAAAGTGTTGTAACTTTGATATTTGATTCATCTAATGGAGAAGATTTGTTGAGTTTTTGTACCAACTTTGATATTTGATATTTGATTAATTTTATTGTCATTTTATTGTGAAATTTTACTTAATTTTTTTTAGTTAAATTGGTCAAAGGATCTGATCTGCCTAATTCTTTTATGTGAATTTTTGTTAGAAGTGCTACAAAATGGACTTTTTGGTCTTATCAAGTCAAAAAAATATTTTAGTGAAGAGTGATGCTATGTTTCCCAAATTTTTATCCCCAAAGTGCTTCTCAAATGATGTGGTAGTGGGCCAGGTAAACAACTTTCAATCAAAAGTCAACTGGTCCCACTATTAGACCTACCCCCTCTGCCACATAATTTGAGAAGCACTTTTGGGATAACAATTTGGGAAGCATAACATTACTATTTAGTGAAATATTGTCACGCCCCGGAGTAGCCAAAAATAGGGAAATTTTAAAATTTCCTTTCTGGACCAGTAGGGAATGACGAGTTACATAAAACTGACATGTCCGTGCAACATACTAACAAAATATACATATCAGAGTAAGGAATTTGCAAAAGCGTCTAATGGTATTCATGGGGGAACTTAGAGTGTTCTGCTACTTAAGCTATTACAGTAGTTCCAAATGAAAATCACAAAAGATAAGTTTGGGTGATTTACGCCACTTAAATTATTACATCAACCAAAAGATAGTTTCTTAAAACATAAGAGAAGTCTTAATGCGGAAGTAGGCCAGGGTCCTTCTTCTAACTAGCAAACCCGTAACCCTCATTATCGAACTCTTCTTGATAATCTGCCTCAGGATCACCTTCCTGATAGTTCCCATCCTGAGGATAGTGATATGCATCTTCATGGTTACCTTGATAGTTCTCCTCATTATAACCTAGACGTAAAATGTCCAGGGCAGGGAAGGAGCCGTTAGCTTTTGAAGCTAAGTGAAATCGTCTTAACCGATCACTCCGAATACAATTAAGGATATACAAGTATAACAATATCTTGATCCAACATTAAATAAGCATATGACATGGTAGAATGATTACATAATGCATTATCGATATATTCGACTTTAACTCGATCATGGACACCACAACCGACTCATGTGACTTGTTACATTACCAGTGTAACGCCGTTAGCTCAGAGTAGAATGATTACGTTGCTATCGTCGCCTAGCAGGGCCCTATAACAAATTTTGGTTTTAAAAGAGTGTAATCATTGGACTCTTAGGTCCTCGTGACCTTGCCTGGAGAATAGAATAGTTACAGCGCTATCGTCGCCTAACAGGGCCCTATAGCATTTGAAAGGTAACTATTGTATTCTAATGGATACATTGCTATCGTCGCCTAGCAGGGCCCTATAGCGTATCAATCATCGATTCATACATAACTTCAATGATTTCAATGGAAACTCTGGCTATCGTCGCCTAGCAGGGCCCTATAGCAGTTTCATTGTTGTTCCCATTTACTTTACTGTACCACTCGGACCACTACGGTCCACTCAACATGTATAACAATATGACTGTGTTAGTCCCCGTGACTAACCATGTAGACGTCAATATAGACATCATGACTCGACCATGTTCATATGAATGTTCATGTGACTATATAATCGGGAAATTATGATAAACGAGAAAATCAACGAATATTAACGAAGCATGGAGTATAGTTAACTAACATGCGATCATTATATAAGAAATAATCTCAACATTTACAATACTAATATTTATCAGTATCTTCCACACAGGACGCACTGGGCATACATATATGATCAAAGAATAATTCTATAATATACCAAGTGAGTTAGGACAACTCACCTCGATACGGGTGCGTAACAGTAAACGTAGCGGTTCCTACAAAGTATACAATTACATGGAACATTGATTAATAAGCTTACTAAAATCAGGGGCATAATGGTAATTGTGCCGGGTGGGTTCCTAAACCTCAACATGATGATCTAGACATCATTCTGAGTCTAACGCCATTGACTAGACTCAAATCGGAGTCCGTCGCATAAAAGGCTGGGTTTTCTATACCAGTTTGGGCCCTAAAGATAAACTGTATTTTTGACCGTGTCGAAAGGTCACCAAACTTTAAGGGAATATTTTAGACATTATTCTAAGACTCTGGGAACTGACCGCGTATTTTTCTGAGCTACGGTTTATTTATTACGAATTTCTGAAGATTAAATCGTCTAATAATAGGCTGCGGGGCCCCATAATTATAAAATATGATTTAGGGAGATCTTTGGCCCTTATAAATATTTTTATTAAATACTAGACCTTAAAATAGGCTAAGGGTATTTATCTTATAATTTTCGGGGCTCGTTTGGTATTTTAAATAATTAAAATACAACCAAACGGATACTTTATAAGTATTTAATAATTATTAAAATATTAAAGCTAGGGTCTTGTAAATAATAATTTACAATATAGAGGTACTAGACCGTAGGAAAATTTAATAAAATTTTCCTATACTTAAAAGTGGTCATTAGGTATTTATTACCTAATTATTTTAAATTTAAAAACATTTACTTATTATTTATTTAAACCAATAAATAATAAGCATATCATATAATACTAATAATTCATATTTTCATAATATAAGAATATTATAAAAATAATATTACAATTTATTAAAATATAATATATAGTATTATTGAAATCATTTTTAGATTTTTAAAATAATTTTAAAATCATTTATAATTATTTATATTTATTTATTAATACAAAATATATTATAAAAAATATAGTTATATACTAATCTCGATTAATATATACTAATCTAGGTTAATATATATTAATAATTAATAAGACAGAATATTAAAATATTAATTAAGATTTACAGAATAATTAACCATTAAAAATAGACTAATAAAACCTTAATTAAGGTTATTAGAATAATTAAGATATTATTAAATCTAAAAACAGATTATAAATCTACTAATCTAGATTAACAAATTAATAAAGTGTAAATTATGGCTAATCCGGGTCATTAGTGTGCTAAGCCTAATTAACAGAATCATTAATAATATAAAAACAGGTTAATAACCCTTAATTAAGATTAGCAGGATAATTAATAATATAAAAACAATTAATTATAACTAACAGCAAAACCCGTGGGTTAACCCATATCCGAATCCGTACCCACGGGTTACCTGAATTCACACTAAAGCCGATCCAACTTAAAAGATCCGACCCGCTTACCACTTTATTAATATAACCCGAACCCAATACCCACATGTACTCACATACCAAACCGACCCTACCTGAAACCCGACCCGACCCATGGGTTAATGATGTAACCCGAACCCTAAACGGGTAGCGTCTTCTCCGGCGAGCCAGGCTTGCCGCCGGCGAGCCCGTTTTGGTCGGAAAGCTTCAAACGGCCATATCTTCGCCGTCTCTTCACGAAAATTGATAATTCCAACGCCAATAGGTCCGGTTTGGTCTCCTCTATCACATACTAGGAGCTGGTTCCATGGTTTATTCGTTTAGGGCTCCTACTAAGGCATTATTCTTTTTTTGTTTTTGGAGAATAACGCTATGCATGGTGGTCTAAATGGGGTCCAAGCTTCAGGCCGTTCATAGGGGGTCTATCTGAGACCA
This sequence comes from Hydrangea macrophylla, assembly GCA_033977485.1. NCBI lineage: Eukaryota > Viridiplantae > Streptophyta > Magnoliopsida > Cornales > Hydrangeaceae > Hydrangea > Hydrangea macrophylla. Next base: position 79,659,298 of record CM066983.1, on the reverse strand, counting down.
TAAGGGTCTGTTTGGTACGAAACAAATAGGTCTTGGTTATTCTTTCAAGATAAAGCTCCGGCGGGGAGCTTTAATGGCTATCAGAGCTTGTTAAGAGCCTTAGGCTCTGTTTGGGTGCGTGTATAGGGTCTGTGTGTGAGTGTGAGGGGGTGTGGGTGTACAGAAATGACCTAGGGAGTGAGGGTTTACCTATAGAAGCCTCGGGTCTCTTCTTCGTCTTCCCGTCTCCGGCGTCTCTCTCTCTAGCTCTCAACTTACTGTGGTCTCCTTTTTTTTCTCAAGAACCTAAGCATATACACACCACCAGGTATACATGTATTCCTATACATACATAGATTGTATAATCCCTTTGATGGAAATGAAAGAGATGGATGGGATTGATAGAAGTGTACTAGAGGGGGAGGAAAGGTGGCCGACGGTTGTGGATGGTGGTAAGGATCCGGTGGGTTTGAGGGGGCTAGTTTGGGTAGTCTTATTACCCAAAGGGTATAGATAGGTATGGCAAGTACATTGCCATTTTTAGGTTGATTCCCATTGTACCCTCTTTTCCTTGTTAGTCTAGTTGAGTCGTCGCTTAGGAATATGTGTAATACAGTCCAATTTCGATACAGATATTACGGGTATGCGTGCACGCCAGTCCGAGGTTGAAACTTGCAGTCCGAGAAGTTTATAATTAAATACGCATACGTATCAGTTTGGGTCTATGGAATTACGAAATTAAAATACTGGGATTACGAACACAAAATGCAGGGACCAATTTTATTATTACCAAAATTTTACGGGTATTACAAATATCCCCATATTTGTTTGGAACAAAACTACCCATGCACGAAACCCACGGACATATGTTCATCTACAACCACTAAGAGCATGAACTTTTCTAACTAATTTCTAATCTAGAATATAAAATTCAAAATAAAAGAATCATGTTAATTCTCAAAATTCTATGTAATTTTTTTTTCGGTCTTTTTGGTGTAGTAGTCTCGTGCGAGGACATAAGTTTCAGGCCCTGGGAAAGGAGAGGGATGCCGGAGTGCAAATCTTTGTTGTGATCGTGGCTTGGTCCACCCTTTTACTAATTAGGCTAAGTCATTGCTCCAGATTTCACAAAAGCACACATAACTAATTTTGAGAAATTTTCAAAACTCCACTAAAAAAATACACTAGCCAAACAAATCCATAACTTTCTGTCCATATATATATTTTTTATTATTACCTTCTTCTTTTTTTGTAAAATTTTCATTTTCAGAATGTATTTGACAGGATCTATAAAAAAAAAGTATCATTGTCGCTATGAAATTCTAGGAAAGAAAATACTCAAGTGTTTGAAATTTCACATAATTGGTTGTGTGGAATTTGTGGGAAGAGAAAATCATGTGAAATTCACTCTAGGATCTAAAATTTCACATAGCTTGTCATGTAAAAAAAATTTGTTAAAAAGAAAAAATTATGTGAAATTTATTCTAACATCTGAAATTTCACATAACTAGTTATGTGAAAATTGTGAAAATAAAAAGTTATTTGAAATTCACAGAGAAAAAGTTATGTGACATTTTACATTAATAAAATTATGTGAAAATTTCACAATGTCCTTAGCCAGTGACAACACTCAATAAGTGTTGGGCACGGTGGACGGGGAGGGAGAGGAAGCAGGTTGCGAACATCAGTATTGATAGTGGCATATAAAAATTATGAGAAATTTTGAAAATTTTACATCATTAGTTATGTGAAAATTTCATCTAATTTGTTATAGTTTCATAATGTATTCGACAAGATCTATTAAACAAGTACCTCATTGTCGTTATTAAATTCTTGTAAAAAAGAAAGGAAAAGTTATGTGAAATTTACTCAAGTGTTTAAAATTTCACATAACTGGTTGTGTGAAATTTGTGAAAAGAAAAAGTCATGTGAAATGCGCTCAAGTATCTAGAATTTCAAGTAACTTCTTGTGTGAAATTTGTGAAAATAAAAAGTTATGTGACATTCATTCCAACGACTGAATTTTCAGACAACTAGTTATGTGATATTTGTGGAAAGATAAAAAAGTTATGTGAAATTTACACAGAAAAAGTTATCTGAAATTTCACATTAAGAAAGTTATGTTGAATTTCTCAATTCTTAACAAGCGACAATACTCAATAAGTGTCGGGCCCAGTGGAGGGGGAGGGAGAGGGGGTCGGGGTGCAAACCTGGGTAATGATTGTGGCATGAATAGTATGAGAAATTTTAAAACTTTGACATAACTAGTTATGTGAAATTATAGTTATATGAAATTTTACCTAACTAATTATGCAAAATTTGAGCAACAACTTAGTTGGGTAGTGTCATGCTCATTACTGCTATTCAAACCCTGTCCCCTTCTCTCGTGTCCCCCACCTATATTCCCATACCAACCACTACATGAAAAAATCCCTATATATATGTGTGAAATTTCTTTTTTATTTTTATTTTTCCTTTACCTGTAAATTAATTTGAAATTGAATTTCACATAAGGCAAATAGTTTGTGATTCTTTTTGTAAAGAAAGAGAAACAATCCATAGTAAGTTGCCAAAGACAAAGGAAATCCATGAAAACACACCAGTTCAGACTCTATAATCATCATCACCAGTCCAGACAATCATCATCATCGCCACCTCATCACTAGAAGAACGGAATCAACCAGAAAAGAAATGCGAAAAAGTATGAAATCCCCTAAATCATCATCTTATTGAGTGTTCAAATTGGATATGAGTCAACAACTCAGCGGCGAAGATGAGTCACCCCCATTTGGGACAGTGATGTGATCCCTGCCTTTGTCGGCGAGATTGACGCCGCCGGTCACTACGTTTGTCGGCCATTGCTCTGTTCCTGTTTGTGACGTTCTCTCTCTCTATAACATTCTCTTCCTGCCCTTCTTTTTGTTTCTGTAAGTATCTTAGGGCTATTTTTGTCATATTTTATTCATCTGACTTGGTCAAAGGTTCTAATTAGATTAGTTTCTACTACTCGGGGAGTTTCAATTAAAATTAAGGACGAACTGACTTATAAACTAAAGCAATCCAATTTGAGGGGGTTTTAACCAAAATTCTATTGTTTTAATCTCTCTCTTCATTAAATTTCCTAAAACCCAAAACCACTCCACCAAAAACCAAAGAGTCATTTCCTAAAAAGAGAAAATCAAAGAGTTCAATATCCTTTGATCCCTTTAAATTTGGGTTTATTAAATTTCTCTCTCTCTCTCTCTCTCTCTCTCTCCAAAATCCAAATTCATTCATTTGATAATAAAAAAATCATTTATCTGCTGAGGCATATTACCTTTTGAGAAGTTCTAGGCACACATCCCAAATCGCACCCTAAATCATACCATATGCTTTAAATGCATGTACTCTGTGCTGTTTGAATTTTTGACATTTTTCTGTGCACCACTTACACAGCGCAGGGTACATACATTTAAAGCAAAAGTGTGGTTTGAGGTGTGGTTTAGAGTGTGTGCCTAATATTATTGTTACCTTTTCTCTCAGTTTCCACCTTTTTTGCCCAGTTCATTCGGCATTATTTCCCTGTTTCCATAAATACGTATATTTTCTCTGCATTTTACTAGGTAACATGTGACTTTTTTTTTTTTTTTGTCCTTTTCAGGAAAAGGAAAAATCAATAGCATATCCACTATGTGGTTACAAATAATTAGACTGTCTATGAAAAAAGTCTTACAACAGGTATCTTTGTATCCAATATGTAAAATTGAAACTGACATAGTTTGTATTGTGGACTGGCCATTCCGAAAAGCCTATTCGGACCTCCGGGGCTGTTTTCTTTCTGTAACTGTCCGCTTGGGGATAATGGGTGGGTTCTCTGGGAATCTCTCTTAGGTAAGATCAAAATTCATGTGTTCGTATCTATATTTCTTCAATTCAGTTTGATTTGTTCATTGGTTGGTTAATACATACTGATGATAAGTTCCAATACCAACCCCCCATCCCCTCCCCCCCTAATTTTCATTAATATGCTTTCTATGTTTTATTTAGTTGTAGAATCGCTATCAGAAAAGTATATATATTTGTAAACTTCCATTATGATTTGTGGGTTTTCATTTTGCAGTTCGTAGGACATCTATTTTGTCCTTCTTTTCATTGAAATTAATATTTGCTTTTCATACAACTATTAGTAACAAACACATATGGTGCATTGTAGAACTCCAAAAAGTGACCCACTTGTGATGACTTTGTGACCAATCATTCATCAAAAAACTTCTTAAGTGTTCTATTAATTTTGGTTTCTTTTTAATGCACTAGAATCGTGATCTAAACAATTTAGAATTGTACATTTTAGTTGAGTATCACTGATAAATAATCTGACTATTTTGTTTGGCCATTGATTAACCTAATAGAGCCTTTCTAGCAGTTGAAAGAAAAAGAGAGACTAATTTCTAATCTGAAGTTGATTAGAATATTTGCACCAAGATAATACAGAATTGTGTTGAGATAATTCAGAATCATGTTAGATTCGCATAACATATAGCCCCCGTGCATTGCACGGGTTATCGACTAGTTTTACGAGTATATAATACCAGTATACCTACATTACTAATGATAATTGGTAATATTAGTTGTATAATAATTAGTAGTACAATTAGTTCAGGGCAAAAGTGTAAAAACTTTATGGCCATCAATGTTTGACCTGTTTTGGCCAAAAGCTGGTATCAACCAGCTTGAGCCAAAACGCTATTTTAAGCTTCGGCCATCGCAAAAGCTAAAGTGATCCTACTTGCCAAACACCACAGAAATTTGGATTGAGCTCCAAAAGCTATCGTATCGCTGGACAAACACCCAGCCAAACGGCGTTTATGGATTTAGTTTCAGTGCCAAAAATGGCAAACCCTACAAGCCCAAAAATGGCCGAATAGGTTGATCAACATGGACTTTGATAAGGCCCTTCAAAACATAGTCCAATCCACTTTTAGACCAAAGCACAACCAATTAACTTTTTTCCAATTTCAGGCCGGAAAGCACCAGCCCATTTATAAAATACCGAACAGTAATAAGCCTTAGTTTGGTCCCCCACGTGGCTTTTTAAAAGGAGTTTATAAAATTTATTATTAGGGGGAATTAAGTTGTTTGATAATTTTATACAAATGAAACACTACTCTTCAAAAAGGCATCATGAAATCAAAAAGCAACCTTGAGCTTTTAAAAGCTCCCCTAAAAAAAGCCTAAGTTCAATTTTTGCAAAGCTCATAAAGTGTTAGCACCAAAATGGGGGCCAAACTAAGCCTAAGTATGCTAGCTAATAGCTATAGAATAACTATTTTTCAATTGTTGATGTTAGGGGTGTCATTTGGAATGAAAATTCCGATTCCGATCCGAAAATTTCTGATTTTGGTATCAAAAATTAAATTCCGAAAATTCCGAAAAAAAACATCGGATCGGAATCGGAATTGTTTTGAGAATTCCGAAAATATGTTTTCCGAAAATATGTTCGAAAAAATCCGAATATTTTTCAAATTTTTTGAAGAATGTGGACTTGTTTGTCCCACATCGAACAAGAAGAGAAAGGAGATAGACGGGGGCTCTCTATAAAACATGACTTACCCTTTCAATAGTATTAGTATTCTGAAAATTCCAAAAGTTATGAAAATTTCCGATTCTAATTCCGAAAGAGTGTATTCCGATCCGTTCCGGTCGAAACACACCACGATTGATGACCTCATTTACCTGCTTACGTACTCGCAAGTGATTTTTTAGAAGTTTAGTGAAAAGTCTAACATTTTAGACTAATTATGTTTAATGGACAATCCATTTTTTATTTTGGTCAAAACTCCTTGAGTGCAGTTTTGCTCACCTCAAAATTGCTCACTTTTTGCTCACCCTCCTCTCTCATTGGCTAATGCAGAGGGGTTTTGGGGTGAACAAAAATGTATTCAAACTCCTTGGCTAGCTAGTGAAACTTAAACGGATCAAGTCCCTAAGTTTTAAAAGTTTTGTTAAGTTTTAAAAGTTTTGTAAAATTCACTTAACTTTTTATATGAAATTTCTCATATAGTTCAATTTTTTACAAAATTTTATGTGATTTTTTTAACGTATGGACTTTTCACTAAATTTAAAAATAAAATAAATAAATAAAAATGGGTTAGACACATGATACTAAAAAAAGTTTATTTTAAATGAGTTTTGACTAAATTCCCATGATTTTTTATTTTTTTTTTGTTGCATCCAAATTCACTTTTGTCTATAATTTTTTTCTCACAATAACATAGATTATTAAGCAAGGCAAAGATTATTGTATTATCGGATACATGTCATGCGTAAGTGCTAGATCATGAATTGATTCTATTTACAGCTTCAGTATGGACCTGAGTCCATGGTGGGGGGATCTTTTTCAGTCTGTCATATAAGACTGCTGAATTTTTATAAACCTTTTTTGTAATATTCAGAAATATAATTTAAACTCCCAAGAAACCTTTGAAGTTGTGTTTTGTCTTTGATTTCATCTGAAAATTTTTCTGCAAAGACAATGGCTCTATCAATTGGAATAATTGTTCCTTTGTTTATGTGATGGCCAAGAAATCTCACATTGGTTTGAAATAATTTTATTTTCTTGGCTGAAACAACTAAACCATATTTCTGGATTATTTTATAAAATATATATAGGTGTTTCCAATGTTTCTCAATAGCCAGAATGAACGGTTTATGCTTGGTTATCTTGATTTCCAGGTTTACTCTACTAAGAGCTTTATGCATACATTTTAACGTATTAGGATGATGATTCAAAAGAGCATAAGGATTATTTAAAGCAGCAATATAATTTTGCTTTAACTCTTCTTGAGTACGGAGTAACTGTCTTAAACTTAAACGATCATACATTAACAAGCAAGTACTTTTAACTTCTTGTTTAATTCTTCAATTTCTCTATTCAATCTTGAAAGTTTGATATGAATAGTGAGTCTATTTTTAGGAGTCATAAACTCATCAAACTTTCTTGAAAGAAAGTTTGACCTTAGTAATATCAAAAATATGGATGAAGTTTTAATAGACAAAATAGAAGAATTTTAAAAAATTGGAAAATGCCTACAATGCCTAATGATAATCTCTATCACAGAAAACCTTTCTTTCAAAAGAAATCTTATGAAATAAAGACTGCGGAATCTACACATCAGATTTTAAATAAAAATCAAAGTTTTCAAATGTTAACCCCACAGGCTATTTCAGAATATCTTCTTAAAGGTTTTAAATTCCTCCATATAGGCATGGTACAAGTTAATGTCAGACCTATGACAACTACAGGATTAGACACTTCTCTTGTAGCATGTCTAAGGGATGCTAGACATTTAATTTTCACGGATTCCTTATTAGGAATGATTGAGTCAAGCCTGTGTCATGGACCAGTTTATTTTAACTGTTACCCTGACTTCTCGGTTAGCTTAACTGATGCTAACATTCTAGATGTCCTTACCTTGAATATCCAAACTCAAATATATAACATGAAATCTGGAAGTGAAAATATTTTGGTTGGATATAGGTTATATTACAAGGTAATGACCACTATATGTCCAGAGTTTAGAACTCTGATCACTAAGAATGAATCAGACCAAACCACTACCTTAATCCAGGCTAATATGGATAAGTCTACTGTGACTATTCCTAGGATGATTAAGTGGTCTGAAATCACTCCTCCAACAGAATGGGTTATAGAAAATTCTCACCCCCAAGATAGTTTAAAAACTTTTGAACCACAAGAAGTTTTACAAGATGAGAATGGAAATGTTATCCTAAGGTGTCCTCCTAGGCATTCTGTTGATTCTATGTCTTCTACGACTAGTAGTACTTCTCGATTGATTCGAAGAACTAATAGTCTTAGAAGGAGGCCGGGGAAAGAGCCTATGACTGAGTTTAAAGAACCCAGTATTCAAGGAATTAAGAAGAATACTGCCTCCCAAGTCCCTAAAGTTATTTATCATAATAATAGTGATGATGATAATTCACTATCAGGAGGATATTCAGTCAATGTTATTTCAGATTTTGAAATAGACAGAGATCTTTTAAATAAAGATTATTTAAGTCCAAAAAATAAAGAAAACAGATCAACGTTGAAAACATTTCCGGAAGAAGCACAAAACAATTTCAAAGAACAATTCTTGGTTTATTTGAAAATTGTTAAAACAACATGTTTCATATTTTGATTGGTTAAAATGGTACCTTGCAAGAGGCATAAATGCTAGTACTGATCCTATTCTAAGAAAATGGATATTATATCCTTCAGGAGAAGTTCATGAAAGCATTCATCCCCCTAATGGAAACATGTATGTTAGGAGTAGGGAAACTAACGAAAAGGTTAAATGCTCCCCTATCAAGAAGGATATAACTCCTGAATCACCTAGGAGAAGCATGGTTGCAACCAAGGAAGAAACCAATACTTTGCAAGAACAACTTAATTTTACAAATGTCTTCTTGCAATCCCTAGGTAGACAAAGTAGTAGGGTTGAGGAAAATGTAAGTGTAATAAAACACCAGCTTGCAATGGATAAAATTGAAACATCCACCCTACCTTCAGCTTTGCCTAAAGTTAAACAGGTTAAAACCAAGGTTTGGCAAAAGCCGCTAGTCCATACTACTAACAGTCCAGAGTTTTTAGATATTCTAAAAACCAAATGGAAAAATGCTGAAGATAGTCCTGTGGTTAAACCAACACAAGTGCAGGAACCAAGTTCAGTTAAATCTGAACCTTCCCCTTCGAGAACTAAAAATGAGGATAAAATGCAATGTAATGTTATATCTCATAAAGAAGAAGATGATGAGATATCCTCAGAAGGACAAAGCCTAGATGTTGTTTCTTTAGAAAGTCAATTATTAACTCTACGGTTAAAACCCAGAGTTATTATCCAAGACCTTCTCCTATTGATATTCAGTTCGAAAAAAGACAAACTATCAACCCAATGCAATACAAAGGAAATTCCATTTATGAATAGAATATTGATGGAATGTCTGATCACCATGTCATTAAAATCCTATAGCATATGGCTATGGCTGCCAGTACTATAAGAGTCAGAATTAATGATCCAAATCCAGAAGTTATGGTTGTAAATCTGTTAGTCTCAGGAATTTTTGGACAACTTCATGGATGGTGGAACCAATTTCTAACTCAGGCTAAAAGAGATGAGATAATTAATGCTGTTAAAATAGAAGAGGATGGAAATCCTATTTTAGGAAGAAATGGAAACCCTATCCCAGATGCCGTGGTTTCTCTCTTAACAGCTATAACTTTCCATTTTCTTGGAGATATTTCTCAAGTAATAGAAAGAGGAAGAGATTTGTTAATCATTCTCAAATGTCCTACCTTAGCCCATTTTAAATGGTATAAAGATGTTTTCTTGTCCAGACTGATGTTCAGAAATGATGCTAACCAGGAATTCTGGAAAGAAAGATTCATTGTTGGGCTACCTACTCTTTTTGCTGAAAAGATTAGGATAAGGATAAGGCAGAAAAATAATAACCTCATTCCTTATGATTTATATACTTATGGAGAACTAATCAGTGAGATAAATTCTGAAGGATTAGCCCTCTGTAATGATATAAAGCTAAAGAAACAGATGAAGAAAGAGAAAAAAATCTGAAAAATAAGGAATTAGGAGATTTTTGTAAACAATTGGGTTATGACATGGGTGCACCTGATAGGAAACCCAGAAAACCTTTTAAAAGAAAGTCTTCGAAACCCAAAACTAATACTACCAGGAATTTCAAAACAAAAGGAAAATCCCAACCAAAGCCTAGAGGGAAACCTAAGGCAAAAAGGAAAATTCCTATTTATTTTAAATGTGGAAAACTAGGTCATTATAAGAGTTAAAAGTAAAGCAAAAAATTAATGCTTTAGACATTGATGATGATTTTAAAAATCAATTAATTTCTATAATGCTTTTAAGTGAAGAAGAAGAGGAAGCATTAGAAGAGATTTATGGAATCTCAAGAAGGCATAGAAGAGATCATAGAAGAACAATCAGAACAAGAGGAAGTAGAGATAGGTTGTTCTTATCATTGTAAAGAAAAAATTGACTTCTATGAGAGTATTTTACAAACAAATGGTTTGAGCATAAATACCATATCTACTCAAGAAGGTTTAGTTTTACAAATCATTGATAAAATCACTGATCCCGAAGAAAAGAAAAAAGTTATCATGCAATATATGAAACTTTTAAAAGGAGAAACTTCTTCAAAGGATCATAAAGAGATTTATCAAAAAGAAAATGAAGTTTATAACTTCAAAGATGTTGTTAGCAGAGTAACTTCCAAAGCTAATAAATCTAAAAGTAATATTCCCTCTGCTAAAGATTTGTAGGAAGAATTAATAAATGATTTAAAAATCTCTATTAGTGATTTAAAAGCTAGAGTTGATGCTCTTGAACAAGAGAATTTTATTCCAGAGGGATATTCAATGAAGAAGATGATTACCCAGAAAACTTTGTTGAAGAAACGGGAATATTCTCTGTTGAAAAAGTTATCCATCAAAAATGGTATGTCCAAGTCTCCATTGTAATAGGAGAAGAATTATTTTGGATACCATTGCTTTGTTAGATTCTGGTGCGGACATGAACTGCCTAAAAGAAGGGCTAGTTCCTTTTAAATATTTTGAAAAAACCACTCAGAATCTCACTGCTGCGAATGGAAGTAAACTGGATATTAAATACAAAACCCCCAAAGCATATGTGTGCAATAAAGGAATTTGTATCCCAACTACTTTCATTTTGGTTAAATCCCTAAACCAACCAGTTATACTGAGAACCCCTTTCTTATCTCTAATCAGACCTTTTACAGTTACAAAAGAAGGTCTATTATCTAGGTTAATGGATGAAGAGGTTCTTTTTAAATTCATCCACCAACCTACAGAGACAGAAATTCATTCTCTTAAAGACAAAATTATTTTTAAAGAAAAACAAATTTGTTTAATAAAGGAGGAACTAGTTCACAAAAGAATTAGTAAGCAACTTTCCCAAACAAGTTTAAAAATAAAGATTGAAAAATTCCAAAAGACTTTAGAGGACAAAATTTGTTCTGAACATCCTAATGCTTTCTGGCATAGGAAAAAACATATTGTGTTTCTACCATATGAAAAGGACTTTGATGAGAAAAAAATTTCAACAAAAGCACGTCCTATTCAAATGAGTAAAGAGTTAATGGAATTTTGTAAAAAAGAAATACAAGGTTTATTAGAGAAAAACCTTATAAGGAAGAGTAAATCCCTAATAGAGTTGTTATGCTTTTTATGTCTACAAAAATGCAGAAATTGAAAGAGGTGCTCCTAGACTTGTTATTAATTACAAACCTCTTAATACTGCTTTAAAATGGATTCGGTATCCAATTCCGAATAAAAAGGATTTACTAAACCGACTTTGCCAAGCATCAATATTCTCAAAATTCGATATGAAATCAGGATATTGGCAAATTCAAGTGGCGGAGAATGATAGGTATAAAACTGCTTTTAATGTTCCCTTTGGACATTATGAATGGAATGTTATGCCTTTCGGACTCAAAAATCCCTTTCAGAGTATCAAAATATTATGAATGATATTTTTAATCATTACTATGATTTTTGTATTGTATATATAGATGATGTGTTAATTTACTCCTCATCTATTGAGAAACATTGGAAGCACCTGGATATATTTTATAAAATAATCCAGAAAAATGGTTTAGTTGTTTCAGCCAAGTAAATAAAATTATTTCAAACCAATGTGAGATTTCTTGGCCATCACATAAACAAAGGAACAATTACTCCAATTGATAGAGCCATTGTCTTTGCAGAAAAATTTCCAGATGAAATCAAAGACAAAACACAACTTCAAAGGTTTCTTGGGAGTTTAAATTATATTTCTGAATATTATAAAAACGTTTATAAAGATTCAGTAGTCTTATATGACAGACTGAAAAAGATCCCCCTACCATGGACTCAGGTCCATACTGAAGCTGTAAAGAGAATCAAGGCAAAAGTTAAAGTTTTACCATGTTTATGCCTTCCAATTCCTAGTACTTTTAAAATTGTGGAAACAGATGCTTCAGACTTGGGATATGGTGGAATTCTAAAGCAAAGAGTTAATAACTCTGAACATTTGGTTCGTTTTACTTCAGGATCTTGGAAACCAACCCAGAAAAATTATTCAACTATTAAAAAAGAAATCTTGGCAATAGTCTTATGTGTTACTAAATTTGAAGGTGATCTACTCAATCAAGAATTTTTAATTAGAGTAGACTGCAGAGCTGCCAAAGATGTTCTTACAATGTTAAAAACATCGCCTCAAAACAGATTTTTGCTAGATGGCAAGGAATTCTTTCAGCTTTTGATTTCAAAATAGAATTTATAAAAGGAAGTTCAAATTCTCTCCCGGACTTCCTTGCTCGTGAATTCCTGCAGACAAGTCATGAGGCCTAACTTCAGAGGTTATACCCTTGAAGGTCACAGAGGTGGTAGACACCCTGATCATCATAATTCCATAAATAAAGGAAAAGGTAAAGCTCATGGTTATACCAATAATACTCCAGAAAGGATTATATCCTTCTCAGATCCCATTGACAAAGTTAAACTTTGGCCTATACTTGTTTTAAATAACAATGAAGAAGCAGTTAAACTGCCAAAGGATATTGCTGCTCATTATTTTGACATTCCTAATGAATGGTTTTATCCTAAAACAGCCAATGGGAATTCTAGAAAATATTACGAAAGTATTCTCATTGAAACTGGTTCTGTTAAAATAGAACACAAATATACTGGTGGTAAACATCCAGCCTTCTCTCAAATGTTTATTGCAAAAATCCTTTCCTCGTATGATTGGGGAATTGATTTAACAAAAGAAAGGAAGCTTTTAAATTCGTCCCCTCGTGATTGTAAGTCTTACAATTTTTATGATTAACAGAAAGCATGGGATAAAGCTTTGTTGATTCAAAATCCATTGTTTAAGCACACATGGTATTTCCAGTTCAATAGGAATTTCAATTTTGATAGTCCTCCCTGGTTCTTCTCTTGGATTTTTAAACATGGTCCAGAAACCGAGATCCTTCCCCCATGAAGTAAACTGTTGCTTCCAATTTTATAAAAAGAAAAATCTTCCAGGTTGAAGTGACAATCCTTTGTTTTATTTCTTTCTTGAATTTTCAATTCCATGGATCTTAAAATGGGAATTTGCCCTTCAAAATTCTCCTTCCCATATATGGACATTGTGTAGAAAATACCAAGTCTGGTGGTGGACTAGATATAATAATCCAGACCTCACCATTGTCAGAATGGAAAAACTTCTCAGCATAGATCTTCCTTCCCCTTCAAAGAAGGATGATTCATGTTCTTCCCCTGACATTTCTGGGATTAAATCCCAAATAAAATTAGATTTAAAATCTAAGTTCCCTGATTTACGTCCTTCAGAGCTTAAAGCTTTGGTTAAAGAAGAATTATGTTAAAAACTAAATTTTGATTCAGACAGTGACACAGATACAATCCCTCTCTCTGATGCTTCTATGCAAGATGGGCAAGGTGATCCTTATGAAAATGAATATGCTCAGTCTAATGATGATTATGGGTTTGAAACCCAATTCAATCACTGAGTGTTCATTAAGGACATAATACTTTTAAAAAGTATATTTTATCTTTTAATAAAGATGTTCCCTCTTTTATAAAGATATGGCTCTGATACCAAAAACGGAGCAAGACACTCTAAAAAGCCAGAATGAACAGTTTATGCTTGGTTATCTTGATTTCCAGGTTTACTCCATTAAGAGATTTATGCATACGTTTTAACGTATTAGGATGATGATTCAAAAGAGCATAAGGATTATTTAAAGTAGCAATATAATTTTCCTTTAACTCTTCTTGAGTACGGAGTAACTGTCTTAAACTTAAACGATTATACATTAACAAGCAAGTACTTTTAACTTCTTGCTTAATTCTTCAATTTCTCTATTCAATCTTGAAAGTCTAATATGAATAGTGAGTCTATTTTCAGGAGTCATAAACTCGTCAACCTCTAATGAGATATGTCTATAATGATCTCGGAGTTTAATCTTAGTATGAATAAGATCAAGCAATAGAAAACGATATGACATAAATAAATTAAAACAGGTTTACTTACATAGCATGATTACAGCACACCAAGCTTCAGCTATAGGAGCTTTTTGCTTTGTTCAAGCCACACACTTATCTTATAAAGTACACTCACAATTCACACTTATATTACAGGGAAGTATATTACAAGAGAGAGAGAGAGAGAGAGAGAGAGAGAGAGAGAGAGAGAGAGCTAAAAACTTAAGAATGAGAGAAAACGATCTGCCTTGCAAGTGAGGATTGCAAGTGAGGAGGAATGAAGAATTTATAGACCAGCCAGGAAGGGTTTAGAGACTCCAGTGACATGGATAAGATTCCTCCTTACCTGAAACTTTACACGCGTCTTGCTTATAGCAGAAGTCAAAGGTAGCTTTATAAAAGCTGCTGCCACCATGTCAACTTTATGTCATTAAAAAGATAAGATCGATTCTCCTTTTTCAAAAGAGAACAGTGGAATCTGTCTGGGAATCTTCTTTTTCTAAAGTTGCTATGTGAAATTTTTATAACGTATTGGATTTTTCACTAAATTTAAAAATAAAATAAATAAATAAAAATAGGTTAGACACATGATACTAAAAAAAAAAAGTCTATTTTAAATGAATTTTGACTAAATTCCCATGATTTTTTTTTGCCTTCAAATTCACTTTTGTCTATAATTTTTTTCTCACAATAACATAGATTATTAAGCAAGGCAAAGATTCTTGTATTATCGGATACATGTCATGTCACGCCCCGGAACGGCATAAATAGAGAAAAATAAATTTCCTTTATGGGTCCATAAGGAATGACAGGTGAAAGTCACTAATAATCCACACCACGCAGTACTAGTCCCAAAAAAACAACAGTAATCAACTGAAAATAGCACAAAGTGCTAACTATTACAAACTATCAGAGTATGGTCCACAGGATCACAACAGGTCTGAAGACAACAAATGCCCAAGTACCCGTTAACAAAAGATTAACAGAACAACTGAAATTAAATCTAATTATAACATCTTCAGTCTTCAACTGGCATAAGGATAATCCTTCCTGGCGTATCTGTCATCGGTGGGGCCCTCCTCTGGATAATAGTCATCAGTGTACTGGTCCTCACCTGTAAAACAAGGGGCAGGATATTCTGGACGGGGAATGTCCAGGCAATAAAAGGCCGTCAGCTTACTGAGAGCTGAGTGAGCATAAACTAACGAGGTACCAGTTATCTGAAGTAAACACAAGCTTATAAAAACACGAGTTAACATCTTATTATAAAAAAAAAATAACATTATCTTGTTCCTCTATTCATTCTTGTAAACCGACCCTTATCGTCTTGTTACTCAAATACCGAACTCAACAGACTCTGATATCATGAACAGACTCAATCGTTTAACTCTAGGGATACACCCTTATTCTGTCCATCGCTTTTAAGAGCATATGAACAGCTCACCGCATGTCATGGACTCCACGTCAGTCTGTCCCCAGCTTTTAAGAACAATGGTCCTGTTCACCGCATTTCAGGGATATAACGTTTCGAACAAGGCATATCAATTTATTGCCACGACTCAACGTCATCTACTAGTGATCCCAGCTCACCGCTTTTAAGAACCATGGTCCGGTTCACCGCTTTTAAGAGCATATCACAGATCATCCAGTCTATCTTAAGACTTCTTGGTCCAGCTCACCGCTTTTAAGAGCATATGCACAGCTCACCGCTTTTAAGAGCATATTATGACCAATCATCCATCCACGTACCATTCCCGGAACTTACCAAACCTACTTACGTTCCATTCTAACATCGACACATGACAATTCCCAATGTGGCTTGACTACTCGGATTAAAAGAAACGGATATCGAACTCATATCAGGAACAACACGTCAACCCACGTCTTCATATTACTTTTTATTCATTATCCATAAATCTTTGGTGTCACATTTCTCCTGTCTACCCCATAATCGCATAATGGAATAATCCCGAATCAGAAATCGAACAACTAAACCTCTTATAAAATAAACGGGCAAAAGAATCCATGTTCTGCTCATGTCAATCGATTGGAACAAAAGTTCAATCGATTGGAACAAAAGTTATGTCAATCGATTGAGAAATATGTCAATCGATTGGAATAATGTCAATCGATTGGAATTCTATTCAATCGATTGGGATGCAACTGATGTCAATCGATTGAGATTTATGTCAATCGATTGGAACTACGTCTTCTCCAGCAGATTGTAAAAACAGCATATATAAACGTGCACTACATGCATTTAACTCATCTAAACATCGTAATAACTTGCATAAACATCACATAAAGAGACCAAGTGAGTTAGAACTCACCTAGGGTGCGTTTGGGTGTGTTTAAGTTTGAAACTCCCAAGCTTCTTCTCTTCTTCTTCCTATTTGTCTCTGCCTTCCCTCTCTGTCTCCTCTTTTCTTCTTCCTTCTTCTTTCTGCTTCTTCTCTTTCCTCCCAGCTGCCACGGCAGTGAGTGTGTGTGAGGGTGTGTATATATATGTATAGATATAGATATATGTATGTGTATATATCTCACAAGAGGTATATATCTCTCTCTCTCAAGCTGCCAAAGTGACCCAAGGCCACAAATGGACGAGTATTTATAGGGGTATGGGAGTGCCACGCGTTTAAAGCTGAAGGAAAGAAGAAAACATTTCTCAGGTTATGTCAATCGATTGAGATCATGTCAATCGATTGGTAACAGATATTTGTAGTCAATCGATTGGAAACAATGTCAATCGATTGGGATGAATGGCAATCGATTGGAAATGTTGACACGTCATCACTTTTAGTCGGTTGAATGTAAATCGATTGGGATAACTTATCAATCGATTGGTATCAAAAAGTGTCAATCGATTGGGAATATGTCAATCGATTGGTATCAAAATTCACCAAAAGGAAGAGAAAGTTTATACGAATATAGAAATGAAATACCGGGTCTTATTAAAATACCAAAATACAGGGTATTACATGTCATGCGTAAGTGCTAGATCATTAATTGAGTACTAGATGGAATATTGCATAGCATTCATCCTCAGATTGAATTTGATGCAATCATTCTGTGCATCCCTAAAATCAGTCCTAGTCATTCATTGGTGCATTGGGGACACTTGAATTTGGGTGACATGTACACATCATTACCCCATCAAACACATGAAAAAGTGTCATTTTTCTTTTTCTTTATTTCTTTTTTCCACTGGACATTTATCGGACACTCACCCGCCATCGCCAGAAATGGAAGTGACTGCACATGCATGATGGACTCTTATTGAAAATATATTGAAATGTTATATATATAAGAGTCTTAATATATATATATATATATGGAAGTGGGAGATAACTAGCTAATTAGTTTATTTGAGGATTAGGAAAGGAGAATAGACATGACACAAGATATTCTACATTGAGAAATATAATTTTTTTTTTTTTTCCATCTTATTCTAGCCGTGTTTGTATCCTATATTTTTGGAATTTACCGTGTCACCGTGTCTATATTGTGTCGTACTTGTGTCACGTGTATATCTTCGTATTTTCGTGTTACAAAAATTCTAACTTCCATTAATTTGAGAGCATTAGCAATTTTAGAATGAGAGTTGCGCTTAACCATTAAACATCCAAAAACCTGTTGCCTAAAGGCCAGTACACACTTCATTCTGACAAGCACTTCTTTAATTCAAATAAAACATAGGAGGCAAAAGAACAAGAAACAAAAAGAGCCTAAATTTGTTTAAAGAACTTTCTAATAGTAATCAATTGTTCTTAGGTGGGTGGTATCTTGGTGCATTGTAGTCTTCACTGAAAGCAACAAAACCACCCATATCATGATGATCTTCTTCTACCGCCTTAGATGGTAGATTTCTAACACTTTTCTGACCTTTAAACTCTTCTTTTGCAGTACTTGAGATCTCCAAACTTCCTTCATTTTCTTTCGTCTTCTTTAGCCTCATTACATTGTTGACTCCCATTTTCCTACCCCTTAAACCTTTTTCTCTAGTAGGTGCAGCACCGAGTTCATCGTTCAAAAATCCCTGTAAACAAATCAACAATTACACACACATATATATATAGTTATATATTTATGTAGGCATATATATTAATAGATTAACAAGTATATGTACATGATTAATTACAAGGGTGTAGCGTTCATACCTTTATTGTTGCAAGAGGGTTACATCCTCTACTAGCATTGTCATCTACAAAAGCCAATAATGAAATTGTTAGATACTTATAAGCCACATTTAGTGGCAACTTTTGAATCCTAAAAGTGATTATGGCACTTTGTGGAGCTCCAAAAACTAAAAAATGAACTGTTTGGCAAACCAGCTTTAATTTTGCTTTTCGAGCGCAGAAAATGTGAATCAATCGCAAAAATTTGTGGTTGGCAAAAGGTATCTTGAACAGCTTTGGTCCAAAAATAGTTTTTTGCGATTGAATCCAGAAGCAAAAGTTGTTGCCAACAGTCCCTATAAATCTTGTTGCATTGGATATAAATGAAGAAATTAACTAGACAAGACATACCTTGGTGTGGATGTACAATGGAGAGCCTTTCAGTGATGATAAAAAACAAGAGTACCACTAAGTGTGTTAACCGTACATTCACCATTTCAATTTCTCTTCCTATCTTGGGTATGTCTGTTGTTCAAACATCTAAAGAGGAGTCACTGCAAGTTCAATGTGGGCTTATATACAGAGAATGCATGTGTGGTCAAAACTTTTAAAATTTCTACACACCCAAGTCAAAGCTTGGGACTAGGATTCCAATGTGTGCCATTGATTTCACGTTTCATTAATAAATTTTTGTGGCAATTTTATGGGAACATCCCTATATATATATATATATATATATATAATAATGTTGTACATGAACATTCGGGTCATCTGTTAACCCATGTGTCAGGTGATCTCCAATATTATAAGGATCTGGAGTTGTATGTTTTTTTAATGAATGGAAAGTTTTTTTTTTTTGGCTAAAGAATGAAAGGTAAGATTGGAAATGCATACAATGGGATTACTTTTTTATTTCACTGTTATTTTCTCTCAGACAGTTGATATAGAATAAGTTGATTTATGAACAAATTAAACCATTTCCAAGCCATTGATCCAAAACAGGTCTAGTATTGGTTGAAATAACTTAAGAGATGGATATTTGGTACGTATGAAATTAATATTCTCAGATTCAGTCCAATTCTTATATTTTATCTAGTTTTTATAAAATTCTTTTGTGATCAGTTGAACAAGTTATTGGAGTTTTGAAACAGCCCTTATTATAGCTCATATATATTGGTGCTTGCAAGTACTATATATTTCATGTATGGATACTATATATGTGAACCAATCTTGTGACGAAAGAATATCATATTGCTAGCTTATAAGTACTGGTAAGGTCTGTTTAGAATCGAACGCGAGCACTTTTTGGTCCAAATGTGCTCCTGGGACTCAAAACCCATTATTTATTTGTTTGAAAAATTTTTACTTTAGAGTGGAAGAGCACAACAAAATTCAGAGGTGCTTTAATGGAATTTTCATAATTTCCATGATGCTCTATCATTAATAGGGCATCTAATTGTTAATCGCAAACTTTGAAGCCATATTCTAAAATAAGCTATAAAATATATATATATATATATATATATGTATATATCAGTTAAGCTCTAAGGAGGGCGCCCTCTCTTTTATTAAAGAGAGGGACTCTGTTTTGGCGGTCAGATCGTGTTTCATTAATGACAGTTTTATCATTTTACAGTTTTTTTAAACACGATCTAACGGCCAAAACAGATGCCCTCTCTTTAATAAAGAGAGGGTGCACTCTTTAGAGAATTTTTGATGTATATATATAAGAGAAATTATTTCATGTGACGGGTACAATGATCTTTTATTACTATATATAAGATTCTCGTAGGACTCACATAATACTTAAATTAGAAAATTGTTGGAAAATCCCTACAAGTAACCCTCATAAGTTTAAAACTCCAAAAGGTTTGACCATTTTTTAAAAAGGACAAAAGGAATCTTATCAGTGCTCACACGGTATAAGTGCACGTACCATAGAAAATCCCATGTGAACATTCCTCCTTCACGTGCGCGTTCTTGGTTTTCAGCCACTCACACCGTGTGAGTTGCTGTACCATATCATATCCATTTCGAAAAAGTTTTTTTAAACTTTAAACCCCCATAACTTTTGATCTAGAACTCTGTTTCTTACAAATTTTATACCGTTGGAACCGTGTCGACGAGAGCTACAAAACTAGTACCATTATTGATACCTTTTGAGCAAAAGAAAAAAATTATTATTTTTACATGTTATGCTCCAGACGAACCTAATAAAATTTTCACAAAATATTTGTGTATGAGTTATTGAATTTTCACGTAATATTCACGTATGCCAAGTTCATATGATGTGAGAAAAAAAAAATCGAATGTTCACTTTGTTCTTAAAGAGAGTTTTAGTGAATTTTTACAAGAATTTTGCATTTGTTTGGATTGAAAAACTATGTTTTATAATTGATTTGTGAAATTTGATTTTTTTTATAAATGAAATATGCATTGTTTAATATGAAAGAGAAAAAAAAAAGTAAAATTTTACTTTGGCATATATGAATATTAAGTGAAATTTCACTGAACTTGTACATGAATATTAAGTAAAATTTCACTGAACTTGTGCATGAATATTAAGTGAAATTTTACTTAAATTGACACTTGAGCAACTTTTTAACAAAGTAAGTATCAAATTAGATCTTAAACTCTAGAGAGTTACTTCTAGCAACTTTTGGAATAGTTAGTGAATTTTCACTTGACCTACTAAGTGAAATCTCACTGAACGAGTACACAAATGTTAAGTTTTACTTCAAGTTTTTCAGGAAGAAGGCATGTACAGGTTCAGTGAATTTTCACTTAATATTTATGTATGCCAAATTTATATGTTTTGAGAAAAAAAAATTAAAAAAAGACGAATAGCAATAAAGCCATTGCTACCTCATTAAGGCTTAGTTTGGCCCCCATTTTGGTGCTTCTCCTTTTTTAAAACACAATTTCATGTTAATTCATTTGGTAACTAGTTTATGAGCTTTGCAAAAATGGAACTTAGAGCTTTTTTGGGGAGAGTTTTTAAAAGCTCTAGAATTGAGTGAAATTTCACTTAATATGTTATGTATATCAAGTGAAATTTCACTTAATATTTTATGTATATTAAGTGAAATTTCACTTATTATTTATGTATGTAAAAATATGAAAATCTTTTTTCTCAAAATATATCAACAATGAAGTTAAAAAAAGGCGAATTTTAACAAGAATTTCTGCATTTGTTTTGGTTGAAAATTTGAGTTTTATAATTGATTATGAAATTTGCTTATTTTAACAAAACATGCATTGTGTAAAAAAATTAAACAATGTTTTCATGTATTCAGAGAATTTTCACTTAATATTTATGTATGCCAAATTTATGTGTTTTGAGAAGAAAAAAAATTAAAAAAAGACGAATAGCAATAAAGACATTGCTACCGCATTAAGGCTTAGTTTGGCCCCCATTTTGGTGCTTCTCCTTTTTTAAAGCACAATTTCATGTTAATTCATTTGGTAACTAGTTTATGAGTTTTGCAAAAATTGAACTTATGATTTTTTTTTGGAGAGCTTTAATATTTTTCATGTATTCAGTGAAATTTCACTTAACATTTTATGTATATCAAGTGAAATTTAACTTATTATTCATGTATGTAAAAACATGAAATTTCATTTAATATTTTTCATGTATTCAGTGAAATTTCACTTGATATTTTCAGTGAAATTTCACTTAATATTTTATGTATATCAAGTGAAATTTCACTTATTATTCATGTATGTAAAAACATGAAATTTTTTTTTTTCTCAAAACATATCAACAATGGTACTAATTTTGTAGCTCTCGTCGACACGATTCCAACGGTATAAAGTTTGCGAAAAATGGAGCTGTAGGTCAAAAGTTATGGACGTTTGAAGTTTAAAAACATTTTTTGAAATTGAAAATAATACAATACAATCCTCGCACGGTGCGAGCAGCCTACAAATGATGACGCGCGCGCGTGGAAGCAGTGGCCGGTTGAGAAATTGTGTTTGGAAGATTCTATGGTACGCGCACTCATACCGTGCGAGCACCAGCTGTCAATTTTTTGTCCTTTTTGATAAGTCACTTACTAATTTGTACTTTAACTTAATAAATGGTGTACTGAGGTCCTTTTTGGTAAGAAAAATGCTAGACCCACACAATCAACCACATATTTTTTCCACAGACATCTTTAAATGTTTTGTACCTTGTGCTGTATAAGTGGGGCACAAAAAAGTGTAAAAAATTCAAACAGCACAAGGTACAAGCATTTAAAAATGTGTGTGAAAAAAGTGTGTGATTCATTATGTGGGTGTAGCATGACTCTTTTGGTAAATGCCCCTACTTAAATCACCGTGGAAGTTAGACAAGTCATATATGTGTTGATCACACGAGATATTTTGAGATAATTTCGGCAAAAAGTAGCAGGAAAATGTTGGAGAGATTGTGTGGTACCATAGCGTGGAACGGAAGATATGGGTGTTTTGCGCCTGTCTGCCGCCATGCATTCAACGAGAATTGGCCTTTTTTTTTACTTTAGCTTGCCGAGACATTGATTTCCTAAAACAAAACTTTCTATGCTTTTTTTTTTTTAATTAATTAGCTTGAACTCAACTCCCAATATGACCATGAATCTTGTGCACTCTACTATGATAATTATATCACTTAGCTAGAGATTCTTGGGTGAAATTGGGGGTTTGATAATGATAGAAACAAGAAGTTGCACTTGGATGACCAAGTTAATTTATTGGGGTTCGGGGCAACTCCTACAAATTTTTCATGTAGAATTTTGTAGACAACTTGGAATGTTTTTTAATCGGTTAAACTAAGAAAGTGAAAAGAAAATATTGGACCAAATATTTAGGATTAGTTGGATAACAATTGCACCTATATTAGTTTAGTTGCTCTTTATTTGGAATCTGGCACTTGACTCATGATTTATGATGAATTGGATTATAATTAGTACATCAATTAATATTAAAACAAAAACACAAATACACATAAAATAGGGGGTTAAACTATAATTTAGGAAATGTCAAGACTTTTGTTTTTAAAAAAATGGGGGAGCTTGAGCACCCTTGTCCCTCTTTATGTCAACCCCTGCTTTGGAGAATACCTAGCAGTCAATCACAATGCGTATTTGGGTGGGTCTTGCACTCAATAACCCACAAACAATGGCACTATCGATCCCATCAGTTATAATATACGTGTGATTGGTTGCAGTAGGGACGTGTATACAAGCCGAGACGTTTAACAAGTTCTATCGAACATGCATGTTTGATGAGAGTTTCACTCAGTTTTAGTATTTATTTAGGCTCATTTAATAAATAAGTCAAGTTCAAGCATACATGAGTTCGACTTATGAGCTCGCTTGATAAATAAGTCAAGCTCAAGCGTAAATTTCTAATCCATTCAAGAAACAAATCAAACTCAAGTATACATAAACTCATATTAACTCGTTCACCCTTAATTACAATGTACCACGTATGAAGGACTACCACATACTACCTTTGAAGCATCCAAAAAAAATTTTATCCAGAAGATGTGTTGTAGTGAGTGCACAATCAAAACTCGAGGAGGAGGCCATTGCTACTGTTTTTTAGTTTTGGGTAGTTCTACGGACACAAATAAAATCCACAAACATATAAATATATGGGCATGGGCGGACGAAGTGTATGTCAGGGGTGGCACAGGCCCCCCCTGAAATTTTGAAAATTACATAATTACATATAATATTTTACAAATTTTACAAATAGACCCTCCTAAAATTCACACAAGCCCCTCCTGAACTTTTAAAAATTATAGATTTATATACAATATTTTATAGGTTTTAGACACAGGCCCCTTTGAACTTTTGAAAATTCTAGATTTATGTGTAATATATTACAGGTTTTAGAAATAGGCCCCCTAAAATTACATGATTTACCCCAAACTAGGGGTGTTAAACCAATTTTACAGTTTTACACATAATTGTGTATAAGTAGACCTAAAAAACTTCGCCTCGGGGGCACTGCCCCCGAACCCCCGTATAATTTAAGTCCCCTGACCAAAAATCTTGGGTCTGCCCCTATATATAGGTGTGTTTGATAACCCAATTAATTAAGTGCTGACAATAAACGGACTCTATCAATCTATCTCCTCTGTAGACCTTACAGTGCCGGTAGACCCCATCAAGAGAGAGTTAAACGCATTTATTTATTTGTGAAATTTGTTTGTGACTCAATCTTTATTCTTTAGTTTTTATGACTCATGAGAAAATGAAAAAATAATAGGAATACATCAAAATGCCGAATTTGGAATCCCCCAGAGAATAATCTCTTAGGACCCAAATTAATAATGTTAATGTTAAAATTTGTTCTAATGGCTTAACTGCAACGACCCTGGTGTTGTGGGCAGGCTGTTGTAGGTGCCTTATGGCTGCAGTAAGTGCTGGCAGGCTACACACTATGGGAAGTTTGTCTCACTTCGCTTGGGTGTGGAAAAGCAATGTGCCATATATGTGTGGTTCCAAGTCTCCCTAGTAAGAGGCCTTTTGGGTGGTGGCCCAAGAACAAATCCGTGTGGATTTAGGCCCAAAGCGGACAATATCTTACTGAGCGAGACTTAGGTCTTGACAGAATGGTATCAGAGCTAGACCCAGCCGGAAGTGTGCCAACGTGGACATTGGGTCCTAATGTAACGACCTTGGTGTTGTGGGCAGGCTGTTGTAGGTGCCTTTGTGGCTGCATTAAGTGCTGGCAGGCTACACACTATGGGAAGTTCGTCCCACATCGCCTGGCTGTGGAAAAGTAATGTGCTATAGTCCCCTCGTGGGTCGCGACCCTATATATGTATGCCCGAAGGTGGGGGGCGGTCCCCTCGTGGGTCGCGACCCTATATATGTATGGTTCCAAGTCTTCCTAGTAAGAGGCCTTTTGGATAGTAGCCCAAGAACAAATCCGTGCGGGTTTAGGCCCAAATCGGACAATATCTTACTGAACGAGACTTGGGTCATGACATTAACCTTTTTGAATTAAGGGTAACTTCTTTTTCTTTTTTTCTTTTTTTTGATAATCGTGGATGTTCGGGCCAGCTTGCGCGCACCTCGATTAATCCCACGAGGTCAGGGCGTCCAAGTGAATCACCTATGGCCACCTCCTTGAGATTCAAACTTGAGACCTCTGTGTAAAACACCACGTGACATTGTCATCCGATCACAAGAGAAGTGGTTAATTAAGAGTAACCTAATTGTTAATAATAACAAAACTCAACATAAAACTTCTACACAAAGTTGTTCGCAACAAAAGAAAATTTTTTAAAATTAGAGAAAGTAAACTGACGGAGAGACTTGTTCAAGAAATGAAAAGGGAAAAGATAAAGGGTAATACTTGGGACACAACCTTCATACAACTTTCATACAACCTCCCCAAAAGATGTGTCTATCTCTTTCCTGTGTCACTGTGGGGTCCAGTGACATCACATGAGAGAGATAGACACATCTTTTAGGGAGGTTGTATGAAAGTTGTATGAAGGTTGTGTCCCAAATATTACTCAAAGATAAAAGCTCTTGATATGTAAGATATATAACTTAGAAATTTATGGAGAAACTGGGTTACTTGTTTAAAATTTAAAGAGAATATATATAGCCACTACTAATATATAAATCCAGAAAATTAATAATACTTAGCATTTACTCGGAAACACATGAACTTGTTTAAAAATTAAAGTATGCAAATAACTAGGCTTAACAAAGGGACAAATTAATTTCTAAAATAATACTAACTTGTTTTCTTTATTTTACTATCTATAGGTGAATTAGGAATGGTGACTAGCTAGCATAGTTCGCATCAAATCAAGAGATTTAATAACATGGAAAAAGTGATTACTGCATTGAATCACTAACCACATTATTACCAAACAACAATTTAATACAGTATTGGACGTGAAAAAATGAGCTAGGGTTTGAAGTTCTTAAGAAATTAAAAGGCCATTGTTTAACTTGGTTCAGTGGGTGTCTCTTGAGAAAAGTGTGGACTGTTGGTTTTTCTTTTGGACAAAAAGTTCTGTACCTATTTTAATATATTTTTCAAGGTTGGCAATAGTGTGTTACATGGTGCATGGCATTTACCTAAAACCATAGGTATGAAGTGGCATATATATATATATATGCTTTGGGAATGGAGTGTTGAAACATTGAATCCATACGCAGATCAGTTGGAAGGCAACTGAGGAATGAAAATGAAAAGAATTAATTGACACCCCACATCTCAATTTAGATTTAGCATGAGCCAATCACATCTCCTCTCTCTCTCTCTCTTAAAAAGAAACTTCTTTTGAGACTAAAAGTAGCCTCTTATTTTGAAAATTTTATGAGTCACAAGAATTTTTAGACTTCGAAATTTGTTTTTGAGTTACCTTCCATTCAATTCCTTTCACTATGTTCCTTTGGGGGCATTTGGAGTAGGTTTGTAAATTGATCGGATTTGTTATTGGATTCACATGATTCAAATCTGATCATTTAAGAAATTCTATTACTCAAATTTGATCCATTTATTCATCGAATTCTACCTTAGTTTGATCCATATCCCGATTTGTAAGAATTTGGATATTCCGATCCAATTATTGAATCTAAAAAGACAACTCTTAAATACTTATATGTATTCTAGTATTACCACATAAATTTTTCTTTTTTCTTTTTTCTTTTTTCCTTAATACATATAAAAAAAAAAAAAAAATTGTTTGTCTCATCAAAATATATACTTTATTATGTAAAAGTTACCTATCAAAATAAATTTATATGATGTACAACTGAGATTACATATGTATAATATATCGTGTATATTAATTATATGTGTCATTCAATTTATTTGTAAGAGTAATCAGACTGTGTCTTTATCAGATCTGATTGCCTAAATTCATATTCGGACTGCAAATAAGACTTCTTAAGATCCGGTTTTGTGGGTCCCAATATATAATCTATATCTGCATAAATATAGTAGATCCAGGTCGGATCTGGTCCAGGTCTAATTAATTTGGAGTTGCTTATGCTTTTGCTTTTGTAATTGTTGATAACTGATTGTAGAAGAAGGGATTGCTCGTCATAATGTACGGCGTTTGGATGTCGTACGTATTTCAAAACAGGTTATGAATATATAGTAAAATGTGAAATTTACTCTTAGATTGTTTCGTTCAGAGAGAAAAGAAAGGAAAACATAGAGCAAAAACTAAAAATAAAAAATAAAAATAGCAACACACCAAATTGCGATTCGCAAGCAAAAGCTACCTAGAGTAGATGGTGCCAAACAGGAATGGGTTGCGCTATGTTATCCCCATCGTGCGATTGAAGTTTTGCTACGTGTTTAGGCCTATGAATCTATGATACATTTTAATCCCCAACTATTGACTCAACTACTATTGTATTCAATCCTAGGGCATTAAAATAAAAGTACGAGGTTTTTTTTTTTTCCCTAAGTCAATGCCTATTGATAATTTCATAACCTCAATGTTTTTTACTAATTGGAATATTGAATGATCGAGGTATTGGTGCTTTTAGTGACAAATTAAGTGGTGTGTTGGTGGGAGCCCAACTAACAATAAAGCTTTGTTTGGTTCATGGATTTTCCTAATGAAAAGAGAGAGAACCGAGGAAAACAAGATCCATGAACTAAACAAAGCCCAATGGGGTTTGACGTAAGAGTCATTTACTATAAAGTCCTAGTTATTATAGCTTTGTTGTAATAGACCCAGCCCTCAAAACAATTTAGTTAGAGGTCCATTTTTTTATTTATGACCAACCTACCCCTAACCCATCACACACTCATAGAAAAGAATACCCCTTCAAAATGCCTAGCTCTCTCATCAACAGTGGCGGCGATTTCAGCGACACCAACAATCACTCCGACGATCTCGGTTTTTCAAATTTCAAACAACAAATCGATAGATTTTAACCACCATTTCATGAAGAAATAGATTTTCTATTCCATTTCAACCTATCGAAGACTTTGGGCGTCAAAATTTTCATTGGAAGCATCAACATCGACGATCCGACTCCAACTTATATGAATGATGGGAAGAAAAGGTTTGATTCTGTCATATGAAATTCATAACTACATTTGGTTGATGTTAGTTTTGACCATCGTTCATGTGTGAATCGAGTGTTTCACCTTATTTTTCTCTTTCTTTTTCTTTTTTTTTTTTCTCTCTCTCTCTAACCGTCTTCTCTCTCTAGACATATATAGCAGCATATACATATAGATCTATATATGTTTTTTTTTATTCGATCGTATAGTGACCCGGAAATTTAAAACGTATTTTAAAAAAAAAAGAAAAAAAAACATATATTTATTTTCATTAGAAAATATACCCGTTTGAGATTTTTAACAGTGTAATTTTTACTTGTGTGTGTGCATTATTGCGTGAGCTCAACACACACAAGAATTACCTTTGTAAAACTTGGAGCCCAATTTAGTTTGTGCACAGTGTGCGTGTGTTTGTGCAGTGTGTGTTGAGTGTGTGTTTGGGGAGCTTAACTTTGAAGCCACTTGGTGGCCAAGTAATTTAATTATTATGTATATGTATACCCACCCAACACAAACCCAACAAATTCCATTTGCTCTCTCAACTCTCTGCCTCTACACTACCTCTCTCTCTCTCGGATACACATACATATATTGTTTATTCACACACACATAGAGTTACTTATATATTCACACATATAGTCATATATATTCAGAGAGTGGAGAAATTTATCAACATTATTTTTAAGGTACGGTGTTGTGTACAATATGCTCTTAAACCTCCGGAGTATTTTTCTTGTCATCCCTATTTGTACTCTTTTTGATTATGTTGTCTTTTTATTGGAATCCATGTCTTTTTGGTTATATGTTATTATAATATTATTTTGGCTAAGTGCTATGGGACTAAAGGGTCATGAGTAAGGAGCACCTGCCAATAGTCCAACAGGCCTCAGGGACCGATGTACTGGAGACGGGTGAGGTGAGGTGAGGTGGCTCTTTGCTATGTGACCAAGAGGAACCTGGTATGATGCTCTTGTGGGTGAGCGGGTAAATTGTGTGAACGGGTGGGTTGAGTGATTGGTCTATTTTATTTGATCCATCGTTGTTGTTCATTGTACTTTTGAGCCTTTATTATTCCTATCATATTGTATACTTCCCCGTGTGTTATTTTAGTTGCAGGTACCATTAGTAGCAGTCAAATTGGAGCACATTAGAGTACCATGTGGATTTGAGTTATTTGAGTCCTAACCATGTAAATGAATTTATTTGTAATTTTGGGCACTCAAGTGTAATTAGTTTTGTTGTTTTAAAATACGTACACTTGACTATTTGCAATTTTAATATAAATATTTCTTTTATTTTTGGTAGTGAAAATCGGGGCGTGACAGATTGAAGGATTCGTAAGATGATGATTGTTTTCGAAGAAAAATAAAAACATCTCGGCATCAAAAGTTCGTTTTCTGAATGAGAAAACTTGTTTGTAGTATGCAATGCCTATCTCTTCAATCACTAGCAAACAAACGGAGTAACAAAATTATTTGATATTGATTCCTGTAAGTTCCTCAATTTTCACTTTCTCGGGATTTTACTTGTTCTGATTCCATTTGATGTTGATTTTACATTAAAGGTTGTAGTCTGATGGTGCGAAATTGTATACTATGTTATGGTTCAAAGGTTGTTGTTCAAAGGTTGTAGACTGAAATTTAACACTCAAGTTCTTAGTTCAAAAGTTGTGTTGCGAAATTGTATACTATGTGAAATAAAATTGTGATATCAATGAATTATTGTAGTCAAAAGTAAAATGAATGTGCAAATAAATTTGTGATAAGACAGTGTTAAATGTATTCCTAGTATTGTGGTATGAAATTGTACATTGTTAAATTCCATAGAATGACGAGTTTCACTTTGTGATGAATTGAGAGATGGATAAACACAGATAGGATAATATATTCAATTTTGAAACTGCCGCAGGCAAGGTTGCAACTAAGGCAATGAAATAGTTATATAATTCACATTGCAAATCACACAGTATAAAATAGTTGTGTGAAATGTCATACTGTAAAACACAGTAAAAAATTTCACACTGTGCGGACTGTTATCTCATTCGAATGGATTATAAACTGTTATAAAATGGAGTGTATTAGTGGTGTTCAATATAAATGAAACAGATTTGTAAAGTAAAATCCTAAAATATTGGGATATTATTTATATATACATATATTATGCAATATCAGTGGGGATTGGGTAAGAATAATAGGATAGGGGTAAAATAGTCATGTACTAATTCGATAATAGGATATTTTGGACTAATCTCTAACAACAATTACAATATAAGACTTATTATTATGAAGTACCAATTGATGGGCCTATTACAAAAAAACATTGATAGAATAGGACTTTTGACCATATTTTTCTTGATGTAATTGCTCAAGGAAAAGGTGGGCAGAGCAATAAATTAGACTGACCCAGCCCAAAGTTAAGGGGCATGATTCCAAGTTATAATGGGCTGTCATGCAATACATGGCCCAGTTGGCCTCCTGATGGCCATTGGCTATGCCCAAAGTCTTCCTTTTTCTTTTGAGGACAACACTCTATACCAGGCTACCAGCTCATTGTCATTGTAGTCTTCCTTTTTCTTTTGAGGGCAACACTTCATTTCCTATGTCCTTTTTATATTGATCCAATTATATGTCACATAAGTATATTTATGTACATGGATCAATAATATATCAAAGCAGTTTAAAAAAAATATTCATGTCGTTACCTAATTTTTTAATCAAACAAAAGGTGGGTGGACACCTTCCTTTCCCTAGTTATGCATATATTTCCTACCTCCTTTCATTTCGTTTCACTCTTTTATCACTACTACCAAGCATAATATAAAAGATTTAATACTCATTTATATGAACCATTCTCTCTGTATTTTTAGAACAAGAACATTAGGAACTTGGGTCCATTTTAGGGGCTCACAACACCATTAAAGAAGAAAAACAAGCATCGTACAATGGCAAGCTTTGAATGCTCATGGGCCATGGCCAAGGAAAGAGTGTGAGTGTGAGTGTGAGAGAGAAGACTTAGGATTATTAGTGAAAAACCTAAGAACGACCACCGTCATTTGGGGGTTTGATAAAACTGAAAATTAAACTGAAAGTTTTGAGTGATTGAGCTTGCAATACTGAAAACAGTGTTTCAAGTGATGGAATAGACAACATTCAGTAATTATTTTCAGTTGAAAATTTTCACTTAAAGTTTTTCAGTAGATTTTTTGGCTCATTTTTTTCAACTAAATGATACATTATCAAATGCACTAAAATAAAATAAGTAATAAAAAATTTTCATTTTCAGCACTGAATTGAGTCATCAAACACATGTAGTAATGAATGATTATGAATTGTTCCCCCTCCTTTTATCAGCTCAGCCCCACTCTATTATCATTCTTCCACTTTTTGCAACATAAAAACTTTTATGCTCTCTTAGTTGTCTTGTCCTTTTATTAATTCCAAGAACTTTAAAATTTAAAGGAGCAATATTTTCAGAAGATTGAAATTTATCTGTATGAACGTACATTTTCTAGTTACAATAGTCCTGAAATTTGTTTACGTTCTTTTTTTTTTCTTTTTTCTTTTTTAGCAAAATGGGTAAAGAAACAAATGTCTCCACTGTTTTCTTCTACACTCAAATAAGATTTGACACTAAAATTTCTCCAAAAATAGTTAAAAACAAGAAGAAAGGAAAAAAAAAAATGAAAAGCAATCAAATATGAAAATTTTAAAAAGTTATTATGGTTTTCACCTAATTATTTTCTTTTTTTTATCTTATTTTTATCATTTTTCTTAGATACCAAACAATGAATTAAAAACATTTCCTTTCATCTTGTCTTTCTTTTTTCTTCACCAAATCCATGAAGCAAGAAACTTTTGTCTCACATCTGTTAATTCACAAAGGGCAATGTTAGGGGCACTAACAAAATCCACTAACACTTACTAACACACTCTATCTCTCTTCTAGTGGCATTGAGTCCAATGCCACTAGAAGAGAGATAGAGTGTGTTAGTAAGTGTTAGTGGATTTTGTTAGTGCCCCAAATATAACTCATTCACAAAAGTGTGGCTAAAGAAAGAGAGAAGTTTGAAAGTTTTTTTTTTTTTTTTCCCTTCCTAAAAAACACTTCTTGTAAATCATTTCAAAAGCAGCCCAAACTGCTAATGATAAGAATAACATCTAAGCACAAACACAAACACACACTCTCTCTCTCTCTCTCTCTCTCTCTCTCTCTCTCTCTCTCTCTCTCTCTCTCTCTCACACACACACACACACACACCAAAATTGTTCTGAAGAGCATCCCAAAAATATCTTTGTACTCTAAACCTTCACATCACAATCTCTCAAATTCCAAAATGTAATTGTGACACCTTCAATTAATCAACAAATGACACATGATTTTTTAGGCCACTGATGATCAAATGGGTGCTTCAACATCTTCAATTGCAGCAAAACTTGCATTCCACCCACCAAATCCATCATACACAATAGATACAGATGAAGAGAGTGGTAAGCTGAGACTCAATATTGGTGTTCCTGATGGAGGTGATCATGGGGAAGTGTTGATGATACACACAAATAAAGACAACTTTATATACACAGTGTATGTGAAACACCCATTGGCAACATTGACACTACTCTACTCTCATGGCAATGCCACTGATATAGGCCAGATGATCAACTTCTTCACTCTGCTTAGTGATCAACTTGGTGTCAATGTCATGGGGTACATATGCATGTCTTCACTTCAAAGTTCAAACTGTGTATATGTATATATATATATATGTATATTGTTGCAGTTGTGATGACCTTTACAATAAATACAGGTATGATTATTCTGGGTATGGAAGGTCTACTGGTGAGGTATGCTACTCATTTTGTAGGTAAACTCTTAGAAGGGTACTTGTGTGTTGATTGTTTTTTTTTTTTTTTTTGGTATCGGAAACATCGGATGAGAAATAAAATGCCCTATGAGTGATGAGAGAGGATATTATTCCGAGTATTAATATTATGCTTCACAAATTTGAATATCAAATTTGATGTCCAAATACTTTAACAGTTGTACCCACTACTACAATGATTGATGACTGGTACCACATACCACTACTACATGTGTTACGACTGTCAAAGCATTTGAGCATCAAATTTTGGAAATCTTAGGATTATTCAATAATTTTAACTTATACATGATTTTGGTAGGGAACAATTTGGAACTTATTATTATTATTATTTTTATTATTATTATTATTTTAATAGCTCTTTTCTCTTCTTTAGGAGTATTTTAAGATGAGTAATATTTAGGACACAATTTTCATACAACTTTCATACAATCTTCTCAAAAGATGTGTCTATCTCTCTCCTGTGATGTCACTGGACCCACAGTGACACAGGAAACAGTGACATCACAGGAGAGAGATAGACACATCTTTTGAGGAGATTATATGAAAGTTGTATGAAGGTTGTGTCCCAAGTATTACCCTTTTAAGATTAAGCACCACCTTGTGGCTGGTGGTGGGTAGTCTAGTTACACTTGGGCTTATTCCAAAATGATTTGATGGCTGGCACGTGATGGGGTCGGAGCCCCAAATTGGCTGTAACAATGTTGTCATACCACCAGCTTGGTGTCAACTGGTTGCCTTCATGAGGTCATGAGGGGAGCCCCTATTACATTCCCCTGCTTTGCAGACTCATATAGACCTCTCACGTTACTGATATCCAAAGATAGAGTGCTACTTTGGTCAGTACCCCAGATAGGGAACGCCACTTCTGATTGCCCCTTAATACTCTTTTTGCTCTGCAAAAGCCCAAAAAAAAAAAAAAATACTCCTTCTGTCCCATATTTAGAGTTTTGATGTCATTTTTTGATGTCCCATTTTAAAAGTCTTCCTTGAAAAGTCAAAGTACTTTAATACACACTTTCCAAATTTGTCATTTATTATATCCAACTCTTCCCTCTTTTTTTTTTTGATGTGACACTATAATTTTGAATTTCAAAAATGGCAATATTGGAAAGTTGAAAATCTCACCAAAATCAAGGTTGTCTCTTTAATAAGTTGGAATTCCCAAAAGAGACTCTTAATATGGGAGGGAGGGAGTACATAAATTTAACACTGTACCAATATTAAGTATATATATATATATGGAACTGCTGATTTTGCTAACACATTTGTACCAAAATAGCCAAGTGAACAGGCCACATATGTAGACATAGATGCTGCTTATACATGCCTTAGAGATACATATGGAGTGAAGGAAGAGGACATTATATTATATGGGCAGTCAGTAGGAAGTGGACCAACACTGGACTTGGCTATCCGATTGCCTCGACTGAGGGCTGTGATTCTTCACAGTGCAATCCTGTCTGGCCTTCGAGTCATGTACCCCATGAAGAGAACACTCCGGTTTGACATTTACAAGGTTTTTCCTAAAATGTTTGGTTTTAACATTATCAATATTGTTGATGTTTTCAATGTCCGAAGTCCTTCGTTTTGTTGATTGACATATAACCATGTTTCTCTTCTTCTTCTTTTTTTTTTTTTTTTGCAGAATATTGATAAAATTCCAATGCTCAATTGCCCAGTACTTGTAATTCATGTGAGTGTATATAACTATATGGCATGTTAATGTGATGTAGGTTTATGCAATGACGTTACCAATTTTTTCTCCTAATGCAACGTATACATAAATGGAACTTGGGCTGTTTGGGAAGCTCAAAAACTAGTTCTATGGTTCATAAGCGTGTATTGGTTCAAGATATTAGAGTATTTGGTAGAGTCTTTTTTATTGCATAGCAGTGTGTTTGGGAATTCATAAAACAGGATCAGATTCAGCCTCATTCTCCTTTTTTTTTTTTTTCCTGTGTGTGTGTGAAAAGCAGCATCATGTTCATGTTTGTTTGACATACAACCTGTATTCATAGTTTTTTTTTTTTGGATCTGCCACGGACTTCTATGTAATAAAAAGCGTCTATCAAATACTTAAAACTTTGGGCGTGTATTGTGTTAATATTAACATAAACGGTTCTTAGAGTTCCCAAACATCCCCTAATAACAGTCCATATCACTGATCTAAAATTAACAGTAAAACAAGCTAGTTCTGTTGTAGGGAAGTGATGATCAAGATGTGGATATTTCCCATGGCAAGAAGCTTTGGGAGCTATGTAAAGAAAAATATGAACCTTTATGGGTTGAAGGAGGTAAGCACTGTGGCTTAGAGCTCTTCCCAGAGTTCTTTAGACATCTCAAGAAATTCATATCAGCAATTGAGAGATTGACAATCCTCGAAAGCAGCGGACTTACTCAAGTAGAGCAAGCGCTAATCAACACGGACCATAGCGATAAGCCCAGCAGACATAGCACTGACTTCAGAGAGAGGTCTAGACCAAGCACAGATACTTCAGAGATCAAACCAAGAACTAGTAGTGCTGACATGAAGGAAAAATTCAGAAAGAGTGTGGATTTACCAAGAAAGGGAAGGAAAAGCGTAGATCAGACAGAGAAAGGAAGGAACAGCATTGATCGGTTAGATATAAACTGTCCATTAATTAGTTTGTTCTACAATACCATACATTTAACATATTGTTGCTCGAAACAATTTAACAGTTCGGCCCACATTTGTACAGTATTGTCTGCTTTGATTCACATGGCAACATGGTTTTATCTCATGGACTGCCCCATATGGGATCACGCATAGCTTTTGGGAGAGAAGGTGAAGGTGCAATAGGCCAAAGCGGACAATACAATACAATGTGGGGTCGGGCCGTTACTAACAAATTAGATGGTATTCTTGACTACTATTTTTTTTTTTTTTTTGAAATGAATGGCAGGTTGATGAGATCAGTTGCATTGTGCAATGTTGATTGCTTTAAGCAGACGGTTTCTGAAGATCGATAGAATTGCTTGTCGGTTGCTGTAATTGTTGTTTCTTTTTTCCTTGGGGAGATTTTTTTTTTTTTTTTTTTTTTTTTTTTTGGGGTCAAATTAAGTATGTGAACATAGTTCAATATTATGGTATATAATGTTCAATATTAAGTGTATACTTAGTTTAAGCTTCCCATCAAGCTTGCTTAATTGCGCGCTAAGCTGATAATGGCCCCTTCTGTCTCTTTTTGGTGTTCAAAGGAATTGTAGAAGCCGGTAATGTAAGAAGGACAGATCTTGTTTATAAGTTACTATAAATATGTACACATAGTTGTGTATTTATCTGATTGGTCTCATAGGCATAACCTGTCATATTTTTGTTTTGAAGGCTGTAGAATAGACTGCATTTTGTATCTACTGTGATTTCTAATATGGTTTATTCTACATCATTTTCTCAGGAGGGTCCTTTGTTTGTTTTGATAGAAAATTTAAAAAAAATAATAAATAATAAAAAATCATGTAGAGATTTGTTTGTTTTGGCAAATGAGTCCATACATGGAGATCAAGAATTGTAAGCTACAATAATTGAATGATTTGTAGGTAAAGGGTGCCTACCTCAAATATGTCTTACAAATCATCTACAACCAGTGCTGCATTGTTTGAACAAATAACATATGGATGTGGTTTTTTTTTTTTTTTCATGATTATTGTTTTCTTGTGCTTCAATTGCAACATATTTTATTGTCAAAAAAATTTCAACATTAGCTGAGCTAATGTCAGCTAATGTTGCTACAATAACAAAGCCAAAGAATCCAATCAATCCATCTAGAACTAATCTTCTTTGAATAACTGCTGCTGCAAAATTATATTTATTCGGGACTCTATTCGATTCATTGATTCAATTAGTAAAAAAAAAAAAAGGGAAAGAAAGTGGAAAAGCTATTTCTCAAATATTTTTCTTCCATGCTTAAATAATATTAGAAATCAAGAATTTTTATAAAGTACTAGTAAATTACAAGAATCCTAGCCAAAAAAAAAAGTAAAATATCAAGAAAATAGTAAAGATGTGACTCATAAAATTAAAAAAAAAATATATATATATACTCCCTCTATCCCATTTCATGTGTCTTTTTTGGGGATTTCAACTTTTTAAGGAACATAATGATTGCTATCACAATAAGAGGGTTTTTCCCAAATTGCCCTTGCTTGGCTTAAGAAAGTATTGGTTGTGTTAACACATTAGGGGGTAGTTCTAGAAATTAACTTCAAAGTGGATAATAGTCTTCTGTACAAAGCTTTGAACGGTGCCATTTCTATGCTCGAATGATAACTGTTATTGTAAGAGAACTCAATCAATGGCAGGTGCGTTTCCCAAGAACTCTCAAACTCAATGACACAAGCGCGTAACATGTAATCCATCACCTGATTAACTCGTTCAGTCTGACCATCTGTCTGTGGATGAAAGGCTGAACTCAAGGTTAATGTTGTTCCCATCGCTGTTTGGAGACTCTTCCAAAATTCTGCAGTAAAACACGAATCTCAATCTGACACAATATATACAGGTACACCGTGTAATTACACAACGTGTTGCAGATACATTCGGCTCAAACGTTCTACTGAATACGTTATACTGTAGGCGATAAAATGTGCCGTCTTTGTAAGTCGATCCACGATTACCCAAATAGCATCGTGGTTCTGCTGTGACCTCGGCAATCCTACCACAAAATCCATAGTGATGTGTTCCCATTTCCATTGAGGAATTTGTAACGGTTGAAGTAATCCAGGTGGCTTCTAATGTTCTGCCTTTACTTGTTTACAAGTAAGACATTGAGATACATACTCAGTTATTTCTCTCTTCATTCCTTCCCACCAGAAATTCATCTTCAAGTCCTTGTACATCTTCGTACCTCCCGGATGGATAGTCATCCGTGACTTATGCGCTTCTTCCAATATTTCTTTCTGGAGGTTTTCTTCGTCAGGTACACAGAGTTTATCTTTACATCGTAAGGCTCCGTCTGTACTGATACTCCAGATTTCTGGTTCCTTTGCTGACATCTTCGCGAACCTAACTTCAAATCTTCCGTCGTCTGTTGAACTGCTATGATACGACTAATCAAAGTTGGATGTACCATCAAACATCCAAAATGTTGTCTTTCTATTGGTTCCACTGGCTGAAGCTCGAATTCAGCTAACACTTCCAATGCTTTCCATTCTTGAATTAGTAATGCAGCGATCACTAGTCGAGGTTTACGACCCAAAGCATATGCTACAACATTCGCTTTACCTGGATGGTATTGTAACGAAAAGTCATAATCTTTGAGTAACTCCATCCATCTCCGTTGTCGCATGTTCAATTCTTTCTGAGAGAACAAGTACTTCAAGCTCTTGTGATCAGAAAGAAATAGTGTCTCCAAATCTTTAATGCAAACACTATTGCTGCCATATCTTGTTTATAAGTTACTATGAACATGTACACATAGTTGTGTATTTATCTGATTGGTCTCATAGGCATAACCTGTCATATTTTAGTTTTGAAGGCTGTAGAATAGACTGCATTTTGTATCTACTGTGATTTATAATATGGTTTATTCTACATCATTTCTCAAGAGAGGCTTTGTTTGTTTTGATGGAAAATTTACAAAAAAAAAAAATCAGGAAGAGATTTGTTTGTTTTGGCAAATGAGTCTATGCATGGAGATCAAGAATTGTACGCTACAATAATTGAATGATTCATAGGTAGAGGGTGTCTTTCTCAAATATGTCTTACAAATCATCTACAACCAGTGCTGCATTGTTTGAACAAATAGCATATGGATGTTGGTTTTTTTTTCATGATTATTGTTTTCTTGTGCTTCAATTGCAACATATTTGATTGTCAAAAAAATTTCAACATTAGCTGA
Organism: Hydrangea macrophylla; assembly: GCA_033977485.1. NCBI lineage: Eukaryota > Viridiplantae > Streptophyta > Magnoliopsida > Cornales > Hydrangeaceae > Hydrangea > Hydrangea macrophylla. The sequence goes on along the minus strand of CM066983.1, from coordinate 79,620,388 downwards.
GCTAATGTCAGCTAATGTTGCTACAATAACACAGACAAAGAATCCAATCAATCCATCCATCTAGAGCTAATCTTCTTTGAATAACTGCTGCTACAAAATTATATTTATTTGGGACTCTATTTGTCACGCCCCGGAGCAGCAAAAATAGAGAAAAATAAATTTTCTTTTTGGATCCATAGGGAATGACGGGTGAAAGTCACTAATTATCCACACCACATAGTACTAGTCCAAAAGATAAGCAGGGAAGTAAATAACTGAATGTAAAACGATTCTATCTATTACAAAACATCAGAGTGTGGTCCACAGGATCACAACAAGTCTGGAGAAAACATATGCCCAAGTACCCGTTAACTAAAACAAAACAGAGTTCAACAGAACAACATAAATGAACTAAATACGACTATCTTCAGATCTTCAGCTGGCGTAAGGATAGTCGTCAGCATAATGTTCCTTTCCCATATAACCGGCATCAGTGGGGCCACCCTCTGCATAATCCAACTCCGGGTTGTAGTCATCATCGTAAGTTCTAATACCTACATTGTTAGGGATAGGGTAATCTGGACGGGGAATGTCCAGGCAATAAAGGTCGTCAGCTTACTGAAAGCTGAGTGAGAACTAACTAACACAGTCTCATAGCAATAACGAAATTGCCAGTTATAAACGATATATATAACAATGATACTAAATATATCTCTTATTCTTTTATTTGGACACATCATTAACCGATTCTCATCGTCTACCAACTCTAAGACTGACTGTACCAATACCAACTGACTATCTCGAACTGATTATACCATCACAACATACCAGTGCTCTTGTTCACCGCTATACCGCTTTTTAAGAACTCTTGTGAGCACCCATACATCGTTCTCATATCACGAGTGGTCTACGGACGTGCCAATACTCTTGTTCACCGCTTTTAAGAACTCTTACTGTTCACCGCTTTTAAGAACACTTGCGAGTATCGTACATATATAGCTCCGGTAAATACAAACCATGGGCATGCCACATCTACTCTTGTTCCCGCTTTTAAGAACTCTTACTGTTCACCGCTTTTAAGAACGCTTGCGAGTACTGTGCACCCATAATTCTCACGATCCTGATTACACTTATCGGATTCAACCTGAGTGAATCATCAGCTCGACTAACATAACCTTAAAGATAACCAATAACCCACAGATTCAAACACCAGTTACTCAATGCTACCCACTGTTATTATCTCAACTCCTTATCTCATTACCGCCTCATATTATTACTAACGTTTCAAACCTGACTGCGTTACTCACCATATTATCTCAATCTCATTATCGCACCCCATTATCTCCGTAATCCATAATATCGCATAATAGAAACATGAAACAACGATTGAACAACTACACATTATGAATTATAGACTTAAGGAACATATCCATGTTCTGCTATGTTCGATTGATTGAAGTCCTCTCAGTCACTTAAAGGAAAGTGATGTTCGATCGATCGAAGTGTTATCGATCAATTGAAGTTAAGGTGGTCTCGATCGATTGAACTAATTTCGATCGATTGAGACTCAGGGATGTTCAATCGATTGAACTCAGTTCGATCGCTCGAACTTAGTCTTCTACAAGTTCTGTAGTGAACCTCCAGAATACGCTAGGGGGTGTTTGGGTGATATTTAATACGTCCAGAATTCATAAAACATCATAACTAAGCTACCGAGTGAGTTTAGGACTCACCAAAAGTTGTTAAGGGCGCGTTTGATAACTTCAAGCTTTGAACTCTGTCCCTCCAATGGCCTCCGTCTCACTTTCTCCTCTGTCTCTGTATATTTCTCTCCCTGTCTCTCCTTCTCTTTTCTCTTCTTCTTCTTCAGTTTCTGCTTCTCTCTCTCTCTCTAACTGTGAGTGTATATATAGGTGTGTGTATATATATATAGATGTATGGATGTATATATATAAATACACAAGCACACACACTCTCTCTAGATCTCTCCAAAATCAACAAACCCTCACATACACGAACACAACCATATATATAGAAGAGGAGGGATGCAGATGGAAAAGTTTGCGTAAAACCTGGGAATTCAAATGATTACACGTTCGATCGATCGAAGTATTCTTGATCGCTCGAACTCAGATCGGCCAGATTTGATCGATTGAAAAACGCTTTGATCGATTGAAGTAGGGTCCACGTCATAAATTCAGGTCGGTAGAGTTTCGATCGATTGAACAGGGTTCGATCGCTTGAACTTTGGGAATGCTCGATCGCTCGAAAGAGCTTCGATCGATCGAAGATGAAATTTCAAATATGATCAAGGGAAGTATATGGAATTTTTGTGCATAAATACTTATTGAAAATACAAGGTATTACATCATCCACTACTCAACAAAAGATTTTGTCCTCAAAATTAGAAGCATACAGAGTCTAAAAAAAAAAACGGAAACTTCTCACGCATCTCTGACTCTAGCTCCCCCGAAGCTTCTTCTTCATCATGATGCTTCCACTGAATCTTGACTAAAGAAATCTCCTTGTTCCTGAGCTTCTTGATCTCACGGTCTAAAATGTGAACCGGTCCTTTATTGAATGTAACATTGTTATTGACTTCAATATCTTCAAAGTTGATCTCATGCGCTGGGTTATGAGCACACTTCCTTGGCATACTGTCGCGAGTCGTATTGGAAAAAAAATGTGATGTGGAACACATTGTACACTCCTGACATCTTCGGTGGCAATACAAGGCGATAAGCAACCTTCCCAACACGTTTTAAAATCTCGAACGGTCCGATGAATCGCGTCGATAGCTTGCCTCGCTTCTGACCAAATCTGACGATACCTCGAACAGGTGAAACCTTGAGTAGCACATGATCTCTAACGGCAAACTCTAAGTCTTTGCGTTGCTTGTCAACATAACTCTTGTGTCATGTCTGAGCTATCCTCATCTTCTCACATACAATCTGAATCTTCTCGTTGGTTTCTCGTATTAACTTTGGCTCAAGAATTTGAGTATCTCCGAATTCGGTCCAACAAAGAGGGGATCGGCAAGGTCTTCTGTACAAAGCTTCAAACGGCACTATTCCTATGCTCGAATGATAACTATTATTGTAGGCAAACTCAATCAATGGCAAGTGCATTTTCCAAGAACTCTCAAACTCAATGACACAAGCGCGTAACATGTCATCCATCACCTGATTAACTCGTTCAGTCTGACCATCTGTCTGTGGATGAAAGGCTGAACTCAAGTTTAATGTTGTTCCCATCGCTGTTTGGAGACTCTTCCAAAATTCTGCAGTAAAACACGAATCTCAATCTGACACAATATATACAGGTACACCGTGTAATTACACAACGTGTTGCAGATACATTCGGCTCAAACGTTCTACTGAATACGTTATACTGTAGGCGATAAAATGTGCCGTCTTTGTAAGTCGATCCACGATTACCCAAATAGCATCATGGTTCTGCTGTGACCTCGACAATCCTACCACAAAATCCATGGTGATGTGTTCCCATTTCCATTGAGGAATTGGTAACGGTTGAAGTAATCCAGGTAGCTTCTGATGTTCTGCCTTTACTTGTTTACTAGTTAGACATTGAGATACATACTCAGCTATTTCTCTCTTCATTCCTTCCCACCAGAAATTCCTCTTCAAGTCCTTGTACATCTTCGTACCTCTTGGATGGATAGTTTTCCGTGACTTATGCGCTTCCTCCAATATTTCTTTCTGGAGGTTTTCTTCGTCAGGTACACAGAGTCTACCTTTACATCGTAAGGCTCCGTCTGTACTGATACTCTAGATTTCTGGTTCCTTTGCTGACATCTTCACGAACCTAACTTCAAATCTTCCGTCATCTATTGAGCTGCTATGATATGACTAATCAAAGTTGGTTGTACCATCAAACATCCAAAATGTTGTCTTTCCATTGGTTCCACTGGCTGAAGCTCGAATTCGGCTAACACTTTCAATGTTTTCCATTCTCGATTTAGTAATCCAGCGATCACTAGTCGAGGTTTAAGACTCAAAGCATCTGCTATAACATTCGCTTTACCTGGATGGTATTGTAACGAAAAGTCATAATCTTTGAGTAAATCCATCCATCTCCGTTTTCGCATGTTCAATTCTTTCTGAGAGAACAAGTACTTCAAGCTCTTATGATCAGAAAATAGATCAAACTTTTCTCCATAGAGATAGTGTTTCCAACTCTTTAATGCAAACACTATTGCTTCCAATTCCAAATCATGCGTAGATAGTGGTGTCAATCGGGCCGGGTTGGCCCGGCCCGGCCCGAGCCCGAATCGCTTTTTTTGGGGTAAAAGCCCGACCCGGCCCGCCACAAGGCCCGGCCCGCTAGGCCCGGTTCACATACCCCGGGCCGGGGTGGACACTCATTCTTCTGTCCATGGCCCGGCCCGGCCCGAGATGGTGAAAAAGCCCGGCCCGGCCCGTAGCCTGCCATGGCCCACTTCAAAAATAGAAGAAAGCCCGCTAGCCCGTCCGGTCCGGCCCGGCCCGATGTCTGGCCTGCTAAGCCCGGGCCACCGGTCCGGGGCGGACACACCCCCTCCACTCCCAAGCCCGGCCCGGCCCGGACCGATGTTTGGTGAAGCCCGGCCCGGCCCGAAGCCCGCTCGGGGCCCGCTTTGACCAAGCCCGGCCCGTTTGACACCTCTATGCGTAGGATAATTCTTCTCATGTACCTTCAACTATCTTAATCCATATGCAATGACATTCCCGTTTTGCATAAGTACACAACCCAGTCCTTAGTGCGATGCATCACTGTAGATCACATACCTTTCTCTACTCTTAGGTATTGCGAGTACTGGTGTTGAAGTCAATCTTTCCTTTAACTCCTGAAATGCACCCTCATGCTTGTCTGTCCACTCGTACTTCATCTCTTTCCTCGTCAATTTCGTCAAAGGTCCTGCTATTTTGGCAAATCCTTCTACAAATCTTCGATAATATCCTGCTAGGCCGAGAAAACTCCTAACTTTCGTAGCATTGGTTGGTCTGTTCCAGCTTAAGACTGCATCAATCTTAGATAAGTCTACTGCAATACCGTCCTAAGATATAACATTTCCCAACAATTTGACCTCCTATAGCCAAAACCACACTTACTGAACTTTGCATACAACTTGCTATCTTGAAGCGTCCGCAAGGCAATCTGTAAGTGCCCCTTGTGGTCTTCCTCCGTCTTTGAGTAGATCAGTATGTCGTCGATGAACACTATAATGAATTTATCCAGATATGGTCTGAATACTCTATTCATTAAGTCCATGAATACTGCTGGAGCGTTCGTCAATCCAAAAGGCATAACTAGAAACTCATAATGCCCGTATCTTGTCCTGAACGCAGTCTTCGATACATCCTCCGGTCGAACTAAAAGTTGATGATATCCCAAACGCAGATCGATCTTGGAAAAGATCCTCGATCCATGTAACTGATCGAATAGGTCTTTTATCCAAGGTAGTGGATATCTATTCTTGATTGTTACCTTGTTCAATTCCCTGTAGTCTATACAGAGTCGAAGTGTTCCGTCCTTCTTCTTCACGAATAGAATTGGTGCTCCCCATGGTGATGTACTTGGGCGTACAAATCCTAGATCTTCAAACTCCTGAACTTGCTTCTTCAGTCCAATATCTCAGTTGGTGCCATTCTATATGGAGTTTTAGATATCGACAACGTACCAGGTACTAGATCCGCGCATAAGTCTATTTCTCTTTTTGGTGGAAGTCCTTTAATATCCTAGAATACCTCCTGAAAAATCTTGTATAGTAGGAATCTAATCCATCTTGAGTTTCATATCTGCACTCCCGATTGTAGCCAAATTGTTTGCAAGAAACATGTCGTTCGTTGTCTGACACTGAAATCTGATCGTCGGTCGTCCTTGTATCGGGAATACAATCTTCTAGTAGGGCAATCCAGGTTGGCATTATACTTAGTAAACTAATCCATCCCTAGGATAATGTCGAATTCTGACATTGACAGAACCACTAAGTCTGCTGGAAGATTCCTATCTCCCAAGGTCAGTGGACAATCCTTACATACTTTACCCAACGTAATAGTCACTCCTAATGGTGACACAGTGTTAAGTGTTGGCTCAAGTGTCTTGGGTTCTAAACCCAACTGACGCACAATCTTAACAACAATAAATGATCGTACAGTTCTAGTATCGAATAAAGCTTTAACTGGACTATGAAATAGTACAAGCGTACCTTCCAAATGTTGCTGCTCGTCAGCATTAAAGCCTGACTCCGCTGAAATGATAGCATTCATCCTAGTCTGATCTGGGGGTCCCTGAATTCCTTGAGCTGGTTCCCCATAATATCCTCCTCGTGGTGCACAACAATCCTTACTTAAATGTCCCGGCTTATTACAATTTCGGTAGACGAGATCCATCCGGCGGTTACCCCTGAGGGTTATGCAAAACTTGGCAATATGCCCTGGCTTTCCGCAATTAAAACATCCTCCAGTGTTGGTTGGCGTGGCTGTTAGCAATGCCTGCGACTGTGGTCCTTGTTGGCGATATTGCTGGGGTCGAGTATAGCCCTGTTGTGGCTTCCTGATTCCTTCCCAGGTTCTCTTGTTTCCTTGGAAATTTTACTAAGGTTTCCAACTCTAGTATTCCTTGGTTGTTGGTTCTGGAAATTCTATAGCTGAAATCCCCTCGACGACTGAGGTCGATTTATCTGTGGTTGCTGTGCTGGATAGGCGTTTTTTTCTAATCCTGCAGCAAATCTAACAATTCCTTCGAATGACTGATTCAGATGACCAACTGACAAACATTGAATATTGTACATTTATGTGTCAATATAATAGACATAGTGCTCATTTAATCCCTCAAATCCCTATACGCATATTTGAATTAATATAATTTAATGGTGATGTCACTCAAATGCGTGTAATTATTTGTTTTCACACATTTTATATGTTTAGGTAGAAATGAAGTGATATAAAGGGAAGGAAAGAAGTAGCAACCACACCATAGTATATCCCATATAATAGTCAAAACATGAATAGTGTAATGTCAGTGTTTGAACCAAATGAAAAGAAAAAAAAATTCAAAGAGCGTTGAATGCTCTGATTAGGATAGGAATACATATAATATATATATATATCATTACGAAATTGTCTCTCTCTCTCTTTTCTCTGTAGGAGCAAAATTCAAAAGCTGTCAGGGAAGTGAAGAAAAATGCTCAAGAAAAGAATGGTCGAGTGATGGAAGCAATGACGAAATTTGTCATTCACTTCGCCTATAAAAAGGGAAGAGAGCCTACGAACAAAAAAAATCAATACTACACCAACAACAAAGCTGCAACAATCACAAACATTGTTAGGGAGAGAATAGTTTAGGGAGGTTATCATGTGAGCACTTCATATTGTCCTTGAAAATAGGAAACTTTAGTTTTTCTTAGCTTTTTCTAGTTCTAGTAGTTGTAAAAATTTACTTTTATGTAATTGATGATTTCATGTTCCAAAAATATATAGCAAAACTTTGTGTACTGTATTTCTTAAAATAAAATATTTATTTTCTTGTAGGACCTTTGTCAATTTGTAGTAGTAAAATATTCCTAGTAAAATTTAGATTTAATATTTTTAGTCTAGTAGTACTTGTAGTTGTCTCCTAAAATAGTTTGAAACCCCAAATTTCCAGTTTTTATAGCAATATTTTCATTCACTAGAAGACAGATTTTGCGAGTAAATGTCAGATTTCTTAGCCACGTAGTTGTTATAATTACCTACTAAAGTCCAAAAGTACATCATACCCATATCTCACTCCAAAAGTAGATTAGGATTTGGTTTGACCTTATTGTGTTCTTAGAGTTCAACCACTGTGACCCCACAAGAATCCAAAGTCAAAGGTTTAGTATTTTATTATTAATTCAGTATTTCCATTTATGTATATTTTATTAGCCTAGTTGTACTAAACTTTGTTATTTTGCAGATTCCACAAATTCAACCCCAACTCATGTTAAGTGAGGAAAAAAAATATATTAATATTATATTTCACCCTTACCTTAGTTTTATAACTTTAGTTTTAATTCGGCAGTCACTGTTTACATCTATTTAATCTTTCTTTAAAAGATTATTTGGAAGACAGTTTCAATTTCAAAATGGTAGGCTAAAACTTTTATTGGGGATATGCAATAAATACTTAGAAACCACAGCTTCTGTGCACTAATTTTAAATGGGCAAATTTATCTAGATGGGTTATTTTTTCCATTTATGGCCAAAAATATCTATGTATCTATAGTTTATGATCATTTAACATATTTATATACTATGGCTATATTGGGCTCAAAAGATTACATATTTGAAATAAGAATCTAATTATGTGGATTGTCAAACTATGCCTTTTGTAATAAAAAACACCTAACATACTCAAACAACTCATATGACAAAATTTATATTTCACATATGTGTTTATATATATTTCTATCCACTAATAGACATGCAATTGTGTAGTGGCAGAGTGGTGGGGACTGGACGCCGAATAACCCACGTCCGCAGCGGGGCACGGTTCGAACCTGGCTACTGCCCAATTGCCTTTTTATTTTTCTTCAAATCAAACGACGTCGTTTCATATCAAACCTGACACACTTGATATGACCCTAACCAGTGAAAGTTTATTTTTAAATAAAGAATGACTCTGTGGTCTTAAATGCCAAATCCTTTTCAAATACACAAAAGTTGTGGGATCTAGTGTTGGTTTGCATATTCCCAATTTCTTTAAATCATTTCTTCCAACTTAATTAATATTTCTTGTTTTTAATAACTTTGCTTAAATATCTGTATTATTTCTATCTTTCGCTATTATTAAATTCAAAAAGTTTATGTCACAAAAATTTAGCTTTATTTATTTTTCTTCCTTTTCTTTCTAGTACTTAGTTAATTTATTTTGCACTATTAAAATCTTTACCGTAAACTACAAAAAAAAATAGCTTTTAATTAGTTTATTGCAAAAAAATATAAAAATTAGCAGTTTAGTAAAACTCCACAAAAAATCTATCATCTTTTATTTTCTTTTTAGTGACATAATAGTTATTGCCTATCTTCCTTTTCCGTTTCCTGTGGGTTCGACCTGGACTTCCAGAACTTTATTACTTGTACGATCACCTACACTTGGTTGTGATAAGAAAATGCGTCAATAGGATGTCGTCACCAACCATCATATGTCTGAGGTGAGGGTTTAATCCTTGGTGAAATCTCTTCACCTTCTTCTGCGGATTATCTATCATATGCTAGGCAAAACGAGATAGACGTTCGAACTGTGTTGTGTATTCTCGAACAGTCCATCCTCCTTGAACCAGACTGAGAAAATTCTTTTCTTGTTGATCTCTCTCATCCTCTGGGAAATACTTTTCCAGAAACTTTCTCGGAATGTTCCCCAAGGCATTCTCCTTGTAGCTTCGGCTCCTATCGCAGCTCTTTCGGCTTCCCACCAGTCTGCGGCAGCGTAAGTGAGTTGAAACGTAGCAAGGCGACGTTTCTCTTGTTCGCTGCACTCTAGTGCTTCAAAGATTAATTCCATCTCTCTTATCCATTGTTCGGATTGCCATGGTTCTGTAAGCCCATCAAACTTTTCGGGACGCAAACCACAAAAATTTGCTAATAACTTGTCTCCAGTTTGCCTTAGCTAGAACGGTGCGGCTGGAGGTTAAACAGGTCGTTGATTAGTAGCATGGCTGTAGGTATCACCTACATGCTCCATCCGTTGCATGAATGCTTCAAAGACTCCAGATGGGTCCATTCCCTCTGGGATTGGGGCTCCAATGCGCGCTTGGTGATTTCTCAAGGGTCCTACCATAATGATAACAAATGTTGTCTATAAGAGACACATCGATTAGCTTAAAGTTTTCTTGCAGAAAAGAAAACAAGATAGGCGAGAAGCAACAAGAACTAGCAGTTCTACTAAACAACACATTAAAGCAACCATACGATCAAGATCAAAAGACTACTCGTAAAAATATATATATCAAAAGATGTACTACATAGTACACATTAGTCAAACTATATACCACATGGGACAAAGCTAAAATAATACTAAGGTTAGCTATTACAATACTACTACTAAGGATAACATTTATACAAAGCTATGGTCAAATATCTATCTCTCAACCTCCAAAAATCATGGAGACAACATGTCCTGATATAAACTAACAAAAGCTAAACCCTGCAGACCCTGACTCAAAAGTCATCGGTATCTGATCCTCCTGCTGGTGCCTCATCCTCTGGTGCAATGTCCATCTCCACAGGTGGATCGGCCTCTGCTGGTGCTACTGCTCCTCCAACTACCACTCCTATATCCCAATCCTCGACAATCATGTCATCAACCTTTATATCATCAACACCAAAAGCTGGCTCGGCGACATCGGCGACTAACTCAGCAAAATCTCCAACTAGGGCCATAGCATCTGCTAGTGCAGCCTGTCCTATCAGAACTTGTCACACCCCAACCCGCCACGGGCGGATTAGGACACGTGTAACAATGCCACCGAAGCACGTCCCCAAAAGATATAACATAAATCAAGTCTAAACTATCTTTTAAACTCGTTATAAAACATATTAGCATGTAACCAACCTCAAGGGTAAAATGGTCATTTTAAAATTTTTGTCGAGTTTCCATCTCAAAAGGTAGCTTTTCAAATAAGGAACTCAACGTTGAAAACGGCGCGTAAATACAAACTTTCTAGACCAAGTTATGTTCATTTTTATCTTGAATTTGATTATATTCAAGCACAAGAACATTCTGCCAAGAGTTTGCTCAATCCAACCAAAGTTTGCCCAGTCCAACTTTCTGCAAAATATATTCTGCCCAGAGTTTGCTCAATCCAACCAGAGTTTGCTCAAGCTAACTTTCTGCAGAAAATATTCTGCCCAGGGTTCGCTTAAGCTAACCAGAGTTCGCTCAAGCTAACTTTCTGCAGCAAGTATTTTGCTGCTAAAAACCCCTGCTACAAATCCAAACATATCCAAGTTCCATTTTTATGATTCCAAACCTCCCAAAAACTTTTGGTAACATCCTCCAAACACTCATAAACCATGTCAACAACATGTTTAAGCTCTCACAACCATTTTAAACACAACCCAACCCTCAAACAAATGAAGAACTTGACATAAATCTTAAATCAAACACAAGTAGTTAAAAGATAGAACTTTCTTTGTCAACATAAATTCAAAAGCCTTCAACAACTTGTTTCAACCAAAATCCATCACATGAGGTTCCATAATTTCATTTCTAAATGATTGCAAATTCACTTACTCAACAAAATCCTTAAAAAAACATTTGAAAGAACCAACTTCCATTTTCTTATCAATGCTTGACTAAACATGAAATCAAAGGCTCAAACTCAACTTCATTTCTTAAAACATGAGTTCAAATGTCAAGAATCTAAACTCAAGGAAAGAACACCCAACATGTTAACAAGTTCCCAAACCACATTCTAAACATTAAGAAGGTGGTGCTTAACATTTTACAACTTGCAAAAGGAGTTTGAACCCAAGTACAACTTATTTTCCAACAAAACCAATTACAACTACCATATTACAACCATGAGTTCCACATCTACCAACACTAACATATTTACATATCTATGAACATATGAACAAGAAGATACTCCGCCCAGATTCCCGTTCACTTTCTTCCCTCATCACGATCCGTACCTGCGGTGGTTATTCAATAACCACACAGAAAATAGTTTTGATTTTTTTAAGCTTACGCTTAGTGAATACTTTAACCATGCCATTGGAGTATGAAATGTGCATATGCAATATAAGCAACACAATGATAAAACTAGTCGCCGGTATGTCAAGTAACTAATCACCATCACAACGGACCCAAATTCCGGGCCTTTCTCACTTCAACGTCGCATATAGCGAAAACACACACTCTCACGTGACCATAGTCAAATCGTTGTGGTCGTCACCACTGTCCCCTTTTTCTTGAGGAAAACATCGTCCCGTTACTACGGGCTAAATAATGGTGATCATTACTTGGCATCCATTGACCCAATTACGCACATAAGCACATCAAACATATCACATAGCAATTTCCACAAAACTGACATGTTAAGCTCAAATTAACATATGCTTTATCTATTAATTCAAGAACTAAACATATAATCATACTCAATATCACATAAGCCTCATTTAACACCCAATTTAGGATTAGAGTACTCACCTCACAAATTGCTCTAATTAAAGCCTAGAACCCTAAATTCCTTGCAAATTTTAGCTCTAATTAACTCTAATGGTAATCCTACAAACAAATATCATGTATATGTATCGTCACCTCAAAGAGGGTCGCGAAAAAACGTTAACGAAACTGAAAAAGAAAGGTATAGAGGCGATTCTCTCACCTCCACGAGTCCGAATACGGTCTCGGTTCGCGAAACGGTGAACCGACGACGACGGAACGGCGAAGACGGCGGAGACGACGGAGCTTCCGTCAATGGCTGAATTTTCTCTTCCTCGACATCTATTTTTCTTGTTTTGATCTAATGAAGAAGATGATGGATGAGTCATGCTCAAGAGGTGTCAACCTCTTGAGCTTCCTAGCCAACTTTGGTTGATTTCCATTTACATCCCCAATATTTTCTTAAGCTTTATTATGAAATCCCCTAAATAATTATACTAACCACCCAATTATCTAAGTAGATATTTGTCTATGTCACTCGTGGGGTCCAAACGTGGTCCCACATATTGTGTGAAGTTGCTAATTAACCTACTAGTTATGAATCTGGTTCCAATTCACTCTCACACAGGTACCCAAACTGGCACAATAAAAGATCACAACTAGCAATAAAAATATTAAAGTAATTAAACAAATATTCATTTAATCATATAAATGCAACTAAATGGAATTTATTTAATCCGGACCTCCCGTGGGTCCCACCTCACATCCGTTCAACTGTACCCTTCTTGGAACACTTATTACGTCGGGGTAATTGGAAATTACCCAAATTATCACATACTATTAATTATACGAATTAATGCATGCTAAGTAGATATTACCCCATTTCTCCGGGTACGGGTATTACAGAACTCCAACTGTCTGTGCAACCATCGCTGCTACCCACTTGGTTGCCATGTTGGCAATGGTTGCCATATGTAGTACAGGTCCTGCTGGTAAATCAAACTCCACGGGTATCTCCAGTACAATAATCTCCTATGGCTCGACAGCAACGTCCTCTATACCCTCATCTTCTAATATGTCATCCCCTCCAGCCATAATGTCCTCATCGCCTAAATCTGAGTCCTCCTCTAGCTCCTCATCGTCCTGGACAGGCTCGAAGTCCTAGACGGAATCCTCATCTGGGTCGACATCTACTATCGGCTCGGCCTCTAGTAACTATGGCTCCTCAGGCTGTTCCTGTGGCTCTGGAATGGGTACCTTAGGTACCGATGATAGTGGCACTACCGATGCTGCCTCAATAGGTCCTCCAAGAATCGCTCGAAGCTCAATAGCATCCATCTCCGGCTTGCTCTGGATCAAACGTAGAATCTCCTGGTAGATATCCCTACCAATCCTCGCTGAATGGTAAGCATCCATATACATCTCTGTAAGGTGGGTCTTCTCGGTCACATAAAGAGCCTTCTAAATGTCCTCCTCTAGATACCTACTAGCTGTCTGGTGTATGCGGTCATGATCAAAATCCGAATCAGCTGGCTCCACGGTATCCCCATGGATCACTTGTCCTCCATAGGCATCGGTCACAAACATATGGAACTATGGATCCATAATGCTAACCTGCAAAGGAAAACTAACTATCATCAGGTGGACAAACTAATCTTAAACTCATATCTCATCTCAAGGATCTCAATTACTAGGACCCAGATGGTGTGGAATCTATCAGTGAACGCAACTATCACAAACCTAGGGCTCTGATACCAAAAATCCTGTCACACCCCGGAGCAGTAAAAATAGAGAAAAATAAATTTCCTTTTTGGGTCCATAGGGAATGACAGGTGAAAGTCACTAATTATCCACACCACATAGTACTAGTCCAAAAGATAAACAAGAAAGTAAATAACTGAATGTAAAATGATTCTATCTATTACAAAACATCAGAGTGTGGTCCACTGGATCATGACAGGTCTGGAGACAACATACGTCCAAGTACCCGTTAACTAAAACAAAATAGAGTTCAACAGAATAACAGAAATGAACTAAATACGACTATCTTCAGATCTTCAGCCGGCGTAAGGATAGTCGTCAGCATACTGCTCCTTTCCCATATAACTGGCATCAGTGGGGCCACCCTCTGCATAATCCAACTCCGGGTTGTAGTCATCATCGTAAGTTCTAATACCTGCATTGTTAGGGACAGGGTAGTCTGGACGGGGAATGTCCAGGCAATAAAGGCCGTTAGCTTACTGAAAGCTGAGTGAGAACTAACTAACACGATCTCATAGCAATAACGAAATTACCAGTTATAAACGATATACAACAGTGATACTAAATATATCTCTTCTTCTTTTATTCGGGCACATCATTAACCGATTCTCATCGTCTACCAACTCTAAGGCTGACTGTACCAATACCAACTGACTATCTCGAACTGATTATATCATCACAACATACCAGTGCTCTTGTTCACCGCTATATCGCTTTTTAAGAACTCTTACGAGCACCCATACATTGTTCTCATATAACGACTGGTCTACAGATGTACCAATACTCTTGTTCACCGCTTTTAAGAACTCTTACTGTTCACCGCTTTTAAGAACGCTTGCGAGTATCGTACATACATAGCTCTGGTAAATACAAACCATGGGCGTGCCACATCTACTCTTGTTCGTCGCTTTTAAGAACTCTTACTATTCACCTCTTTTAAAAACGCTTGCGAGTATTGTGCACCCATAATTCTCAAGATCATGATTATATCCTTGTTATACACTTATCGGATTCAACTTGAGCGAATCATCAGCTCGACTCATATAACCTTAAAGATAACCAATAACCCACAGACTCAAACACCAATTACTCAATGCTACCCACTGCTATTATCTCAACTCCTTATCTCGTTGCCGCCTCATATTATTACTAACGTTCTGAACCTGACTGCGTTACTCACCATATTATCTCAATCTCATTATCGCACCCCATTACCTCTGTAATCCATACTATAGCATAATAGAAACATGAAATAACGATTGAACAACTACACATTATGAATTATAGACTTAAGGAAATATCCATGTTCTGCTATGTTCGATCGATTGAAGTCCTCTCAATCGCTTGAAGGAAAGTAATGTTCAATCAATTGAAGTGTTCTCGATCGATTGAAGTCAAGGTGGTCTCGATCGATTGAACTAATTTCGATCGATTAAGACTCAGGGATGTTCAATCGACTGAACTCAGTTCGATCTATAACACCCACATTCGTGTTATTTCTTTTGCATTTCATTGTCATGCATGATAATGTGATGTGGAGTGTCCTATGACACATGTTTGGGTGAGTTTTGACTCACGAGTTGATTTGGGTGTCTGTATTAGAGAACCCTTTGAAACTGTGGTAATTGAAGATTTGTTGTTGTGACGTCTCTCCGAGTATGAGACGGTCACTGTGGAACATTTTAAATGTTTATCTGAAAATAAATGTTTACCTGTGTATTTCAATGCTGTATTATTTTCTGGCTTAGAATATATTTCTGATGTTAGATTTAGTATCCTGGTGAGAACGAATGAACACGCTATTAATTTGGTAGGCTAATTAGCAACTTCGGAAACGTCATGTAGAAATTCGCGTTTTAGCGACCAAACGAAACTTAGTCGAAAACTTTTATAATTTTGAAGTCTCACTTATAAAGCTGTGAATAAGCTGTATAGAAAGTTTTAGAGACTGATTAGGAGTTTTGAAAACTCGTGGGGAGGTAAACGTAATTCCCCGAGAGTGTTGCCTATATATAGATAGAGATGGACTTAGATATTTCATAAGTTAACCTAAAAGTTCAAGAGGAGGCCAAAAGGGAGGCTAGAGGGAGATTTGATTGCTTAGAGCTTTGCGACGCCAAACGACGACCTTCCGTCAGTCTGGTTTCTCCCAGATTTCGTATTTGAGCTCCTCGAGGTAAGAGCTTCGTTTTGATATATGTTAGGGCCTGTTTGGCTAAGTTTTCCGAAAAGTTATTTTCTAGAATTTTTCATAAAAGTCGATAAATGGAATTCTGATCCATAGGAATTGTACTAGACGGAGTTCTGCACGTTCTTTGTGCACGGGTTTTCTTCAGATTGAATTATAGGAGCGTTATTTGGAGGTGAGTGATTCAACTATGTTTTGGAATGATTTCTTGGTATGTATTCATGTTATGTTTGAATAACATGTATTAATTCTTAAAGATATATTGTGTAGTTCATATTGGGCATTTATATTGATAAGTAGGCTCAATAGCACGGTGATATATTTTAATTACCGCGAGCATGGTGATATGTATTTGAGCATGTTAAGTTGCTTAATTGGGTCAGAAGGAGCACGTGGTCACCGTGCCATTTTGTGGAGCCGATATAGGCATTAAGGTCGCACGATTGTTTGTAGAATCGTGGGTCTTACCCTTTCGCGTGGACTTATTGGCGAGGAGTCGCGGATTGGGAATATGGACGGGCACGTGAGTCTCCGGCGACTAGTATGAAATGTAGAAATGTGAATGCGGACATGTTTATCATTCATATGCATATGTTGTTTTATTCACTAAGCTTTAGCTTAAATAAATCGAAATATGTGTGGTTATTCAAATAACCATTTCAGGTGTTAATGCTGGCGAGGAATCTCAGAAGTGAGCACGTGGGTTGAGAGTTCTTTTGGAAGGCAACTTGAATGTTAATTTTGTAGTTTTGGGAATGTTGTAATGAGAATTTGGTTGTTTTTAACCCATGTTTAATTTAGTACTTTATAATGGATTTAAAAACGTTGTAATAGTTAGTAACATGTGGTAATTATGTTTGGTAATGCTTTAATACAGTTAAGATTACTTTGGAGTGCTTTTGGAAGTGTGTGTTTGTTCCTTGGTTGAAGTTAGAAAGCTTTTAAACTTGAAAATCTGCAGATTGGGCTGCTGCCAGGGGAACAGTCGACTGAGCAGTCGACTGAACCCCTGTGTCTGTTAGCTACTGCTTCTTATATAGCAAAAGCAGTCGACTGGACCCCGCCCTCAGTCGACTGGACCCCAGTCTCAGTCGACTGGAATTTATATTAAATCCCTGCCTACTTCCGTCGACTGTGCAGTCGACTGAGCAGTCGACTGAGAGGTCGACTGAACCTCTGGTTTTAAAATGTGTTTTGTTTTTCCGCTGCGTGTGTTCTTCAAACCTAATTTTGGGAACGTTAATGAATTGGTTTAGCCTCGGTGGCGTGCCACGGGCTCCGGTTCCGCTATTGTGGGACCGGGCTGTGACACGATCGCTCAAACTTCGTCTTCTACAGGTTCTGTAGTGAACCTCCAGAACACGCTAGGGGGTGTTTGGGTGATATTTAATACGTCCAGAATTCATAAAATATCACAACTAAGGTACCGAGTGAGTTTAGGACTCACAAAAGTTGTTACGGGCGTGTTTGGCAACGTCAAGCTTTGAGTTCTCTCCCTCCAATGGGCTCCATCTCTCTTTCTCCTCTGTCTCTATCTCTTTCTCTCCTTCTCTTTTTTCTTCTTCTTCTTCAGTTTATGCTTCTCTCTCTCTCTAACTGTGAGTATATATATAGGTGTGTATATATGTATATAGATGTATGGATGTATATATATATAAACACACAAGCAAACACACTTTCTCTAGCTCTGTCCAAAGTCAGCAAACCCTCACATACACAAACACAACCATATATATAGAAGAGGAGGGGTGCAGATGGAAAAGTTTGCGTGAAACCTGGGAATTCAAATGATTACACATTCGATTGATCAAAGTATTCTCGATCGCTCGAACTCAAATCGGCCAGGTTTAATCGATTGAAAAAGGCTTTGATCGATTGAAGTAGGGTCCACGTCATAAATTCAGGTCGGCAGGGTTCGATCGCTTGAACTTTGGGAATACTCGATCGCTCGAAAGAGCTTTGATCGATCGAAGATGAAATTTCAAATATGATCAAGGGAAGAATATGGAATCTCTGTGCATAAATATTTATTGAAAATAAAGGGTATTACACTATTCGATTCATTGATTCAATTAGTAAAAAAAAAAGAGAAAGAAAGTGGAAAAGCTATTTCTCAAATATTTTTCTTCCGTGCTTAAATACTATTAAAAATCAAGAATTTTTATAAAGGACTAGTAAATATCAAGAATCCTAACCCAAAAAAAGTATATATCAAGAAAATAGTAAAGATATGACTCATAAAATTAAAAATACATACTCCCTCCGTTCCATTTTATGTGTCCTTTTTGGGGATTCCAACTTTTTAAGGGAACATAATGATTGCTATCACGTGGGCCTAAATAAAAGAGTTTTTCCCAAAAACATTCAGGGCAAGCTGAAGATATAAGTAAGGCATGAACAGAATTCAACACATGTCTGTGTTTACGTTCTACATGACCATTCTGTGTGACGTCCCTGAACATGAACGTTGATGTTGCTGAAATTTTTTTAGAATATCTCTCGGTACTCCATGGCATTATCAGTTCAAAAATTTTTGATAGACTTAAAAAACTGTGTTTTGATCATATTAGCAAATGTTATATAAATTTGAGATAACTCAGACCTATTCTGCATAAGATATATCCAAGTAAAACGAGAATAGTCATCTATGAAAATCACAAAGTATCTTGACCCCATGGTAGGGTTTGGTGAGGCACCCCAAATATCAGAATGAATTAAATCAAAAGGTGAAAGAGAAGAAGAGTCACTTTTACTAAAAGACAATGCAGGTTGCTTTGTAAGTTGACAAGAAGAACAATGTAAAGACTCATCTTTAACAAGACCTAATCTACCACTAGAGATCAAGGGACGAAGACTATTAAAAGAAGCATGACCCAATTGTGAGTGCCACAACTGAAGTAGGGAGCTAGATGAAGTAGTAGCTACAGACTGGAAATGAGGAAGGTGTAGAGATGTCAGCTCAAACAAACGTCCAACTTTATGGCCTATCCCAAGAATCTATCCCGTCTGTGAGTCCTGCGCACGACAACCATTTGCAGAACAATATATGTCAAGACCAAGCTCGCACAATTGTCCAACAGAAATAAGATTTAGGGTAAGTTTGGGAATAAGATAAGTTTGGGGAAGAGATAAAATTGATGTAGAGAGTTTACCTACATGTCTGACTTCCATATGAGAACCATCAACAGTATAAATAGTGGGAGTAGGACAATCAGAAGTTTTGGATGAAAACATATTTGGATCTGAGGTCATATGATTGCAACAAGAAAAATCAAGAAGCCATGAAGAAATACCTGGAGTAACAGATAGAGCAGTGTGAGGACTTGATTTAGATAGAACCTGTTTGAGCATGGCCTCAAGGTCACTGGCTGATGTAGAAGAGAAACCTTCAGAAGATGAGCCTGCAGAGGCCTTAGGAGTAGCAGCAGAATGAGAAGTGGAGTTGGATGGTGCACCAACTCGAGAATGATTCCCTCGGAATTTGTCAGAAGATGGATATCTTGGCTTAGTGGGACCATTCTCAATAACATGGCCAGGCTTGTGTAGACACCCCAATTTTGACCAAACGTCAAATCCAGGGATTGGTTACCTCTCAAAGACCGATGATGACGATGACCGTGATGTTCGGAGATTTTCCAAGAAATTCAAAATCTTCAAGATGTTCTTCAAGTTAAAATTGGAAAATTAAAAATAAAAAAGAGAGGATTTGGGCATTCGGGAGAAACTCGAATAATAAAGAACGTGTGAGAAACACAGTCTGGGAACCTGTTGTTTTTTAAAAAAAAAAGAGAAGGATTAATAAACAAAGTAAAAAGAGTTCCTTTGAAAGAAATAGGAGAACAAAATAAATATAAAAAAAATCTTGAAAAAGGAGAAAAATACAAAAAGAGGGTAGTATATTTAAGTATATACCATGCCCAAGGGTGATACCATGCACATGGGGGATCTTAGTACAAATATAGATATATATATAAATTTAAAATTTTAGTTTACATCAACATTTTTCTTGAAAATTAAAAGAAAGACAAAATTCAGTTGGTCCCGGCACGCGGCAAACGCGGCGGCACTCACTGAGTGCCGCGCCGGCACTCTCTGTTTGCCGCCCGGCATTCAGTAAGTGCCGCCCGGCACTCAGAGAATGCCGCCGGGAGCCGTCGAGTGCCGCTGGCTGTAACAGACTGCTTTTCTCACATGTTCTAGAAGAAATCTTTGCACATGGGTCTCCACCCGAATTTACCCATTTATCCTTGAGATGATGGCCTATATAAACAGATCTTCATCTTCATTTTGAAGGGACTTGAACTTTTGAATCAATATATATACATATAAAAGAGATATACTTGAGTTTTAGAGAGAGAAAGAGATAAGAATCATATAGAGAATTGAGAAGAAGAGAAGAATTTCTTGAAGAATTGGAAGAACTTTGAAAAGAATTTGAAGATCTTGGAAGAACTTCACAAGAAATTGAAGAATTTTTTGAGGTCATAGAGGTAACCTCTTAATCCTTGGTAGAGTTAGGCTAATTCAATCACAAGTTCTTAGATCTAGGAGCTTTTCTCACATTTTCAAAACCTCTCTTCTTATCCCATTTCATCACACACCACCAAGAACTTGTGATTGAATCTCATAACATTTCATTAATTTGGACCTAATTAATGCCTTGGGTTTGAGATAAATTAGTTTTGAAGAATTAGTTTTCTTAGTTCTCTAAATAAAACTTTGATTTCTTTATTTGTATTTCATTCAAAAAGGTTCATGAGGTCTTCTATATCTCATTGAAGCTCTTTGAATTTGGTTCTCTATTCTCCTATGACCTTGTGATTCATATGGGGTTTAAGGTTGGTCATGGTCATATCTACACATAGTTGGTGAGATACTAGTATTAACTCATGGCTAGGGGATCTCACTATGAATCTTATGGAATTCACTCCATGTTCCATAGAGGTTTATGTAAATCATAGCCTCATTTAATCTCCAAGGACCATTAATTTGGGAGGAGAGTATGATTTCGTGGTTATGATCTCCTCAAGGACCATATGTTTGGGAGAGGATTTGAGTGTAAGCTTTCATAGTTTGATGAAATCTATGGAACTTGAATGTTTAAAAGTCTATTAGATTGAGTAAAACATTGGGTATTCTTACTAGGACTCTATATTTGGAGATCTAAGTATGAGGTTCTCCAAGGATAAATCTATGGATCACTTTATATTTCATCATTCATTTTAATGGTCATAATCGTACTTGATCCTAGCTCTTTCTAGAGTCGTGGATTAAGTTTGATTTGAAATATGAACATTAATTCAATATTGGTGCAGTGAATCCTTAAACCCTTTGTGATCAAAGATTTTTCATAAAATCATGGTCCATTGGAATGGGATGAGACCAATTGGAGGGTGTTCATAACTCATGTGAGTACCGCTCTGATTGTTGTTTTGATAAGATTCCATACTTAGGATGGTTTGGGCTTATGATTTCCAAATAAGCAATTATCTGTCCCAAATTTCAGAACAGCAAACCGGTTTTAAAATTGATAGATCAGAACCCTAACCAAGTTTTCATGACCTTTAATAATTTTTTCTAAGAACCTTAATGTGTTTGGAAGGTTACCTAAAAAGAATGAAGCAATTCAGATTTGTTTGCTATTTTTAAAAAATCATACAAGATCTCTGGACAGAGAGTTGTAAAATCCTTAGAGAGGTCTAGTATTTTCCGTATTCCCGGAGATCTAACCGTTGAAACCGCGATTTTCTTTTTGGGTTAGAAACTAGACTCACAGAGGCATAACATATCCAAAAATCATTAAGATCCAACCGTTGGAAGTATTTTATTCCTATTTTTGAAAGTCTGGTCTGCTCTCTGTAAATCACAAAAAATTGCTTCTGTTTTCATCTAATCATATTGATTTCAACTTAAATGGTTTCCAAATGTCTTGGAACCCAAATCATGTTTTGAATAATGATAATTTAGTTTAAATCCATAGGCTAAGTGATCCAAATTAGTGAATAAATTTATATCTCATTCTTGTTTACGATCATGCATTCATTCATGTATATTCATACTTGTAATTAGGGTCTAGCTCTAGGTTGTTTTGCTCTTAATTGAACCTAATTGTGGATTTCTTGTAATCGTGTTGGGATTATACTACCTCTATATGGACATGGCATTGGCTCCTAGTTGAGACTTGCATATCTATAGAGGTGATATGTTCTCAACTAATTCGAAGGAACCCACAAGGAGGTCAATTCTTCCCATGTTTAATAGATTTAAGCTAGAGATTTAGGATTGATTGTTTGATATCTTGTTGCATGTGTACTAATCCTTGTTTTGTAGCGCTTTGAGGTACAATTTCTCAGCCCGTCTCTAGTTCAATTTACTTCATTGATTTTAATTGATTTTCGACTCCATGTGCGACACCGTAGCTTAGGTTTTGCCTTATGTGAATATGTGAATTAGAGACCTTTTCTTAGGCTTTGTATTTTGTGTATGCATTGCACGTTTCCATTTTGCGGCTGGATCCCGGGTGAGTTCTCCAGTTCCTTACTTGCATATCATGATGTTTGCTAGTTGAATTATGTGACTTATGAATGATATTTTACCGTTAGCAATTTTACACCATTTCCAACATACTTGTGTTATGTATACCTATATATGTATTAATTAAGGGCATGCTTAGATTAATAACTTGATTAAAAAGGATGTTGAGTAGAGGCCTATCGTGAGATAGGATGAAAGGGGGTGTTTTAGTCCGCCGGGCTCCTTCCCCTTTCATTCCATAATCCCCAGACCCAGTTTATCTTTGGTTTCGCAAAAGATCAGTTTGCTTTAAAATGGTTTCTTAATTTTTCCTTTTAAAAAATTAAGTGGCGACTCTTTGAAATTTGAAAAAAAATGTTTTACAAGAGGGGGCCCAAATGCCGGCATCCACAATCTGAAAAGCTGTGGATAAGAAACCTGCGATATCCACAGCTTGTGACAGTAGCGACATTCTTCAGAAGAAGGATTTGGACAATTCTCATGAATGTGTCCCTTTCTGCTACAATTCTTGCACACTATTTTAGGACATTATGGGAGAAGATGGCCATAGTTATGGCAATACTTGCATAACTTCTTACCAAGATTGGACTGACCTTGTTGTACACGTGAGGGGGTTGCCAGGACAATATCATGGCGCTTGGGCTGCATGGTACCAATTCTTGTTTCTTCTGAGATGAGTTTAGAAATAGCACTGCCAATGTGGGAAGAGGTTGGCGATGAAGAAGTGAGGCTCGAACTGGTTCAAAATCATTACGGAGTGCCATAAGAAATTGAATGAGACGCATGTGATCTCAATGGGTAGTGAACAAAATTACATCGTTATTACAATTCCACGCAGGTTCTAAAAGAGCTAACTGGTCCCAAATAGAATTCATCTGAGCAAAAAAATCACTAACGGTCTGACCAGATTGTTGTTTCATCATATGAAGATTTCCCAAAAGCTGATATTGGTGAGCAAGATCTGCTGTAGTATATCGTTTGGAAAGTAGATCCTAAATTTCTTTAGCAGTCTCAAAATGACCAAACTGAAGATGAATAGATGGTGTAGAAGTGTTGCGCAACCAAGTGATTATTTGATGGTTTTTGCTATCCCAATCCTCAAGGCGTACCCTAAATTTTGCATCGTCCTCACAGGTTAATTTGTAGGAATTAAAATATCACCAGTACCATAACGCCAAAGTCGGCGTCCCTTTAAGAAGCTACGCAAAGCTTGAAACCATAGGTTGTAATTGGATCCATCCAAAATTGTTTGGATTGGTTGAGAAATATCTAATTGATCCATATTAAAAAAGTACACTGTGAGAGCCAAAAATAAATAAATTAAAGAACTTGTATTATGAAAGTGGAGGGTTGATGACTTGATGATGTCGACACTGATGTGGCAAGGGAGTATAAGACTTGATTTCTCAAGTCAGAGGGTTAGTATTAGACTTGTTTGGTGGTGAAGAGCACGTGGCTATGGCATGATTGATGTTGGTTGTGGCTTGTTTGATGTTCGGCGAGTAGTGATGATAACAGGCTACGGCACAGTGATGGAGGGAAGGCACATCGGCGGTATAAATTTAGGGTTATTAAAAAGTGGCTCTGATACCATGTTAGATATAGGAGAGAAAATTATTAAGATAGGAATCTCTATATATTTTCAATTAATTATAAATGTTACAAGGGGAGCATATTTATAGGCTATGTTAGGCCATACAATGTCATGGCTAAGCAATATTGTACACTAATACCAGTACAAATATACACTAATATATATACATTAACACACTGAAACCTTAAATCTCACAAATATACACAATTGAGCTGGATAAAAAATGTTCTTTCTTCTTAAAAAAGATTCTCAATTTTGAAAATTGCCTTTTTTGTTTTTATTACCACTAAGGGTATAAGATTTTAACAACCAAGAGTATGTTGGTCATTTTATCGTTATAGCGTTAACAACAAACAAGAGAATTCTATAATATGACTTAGTGGATTTGTCATATCATACGATCAAAACGGGGTGTGATGGGAACTAAAGGGTGATTTCATGATTCTCGTAGTTGATCCAGGAGGCAATTGCATTTAGTTGTTTTATTTATTTCCATTAAAAATTGGAATTTAATTTATGGAATAATTTATGTTAGGAGATATAATCTTTAGTAAATAATTATCGTAGGAAGTTTTGGATTTATGGAATAAGTTTTATTAGCAATTTTATTTTTTAGGCAATTTTATCTTTTAAGAAGTTTTCTTAGTTTATGAGACTTTTATTTCTCTATAAATGAGATGATACATTCTTGTATTAGTCAGTTGATTATGAATTAAGTTTTTGATTATTGGGTTTGTATAGATAATGCATTCTTAAAGATCTAGGAAAGGGACACTAGATCTCCTGCTCTTCCTTTCTTTATTTGTTTCATTTTTTCTTTGAGTGTCATACATCATGGTGTAGTTGGAGTATTTTAATAAAAAAATATATATGTGCTTATATTTTGTAGCCCCCACACTTATTGCAACTTTTTAGTTATAAACATATTCAATCACATTTGTTTATAACAACCATCTGAATTTCATTGTGCTCATTGTATCATGTCTTTATTTGTTGGACTTCTTTTCAATTCAATACATGTGATACATGCTTGATTTAGTGGACTTCATTACAGATTCAGTTTTGAAAATTTTGTAACAGTTTGTTGGAGTTTAACATCACGTTTTTCACCATCCTAATTGCTTTTTTATGAATTTTCAATTTTCTGGACTATTCATTATATTATTAATTTGTTCCATATAACATCTGTATTGAAATGATTTTGTATTCACTTTTTGAGGTATCATCTTTCTCTTATAAATAATGACATCCTCCAGGATTTCTAGTATGTTAAAAAAATTCAGAAAACAACTTTGAGTCTTATTTCTCTATTATATTCTTTCTTATGATTCTCTAAATTTTCTGGGCAATAGTAAGGTGTTGTGAGAAGCTTTGTCTTCCTCTGTTGTGCAGATAGAGTGAAGCTATAGTCATTGGCTGGGCTGATTGTATCCTAGAGGCAACACATCTTATACTCGCTGCACTGGTCAATTTCCATAGGGGGCACGAATAGTCTTAAGAGAGCGACCTCGTCCGCGCCTCACCCTGTCTATACTTTTTCGAATTCTTCATTGTATCAATTTTTGTTCCAACAGTAGCATTTTGTGACCTAAGCAAATTAACTATAGGAACCACAAATGTCGTACCTAGGTCACAAATCATTGCACTCGAGTGACTATTAATAGAAATCACTTGATATTAGAAATGCCCAAAAAATATTATATTCGTAAAGCAGAAACATAGACGCAATCCTATCAATGTGGAAAAGATACCAGATTAGTCTATTCAAATTGGAATTGTCAAGTCAACCATAATTGTTTACTCAAAACAAGAATTCATTTTGATAGGACTACAGATGTGCATTCAATCATCAAAAATGAGGATTTGATTGAGTATCGCATATTCAAGGAATTTAGGCGAAAAAAGTAGATCATTTTTTTTCATTCCCGAGGAAGTGCATACCTTACCCGAATATTCTTCCATAATTGTACGGAACAATAATATCATTGGAGTAGATACACAAATCTCTTTACATACAAGAATCATTTTTGATTGGACCAAATGGGTGTCTCCTAGAAGATTTTTTTATTTTTTATTTTTTTAAAAAAAGCAAGAAATCAAATCACATAGGTGGGAAACACATTTCAAGACATGAATCGGGATCCAACAAATTCAATGGTTGTTCCAGTATACTTCAAAGGAAAAAAAAAAGGGAAGGACATTACAATGCGATCTTAATATCAAAACAAAAGGGGGATATGGCGAAATTGGTAGACTTTATGGTTGTAATACCCGTAAAATTTCCATGTTAATAAAATGAGTCCCCATATTTTATTCCGAAATTTTTATAACCTTATACGATTAATACGTATTAATAAATGGTTAACTTAGATTGTATATTTCAACCCGAACTGACTTAGCACGTTAACCCGTATAATCTGCATAGAAATTAGATTGGATAGCACATAGTTTCAAGCGACGGCAACTCACACATTTATGGAAATGAAAATCTTACCCAAAATGGGTATTGTACTACCTAAACCTACCCTAAACTATTGGGTAATCACCCCTCACCACTTTACCCCCTCAAACCCACCGGACATACCCACACACGCCTCCCCAACAGCCGGCATCCCCCTCAAGTACACATCCTTTCTACCACCCTCATGTCCTCTCCATCAGTTCCAATAGATTCTAAAATCTGTATATGGGTATGTGTGTATGAATATGTGAGTTTATATATAAATATAGGACCTTGAGAGAGGGAGAACCATCAAACAAGTCCTTACCCTTACTACACTCCCACACTCTGTATCCCTCTGCCCCACCCTTACACACACACACACTCACTGACCAGAAGAGAAGAAGGAGACACAGAAAAGGGAGGAGAAAGAGAGAGAAAGAAACTCGCCGGAGAGAGAGAGTTCCGAGACCCTGAGGTAAGCCTCTACAGCATCTATGTCATTTCTGTATTATTTTACACCTCACACATACACTCAAACCCCCACATGCAGACCCAAGCTGAGCTTTAAGATCTGACCATTTCCGGCGCCATTAAAGCTCAAACATGAGCTTGATTTTCAAACTACCACCAACACCCCTAAAAGTTGTACCAAACTGACTCTATAGGTCCCAGGAAGACCCCCCATGAACAGCTTGGAGATTAAACCATGTGTTGGGCAACCATGCATACAATTATTCTGTAAAAACCCGAAAGAATAATGGGTTCATAGGAACCTTAAATGAATGAACCAGTTCAGGGCCTCCTAGTATGTTAAAGAGGGGCCCATTTCGGTCATTTTGGCATTGGATTTAGAAATTTACATGGAGAGGAGAGGGAGATATAGACTCTAAAAATTTTCTGGCGGAAAACAAGCTCGCCGGTGGCGGCTGTATGACTGGAGAAGAAAGAATAATTTTTTTTTTGTTTAGGGTTTATCGTTTACCCATAGGTCGGATCGAGTCTCGGGTAGAATCGGGTTAGTATGTTAGTATTATGAGGCTGTTTGTCATTGCTTATTTTCCCATTTTAAGCAGTTCTGGTGGCCCAAACTGCTTATTGATCTGTTTGTTTCAGCAAAAATATAAGCAGATTTGGTCGAAAAAGTAGTTTGACAATAAGCAGGTGGGAGGGTGCTTTTTAAGATTATCTCCATATTTGACCAATTAACAGCATATTAACCAAACACCCAAACCATAATAAGCAGTTCTACTTTAAGCAGTTCTACTAACCACGATCAAGATCGCATAAGCATAAGCACAGACAAACAGGCTCTAAATGTGATAATGGGTTTGGGTTATGTGTCTCAGGTCGGATCTTTTAAGTTGGATCAAGTTAAGTGTGTAAGCGGGTGACCCATCGGGTCTGGGCCGGATCGAGTCTAACTCACGGGTCTAAGATTTAGTTATTAATAGTTTTATTAATTTGTTTTATTCATAAATATATTTTGTAGGATTCCTAATTGTTTTAAATTATGTAAAATTTGTTTTAGTAATATTTAATTCTTGAATATTATAATATTATGAAATTTATAAATTATACATATTATATTGATTAATTACCTTGTTTTAAATAAATGATAATTATTATCTTATTCAATAAATAGAAATATGATGAACTTAAAATTATTTAAAAATAGTTTTAAACACCAAAATAAGTTTCTAAATATTATGAAATTATATATTGAAGAATATTCTTATAACCTAATATTATAAGGTATTAGTTATTATATGTTAGACTTATTATTTATTGACTCAAATAAATAATAAGAATTAAGTTTAAATGAGAATAATTAGGTAATAAATGCCTAATGACCACTTTTGAAATATAAGAAAAATTATGATTAATTTCCCTAAGGTCTAATGCTTTCGTTGTATAAATTTTTATTCATACAACCCGAACTTTAATATTTTAATAATTATTAATTATTTATAAAAAAATCCGTTTGATTAAACTTTAATAAATTTAAATACCAAGCGAACTCCAAAAATTTCGAGAAAAATACTACTAGCCTATTTTAAGGCCTAGTATTTAATAAAAATATTTATAAGGACCAAATATATTTCTAAGTTATATTTTGTAATTATAGCACCTCGCAGTCTATTATTATACGATTAAGACTTCGATAATTCAAAATAAATAAACCGTAGCTCAGAAAATACGCGGTCAATTCCTAGAGTCTTAGAATAATGCCTAGAATATCCCCTCAAAATTTGGCGACCTTTTGATAGGGTTAAAAATATAGCTTATCTTAGGACCTATACTGGTATAGGGAATCCAACATTTTATATGACGGAGTCCGATTTGAGTCTAGTCAATGGCGTTGGACTCATAATGATGTCTAGATCATTATATTGAGGTTTAGGGACCCATCCGGTATAATTGCCATTATGCCCTTAATTCTAGTACGCTTATTTAATCACCATTCTATGGATTTATACATTGTAGGGACCGTAACTACGCTTGCTTTTATGAACCGCATTGAGGTGAGTTGTCCTAACTCGCTTGGTATATTATAGAATTATTCTTTGTACATTATGTGAATACCCAGTGCGTCCTGTGTGGACGTAGTTGATAAATATTATCTATGTGAATGTTAAGATTTTTATTTATATAATGAACGCATGTTTAGTTAACTATACTCCGTGCTTGGTTAATAATCGTTGTTATTCCTGCTTAGTATGTTTTACGATTATACAATCACATGAACATTTATATGAACGTAGTCGAGTCATGATGTCAATATTGACATCCGCATGGTTAGTCAAGGAGACTAACCCAGTCATATTGTCATACATGTTGAGTGAATCGCGGAGGTCCTGGTGATACAGTCAAATCAATGGGAACAACGATAAAATGCTATAGGGCCCTGCTAGGCGACGATAGCAAACATACCCATTGAAATCAGTGAAGTTAAAGCATGAGCTGATGGTTGATACGCTATAGAGGCCCTGTTAGGCGACGATAGCAAAATATCAATCTGAACTTTGAATACAATAGTTACCTTTCATAATGCTATAGGGCCCTGCTAGGCGACGATATCACTGTAACTAATTTTTTTCTCCAAGCAAGGTCACAAGGACTTAAGAGTACAATGATTACACTCTTTTAAAACCAAAATTGCTATAGGGCACCCTGCTAGGCGACGATAGCAACGTAATCATTCTACTCTAAGCTAACAGCGTTACACTGGTAATGTAACAAGTCACATGAGTCCGTAATGATGTTTGTGTAAAGTCGAATATATCGATACTGCATTCTGTCATCATACTATCATGTCATATGCTAATTAAATGTTTAGTTCAAGATATTCATCGTACTTGTATACTATTGCTTGTATTAGGAGTGATCGGTTAGACAAACTCACTTAGCCTCAAAAGCTAACGGCTCTTCCTGCCCTGGACATATTACGTCTAAGTTATAATGAAGAAAATCATCAAGGTGACTAAGAAGAGGAGTATCACTATTCTCAAGAGGGGGAATATCAAGAAGGTTATTCTGAGGAAGTATGTTGGTAAAGGATATGGGTATGCTAGCTAGAAAGAAGACCCTGACCTATTACCGTATTAAAATTTCCTTTATGTTTTAAAAACTATCTTTTGTTTGATGTAATAAATTAAGTGGCGTCGATCGCCCAAACTTATCTTTTGTGGTTTTTATTTGGAACTTCTGTAATAGCCTAAGTAGCAAAACACTTAAAGTTCTCCCATGAATACCATTAGGCAATTTTGAAATTTCTTACTCTGATATATCCACGTTAGAATGCTTACATGGACAGGTCAGTCTTATGCAAGTAGTCATGACTCACAGATCCGTAAAGGAAAATTTTATTTTCCCTACTAATTTTCGCTACTCCGGAGCGTGACAATGGTTATTTCATATCCCCTTTTTCTTTTTATATGATTTTGGTTACTATACCTGCTAAGTAGTATTATAAACCATATTGTTACTCTTGCTCTCGTCGTGATAAATATGACCCCTTCACTTCTTAAAATATTTTAAAAAGTGAACATTTTTCTTAGTAGCAGAGTATGAGGAAATAATTTCAAATATAATTTTCACTATTTTTCTGATCAAGAAGAGAGCCTATCACAAGAAGTTTTTTTTTTCAATTGGGGCGAATAGTCTGAAAAAGATAAATTTCCATCTTAGAAGAATATGAACAGGAAGAGCTAAGTCAAATCCTTCAGGTAAAATAAGAACAACTCCTACATTCAAAGCTTTATTTTTACCATTAACTAGAACTTGCCTAAGTTGCATATCATAAGGCATTCGAACAATTACTTCAAATTCAGTATCCATGAGTACTGCATATGGAATATCCACAGGGCTTATTAGCTAAATAGCAATTGGCAAATACAATACCCCTAGTCGCTTCTCGTGGATTTTCGGAACTATGCTGTGCAAAAATGAATCATTGTCGAATAATATTTCATACTTTAAGGGTGGAACTGTAATATATGAAAAGTCAGGGGATTGACCCAAATTTGTTTGTTGAAAAAAAAAAAAAAGAAAAAGAAAAAGATCTGGATAATATGGTTGCTGAAATGGCAGCATCTACACCTTATAATTCCCACACGTAAACTTCCAAACAACTCCGGCCCCCAATTCTCTTGCTCTTTCTAGAATCATCTTCTCTCTCTCTCTCGGCCCTTAAACCCTTCTCTTGCAATAAGGGTTTTCACAAAGTCTCACTCACTCTCAAACTTAACACTTTCCAAACTCATCTACGTACATATATATATATATATATATAGTGTATCAAAAAGCACACTTGGGGTGGTGTTTCTCTTTCTATCTCTTTGTAGGGTTTTGAGAATGGCCCCTGTTCTCAGCCGAAGCTTGACATCTGCTTCTATAGCTTCTCTCTCTCCGTCGACTTCGTTTTCTTTGAAGAACTCCAATAGAGTTTTCAATCTCAGGAGTGCGTTTTTGCCTCAAAATGGTCTCAGAAACAGCTTCTCTCGATCTGGGTTGAAGTGGAAACTTGAGAGGAAGGAAAGTCGAGTGGTGGTTCGGTGCGAGGCCGCTGTTGCGGAGAAAGAGGACGCTTCGGAGACCTCTGGTGAAACGCACGAGTACCAAGCTGAGGTGGGTTTGCCTCTATTTCTCTAATAAAATATGGGGTTTATGTGAATTTTCGTTTTTGATTTGTTTAGTTGTTGAGAAATGGATAAGAAAAGAAAGGAAAATTAAAGTTCAAATCTTTGGTTTTTCTGCTATTTGTGCACCTAAAAAAAAGGTCAAAATTTTCCGGCTTACTCTATCTTTGATTGTAATTGGGTTTAATCAAGGTGAGGTTTACACTGTTTGGGTACAAACTAATCTATCAAGTGTCAAATATTTCTAGTTATTGTTTCTTCCCTTTAGTATTTTTAGCTACCAAAAGCCTTGGAGATTGTTTGATTTGTACCTTTTATTCTGAAATTGAGTTAAGCAGTGTAGAAACAATGGAGT
The DNA here is from genome assembly GCA_033977485.1 of Hydrangea macrophylla. Taxonomy (NCBI): domain Eukaryota; kingdom Viridiplantae; phylum Streptophyta; class Magnoliopsida; order Cornales; family Hydrangeaceae; genus Hydrangea; species Hydrangea macrophylla. The sequence goes on along the minus strand of CM066983.1, from coordinate 79,588,267 downwards.
GATAGATTAAAAATAACACTTGAGTAGATGACAACAAATGTATATGGCATGGTTTGTGTTGTGGTTCACCATAAAATAAGTTTCTGAATAGCAAATTAATTTTCCATTTCTAGCTTAAAAGGGATGAGAAGTTTGTGTTTTTTTTAATGAAAAGTTTACTTGGTGCTTAATGGATTGAGCATTCTTTTTCTATCATTTAGTTGGACTTATTTTGACTTATGACCTGTTTGTGGAATGTTTAATTTAGATTTTGTGAACTGGTTGCAGGTCAGCCGCCTTTTAGATTTGATAGTTCACAGTCTATACAGCCACAAAGAGGTGTTTCTTCGAGAGCTTGTGAGGTGGGGATGTTTATATGCATCTTTTCTTTTATTCTTTTTGACCTCACAATGAGAAGTCCATCTTTTTTTGTCTACAAAAAGTATCATTCTCACTTGTGTTGTATAATTGTAGTTAAGTCTGCACAAAATCATCATGTCAAAAGTGGTAGCCTCTTCTTGAATTATTTGCTGACTTGCTTCTGCTCTTTTCTTCCAGTAATGCAAGTGATGCTCTTGATAAGTTGAGATTTTTAAGTGTTACCGAGCCTTCTCTACTAGGAGATGCTGGTGACTTGGAGATTCGCATCAAATCTGACCCTGACAATGGGACCATCACTATAACGTATGTGACTCTATTTCGATTGCATCGCTCCTCTGAGATATATATATGTGTGTGTGTGTGTAATTTTTTTGTATGTGAGATATATATGTATATATAATTTTTCTTCTGTCTTCTTAGGGATACTGGTATTGGAATGACCAAAGAGGAGCTCATAGACTGCCTTGGAACTATTGCCCAGAGTGGAACTTCAAAATTTTTGAAGGCTCTTAAGGTAGTGGTTCGAGTTCATTGCATCTTTATTCACATAACTCAACACTTGCTATTTTCTAAGGGCCTGCTTGGATTGGCTTTGGCTTTTGCACTTGCGCAAAAGCATAAGCCTGGCGCAATGGGAATTACGAAAATTTGAAATCCCTAATTTCCTTGGTGCATCATGTTTGGGCTGAAGCACCTGTGCATCTGCTTCAGCCTAATGGGCTTTTGTGGCTCTAAAGCGGTTCTTAAATATTAATCCATACCAGCTAATTATCTGCGTTTTGGGTCCCAAAAGCAAAGATTTTGGCCGAAGTGCATTTGGAAAGTGATTCTGAACAGGCCCTTACTATCTTGAATAAGAAGTTTAATGACATTGGGACTAACTTTTTGTAGCTTCACCTGATTTTTAGGAAAATAAGGATCTTGGTGCCGACAATGGTTTGATCGGGCAATTTGGTGTTGGTTTCTATTCAGCATTCTTGGTTGCTGAAAAGGTGCGATTATGGCAAATTTGTGTACTTGTGTTCCTAATTCAACTTTTGACTTGTTTGGTTTTCCTCGTTTTCCTAGTTACGATTGATGTATAGATTCATATCTTTTTGGAATCAGGTGGTAGTGTCCACAAAGAGTCCAAGGTCAGATAAGCAATATGTATGGGAAGCAGTGGCAGATAGTAGCTCGTATGTGATAAAGGAGGAAACTGATCCCGAAAAGCTTCTACGCCGTGGGACCCAAATCACACTATATTTAAGGGTATTGTGGTTCTTCCTTTGTTTTTTTTAACAGACATCTACTATAAAAAGCTTAAGCTGTTAGAGAGGTTGTAACATAAGTATTTATACTCTCAACATGCCCCCTCATGTGTGGCCAAACTTTCTTTGATAAGGGCGAAACACGTGGAAATTTTAGAAATCAGTGTGACGGCGATGATTGAACTCAGGACCTTTGCCAACTCTGATACCACGGCCAACTTTGATACCACATTAACAACCATCAACTCTAAAAGCTTAAGCTGTTAGAAAGGGCGTAACTTAAGTATTTACTATTTATACTCTCAACAGTTTTAATGGGAACAAAATTAATACAAAATCTACAAGTTGCTGGAAGTGGTGTGTATAAATACTAATGCTTACCAGTTTGCCATACTGTTTGTGACATATTCATCATTCGGATAGGGGAATATAGATACAATCTATATCCTAAAAAATCTCAATAGGAAAACATATTACAAAATTGTTTTTATTTGTTTTGGACATAGTAAATTTGGTATCGGAAAGTATTTTCTTGCACTGCTTAGTACTGAAAATGTGTTATGGAGATACGTTGCTAAGTCTCTTTCTTGATATCGATTTTTGTTTTTTGGGATATCAATTCTCCTATGAACTTCTTGTAAACACAAAAAGCAACATAAGGTTATTTTCTCTTTCTTGCAGTCGGATGACAAGTATGAATTCTCTGAGCCAACTAGAATTCAGGGTTTGGTGAAGAATTACTCACAGTTTGTTTCTTTCCCCATCTATACATGGCAAGAAAAATCAAAGACTGTTGAGGTGAGGATTTTTTTTGAAAAAAAAGAGGAGAAAATCATTACCTTTTTTTTCCCCGTTCAACAAAATTTGTAATTTTGGACAGGTGGAAGAGGAGGAAGAACCAAAAGAGGGAGAAGAAGTAAAAGAGGTAATAATTTGGCTCTTCTGATCATGTGAATCATGGTTTGTTTTGTTAGTTTTGATCTCCTTCAGATGGGTAACTTCTTCTGTACAGGGTGAGAAGAAAATGACAAAGAAGACTAAAAGTGAGAAATATTGGGATTGGGATCTAGCCAATGAAACGAAACCTATATGGGTGAGTAGCTATACTTGCTTTGCATAATCACGCGTTATGGTTCGAAACATTGTGTATTAAAAACTTGTTATCATACACATGAGCATGGTGGTTAGAATCGGTTATTCGCGAGTCGATTCAAATTTTATACAACCCGATACAATTCATGTTTGAAAACGATTCACGATTCATAATTTTGAGCTTTGAAGTTTTAAGTGGAAAACTTTTGACATTTTTAGCCTTGATAGTGATGAAACCTGTGTAAATTATAATTTTATTCATGTTAAGCAACTTATGTGTGTTCTAAGTGTGGAATTACTAAATCCACCAGTCATGTCTCTCAGCACAACATAAGATGCTACTGCATAGTGAGTGTGTAGAGAGAAATTTGATGGGTGTAGGTAGCGGCTCTCTGCATACAATATTTACAGGTATACTAGTATTTATTTTCTATAAAGTAAATCATGAGCTGAGGATTCACGTTTTGAAATGATTCATGGTACATAATTTTGGCAAACCTATTAACGATTTGACAACAATGCACATGAGTTGTTTTCTATCATACTATATGATATTTTAATCCCCCCCCCCCCCCTCCCCCCCCCCCTTTCTTTCTTTCCCTGTAGATGCGAAATGCAAAGGAAGTCGAAAAGGATGAGTACAACGAATTCTACAAGAAGACCTTTAATGAATTCTTGGATCCACTTTCGCACACTCACTTCACTACTGAGGTAATCCGAAATTAATATGTTGGATGAACCAACAAATATTCTATTAAGCATTGGATTTTTTTTCCCCCTTTTTAAAAAAGCATTGGAATTTAACTTTGGCGGTGAAATCCATGCAGGGTGAGGTAGAGTTTAGAAGTGTTCTCTACATTCCTGGGATGGCCCCTCTTAACAATGAAGATATTGTTAATCCGAAAACAAAGAACATTCGTCTGTATGTGAAGCGTGTATTTATTTCGGATGATTTTGATGGTGAGCTGGTAAGTGTTACCATACTTGCTTGGAAAACCTTTGAAATCCAACTGCTTAATATGCTCTAGTTGAGTTCCAAACATTTTTTATTGTTGCTTGTTGATAACCCGCTTTAGAAACTTGCGCTTTGCAAATCTTAAACCAGCTTTATATCTAAACATAAAATGCAATCACTGGTATTTGGGATTATTGATTTATTGATTGATAATAGATTATGGAACCAGAAGATAGATTATTGATTGATTCCTTGGTATCTGGGATATGCCCATTAAGTGCCTTGGGCTAGCTTTTAAAATAATCAATTTGGAATAAGAGATTTTTAAAAGGGTTGAATTGGAGCTTTATTTTTGAAAAAAAAAATGTAGTTTTTTTTTTTTGGGCTTTAAAGAGGAATCAAAGATGTGAAATAACTAATCCAAACAGTCACAACTTTTTGAACATACACTTATAAGTTATTGTTGGCCATGCTATCTTGAGCGGGATGCTAAGAGTATCCTGTGGTTCTTAAGTTGCGTTATTTCCCAAAGGAAGGTTGAGTTTGGCATGTTATTTCAAAATTCTGTATTTTCCTTTTTCTGTATTTGAACATAGCAGAACAGTGACCAAGGAATGAAAAGAATCTTGTAATAGAGAGCAACACAAAAAAGATTACCCTTCATCTTCTGTTGGTGATGGATTTTCTAAGTACAAAAAAGAAAAAAAAGTAGAATTTTAACTCTCTATTCTGACAGTGTCGTTTGTTTATGCTTCTATGTGTGTGTGTTTGTGTTTATTTATTTATTTTAAGTAAACTAATATCCCTTTGTCGAGTAATATAAAGAAAAATCTCAGAATTTGTTTTCCCCGTTTTAAGGAAATGACCTTGAAATAGTGTTCAACTTGTTGACATGCTCTCTGTCTTGGTCACACACATCAATTTTATCTGCTCTGTTGCATCTAGTCTTCGTTGTGTTTCTCCTAAGCATGTTGGATGTAATCCACTTATCTTAAAATCCATATTATTTTGAAATTTCAATAAATTTATATACGCACACAGAGTTTTATGCCTGCGTACATGGAGTCTTTGGTAGTCATTAATTTGACGGTTTGATTTGCAGTTTCCGAGATACTTGAGCTTTGTGAAGGGTGTGGTTGATTCAAATGACCTTCCTCTTAATGTTTCTCGTGAGATCCTTCAAGAGAGTAGAATTGTAAGCCCGAACTTGTCTTCATACTCATATCATCCGGATACTCCTTAGTCTATTTTGTTTCATCGGGAAGTCTAGTTATTAACATAATTAGCACATTGTCCACCAAGGATCTACAGATCTATTGTTACTTACCTTTATCTTAATTAAACTTACAGGTAAGGATAATGAGAAAGAGACTTGTCAGGAAAACATTCGACATGATTCAAGACATTGCCGAAAGTGAAAACAAAGAGGTTTGTATTGCTTACCCCCACTTTTTTTTTTTTTTTTTTTTTTATTCTTTTCCTTTTCCTTCTCTCCCTAAAATTGTTTTATACTCCCAAATTTGTAACTTTGATTCAGGATTACAAAAAGTTCTGGGAGAACTTTGGAAAGCTTATAAAGCTGGGGTGTATTGAAGACTCTGGCAACCACAAGCGCATAACGCCCCTGCTACGGTTTAACTCTTCCAAAAGCGAGGAGGAACTGATAAGCTTGGATGATTATATTGAAAACATGGGTGAAAGTCAAAATGCTATCTATTATTTGGCATCAGACAGTTTGAAAAGTGCCAAGACTGCTCCATTCTTGGAGAAGTTACTCCAAAAGGATATTGAGGTACGTGCTATACCCAGATACTGTTGGAATTCTTTTAACCAAAAATAAAGTTTAAGCCCCAAGTATTAAAGCTCTGTTTGGTTCATGGATTTAATGAGGGAGAGGAAAAGAGAATGCCGAGGGAAACACTTCTCTTTGTTTGGTTAATAAAGAAAACAGTGAGGAGACTTATAGGGTGATAGATAAATTTTAAATTTTGAAGTTTGTGAGTCGCTTCCCTTCCTCTCTTCTTAAGTTACTGATTTATTGAAAATTTGTAATATCTAATGCCATTTAGACATGGAGGAAATACTAAGGAAAACAAAGGAAAACATAAGGGAGATAACTTTTGTAGGTAATAGTTGACGACTCATACATTTTGACCATACACATCACCAACGACTCCACGTGTAACATTACCACTAATTATGGACTCCACATGGGCTCATCAACACCAAACCGCTAGCCCACCTCAAACGGGCCCACCCGCAGAGCCCACTGTGAAACTTCACAACTGATGCCCCGAGACCCACCTCAACAAGCCCACTCCGAAGGTCCACTTCGGACGAGCCCACTCCGAAGCCCCACTTCTCCGAAGCTTCACTTCAGCATCCAAAGCCTATGACTCCACTCCGAAGCCTTATTCTCCGAAGGCCCAAAGTAGCCCACAAAAGAAGAACACTCGAAATATGCACACACTCACCACTCGGACACCTACCCTTGGTTTGGAAGCAGTACCTAAGGGTGGGCAAGTTTGTTGGGATCTCGGAAACTCATGGTAAGGTGGCTAGAACCGAAGGCATCTCCCTAACCTGCGCCCCATGGGTAAGGTTAGGGTTGGTCCCAAAGAGAGATAGAGACACGTGACTTTCACACGTGCCTTACCCCAACCAATCCACGACCAATTAGCGAAGCCCATCACTGTAAAGCTCGTCGGAACCTTTGACCATTCGTGCTTAGTCATATCAAGATTGCTTAACCGACTGCCTATGTAGCACGGACACTTCATTTGGGGTGCCGTTTGCGTTTCCGACACTCCGCGGACACGGACACGGCTGGGACACGCACGGGACACGGCTATGGAAGTGTTTGGATTAATGTAAATTAAATTATATTGTCGGACACTTCTGGGACACGGCAAGACACGCCAGGACACTTCCAGGACACTCCTGGGACACTTTTGGCCTTGTGGTCCCTTTTTTTTTTTTTTTTGGTTTTTGAATGATGATCTTTTTAAAATAAGTGTTTCTTGGGGGACACTCCTGGGATACTTTTGGCCTAGTGGTCCTATTTTATTATTATTATTTTGGGGGGGTTTGAGGAATGGTGATCTTTTTAAATTAAGTGTTTCTTGGTTGGGGGGGGGGGGGGGCGGGGGTTACAAACAAAATATTGAGAAAATAAAATGATATATAACTACGTATATCATAATACATATAAGCCCTAGCCTCTTAGACTCTTCCTTTTTAAATCTTGTTTTGTCTATACTTTTTCTTTATTAGTTATTACATGAGTCAAAAAGGGTTTTGAGTTTAGGGTTTTTTTTTGGATGGATATGTAATGTTGATGTTTAATCCTCCCTTCTAAATTTTTTTTTTACTTAAAATTAAATTATATTAAAAAAAATATATTTTTTTATTCGAAGTATACTAGCCGTCTCCGTATCCTATATTTTTGGGATTTGCCGTTTCGCCGTCTCCGTGTCGTATCGTGTCCGTGTCACGTGTCCGTATCCGTGCTACATAGCCGACTGCACCAATAGAAAATACCTTGGTTCCCTCCCTCGTTGAAATCATCTGTACGCCTCGGCACTCACCCTCGCTTAACCTCTCGGAGCCTATTACAAAAGCCTTGGTATCCCCACTCGCTTAAACCTCTGCACCAGTAGCATTCATTCCCCCTCTTGACCAACCAATGATATTGGTTCACCACCAAACGACAGTATTTCCCTCTCACTTGTTTCTGCCAGCTCAATATATCGCTTCGTCTACATCCCATTTAATGATCCCAACCACCTCAAACAGGAGCATTTAAGTCACCCACCTACCTTAAACAAACAACCCAGTAAGAGGAGGCCAACTCGGCCTCGCTCTATTATGTCAAAGCTTTGCAAATACACCACCGGCCTCAAGTATAAATAAGCACCCTCATTTACTACATCCAACAATCCAACTCGACTTAATTCTGCACTAGAGTAAATGATCAGCAGTTATTCTTATTCTCAGCCATTAACAAAACACTACCATTGTCTCGAGCTCATTTTGACCTTTCGCCTTCACCAACACCTCCGGTTCCCAGCATCCTTCGTTTTACTAACGTCCTTGGCCCTAAGTATCCTTCGTCTCGACAAGACTCCTCATTTTATTATAGCCTTTGTCTGACTCCACCCTTCATTCTGTTCCAACATTTACCTATCGCCTTGCGACAAAATACATACTACTTTCTCTCTCTCTAACTTGGGCTACTTCGGTCCTCATCCGAACTCAAAGCCTCTCCGGATCCTATTACCTTCATTATTATTATTATATTTTATTAACTCATTATACTCTTACTTATATCTCACATATTGTTCCACGTGTACTAATCCAGGCTTGCGTGTTATATCTCTCTATATCTCTCACATACACCACAAAACAGAACTCGCACAACTTTCCTTCTTGTTTTCCTATCCCTTTTCTTTTCCTTCACTAAATCCACGTACCAAACAGAGCCTAAAGGGTTTTCAATGGAGAGGTTTTTGCAGAACAGTTTTAGACAAGATCATCTTTGGAAAATTTGTTGGCAATTGATGAGAAAAAGAATTTCATCAAGAGAATTGACTCATCTACCCTTGGTTTGAATATCAAATATGACTAATAATATAGTCATTGTTAAGGAAGGAGAAGATTGGACCCAGATGATTCTTGTTATTCCAAATATAATGAATATTATTGAAACTTGGGCTCTTTGAAAATCCTTAAAATAGGATCTATCTAGTTTAGTCCTAATCTTACTTGCTATGTGGTTTTTGTGAGAACCAAGGTTATATTGGTTTGCCAAAGAACCAGTTTTAAGGAAGACATTAGACTGGGCACAGATTCTCTGTGTAAGAAATGGAGGTTTACCCAACACTTGAATATAAACAGGTTAACCTGTGTACCACAGAACCAGTTCTTTGACTTCTCAAACAACCCCTTAGTAATGAGGCTTCTACTTATATTTTCCATTCATCGCGTGGTTTTTTCTGCATGACATTGTTTCCATTTAGGGGCAGGTATTAGTGATATTCCTTCTGTTTTTCGATGGACAAAATAACTTTGTTAACAGCAATATTCCCTTTCATCTTGGTTACTGATATAGTTTCTGGGGTGTAGGTCCTATATTTAATTGAGCCTATTGACGAAGTTGCCATCCAGAATCTACAAACCTATAAAGAAAAGAAATTTGTTGACATCAGCAAGGAAGATCTGGAACTTGGTTAGTGCAATTTTTCGCAGTGTGATGAACTGATGATTTATATGTATATTCATCTCTCTCTCTCTCTCTCTATATATATATATATGCATGCATGTATATGATATAGATATATTTATTCTCTTATTGAAGCTTCACTTCGTGGAGCTTTTGTCTTGCATCTTTTCTCATGAGAAATGATTTTAAAACAGGTGATGAGGATGAAGTCAAAGAAAGGGAAACAAAACAAGAATTCAATCTTCTTTGCGATTGGATAAAGCAACAGCTTGGTGATAAGGTAGCGAAAGTCCAAGTCTCGAAGCGTCTAAGTTCATCGCCCTGTGTACTCGTTTCTGGCAAGTTTGGATGGTCTGCTAACATGGAAAGGTTCACTCTATGTCCAGTGCTCGGAATATGAACAATACATGGAGTAGTACATTTTTTCTTTTGGTTTCTATGAAGGTTTAAATGGATTTCTTACTTTTTTGTTTCGCAGATTGATGAAAGCACAGACTCTCGGAGACACATCCACCTTGGAGTTCATGAGAGGGAGGAGAATTTTGGAAGTTAATCCTGATCATCCCATCATTAAAGACTTGAATGTAAGATTATTCTGTCTGTTCAATGATCTCTCTCTCTCTCTCTCTCTCTCTCTCTCTCTCTCTCTCAGTGCAATATTTTATCGCTAGCAACTATCAATCCCCTGATTGCTAGTTTCGAAGTAGGAATGGATGGTTACGTTCAGATAACCATAGAAATGTTTAAGGTTAGGGATATTTAATGAAAATTTGTGGAACGATTTTGTCTAGGGGTGGGCAATCAGTCAGTTCGGGTTTGAACTGTGAAGTTCGGGTCGGGTTGATCAAAATGGTACCGAAATCTGAACTGAACTAAACTTCAAAAATAGTTCGGTTTCGAAATTTTACTTCGGGTTCGGGTTGGAACTTCGGTTTCGAAATTTAGTCAAGATGTCCTCATATCAAGAACCTAGATAATCAGAATTAAAAAGTGCAAAATGAAGAACATGAATAATCTGATCAGATCTCACTTTGGAATGACATCAATTAAAAGTTAAAACCCACTTGGCCACGTACTCTCACACCAACACTGTTATGCATATATATATATACACACACACACAAAGCACACTCACAGTCTCACACACACACACACACATATATATATACACACACGGTCATATGACTCACACACCGACACACACACACATAAATATATATATATATCTACTCTCAATCAATCAATCGGGATTAGAAAGGGGCAAAAGGGCCTTGCTGAGAGAGAGAGAGAGAGAGAGAGAGCGCCATACAAGCCGTCGCCGGACTGAACAAGCGTCACTCCCAGTCACCGTCGCCGTGGTGTGTGAGAGAGAGAGAGCACTAGCCACTCCTAGTCGCCGTCGCCTGATTGAGACAAGCGTCACAGGCCGTCGCCGTTGCCGAAGAGGAACGAGTGAGGTCTGGGTCTGCGTGAGTCTGACTGAGAGTTTGGATTGGTTTTTGTTTTTGATTTGTGCCCTAATCCTCAATCTAATCTTTATATATCAATTACAATTTCGGTTATTCGGTTTCGAACTGAAATTATTTTCCCTTTCGAAAACCGAACTATACTAATTTATACGGTTCGGTTTTGAACTGAAATAAGTTCAGTTCGGTTATTTTTCGAACCGAAGTGTATACCCACCCCTAATTTTGTCACAAATTGTAACAATGTAGCACAAAAATTGTCAACAGATGTGGAAAAACATCTGAGACTTGATTTTTTGGAAGTTCTAAAACATCATTATCAAAAAATCAAAGATATGAAGAAAAACAATATTGGCTAAATGTGCACGTCGCGTATCTTAGTAAAGGTACCTTTGAAGAATATAAAGGGGGACCATTACTTCCAAAGACACACATGGTTCACTGGTGATGTGTTCTCTACTAGTCCGCTTATAAGTATGGCTTACTGTCGAATATTGTTTTTGGCCCTCTTTGCTGTTACGCTGTACTTAGTAACAAAATTAAATGATTGTGAATTCGTATTTTGCAGTTGGCAAGACAGAAAAACTAGTAACAAAATTTATGGGACTGAAAATCGGGAACCAAACTTTACTTTTGAGTGGTGGTTTGATTTTTAGTTATTTCACTTGCAGGCCGCGTGCAAGAATGCACCAGATAGCTCTGATGCCAAGAGAGCTGTTGATCTCTTATATGATACCGCATTGATATCCAGTGGATTCTCTGTAAGTACAAGAAAATTAACCCCCATTTGCATCTAATACATAATTTATAATCTAAGAGTAGACAAAGTTATACATCTTTCGTGTCTCTCTTTTCTGGCACAGCCTGATAGTCCGGCCGAGTTGGGTAACAAGATATACGAGATGATGGCAATGGCGCTCGGAGGTAGATGGGGCAGATCGGAAACCGAGGAGATTGATTCGCAAGAAGATAGTGCTGCAGAGCTTGAAGAAAGCTCGGTCGAAGCCTCGGAAGTGATCGAACCATCAGAAGTTAGGACAGAGGCTGATCCTTGGAGTGACTGATAGTCTTTTGTTTTGGAACTTTCAGAATTTTGTTTTCTGGGTATTGTTTGAGAGTTTAATTTGAGAGAGGTGATGGAGAGATATAGAGAGGTGCCAATAATAGTTTCTTCTGGGAAAAATATTATTGGAATGTTTTGGTAGGGGTTTTTAATGATCTTGGATTGCTAAGCAAATGAACTTAAAATCCATTGAACATTCCATGAGTGTGCACACAGTTATCTATAATGTATCTGATCATTCCTCAAAGGAGCGAACTTGGTTACTTGTACTATGTTATTGGTAAGATTCATTTTGTGTTTGGAATTAGAATCATTTTTTTTTCATAGTACGAGTGTCAATTTTTATATACTCTAGTTATAACGAGGAGGAAAAAAAAAATGAAAGAATGGTTAAGATAGAAATACAAGCCTTTTGTTGTAGTCTTGTAGAAGTTGAGAAGTAGGAGGCTCCATCTGAAAACACCACCAACTGATGTTTGCAAGATAGAACTTCATTTTCAAAGTTAACAGAATTGAAGTAAATTGGACCGAATAGAATTGGATTGATTTGCAATTTTAATTCATTTGTTTGGTTTGAAACATAAATGAAATAAAATGAATTATGATTATTTACTATATTTTGTCCATATAAAAAGAGGAGTGATATGTGTAGGTGGTTTTTTATACATCACGTTGTTTCATTTAAAGAGAAATTATTTTTCACTAAAATCTTGACAAAAGTAGTGGGATTTATTTTTGGATTAAAACAAGAATCGGTGAGAATTGCCTATAATTAAAAGTTAATTCTTTTGCCAAACCAAACACAAAATTTGTCACAAACAAAAATTACTAATCATTTCATTTCTTATTTGTGGCAAATCAAAGAGACTGTAAAAGCTGGAAGTTTATTATTTTATTTTTTTGAAAAAAAAAGTGTAAAATTAAATTTATTTTCAAAATGTGTTGTTTTTCGTTCATTTTTGCCACTCAAACATAATTATAATTGACAAAAATGCACCCAAAAAACGTTGTTAAAATTTTTATTTTTCTTATACATGACTTACAATCATATTCCAATCCTATTGCCTGAAAATCCATAAACATTTAATTGCATTGCCATATTTAAAATTCAATTTGTATTTGTTGCTTTTATTTTAATTTCAATTCCCATGTGATAAACTTTAATTCTTGTTGGGGGTCAAACTGCGATTATATGAACTTTAGCAATACCTGTATTGAACTTCAAAATCTGTATTTCAAAACGGTGGAAATGTTTTCTTTTAATTCAAACTGTATTTTTATAAAACCAAAAACCATTTCTTACGTTAAAATGAATTTTCTGTATTTTTGTGGTGATAACCGTGCCCCGAAAATACCAGTTGGTGTTCAAAACTGTCTGTGCCACGTTAACTTCTACAGTTTTGAATCCCCGTCAGTCAAGAATGACCATTACTTCATATCAAATTAATACTTGTAATGATTGTATAAGCTTGGTTTGGTTATGCTTACATGATGTGCATTAGTTTGTGTCTACAAGCTTGTTTTGCCAAACACTTATGAAATTGACCCCTATTGATCTATACTACCCTTTCAAAATCTGGAGAGTGTATATATACGTTTGTATCAATGTGTAAGTATTTCACAGTTTTAATTAATTGGGAAAAACAAATCATTTTGTGGTGTGTATGTGAAGGAACTTGGAGGCCAAGTTCCCAATGTCTATATAACTCTCATCCTATTCTCCATTACACACATTTTTGTTTTGGGTTTACAAACACAGCAGAGAGAAAGTGAGAATTCAGAGAGTTAAAAGAGAGAGCTTGAGAGTTCTTTGTCATTGAAATTTAAGAAAAGAGCCTCAATCTCCATAGCCAATAGCTTGGAAGCTTGGAGTTCATTTGGATTTTTTATTGGATTCTTTCTCAACCAATTTATTCTATCTATATTACCAGTGAGTATTATTAACTTACTATGAATGCAATTACATGCTTAATTTCTGTGTGTGTAGCTTAGTATGTAAAACCTCTATGGAAATTTTACGTTAGTGATCATAGCTTGAAAAATCATGGTTTCCCAAAACTCAACCAAAATCAGTTTGTATGGATAAAAATGATAGATTACTTGTCATACATGCTATACCCAAAGTTTTAGAAACCAATTTGTTCATATGAAAAAGTATATGAGAAAATTAGTTTTGACATGTTTTAGTTTTTCATAAAAATTGAGAGCTATGGTTTGAATTATGTTAAATTGATTTCATATTCTTAAACCTTGTTTAAAAATAAAAAATTTCATATATTACAAGGCTTAGTTTATTTCAGTTTCGAAAATGGGTCAAAATAGACCCTGAATTACTGAAACAGAGCAATCTGACGAAGAAGACGAAGCCTCAGCTTCATCTCGCGCCACAATCGCGCGAGCGGACCGCGCGAGCGACCCCTCGCGCGCTCGATCTCTGTGAACCCTGACCGTTTGGAAAGTTTTATAAGGAAAAAAATGAAAAAGGGGGACTTCGCGCGAGCGGCCCGCGCGCGCGAGCCGCGTGGGTTCAGGCAGACAGAAAAGGTTTTATAAAGAAAATGAAAAATAGGCAGACCGCGCGAGCGAGGGTTGCGCGAGATACCTTTCGCGTGAGCGAGCCGCGCGCACGAGGTGGCTAATTTCAGGCAGAAAGAAAGGTTTTTATAATAAAATGAAAAATGGGCACATCGCGCGAGCGGCCCCGCGCGAGCGACCTTTTCCGCGAGCGGCCCGCGCGCGCGACTTCTGACAGTTTTTGATTTTTGTGTGTTTTCGTATAAGGGACTGTTTGGATTAATTTTAAAGCACTGTTAAGGTTCGTTTGGGAATTTTATTAAAACAGAATACTATTTGATATGTTTGAACGATTAAAACAATGAATTGTGACTTACCAATCCCCGTACGTAGGTTGTTCCTTTTATTCAGCGAATTCCTTTATGTTTAAGTTTCATGACATCCACGTGGAGTCAGTGGTACATGCATATGGATGTCAGTCAGTGTGGAAAAGAGTAATGGTCAGTATGGAAAGAGTATGAGATTGAGATTGAGATTGTGTGATGGACACTCCCTGCTTATGGTGTACCAAAGTGTGACGTGTTGAGATTGCGGTGAGAGTATCTTTGTAATGCGACGGTGGCAAATTTGGACATTCCCTGGCGCCCATGGTAGCGTTAAAGTGTGTGACGCCGAACTTGGACATTTCCTGGCACCCATGGTAGTGCTAAAGTGTGGCCTACGGACACTCCCTGATACCCTAGTCTGGATACTGCGTAAGGGTTCCTCCGGTATTTGCATGGCGGTTTAGGTATTCAAAGTGTGAGGCATTGGACACTCCCTGGTACCCCGGACCAAAGTGTGAGGCAAACTGGACATTCCCTGACACCCCGTTGCTAAAATGTGGCTACCTTAGTGTTTCAAAGATACTGGTGTGAGATAGTGGGTTGTTGTGTTTTGTCGAAAGAAAAGAGTCGGTAAGATGAGTGTGGTGCATTGTCTCATACATGATCATATGTTTTAAATGAACGAACGTCTTTAAAATATATTCCCTGTTACTTTTATAATTGGATTCTTTCCGTGGTGAAACCGTTGAGTTTTACAAACTTAAAATGGAAAAAGGTAAATGGGTATGTTTTATATTCGAAGTTATGTTTTTAATACTCACCAGTTTCGTGAAGCTGACGACGTTGATGCGTCCTGAACATTCGTGTTCAGGCTTTTCAGGTTACGACTATGCTGAGCCTTATGACTATGCTAATTGAGAACAACTGCTTTTGGAAGAGAAACTGTTATTGTCATTTCATATTCTAAGTTATATGTTTTAAATTATGAACTGGTTTGTAATAAGGATGACTGTAATAGACATTAAGATATTGTTTTGTTTCAAGGCGGTCTATGCCTTTAGATGACCCGTGCTATAATATTTATTAAGTTAGAAAATATTTACAAGCCTTGATTGCTCTGCTCTGATTATTATGTTTTGTTATTTGACGTTTGGGACGGAATTGATCCTTCAAACTGTCGTGATCTACGGGTCCATAAAGGAAATTAAACTCTTTCCTTATTTATGCTACGTCGGGACGTGACAAAAGGTATTACAGAAGAAAGAAAAAGTTTGAATTTTTGATTCAAAAGGGTATCAAAAATTTACGGGCTAATATTATTGCCAGAGTCATAATGACTAATGTCAGAGCAATTTTTGTGTGAAAATATTTTAGCGACAAAAAAAAAAAAATTGCTAAACCTTTTAGTCATACTTTTTACTCTGATATTGGCCAAAACTGCACATATTAGCCAAAACTGTATTAACCATTTTACATCATAAGACTAACTTGCCCTGAAAAGTGCATATCTTGGAAAAAAAATGATCTCTTAAATTGTGGACTCACGGAAATATCTAAACCGGGTTAGTATCACCCAAAAAATATAAAATAAATAAAAACACTAAAAGCGGGTGACTCATTTTAACGGGTCAGGTTTTCGAAAACCTCGTATTCGCCCAGAGGACATACTTGATACTTAGGTTTAAGAGAGGTTTTAGGCGGCTACACCCACATCGATTCGCGCCTCCCCTTCTTCGTCCTTGATCTTCATCGGTCTCATTCAAATCATCTCTCTCTCTCTGATCTGCTTTTCTGTTTATTGCACCAACCATTTTTTTTTCCTCTATGATTCGTAACTCTCACTAGTTTTCCCAGTAATTCTTGAAGCTTTTTTTGATGTCATGTAGCATTGTCTCGGTGGTTTTTTCACCGATCTAATCTGTTCAAACTATAAATCCACTGAAAATGTGGAGAAATTTATCCAAACAAGCCTCATTGAAGAGGTTTAAATTTTGTTCCGAGTCCTATTCTTTATTACCTTCACATAAATATGCAAACTTTCTTGAAAAAATTATACTACCCGAGACTCAAACTCAGGTAAATTCTATGTACCCAACAATGGGTTTTCAACGAATTAGTGGGTTGTCTTCTCAAAATCATGACCTGGGTACTCCAATTGGCGTTAGTTTTTCTGGGTTTTGTGCTTATTCCAGAGGTTATGGGAGTGTTGCAGAGGCCATTTCTTCAACAGAGGAAGAAGATTTTGACGAAATTCAGGAATTAATAGAGGAGATGAACAAAGTAAACAAGGCAGAGTCCAATTTTAACCAACCCAAAGAGCCTAAATTGGTTGGTGGAATGGGGCTAGGAAAGTACCAAATGCTTCGAAGACGGCAAATAAAGATCGAGACGGAGGCTTGGGAAGAGGCAGCTAAGGAGTACCAAGAGCTTCTTGTGGACATGTGTGAGCAAAAGCTAGCACCCAATTTGCCTTATATGAAGTCTTTGTTTCTGGGTTGGTTTGAGCCTCTGAGGGATGCTATTAATGTAGAGCATGAATTGTGCCGGGAAGGGAAGAATCGGACGGCCTATGCGCCTTATTTTGATCATTTACCAGCGGATATGATGGCAGTGATTACAATGCATAAGTTGATGGGGTTATTGATGACTGGAGGTGGACATGGCAGTGTAAGGGTGGTACAAGGTGCTTGTCAGATTGGTGAAGCCATTGAGCATGAGGTAATTCTGCTTAGACTTTTGTTTCTCAATCTAGCTGGCCGGTGGAATAATGTGTTTTTCTATTAACAAGTGATAGGATTTGGGTAGAAAATTACGTTTGTGACAATTGCTAGTTTCCCGTTTGCCCATCTCGTAAAATTGAACGGATTCATTCACATTTGTGAAGTATTTCAAAGTAAAAAGTCTGTAATCTTGAATAAGGCCATTGGAAAAAAAAAAAAAAATCCATGAATGGGGAATTATATAATCTCATAAGAACCTAAAAATGGCCACATGTAAAGAAATTTGACGATGTTCTCAACTTTTTCAATGGTGTAATTGAAGATGAGGATTTATATATACAAATGCATTGCAAGTTATTGAATTGGCCAATTCAAATTCACCAGTTGCCCAAACATACCACAGGTGAACACTTGAAACTAGCTTAATTACATTTGTGCTGAGTTTGTTATGCCAAATAGTTTGCTGCTACAACTACTGTATAGCTTGCGAGCAAATATCAATTTTTATGTATATGTTAGCAAATAATGACGAGTTCATGTGAGATATAGTTGGTTTCATTGGATGATATTATTGTTCTCTCTTTCATTCAGCAAAAGAAAGGCCTTCATTCTACAATCTTGAATAACTAATGAAGGGATAATATCATTAAGTAACATGTAGTTACTATGAAATTTGCACATGCTCTGTTTATCCATTAGCTGTCAACAATGATACACTTGGATGACCTACCCCCAGATTAAAATTGCTCTTTGAGATGATCTCTAATCATTCGTATCATTTAAAGTAATCTGGTAATTCTCTTTACTTTCCCTTGTGTAACACTCATATCCGACATGTATGTATTATGGGAAGGTTCCATGGTTTTTGTTGTTGTGTCCCACTTCGCCAGAGGATAGCCCCATCTTTGCTTCTTATAAGCTTGGGTAATTCTCTCCTCATAAGGCGTCTTTTGAGGTTGAGTCCGGCCCATTGGTCTTTCTATTTGATATCAGAGCTGGGTTATCCTTGGATTGTTGGGCCCTCTGCCCTCTTGCCGTGTATTCCGGCGTGGCGAGTATTCCAGCGTTTAGGGGGAGTGTTGTCGTGTCCCACTTTGCCAGGGCATAGCCCCGTCTGTGCTTCTTATATGCCTGCGTAATCCTCTCTCATCAGGCATCTTTTGAGGGTGAATCAGGCCCATTGGTCTTTCTATTGTTTTCATTGGAGAAGGACTGAATTAAGCAAGGGAGTCCATGGCGAGAAAACAATGGGCGCTAAGACATGTTCTTCTATATTTTAAAACATGGCGGGACGTCTAGCTGTATTGTGATTGTGGTGTTGTAGATCCACATGTGGATGTCCCACCAGGACTGTTATGTTACATCATACTCATACATGGATTCTCCTATTGCTTCCAAAGTACCCGTGTCAATAGGACTTGACATGAGTCTGGGTTCCAGATATGTGTGCGACACTTGAATCCAGAATGGGTACGTGGATACTCCACATGTGATGTTGAAATAGCTAGTAGAAGCTCAAAATTGAGGGAAAAGAAAGATTCAGTTTTTTAATATATGAAGTGAAAGACAAAAACCCCTTGAGTAAATTCTGATCAAGAATATTATCAGATAAGAAAATGTAATACATTACAATATTATGGCCTATCATAACATTTTATCGTTTTAAGTATTTAGATAGTTAATTAGTTTGGTTTTAATTTTTGTATATATTCTTGACCTATTTTTGGCATTAACGTTAATTTTATGCATCTATGACCATATGGTACTATTACTAAAAAAATGATGCTCGGTTACGAGTTTCAAATGCGAAATCTATTCCTTGCCTTTTAGCATGTTGTTCGGATTCCATACGTACCAGATTGTCTTATTTATTTTCCATCTTACATAGGTGCTTATTCAGCAACATTTTTTTTTGTGGGTCAGGTTAGGATACACAAGTTTTTGGAGAAGACAAAGAAAAAAAATGCATCTATTAAGAATCCTGAAGAAGAATCTCATTCTGTGACTCCAGAACAACAGAAACTGAGGAAAAAAGTTACTATGCTGATGAAAAAGCAAAAGCTGCAGCAAGTAAGAGGAATAGTGAAAGCACAGGATGATTCCAGACCATGGGGCCAGGATGCTCAAGTCAAGGTTTGTGAATTCCCAGGATGTTTCTTATAATCATGAATTGATCATCAAAATCCTTGTTATCGTTGTTATTGATGGTTAAAAGGGCATGTTTGGAATATCTTTCCAGAGTACCCAAAACTCATATATTAGCCTGATTGGATTAAATCTAGGAAGTACGTTATAGCCTCAAAAGTGCATTGTGGCTGAAGTAGGTCCTTCGGTGCTTCAGCCGAATAATTTGTTTTAATTTCCCTCCATGCCCTTGTGGTGCTTCAGGCCAAATGAATGTTTCCTAATGCCCACTGTGCCCTTGTGGTTAGGGCTTCTGCTTTTATCCCTAAACGCAAAAGCCACAATGCCCACAAGGCCACAACTAATCCAAACTGGCCCTAAGAAGTTTTATCGAGTGCATTTTACTTTCCAGGTTGGCTGCCGTTTGATTCAGTTGTTGATGGAAACAGCTTATATACAACCTCCTGTTGATCAGCTAGGAGATGGTCCACCTGATATTCGCCCTGCATTTATACACACTCTGAAAACTGTCAGCAGGGAAGCACAGTGAGTAAAACTATCTCTGATTGATTGAAAAAGAAAAATTCTCACTCTGTGTGTGTGTGTCTGTATGTATATACTCCCTCTGTCCCATTTTATGTGTCCATCTTTCTTTTTTGGGACGTCCCAAAATTATTGCCCACTTTCCTAAATTAGTATGCAAATTTTACTTAGTTTCCCAAATTACCCTTCCTTGCAATCAACACCAAAACACAACAAAAAAAGGAAGTGCAATGATTATGGGCAATTGTGGAAAGTAGGTGTAGATTCTTGTTGTCCCCTTAAATAGTTGGATTCCCCAAGATGGACACATAAAATGGGACGGAGGGAGTAATATTTATGCTTATGTGTACATACACATGTATATAGCATGTAGCGCCGGCTATATTTTTTGGGTTTTGGTTTGACAGAAAAGGCAGCAGGAGGTACGGTGTTATTGAATGTGACCCTCTAGTTCGTAAAGGTCTGGAGAGAACTGTGAGTACGACTTGATGTTCTTGCAATGTTTCATACTGCCCTGTTTTTTGGTTACCGTCGTGTATTTATTCTCTGATGGGAGTAGTTCCAGCAAGCCTACCCGAGTTTGAAGATGTTAAGGAGTTTCTTTCCTGCATACATGACATATTTTGAGGAATCAGAATGATTATTAAATTTCTGTTTTTTAAACAGGCTAGGCACATGGTGATCCCCTATATGCCAATGTTGGTGCCTCCAATAAACTGGACAGGGTATGGTGGCATTCTAACTTGTCGGTTATATTAATTCTTCAAGGTTTTGTGTTTTGTTTAGGGGCTGTTTGGGACGGCCCAGAACTGGTTATGTGGTTCTTAAGTGAACAATTTCTATGTATTGAAGTGTTTGGTAGATGCTCTTTTATTGCAAAGAAGTCTGTGGCCGATCCATAATGACTCTTAAAACAGGTTATTTGTCACACCAATATAGTATTGGTTTCATACAAACCAGATAGAAGAAAAGAATAGGACTGAACCAGATCGTATTTTGAGGATTCCAAAACAGGCCCTTAGTCTAGTGAACAACTGGGTCCATCTAAATTACATTGTCCTAAAGAATATGGATAAGATAGTCAGTGATTTAAGAATGCTTTTTAATCCGTTCATCTCAGGAGTTGTTTTTATTTTAGTAATTCTGTTCACTTTCCATCATTTTTGTTTTTGTTTTGTTCAGGGCTGGATGAGAATCTTATTCTTTGCCATGTTTTGACTAATTTTCTATATTTTGACAGGTATGACAGGGGAGCGCACTTGTTCTTACCATCCTATATAATGCGGACACATGGAGCTAAGCAACAACGTGATGCACTTAAAAGAGCTCCAAAGAAACAATTAGAACCCGTTTTTGAGGTTTGGGAGCCTTAGGTTTTTATCTAATTTATTTATGATGTTTTCTGTTGAATGATCGGTGTTAGACCAGTTTGTACTAAATAGCATTGTGATTGGTATAACCAATTTGTGATATTTCTACGCCAAAGGGAATTCAATTTTTGTTCGTTTTACTGAAAATTATATGTTCTGTATTGTAGGCCCTAAATACTCTTGGAAATACCAAATGGAGGGTAAATAAAAGGGTACTTGGTATCATAGACAGAATATGGGCTAGTGGGGGCCGCCTTGCCGACTTGGTTGACCGTGAAGACGTGAGTCACCTTTTCATAAGAATAAGTACTTTCCTCCTTCTTTTGTGTTTGGGTAAATAATACTGACCTCCTATAAGGTTTGAGATAATATCACTAACCTTGTTGCCTTGTGTATTTGTGTTGCACTTCACCCTGCCAGCTATGTAATGCCCCCTAAAATACTATAATACTCCCAACATGGTAAATAAGAAATTTAAAATTCTCAAAACATAGATTGGCTCTTATTACTTTTGAGCGCATAAGTTTTGTAATTTAATTTAATTTTTAAAATATATGTATTATCTATTATTATGGTCAGTGTTGGGGGATTACATAGTTCGTGTGCTGAAATGCAATCCAAACACAAAAAAGTAAGGGAGGTTAGTGACACTGTATCAAACGTTTGTGGCTAACTGATATTATGGAAGACCACATGTGAGGTCACTGATATTTACCCTTTGTTTTCTCTTTGTCCTTTTTCTTCACTCCATGATTCCTTTCATATGTTGGGTTCTGCATTAGGATGCTGGTGCTACTAATTATTTCCTTCACCATTTTGCCATTGCAGGTTGCTTTGCCCGAGGAACCAGACACAGAAGATGAGACAGAAATTAAGAAATGGAGGTGGAAGGTTAAAACTGTGAAGAAGGAGAATAGTGAAAGGCATTCCCAGCGATGTGATGTAGAACTTAAACTTGCTGTAAGAAGCTTCCTTATACAAACTCCTGTAGCACTAATAACTATTATATATTCTGATCAAGAAAGCAGCATTGGTGTGGATTCTTCACGGGTGTGGTAGGGTGTTGTTTCTAAATTTTTTACAAGAAAATGGGGTCTCTAAACGTAATTTTAAAAAATTGGGTTCAATTTAACAATGCTAGGATTTAGAGTAAAAGTCAAAAAGTTAGTGCTTCATATATAGCCTTTATGCTTGTTCTTCACGTCTTAATTACATAAAAGATTGAAAATAAAGTATTTGTGGAAGAGAATATATGCTTCTATATAAGTGCATTTTTTAGTCAGCGACATAAGTAACCCGTACCCGTATCCAGTATCCTAGTTTATTTTTATTTTTTATTTTAAACTGACGATAGCTTGTGCATTGATTATTGATTTTAAATGGAGAGCAGGTTGCACGGAAGATGAGGGACGAAGATGGCTTCTTCTACCCACACAATCTCGATTTCCGTGGGCGTGCATACCCCATGCACCCTTACTTGAACCATCTCGGCTCTGACATGTGCCGAGGTATCCTTGAGTTTGCAGAGGGACGCCCTCTTGGCAAGTCGGGCTTACGTTGGCTGAAGATTCATATGGCCAATATATACGCTGGTGGTGTGGACAAGTTTTCGTATGAAGGGCGGATAGCATTTACTGAGAATCATTTGGATGATATATTTGATTCTGCTGATAGGCCTCTTGAAGGAAGACGTTGGTGGTTGGGTGCAGAGGATCCTTTCCAATGCTTGGCTACGTGTATTAATCTTGCTGAAGCATTGAGAAGCTCCTCTCCTGAGACTACTATTTCACATATGCCTGTGCACCAGGTATTGAAGTTTTAACTGTTACAATTTATTCCCCTGGGAATATCACATCTGCAATCACTTCCAATGTATATCAAGCTTTAGGACCCTCTTGCGCAGGCGACCCCGTCTCGCACGTGGAGAGGCAAACCGAACTCCATCATAATCAAGACCTATGAAGCACGAGTGCTTCAAAAATGGTGCCGCAAACCCACTTACTGCGTAGGGAGTGCGCCTAGTGCTTTTGTAGTGCCTTTGTGCAAGACTTTGTTAACGTTTAAAATTAATTTGCTTGCTTTGTGGTTTTGTTGATACTTGAATTACATTGTTTATTATTAAGCAAGTAATTTATGTGTATTTTGTGTCTTAATTAAAAAAAAAAATAGTGGTAGAATAGTTTGTATATAGTATAATAGTAATATATAAATGCTATATAAAATATGTTTTTAGTATTTTTATATAAGTACTCCTGCCCCACTCGCACTCTTGATTTGGAGAAAATTGCCGAACTCCCCGCACTCGCGTCCCCGCATCTGCACTGGTGCTTCCTTGATCGAAACAAATAACAAATTGCGATATGCGAACCTGAAAGGGAACGGACACTTGAGCCCAGTGTTTTAAATGGCAAACATTTTTACGCCTTGAGGCGCCCCTTCTTTAGACTGACTATAGCCTTGAGGGGCGCCTCACGCCTCAAGGCTTGCATGTGCCATTTTTTACTCAGCATGTCTTTTTTGGAACATTGTGCCCATATCCCCTTCTGTGCCTAGAGATCATAAACAAAGACATCAACATGGAGCAGAGAGGATTGATTTAACTTCTTTTGCATTGGCTTACCTAATGTTGGTTCTTCCTTTAGAAGTTGAGAAAAATTAACTAGAACCCAGACGTTCCATGTATCATATCAAGTTCTTGAATTTTGATTCTGCTAGTTCAACAATTTATCTAATATTTTGACGTTTGCTCTTTTCCAAGGATGGATCTTGCAACGGCTTGCAACACTATGCTGCCCTTGGTAGGGACAAGGTAATGAATCCCGTTCTTCCGTATTTTATGTTATGTCGTTGTCTTATAACTATGATGACCCTCGGTTTCTCAGATAAAATATTATAGTGTAATAACTCCGGAAAGTGCATCATAACAGTAGGTTTCCACATTTGGAAAATATGGTTGCAGCCTTCAGTGTTGTCCAGAATTATTTTTCTCATATTTATTCTTTACTAACTACAGTTTTTTTTTTTTTTTTTTTGTTGGGGGGTAGGGGCACTAAGTTGTCGGGGTTTAGTAGAGCACTCGACTTGTCTCTGGACATGCGGGCAAGCCCACTAGAAAGTTTAGGCAAGCCTAGCAAGTTGAGACTAATGTTATGTTTGGTAGGAGGGATGGAAAAATGGGTGGAAGGGGAGGGAGGAGGGAGGAACAAGAATCCTTAGGAAAGGATGGGAGTCTTCCCTCCTTTGGTTTGGTTTAACAAGTAGGAAGTTAGGATGGAAAGAAGGGAACAATGTATGTTTTACTATTATACCCCTACATAGGGAGTAATTCCAGTGAACTTGAACGCAATTGTGGCTCTTGAATGTTCGTGTATACTGGAATATTATACATTTGCGGCATACATATTTCCATGCTACTTTTAGTGGTTGTATATGGTGAGCGGTATGAAATTCATCTATTTTGCCAAAGATTATCCAACAAATAGCAAAATCTGCTAATTTAATAGCCTTAAAAGTGAGCTGGTTTTCTTGCTTTCTTTGCTGTATTCTTTCAAAGCATTACGTGATTCCTGGCTAAATCCTCTGTTTCTCATTAGAATTGCTACATTTGTTCAGTTAGGAGCAGCTGCAGTCAATCTTGTTGGAGGAGAGAAGCCTGCAGATGTTTACTCCGGGATTGCTGCTAGGTGAGCTGTTTCCCATATGATGTGTGTATATTCAGATATAGATAATATGTCATGAGCATATTTTGTACACTCTAAGTTGTTCCAAGGGACATCATCAGTGATGTCCCACATATGTTAGCTAGAGTTAGGTTGGCTTATAAAACACCGCAATCTTGCTACTCATAACTTAGGCGCATTTTGGGCCATGTTGTTAGGCTCTCTCTCTCTCTTCAGGTTACAGGGCTAGCAGGCTTGGGGCGTTACACCTTTCCTATAATATGATTGAAATTTTTGTGCATGCAGAGTTCTTGAGATCATGCGGATCGATGCAGAGAAAGATCCTGCAATTGCTCCGGATGCATTGCGTGCCAGGCTTTTGATTAATCAGGTTTCAATCGCGCATAAGTTTGAATAACTGAATTAGTTAGTATTTCCTATGTTAACATCATTACATTCTCCTGCACTGGAAAATGATTCTGCTAATACAAGTCTTTTTCTGTCTTTTATTGGCCACAAGATCGTTACAAACATTGTTTTCTTTTCATGAATCAAATTGCCAAAATAATGTTAGAATCACATCGAATCGGAATTCTTAAGATTCAAGTTCTTTTGAATATAAATATCTATGTATGAGTTCATACTGTTAACATGTAAAAACAGATGTACAATGCTTAAAATGAACAAAATAACAATTTAGTACAACTTTCATGCAGTATCAAGCCTAAAAGTTGAAAGTTCTTTACTTCAAACTTAAAACTTCAAAGTTCAGAATTACAGTCGAATTGTGTTGTATGAAACTCGAATCGACTTGGAATGGATCGATTGTGACAGTCATGGTTACAAATTTGATAGCTTTCCCTTGCTCTATCAGAATTATTTTCCTGTTTTCTACTGTATCAGTAAATACTTATATGTTCATAATCCTCAGGTGGACCGGAAATTGGTTAAACAAACGGTGATGACATCTGTCTATGGTGTCACTTATATCGGGGCACGTGACCAAATCAAGAGGAGGCTAAAAGAACGTTGTGCTATCGAAGATGATGGGGAGTTGTTTGGTGCAGCTTGTTATGCAGCAAAAGTAAGCACACATAACTGCAGTAAATTCTCCTGAATCTGCTATCATCCACGTATTAGGGATATACATACACTTTAAATAAAAATGAAGTTGGGGTTACAACTGTGGATTTTTGACATGTCACACAAGTTAAATCTCATATAATGTTGGAGAGTATGCATTATCAGCTAGAAAATATCCCCCCCCCCCCCTACCCCCCCTGCAAACATAGATACATATATGTGTGTGTGTGTGTGTATTTAGGAACTTTTGGTCTTGACTGTATTCCACTGAATGAGCAGACCACCTTGACTGCCTTAGGAGAGATGTTTGAAGCTGCACGAAGTATAATGAGTTGGCTTGGTGACTGTGCAAAGGTATGTTTCATTGTACTTGGGATATTTTTGCTTAGTGGAATTTGTGTCGACATTCTGGCCATTGACAGCTGCAAAGGCAATTCACGTGGTCATTTAGGCTATTGTTGTTTTGCGGATTTATTGAAGGAAATGAAAGGAAAACAGGAAAACTAATTCCCTTATGTTCTCCTCCATGCTTAAATAACATTAGTACATTACGTTGGTAAAAAATCTTGATACATGTATATATACACGCAGATTATAGCTATGGAGAATCATCCAGTACGGTGGGAGACTCCTCTTGGACTTCCTGTTGTACAACCTTACCGCAAATTGGGAAGGCATCTTGTAATGATCTGAGACTCTCAATCTTTAGAGTAGACTGTGTATCTTTATATCAATTCTTTTCTCCACCAAACATAACCAACAGTTTATACTGATATGTGATATTGATAATTATAATCGGATGCAGATCAAGACCTCTCTTCAAATTTTGACACTGCAAAGAGAAACTGACAAGGTAGCTTTCACCACTTCTATTTCTCTTTTTCTGTATTTTGTCTTTCTGCTAGGGGTGTAATCGGTTGGGGTCGGTCGGGGTTTTGGCTAAAATGCACTGAACCAAAGTGGTCATGCCAACCGAAATTGACCAAGGAAGGTTCGGTTTCCATTCGGTTGCGGTGTGCGCGGTTTTGGTTGTCTGTCGGTGTACTTGGTTTTGGTCAAATTGTAAAATGAAGACAGAAGAGAAACTTGACTTTGAAGAAAACAAGAAGCCGCCGCCCATGTAGCACGGATACGGATGTGTGACACGGAGACGACACGACACGACACGGAGACGGCGATACGGCAAATTCCAAAAATGTAGGATACAGAGATGGCTAGGATACGTTAAATAAAAATATATAATTTAGTTTGAAGTAAAAGAAGAAGAAGAGATGATTAAATATCAACATTACATTACATATTATGATATTCACCCATATAAAAGTCAAACAGCAACTTACAACATATACTCATAAAATGATTACAAAACATAACAATTTACAGGATACATGCACAGTAGGATACAACGATTAAATCATTATATCTTTGAATTAAATATACAATTTCCAGTTCCATATCCACTAATGTTTCCATAATTCTCAAATAAACCAATTACATATCCCCAGTTTTACAATATTAAGATTATTGCCTCAAAGTTTTAAAACGCATTTTTAATGAGAGGCCACCATGCTGCATTCACTTATGTGTCCGGCCATGTTGGGTGCGTGTCTGACACGCGATCAAGGTGTGTTCGATGTTAAAATATTTAAGACATGTTTTATAGCGTGTCTTGACACGTGGTGACGCCTGTCTTGACACGTACAGTGTCTGACACGGACACGATACAGAGACGGCACCCAAAGTGAATTGTCCGTGCTACATAGGCCGCCGCCTCTGATGTGGCATGACCCAACGTTGGACCTAATTGTAAGACTAAGAAATTCTGCAAAAAATTTTAGTTTCAAAATCCAATGGGGTAATCCTTTTGAAAAACAAGGAGAAATATCAAGGAGGTGATTCAATTGTGTAAAAAGATCTAAAATCTGAAGAGAGAGAAAGAGATAGAGAGAGAGCGCACATTTGGTGGTGGCCG
Source organism: Hydrangea macrophylla (assembly GCA_033977485.1). NCBI lineage: Eukaryota > Viridiplantae > Streptophyta > Magnoliopsida > Cornales > Hydrangeaceae > Hydrangea > Hydrangea macrophylla. The sequence goes on along the minus strand of CM066983.1, from coordinate 79,560,549 downwards.
TAAATGATGGTGACGGCGGCCGCGAGTGATGGAGATGGTGGTCGTTCTCTTCATATGAGTTGGTTGTAAATGATGGCAGCGGTGGCCGTGAGTGATGGAGACGATGGTCGTTTTCTTCATCTGAGTGATGGCGACAATTGCGGCTAGGGTTTTGGTTATTTAACTAACCGAGAGAGAGAGAGAGAGAGAGAGAGAGAGAGAGAGAGAGTCGTGATGACTGAGAAGGTTTGGTTTCCTAGTCTTTAGTGTGATTAGGGTATCTAACTTTTTATACGCAACTTATAACATAGCGGTTGGTTCGGTCGGCTTCAGTTCTCAAAACTCGAAAACTGGCCACCGAACTGACATGTACAATTTTCCTAATATGAAAACCGCAAGCCGTATGAGTAGGGGTGTAGAAACCGACTCGACTGGATTGAACTGAACGAATTAGTCTGGTTCGTTCAGTTTTTAAAAAAATACATAAAGCTTAAAAATTGACTAAACCGACAAAAAACCAAAAAACCTGACCCTCTTCGGTCGGTTTCGAAAGTTGAAAAAAAAAACAAACAAGCAAACTGTTGGAAATAATACTCTCTTAGGAGATTTAAGGAGATTTAATTGTCTTTTTATGGTCATGTTGACCTACTTAATTATGTCATTATTATGATTTTATTCTGTCTTTATTTGCTTTTATTTCTTTCCTTTTATTACCTCTTGCAATGTAATATATATACAGGGAATTGTGTAGTAACAAAATTATCCTTTTCCCAATTTCTTCTTGGTATCAGAGCCTAAAAAACCTTACCCACCAACAGCCTACACACCCAGCCTTCTCCCTCCCTATGCCGCTGACTCCCAGCCTCTCCAACAGCCTTTGCGGACCACTCCAGCCACCACACCAGCCTTGCCGACCACCCTAAGGCCACCCACACCCTCCGGCGAAAACCCCTAGCCCCTTTAGGGTCTTTTATCACCCTCTCCAAGCTTTGCTGACTCTCGGCATATCAGCGGCAACCTTTCCTATTGCCGCTTGCCCCTCTGTGGGCCTCCTTTGCATCAGTGTGATGCATTAGAGCCTTAGTGCTCTCTCCTCTCCTCTGTTTGGGCCACTGATTGTTCTCCGGTAGCCCCTCTCTTGCTCCGATTATTCCGGACTGCCTTGTCTCATCCAGATTCTCCGTGGTTCTATTAGATTCTGTGTTCAGATTCATTTGTCTTCTTCATGGCTAATCAACGTCTCAACGTGAAGGAGCCTACTGAAACTACCACACCAACCCTTGCATCGGTACGTCCGGATTTATCGCTCTCACAACACTCACCAGCTCATCGGGTCACAAGTTTGCTGCTGAACGGGAGAAATTTTGCTGCATGGTCCCGCTCTTTTCGCCTTTATCTTGGTGGAAGGGGTAAGTCTGGTTGGATTTTGGGTACTGAGCCTAAGCGTGCTGTCTCCGATCCCGCTCTTGCTCAATGGGATGTTGACAACTGTACCATTTTGGGATAGTTCAATTCTATGGAGGATCGGATATATCAGATGTTCATGTTCCATGATACTGTCTCCAGTTTATGGACTTCTTTTATGCCCATGAGTGCAATGACTCGCGTATCTTTAAACTCTATCGGGAGGTTGCCCAGGCTTCTCAAGCTACATTAGGCCTTTCTGTTGCTGATTATTTTGGCTATTTTCAGTTCCGTTGGGAGGAAATGGCTCAGTATGAGCTTCTCAGTGACTTTCCAGACGAAGCTGCCACTATTGCTCTCCGCCGTCTCACTCACCATCATACCTACTAGCTCTTGATGGGTTTAAAACCTGAGTTCGAATCTCTCCCGGATCAGATTTTGAACACATCTCTTATGCCCTCTTTATTTGAGGCTTTTGCTACTATTGATGGTGATGAACACCGTCGTCGCCTACTTCGGGCCCATGCTTTGCCTGAACCATCTCTGGTGCCAGATCAGCCCATTCACTTGTCTTCCCGGTTCTGGTAACCACCCGTTCTGCACTCATTGTGGCATCTTTGGCCATGTTAAGGATCGTTGTTTTAAGCTCGATCCTGACTTCGGGAGAAGTTTGCCCGAAATAAAGGAAAGGCCCCCGGTCGCACTGCAGCTATTGTGGAGACAGCCCCTACTGCTGATTTTCTTCAACTCCAGACTCAGATGGGCCAACTCCAATCTCAGCTTGGATCATTGCTTCAGCAAGGTTCTCGATTTGGCACTACCTCTACTGCTACTCTGGCCTCAGGTACTCCTTCTACTGCCCTCCATGTTGGGTCTAGCAACCCCTCATGGATTCTGGATTTTGGTGCCAGTGATTATATGACTGGTGAATTGTCTTTGTCTTCATCCTCACTTATTCCCATCTCCCAGTATGTAAATATCGTAGATGGGTCTACTATCTTTGTTCAAAGTAAAGGCGATGTTTGTCTCTCTCCTAGCATTTCTTTATTTTCTGTTCTTCATATCCCTAAATTCCCTTAAAATCTTCTTTCAGTAAATCGTCTTGCAAAAAATTTCAACTGTGCTGTTGTGTTCTTACCTGATTGTTGTCTCTTGCAGGACCGGATTTCGAGGAAGATTTTTGGCAGGGGATATGAGCGGGATGGCCTTTACTATTTTGGTGATCCACCTAGCGGGAGTTGAAGTTTGTCGTCTTCGAGTCTTCAGGCATGAGTTTTACCTGTTTTTGAGTCTTCTAAGTCTTCTAGTTTTACTTTGAGTCAATAAAATTGTGGCACGCCCGCTTGGGCCATGCAAACTTCAACTATCTTTGTCAACTTTTTCCATTATTAAATAAAGCCTGCCAGAAATTTAATTTAATTGTGTGGTGTGTGAATTATCTAAGCATACTCGTTCTCATTTTATACCTCGCATGAATCGTGCACCGTCTGCTTTTGATATTATACATACTGATGTGTGGGGTCCTTCCCCAGTTACTGCTATCTGGGCACCGTTATTGTGTTACATTCATTGATGATTTCACTAGGTGCACATGGGTTTATCTGCTTAAAAAGAAATAAGAAGTTTTCTCCTTATTTTCTAACTTCTTACGAATGGTTAAAACCCAATTTAGCACTGTTGTACGTAATCTACATTCTGATAATGGTTGTGAATATATCAATCATGAATTTCGGGCTGAACTTAATAAATAGGGTATTCTCCAACAACTCACCTGTCTTTGCACTCCAGAGCAGAATGGTGTAGCGGAATGAAAGAATCGCTCCATCATGTCTGTTGTTAGGTGTCTCCTTTGTGGAATGAATGTACCCAAATGCTTCTGCCATCTGGTCGTTCTTACTGCCACCTTTCTACTTAACCAAACTCCAAGTCGAGTCTTACAAGGAAAGGCACCTATGCAACTTCTTTAGCCCGACAAAACCCTCTTTCCTATTATACCCCGTGTCTTTGGCTTTACCTGTTTTGTTCAGGATCGCAGCCCTACGAGGACCAAATTTATCAATAAGGCTGTCTGTTGCATCTTCCTTGGTTATTCACCTATGTCAAAAGGTTACCGGTGTTATGACCCTGTCACTCGTCATATGTATCATTCTTTGGATGTTACATTTCTGGAAGATACTCCGTTTTTTGCAGGTCCTCAGTCTGTACCTGTTTCTCCCGAAGTCACAAAGGATTCAAATTCACTTCCTCGCCCTGTTCCTTTATTTGAACCTCCTTTGGAGACTTCATCTTCTGTGCCTCCAGTCATTACCACAACTCCGACTCAGGTGTACTCTAGCCGGCCTCCAGCTCAGACTCCACTTCCAATATCTTCACCGGAATCGGGTAATGTTTCTAGCCCCTTAACTTATGTTTCTTCTAGATATCCCACTAGACTTCGTCGTTTTCCTAATCGTTATGGTTTTTCTGCTAGTACTAATCATTCCATTTATCAGTACGTATCTAACCTGGGACTATCAGATTCCTGTTGTTCTTTTCTTAGTCAGGTTGATTCCACATCCATCCCTCGGTCTGTTTCTGAGGCCCTTCAGGATCCACAGTGGGTGGCTGCTATGACCTTGGAAATGGATGCTCTTCACCCTAACCAGACTTAGGAACTTGTGTCTTTACCTCTGGGAGAGAAAACTGTAGGATGCAAATGGGTCTTCACCATCAAATATTAGGCTGATGGTACTATTGAGCACTATAAGGCTCGTCTTGTGGCTAAGGGCTTTACTCAAATCCCTGGCAAGGACTTCAGTGCTACCTTTGCTCCTGTAGCCAAACTGACATCTGTTCGGCTTTTATCATATCTTTGGCTGCTTCTCACTCCTGGCCTTGCACCAAATGGATGTCAAAAATGCCTTCTTGAATGGCAACTTGGCAAACTGGCCGTATCGACCGACTTTCACCCCTACGTACGAGGGTGGATATTCCGACCAAAATTGAGAAAATCGGCAGGTTTCAGCTGATCGGTTCGGCTGATCGGTTTAATTGTGCTGTCCTACTTTCTGCCTTTTTATGATAAAGTGCCTTTATTAACATAGCGTTCTCCACAATTTAATGAAAACTTATAATTTTCACTGTATTAAGGCTCTGTTTGTTTCTTGGATTTAGCGAAGGAAAAGAAAAGAAAATACTTTTTTTTGTTTGGTTGATAAGGAAAATAGTGAGGAAATTAAGAAGGAAAAGAAAATTGAGTGAAAGGTAAACTACGTATTTTGAAGCTTGTGAGTTCAGTCACTTCCCTTCCTTTTTTCTTGAGTTCCTTCGGTATTTTGAAAATTTTCAAATTCTACTGTTTTCCAAGCATGGAGGAAAAGGCTCGGCAAATAGATATTTGTTTTCCTTTCCTTTTCCTTGGTCTAAATTGGCAAACCAAAAGAGCCCAAGTTACCAATACAGATTACAGGTTACTACAGTATGTCACCAATTACCACAATTTTTGGACCGTCCTGATTATTGCAGGTTATGGTTACACGTCAGAGGACAGCTTTCCCTCCAAATTTTGTTCACTCCCTTGATGGTTCCCACATGATGATGACTGCTGTGGCCTGTAAAGAGGCAGGATTAAATTTTGCAGGTTTCTCTCTCTCTCTCTCTCTCTCTCTGCCAGCGTTTGTGCATACAGTTCACCTGTGTATGTGTGTTCGTATATTGGAACATTTTATACCTTTGACAATTGCAGGAGTCCATGATTCATACTGGACACATGCATGTGATGTTGACGAAATGAATAGGATACTCAGAGAGAAGTTTGTTGAACTCTATGAGGCACCAATTCTGGAGAATGTAAGTACCTTTTCTTATATGTGTTCTTCATTAAATTGGTTTTTGACGAGGGAAGGTTGGAATAATAGCAGACACGGATGTGCCTCCCCTTAAATTACCAGATTTACCCCCGAGTATGCCATATTCCACTCATTGGGGAAGAGAAAAAAAAATTGTTCTACGAATTGTAGGTTATTTAAGTGAGTAAAACAAAATAATAGATAATCCCAACCAACTGAAGCTGTTTGATAGTATGTGTCATGTGTGTATGTTTTCAACATTTTCATTTTTGTGTAAATGAATGGGAAAATTTTCTTAAAGAATCATGTAAAAATTAGTGTTCTCCATTTGAAGTTTGATTCCATTTGTGTGTTATCTAGCTCTTCGAGAAAATGATTTCAATTTCGATGACCCAAACAGAGCCTCTCTACGTTTAGATCTAGAGGAAACAATAAAAAGTTCTATGCTATATTAGGGTTAAGGCCAGGCCCTTAATGTATTGTTCAGTCCCACGTCCAAAACAATTTTGTTCCTCATATTTGGAAGTTCGTATAAACATGGTTACATTCAAATATACAATGGATTATATCATTATTTCGTAAAAAGCTACCCATTGATTGCCTTCTCAGTATATATCTTTGAAAATACCAACCACGCATTTAATAAGTGAAGTTGTCTTTTGAACTGACAATTTTAGAATTACAGGGGCATCCAATAGTAATTTCATTGACGGTGTTTTCTTCTTCTTCTTCTTCTTCTTCTTCTTCTTCTTTTTTTTTTTTAACAGTTGTCGGAGAGCTTTCAAAAAGCCTTCCCTACATTGAAGTTCCCTCCTTTACCAGAGCGGGGAGATTTCGACCTAAGAGAGGTTTTAGAATCTCCCTATTTTTTCAATTAATCAACCATAATACTTCATATCAGCAGTTGAGTTGTGCATATTGTTATATCGTATCTCCACCTTTGTCCTCTATTCAAGTGAGTGGCATTATAAGGGCATATCTACGAAGAAGACTAGAAGGTCACCTTCCGTTTATAGAAGAATTGAGGGAATAAATAAGGGATTTATACAAATATATATGCTGGGCTCTGCGATTCATTAGTAGCCGTGGATCTATTTTTTGCACATATGCCTACGATTTCCTAGGCCATTAGATGATGGGCTTTTCCTTCCAAATCTCAATTGACTTTGGACGATGATCGGGGCACTATATTGTGCTCAGGGGTTGGGAAACTAGAGTGTTTCAAGATGCGGCCTTCCCTTCAAGATGAGCTTTGGTTGATTATAAGTTGCCTTGGTTGTAAATTTGATGAAAGTAAAAGCTTCAGCAATGTAGTTGGAATTAGACGGGGGGGGGGGGGGGGGGGGGGGGGGAAAGAGGAGAAGACTAAATTTTGTTTGGTTAATAAGGAGTACGGTGACGAAAATAGATAAGGGAAAGAAACGAGAGTAGCAGAGAAAAAAAGTTCTAATATTGCGAGTCACTTGCTTTCCTCTTTTTCTTCAGTTGTCGATTTTTTCTTTAGAAAGTTTTTTTTTCTTCTAAATTACTACTATTATTGAGAATGGACTATGGAGTAAAACATTAGAGAATTAGTTTTCCTTCCCTTTTCTCTCTCTGAATCTGCAAATCAAATAGAGCCTCGAATGTCGAATTAGCTGCAATAGACAGAAAAATATGCAGAAGACGATGAAGGGGTCCAAGTTAATTTCAGAACTGCTGCAGATATGTTGGTAGCTAATGTATTTGTATTCTATGATTTTACCTCCTCTGTACATCTAGTTCTGAGTCTAGTATTTGTGGAAGCTGTTTTGTTTCTTGCTACAAATATTTGATTATTTGTTCAAAACTTACAGATTAATAAGAAATAATTTAAGGGTTTTCACGTGGTTTGTAAGAGGAATAGTTTCCAGTTTTTGTAAGGACTCAATTCTTGAAGTAGCATGATCTCTCTCTTATAACCAATGTACATTTGAAGGGTTTTTATGAATTGCTCTTTAACCTTTTAAGTTCTGTTTTCCTCATACTGTTATGCCAGTTCTTTGTCATATGTTTTATGCTTAGGAAATCGGAGCAAAATTGACTTGAGAGTTCATCACAGACCTGTGACTATTGTTTAAATATTTTTTGTTTGATAAATAAATGTGACTATTATTTAATCCAGATTCCGGCCAGTGAGTACTGCAGCAAATATACACTAAGGCGCTGTTTGGTTCATAGATATTTTTTTTTTGTTGCTAAAACATCAATTCATATCATTAGAACAAGCAGAAGTACAGGAAACAAAAAAGGACTATCCTACAACACATGGATAGCCTTTGGCCAGCAACAGCCAAAAAGTAAGTGAGGGACAAGATCCCCTCTTCGTGCAGAGAAGAAAAAAAGGAAAACACAAAGAACACGTCCCCGTGCACCTAAGAGAGGCAACCAAGAAGAGTTTATACCCACATGTTTGAAAGCTATGGAAACCCCTTCCATTGGAATGCGAGAGTACCACCTTGGACGGGTAGGAGGATGTGGTTGCCGTTTTCATCGAGGAGAGAACTTAGGCTTAGTTTGGCCCCCCTTTTGGTGCTTCTCCTTTTTTAAAGCACAATTTTATGTTAATTCATTTGGTAACTACTTTATGAGCTTTGCAAAAATTGAACTTCGGGCTTTTTTTGGGGAGTTTTTAAAAGCTCTAGAATGGAGCTTTTAAAAGCTCAAGGTGGCTTTTTGGTTTCATGATATCTTTTTGAAGAGTCGTGTGTCACTTGTATAAAATTATCAAACAACTTAGTAGTAAATTTCATAAGCTCCTTTTAAAAAGCCACATGGGGGCCAAACTAAGCCTTAGATGTGTTGAAACTGGCGTGAGAACCCCAACTCCGGACATGACAAACACCGATTTGCAAGAAAACATCTTCAAATCTGGGGAAAGCACAGCGGAACAACCTTCACAAAGGAAGGGAAAGAGCTTCACAGAGGAAGGGGGAGGAACGAAACAAAACCTTATTTAGATTTGGGACAAAAAAAGGGGAAAGGGGGAAGGAGGGTCGGCCAAGGAGAGGGAGGAGATGTGGGGGTGTGGAGGAGTGGTGTGAGTGGAGGAGGAAGGGGAGGGGCGACTGGTTGTTAGGGGTTAGAAGAAACCCGTTGCTTCTCTCTCTAGGAATCGCCTAGAGTGAGAAGCTCTCCCCCAACTTGCGTAACCAAACTCAACTGTAGTAGTTGTGTTTCAGTGTTTGGTTCATGAATTTAGTGTGGGAAAAGAAAGGAAAACACGAAGGAACAAGTTTTTCTTTGTTTGGCTACCAAAGAAAATAAGGAGGACAACATAATGAGTTTGCAAGTCAAACACAGTCTAAGGAAGTTTGAGAACATGTTAAGACAGGTTGTATTTTCTTTAACCTTTATTCGTTGGGGAAACAAATTGAATCAAACTCATCATATTGGGAGATATGTAACAAAGTTGAAACATGTACACAAGATCGGAAAACAGTGACCTAAACTTTAAGACCTCCTAGAACCAAAACTCTTACACCGTATTAAAATATTAGTTACTCTATAAGTTTAAATTGTTTGAGAATTAACTCGAAAATGTTATCAATTTATGCTTTAAGAGGTGGTTTCATTAGCCCCGCAAAATGTAGCTTTATAGACACCAAGAAACGGTACTTACTATAATACAATCTAGTGGGTTGGGCTGTATCATACAACCCTTGTTTTTGGTCCCAATATGTTGTGATATGGTCCCAAAATGTTGTTAGTTTGAAAATCACTTTGATTTTTATAACACTTTGGGACTAAATCACAACATGTTAGGGACTAGATCTGAACATGTTGGGACAAAAAATTGAGCTATTAGATACAGCCCAAACTACTAGGCTGTATTTTCCCATATGAACATGACTTACCAGGATAACGACATCAATTATGTTGAAGATAAACCATGTCTCTTGTTTGATAATTATAAATGGGAAGTACTGATTCAACAAGTTTCTTGATGATAAAAATATGCTTTGCTGAAATAAGTAGGTGTAACTCTCCTAACAATTTACAAATACACCCCCAGCCACAGTACTATTGAAAGGAAAAAAAGTCAATGATATGACTAATCCCTCTTACCAAGTCTTCTTGAAGGTAATGTCTTTATTGAAGATATTTCAGTCCTCATGCAATCCATCCATTCTCACTCCAATGTCACCCTCAACCATTGGGTTTCAGGTCATCTTGTTAGTCTTTCGCATGTGATCCCATGTTTTGTAGTCCGTTTAAGCCTTTTCTGTCGTTGATTCCCAACGGGTAAGTGCTACTTCAGTGAATCCAGATAGCGAAAGCCATTTCTGATTGCCCCACATTTATTTATACTAGTTTAAACGCACGTGCGTTGCACGTGAACGGTATCTGTCTAAAAACTAATTAGGAATAGTAAGCCAAAATAAAAAAAGATTAAAAAAAAAACACTTAAATTAGGTATTTAAAAAAAAAAAAAAAAGAAGAAGAAGATGAAGAAGAATTCATGCAACTTCAACAATAAAAAAGATACACAAAGCACATACAACAATCAATTCATAGGATAAAAATAATAAAAAGTACTGTTGAATTATTCTTCTTAGACCATTTGTTTATTTGTTCAATAATAATTTTTTTATGTTGCTATTTAATTGTTACCACATGTCCTAGCTAAAATTCTTTCTTACATCTTTAATATTTTGAATTTACTATTTTCTTTGATCATTACTTAATAATGACTATATATTTATTTATTGTATGACCACATATGTTAGTATTTCATTAATTTACCGTGTCTGAATAGTAATTTATTAAACTATAAAATTATTTCATATGTTCTAATTAGAATAAGTTACAAATCAATCATGATCTAGCTTTCTTAAATATTTTTTTTATATACATTAAAATTTGATTCCTACAAAAAGGATTTAGGGAGCCCTCTACGTTCAAGATGGTCAAACTTTTTGTGCTGCGTGGCTTGAAAATTCTTAAAATCTTCAACCAAAATTTTTCATACTCTATTGCCAAATTGCCAATATAATTGAAAGAATCACATAAGAAAAAATTTTATAACGGGAATTGATATTAGAAAGTAATTGCTTATCCATAGAGTTCACCTAAAGAAAGAGAAAAGATATTGAAACATGACTGAAGAAGGGGGAAAAAATGGAATCCACTAAGACCAAAATAGAAAAAACCAATAGGATGATAGTTTTAATTTAATTTAAAGTCCTAAAATTCTGAAAATGTATTGATAATTTATATCGAAAGAGACTTTTAGGCTCTCTTTGGTGCACATATTGAGGGATAGGAAAGAAACGAAAACACTAAGGAAAATATTTTCCTTTGTTCATGAGCTAAAAAGGGCCTAAGGGTGTCCATTAATTTGATAAAATTGAAAATTAAGTGTTGAATTTTAAGTACTGGAAATTTTAAGCAGTTGAATTTGCTGTACATAACACATGAGTATTTCAAGTATTGAAATAGACTGCAATTAGTGATTATTTCTAGTCGAATTTTTTCAATTAAGATATTCAATGGATTTTTGGCTGCATTTTCAATTAGAGTAATGCTAGAGTCACAAAGAGATGCTTACAAAAGGATATGGTATGCCATATGGTAGAATTAAGTGTGGTGACTCTTTCAATTAAGTGGTACATTATCAAATGTATTGTACAAAAAATATGCTTAAAATTTTATTTTACCATCTAATTGGTTATAATCACAAGCTAAATTTGTCTAGCTAACTTCCTATCTTTCTTGTGGAACTTAAACAATGATAACAATTCTATGAATTATTGCTAATAAAGATAACAATAGTAACTTTTCATAAAGAAAAATACTCAATTAAGTTTTACATTCAATAATTGTGTTGCTAAACGCATAGGTAAAATGGGAGTGAAATAGGACACATATCAGCATGGTAGTGGTGGATAAGCAAGAGTGAGAAAAATGCACTTTATGTTAAATGGGTAACCAAATATTAAAGTGGTTGAAATTGAATCCTAAAATTTTTTGAATGCATATCTTACCTAGAATAGGTTCGATAAAAGTTACCTATATTATTGTTGGTATAGAATAAACAAAATCGTGAGTGACTCATCATAGAGCTCCAAAAAAGAAAAAAGAAAAGAAAAAGAAGAATAAAACAAATCAAGATTCTTTAAAAAGAGTTATGTAATACTAAGAATTGATATCAGGAGTTGATGAGTATAGTTTTATGTCTGTGAAATTACTTCAGTACCCTTAATGAAAACTGAATCCAATAACTGTAAATAGAAGTCCCGTCATGAGAAGGGGACTGATGTTACTATAACTAATAGTTTTTTTGTTTTTATTTTGACCATTAAGTTATTGAAAATATTACATTAATAGTAATGAGAATGAAATTTATAAGTTGAATGAATAAATAGAAGAGTAAGGAATAATAATTACCTTCAATGCAAAGCTTAAAAGTGCACACTTGTGTAAAGATCAATCGTGTTTAGTTCATCATAGCACATTATTAAGAGAACACGAAGAGTAGACTGTTTTGTGAATCTTAATTAAAGTGTAAAAAAAAATGTCCAAGGCTATGGAGAACTTGGGAAGTAGAGACGTATAATTGAAATTAGATAATACCAGTAGGTTCTTTAATACTATCATTAGTCTTCTAGTCCAAAAAAAAAAAAAAAAGAAAGGAGAGAGAGAGAGAACTAAAATAATGTCTTAACAAATAGGGCCAAAAGTAAACCTGGGACTGAGGGGCTTATGAATTCATGTTATTCCTCTACACGATTAATTTCTAGTACACAATTCATTTATTTATTCGTAATACTTGATTTCTTTATTTATCTTAATTTAGATTGGACTTTGTTTCATCCAATGATCCAATACTCAATTAATCCATTCTAGTCCACTTTAATCAAAGAAGCAAAAAATTGTTACACAATTACTCAAGGAACATACTTAGGTAAAGTTCTTTAGGTGTGGTTTGTTAGGTTCCCTCTCACAACAGTGGGTCTAGGGATTAAAAAAATAATGTTTAAAATTATTTTATGTATTTATTTATTTATTTTCTAGTTAATTAGGGGCTCACAATTGTGAGAGGAATCTAACAAACCATGTACAGCTAAGGAACTTGCCCAAATGTGTTCAATTACTAAAATTCTTCTATTAATTAGCTATTGATCAAATGTGAGTTTTTAGATGGATTAGCTCTCAAATATTTGTATTAATTGGAAGCTGAATGCTAGATTTATAATTGGCAGGTAAAATTTTTAAACTTCGCGAGTGTAAAAAGAATCATATACTACTAAGAAATTGGTAATACGAATTTAGTTAAGAGTCCTAAAATTCTTCATAGACATTTATTATAACTCTTTAAGAGATATATATGTTACTAATCCATCATTCACGTAACCCACCGTGGAGTCCAAAAAAAGAAAAGAAAAGAGGGGTTATTACATTAACACCCCTTCAACTATGACCATTTTCAATTGCCCTCGACTATAAAACTCAACAAATTGACCCTATCAACTATTTTAACTTTTCACTAACAGCCCTTCTGTTAGGTTGTAGTTAAAAAATTGATTACTTTTGTATCATGTTACCAATATAAAAGTGTTAACAATATAGCATTTTTGTCTCTTATTTGAGTCGTTGAAATTTTAAGAATAAAATTGCCTAAAATTTGTTGTACAGCAAAGGGCAATTATTATGCAACAAAGGATATTTTTGTCATAAAATTTCCAATGGCTCCAAGGAGGGACAAATAGATATCATGTTGCTAATAGTTTGTATCATATGTTGCTCACATGAAATAAAATATAAATTTTTTTAAAAAAAAGCGTTCTTTTTTGGGACAGAATTCTAATGGAAGGGGTTTTAGAGAAAAATGCAATAGTTGAGGGGAGTTAGTTTGTCAAGTTTTATAGTTTAGGGGCGTATTTAAAAAAGAGTCATATTTGAACTAAAGTGTGATTGACTTTTTTCTTTTCTTTTTTTATTTTTATTTTTTATTTGTAAATTCCGATGAAAACTTGAGTTGTTTGGAAGGAGTTATAATACACAATAGGATTAATGTCGAATACCATTAATATTAAGGAGTTGTAAAATTGTAGGGATTGTATATAACATGATATACCCAAAGCAAAAAAAATAAAAAGTTAGGATTATCATGGACGGACCCCAAAAAAAAAATGGTATACTAAAGTTGTTAAACCTTTAAGAAAATTACTTAAGTGAAAGTGCACCGATTGATAAAAGTGTAAACCAGTTATGGGCATCGGTAATTATCAGTTGCTTTATATCTAAAATACTAAAACCATCCCACAAATGAATTTACCAAAATAACCACTACGATCTAGATTTGTAATATTTGTTGATCTATCTCTGCACATATATATACACATAACAAACAAATGTACATACGCATATAATATATACAAAAAGAGGTTATAAAAAAAAAGTCCAAGAAAAAGAAAAAAAAAAAAAAAAACCAATGGATTTAGTTTATTCTAGAGTCCAACAAAAAGAAAGTTGATCTATGAGGCACATAAACATACACATAACATACAAATATGCATACGTATATAATATATATACAAAAAGAGGTTTAAAAAAAAAAAAAAAGAGTTCAGCAAAACGAAAAAAAAAAAAAAAAAAAAAGCCAATAGATTTAGTTTATTCTAGAGTCCAAAAAGAAAAAACCAACCAAACACATAGATGTTGTTATTAAGTTGTAGAACTCTTATGGCATGGACACACTACAAATAAAAAAGTGGTATACTAAACTTTTAAAATTCTAAATTCTAAGAAAAATAGTTAAGTAAAAGTGCACCGATTGATAAAAGTGTAAAACACTTATGCACATTGGTACATTTATATATATTATAGATTTATTTTTGCTAAGGAAAAATAAAATAAAACAATCAAAGGTTGAGGATGGTTAATTTGCACTTCATTAACCACAAACTTGCTGATGTTTTAAATATTGGCCAAGAGTAGTGATATGTTCCCAAATTTGAATCCCAAAACTTTAGCAATTGTACCAAATGATGTCAATGATAGTGGTACCGGTACCCCATACCACAGTGTGTGGTGCAACTGGTAAACTATTTCAAAACCAAATTTGAATCTCAAATTTGAGAAGCATAGCATCATTCATTCGCTAATTCTCCCTTACCCTACAAAATTCTCACTCCCAATAATGAATAAACAAACATAAAATTGTTACACATATATTTGCCTGGCTAGCAATAAATTCCTTCATGTGATATATATGGACACGTTAAAAGGACAATGTATTTAGATTTGGATACATATGTGAATCCAGTAGTTTATAAAGTCAACTTAGTTGAATCCAAAGATGTAGCTATCAACCACAAAATATAAGTAAAATGTGAATTCAAGCAACCAATACAATTCAGCAGTTTTTTAGCTGGAAAATCACTTTCAGAGGATTACGTAATTTGAAGACAATCTATAAGTGACCAGTTCAAAGGTCTTTCTTTAACATGTATTTTTTTTTTTTAAACTAGAGTAAGGTATCATTGTAGGATTTGCAAGCTCGGGTTCTCATACCAGGAAGATCATGTCAAGCAGTGGCTCCGAATGGAAGTTGGTGAGTTCAATTGTTTGTACTTCGAATTTTCTCTTTTCTTTTTTCCTGGTTTTATGACTTCCAAAATTAAAAACTTGATCAGGTAATTAACAATGAATTTAGTAAGAGGGGGGATCTTTAAAGATGTACTATTCTCTTATGTACTTGGATAAACGCGTAATGAATGCTACTCAAGCTTGTTTTTCTCCTCTCGGAGAAAGGAATTATAAGAAAGAAATCTTCATATTATTGTGGGAATACTACACTACACTAACCATGGAAAATGGTTTATACTTTCAAAAGAAAAAAAAAAAAAAAATTAAGTTTCAAGTTTAGTCCTCGGCAAAAGGTTAGCGATGATGGGATTTTTTTTATAAGAAAAAGAATAAGAAAACATCAAGATTTTAATTTGATTGTTTCCTTAATTGATAATATGAACGATCTGCCTCATTTCCTTCAGCTCAAGGAAGACAAGACTATGATCAGACGCCTTGCCGAACCCTTGCTGGTGTCAATATCGGAGATCAACTCATTGCTGGTATGCATAGAAGTAGAAAAGGAAAATTTCATCGAAATCGGATGCTATTTTTACCGCGCTTCTTCAGTCATAATGGAGTTGCAGACAACAGAGAATACCCCAACAAACGCTATCAAAGTCTTACAGTCTCTATCCAAAAACATCGATCTAGCAAAAGAAATTGTGATGAACTGCCAAAAGGGTGTCCAAAAAATCCCAAATCTTGAACTAAGAAGCTGTATAGAAAAGCTTGAAGGGGTCATTAAACACATCGGAGAAGACTTGAGTTCAATACCATCATATACATACAAGGACCAGGAATTCGCTGAAATTGCAGTTCGTGCTATTTCAAATGAAATGGAAAGTATTCGCTTTATAGTTAACCAAATTCAAGAAACGAAGCAAAAAGAGCTTGAACCAATGGAAACAGATCTTTACTCAGTTACTGTTGATGTTGAAGTTTCGATGGAAAATCCGCTGTTGTTTGATATACCAAATATCAATCAATTTGAATCCGTTGGGAGCAGAAATAGTAGTGGCCGAAGCAGCCTAAGGAAGAGGAGATCCGGATCATCTGTGGCTGAGTACATGGAACCACTGTATGAGACATTTTTCTGTCCATTGACAAAGGAGATTATGGATGACCCGGTCACCATAGAAACTGGAGTTACCTATGAGAGAAAGGCCATTACTGAGTGGTACAAAAAGTTTGAGAATTCGGAGGAAATTCTTTGCCCAAGCACGGGAAAAAAGCTTGTGAGGGGTAATTTGAGCACAAACATGGCACTTAAGGCAACAATCGAGGAGTGGAAGGAAAGAAACGAAGTAGCACGAATTAACGTTGCTCGGGCAGCTCTTTCAGTGGCCAGTACGGAGAGTATGGTCTTAGAAGCACTTAAAGAATTACAAAGTATTTGTGAGTCGAATCATAGTAGTAAAATGCAGGTTCTTAATAGTGGAGTGGTACCAATTCTTGGTAAGTTTTTATACTACAAAGATAGAGATGTGAGATGTGCAACCCTGGAATTGCTGCAACAATTGGCTGAGGATGATGATGGTGATGATCAATGCAAGGTTGATTTTTTATTTTTTTTTCTTCTCTTGATTGCAAATATCGCTTAATGAAACAAAGTTTTCATTTTGAGGAGGGGGTCACTTATATTTGAAAAAGAAACACAACTTGGGTTGAAGAGTAACCACAGAACGTTTATTTGACCTCTTAAAGAATTTAGTCAGCAAAGTTTCAAGCTCAAGGTTTTTAACTAACCTATTTGTTGAGGTTAAATGCACAGCTCATCAGTGTGACAGTGTCTATAGTTCTAGTATTTTTCGATTCATATACGATATTTGGCTTTCTTCAATATTCGGCAGATAAATGCTGTCACATGTTTCCGTGTTAATTATGTATTTATGCAACTGCAACAGAAAATAAACAAATTTATGTGTAAGTACTTCAGATTTACATATAAAAAACATGTTACATATAGTGTATAATTTGGTTTTCGTGTTTGTGCAGGATGTGATTGCAACAACAATTGACATCACAATCATAGTCAAGATGTTGTCAAGCAATCACAGACCCATAAGGCATGCGACATTGCTACTGTTGCTTGAGCTGTCAAGATCCAAATCTTTGTGTGAGAAAATTGGATCAGTTGCAGGTGGGATTCTGATGCTGATCACAATCAAATACAAGCAGTCGTCTGATGCTTTCGCTTCAGAGAAAGCAGATGAAGTCTTAAGGAATTTGGAGAGATCTGCAGAGAATGTTAAGCGTATGGCAGAAAATGGATACTTGGAGCCCCTTTTGAATCATCTTATTGAAGGTAACTTCTGATCTTCTCACTCCTACCACATTTATCTTATTGATGTCCCTAATCCTAGTGTGCGTTTAGAAATGCTTAAAATAATATTGTTCAGTCGCATTCTCACTTTCTATCTCGTTCTGATGAGAATAAAAAATGTGTTAATTTGACAAAGAATCAGTTTTAAAAGTCACTAAATACTTGAATTTACAATACCGGATCACTTTTGACTTATGAACCTAACTCGTTCTTTGCCTTCCCAAACAGCCCCTAGAACATGAATGGGGTCGTTTTTGGCCCGTTTAATGAACCGGGTGGAACCAAACACACTAGTTGTTGGGTTTTATTTGAGCCACCACACAACATCTGTAACCACATTAGTAATTCAATGAAATATACGAGCAGGCTCTGAAGAGACGAAGATGGAAATGGCAAGCTACCTAGGTGAAATAGTCCTCGGACACAACAAAACTCAAGCGGCAGAGAGAGCTTCACCGGCACTTATGAAAATGGTCCATAGCGGAAACACACTGACCCGAAAAGCAGCATTCAGAGCTCTAAAGCAAATCTCATCTTGTAACCCAAATGGCAAAGTACTTATAGAAGCTGGAATAGTAAAGATCATGGTTGAAGAGATGTTCACAAGAACTATCCACAATGAACCGATGGATTCAAAGAAAGAAGCCGCAGCAATACTTGCAAATATACTTGAGTCTGAGCCAGAGATAGAGAGCCTTCCAGTAAACAATCATGGCCGTACAATGGCATCGGATTATATTGTGTATAACATTATATACATGATCAAGAACTCAAGCCCAGATGAACTCTACATCAACCTCATCAGAATTCTACTATGCCTCACAAAGTCACCCAAATCAACGGCTATGGTTGTCTCTGTGGTGAAAGAGACTGAAGCTAGCTACAATCTGATTGAGCTTATCAATGATCCAAATGAAGAACTAGGGGTTGTAGCAATAAAACTGCTTATAATGCTCTCACCCTATATAGGCCACACGTTAGTAGACAGACTATGCAAAACCCGAGGCCAGCCTGAGAGCCTAATTGAGAGTCCATCAGAAACAACCCGAATCACGGAAAAAAATGCAGTTTCAGTGAATTTCCTGGCAAAGCTGCCTCACCAGAACCTAACTCTCAATCAAGCTCTGATCAACAAGAACACAGTCCCAACGATTCTACAAAGAATCACCCAAATCCAAAGAAGTGGCACAAGAACAAGCAGGTACACTATTTCATACTTAGAAGGACTAGTGGGTATTCTAGTCAGATTCACAACTACTTTGTATGACCATGAGATATTGTTTCTGGCAAGAGACTACAATTTCACATCAGTATTCACAGAACTGCTCATGAGAACCTCAAGTGATGAAGTCCAGAGGCTATCGGCAATTGGGTTGGAGAATCTTTCGTCGCAGACAGTCAATTTATCGAAACCACCAACAATCAAGAGACCCAAGTACAAAGGCCTGTTCTTTTTACAAAAGTGTATGCATTCCAAGTCATCAAACAATGAGAAAATACATCTTTGCCGAGTTCACAGAGGGGCTTGTTCTTCAGAAGAGACATTCTGTTTATTTGATGCAAAGGCAGTTGAGAAGCTTCTGGCCTGTTTGGAGAGTGAGAATGTTAAGGTGGTTGAAGCTGCATTGTCAGCTATATGTACACTGCTGGATGAGAAAGTTGATGTGGAGAGCAGTGTGAACATGTTGAGTGAAGTGGATGCTATAAAACATGTGTTGAATGTGTTGAGAGAACACAAAGAAGAGGCTTTGTGGAAGAAATCATTTTGGTTGATTGAGAAGTTCTTATTGAAAGGTGGGGACAAGTCTGCTACAGATATATCACAGGATATGCTATTGCCAGCTACATTGGTAAGTGCTTTCCATCATGGGGATGGAATTACTAGGCAGATGGCTGAGAAAATCTTGATGCATTTGAATAAGATGCCAAATTTCACTACCAACTATACCATGTAGTAAATAGCATAATTCACACTGTAATGTATGGTGTTATAAATCTTTATAATTGTGCAACTTCTCAATCTTGACTCTCATTGTGCAGTAATGAAATGTGGAGTCTGCTATCTTTGGCCAAATGCCCCCTTGTTCCCAACATACACACATTTTTTTTTTCTGTCTTACTACTTGAAGACTGGCACGAACTTCTATGCATAACCAACTGCAAACTAAGTGTATTGGGTAAGTATGGGAGGACACCCAATCAAACTCTAGGGCGTCTGGTTATAAAGTTTGTCCCAAACAAGACCTGTTCCAACTGAGTTATGGCGGCGTGTGGTTAGCAAGAGACTTGATTTCTTGTAATTTTTAAGTTTGTTCTTTGGGGTTTTGCATTTGGAATTGGTTGTAAGCTGCCAGTGCCAGTCATGGCTGTAGTGACCTACTTCCTATTTTAATCAATACTTTTAGCTCCCACAAAATTAACAAACTTGTCAAAGGTTCACTCACTAAGTTCAAAATACGAGGCTGGTTGGGAAATCAAAGATATCGTTCTACAAATTCAAGTTTTTGATGAGTGTCAACTTCATGCATAGAAGTTCATGCTAGTCTATTAATTATCTTAAAACTGGTTCTTTGTCAAACAAGCATAATCTTGGTTTTCACAAGAAAGTAAGACTTAGACCCTGGTCTGTTCTAAATTTTCTCCATTCAGGCCTGTTAAAATGGGAAAAGGTTTCAAAAGTTCGCATCAACAGTGTAAAGTTTCGCAAATAATAAAATTTGTTTCCGCCATTAATTAATTTCATCTAAAGATTCCCAGCTTTATGTGGGTGCTATTGAACATTTGGAGACTATATGAAAGGACAAATGCAAATGGTACAAAATTAATTCATTGGACGGCATAAATTGAAGCATGTTCTCAATCTTGTGGCTATTGGAGCATTTCACAACCATATATTGTCCATAACCATTACAATGAAGCTAGTGTTGGAGAATTTTTAAAATAAGGGCAAAAGAGAAAATATTGACAAGCTGCCCCCTAGTTGGAAGGATTTTAAAAATACTCTTCGTCACAAGACTAAAGAATTTTCTTTAGAAAGTTTAATTACTCGCCTTCGAATTGAGGAAGAAGCAAGGAAAAATGATTTGAAAGAGGAGGTTCTAGTTGTTAACGACAACAAGAACACTCCAAATTTTAACAAAAATAAAACCTCTGTTGTTTTGAAACCAAATCGCAAAAATATGAAATTTCAAAACCGGAACCACAACCGGGCTCAGAATCGCAACAACAATATTGCTCAGAATCGCAACAATAATGTTCAGAATCAGATTCCTCAGCAATATCAGAATAAGAATATACCCCCCTCAAGATATGACAGTTCCGGACGAATGATTTGCTTTGACTGTGGGAAACCTGGTCATATGTCCCGGAACTGCCGGAATAGGCGTCGTCCTGCTCCTCAGGCGAACCTAGCCGAAGAGCAATTAATTGCTATGATCTCTGAGATCAACATGATTGGTGGATCCGAGGGGTGGTGGGTAGATACTGGCGCTTCTCGCCATGTCTGCTATGATCGTTCTGTGTTCAAGACTTATTCTGAGGCTGAAGATAAGAGAGTGTTGTTGGGTGACTCCCACTCCACAGTTGTTGCTGGTACTGGTGAGGTAGAGCTAAAGTTTACCTCTGGAAAAACTGTCGTCCTTAGGGATGTGCTGCATACTCTAGAGATGAGAAAGAATTTGGTTTCTGGCTATCTCCTTAATAAGGCTGGGTTTACCCAAACTATAGGGGCAGATTTGTTTACCCTTACTAAAAATGGTATTTTTGTAGGCAAGGGTTATGCCACTGATGGAATGTTTAAGCTTAATGTTGAGATGAATAAAATTTCTACTTCTGCTTATATGCTTTCTTCTTTTAATGTTTGGCATGGTCATTTCTGTCATATTAACAAACGCTTGATTAAAAATATGAGTAGTTTAGGTTTTATTCCTGAATTATCTATGAGTGATTTTGATAAATGTGAATATTGTAGTCAAGCGAAAATTACTAAAACTCCACATAAGTCTGTAATTAGAGAATCAGAACCTCTAGATTTAATCCATTCTGATATATGTGAATTTGAGGGTACTTTAACCAGAAATGGTAAAAGATATTTTATTACTTTTATTGATGATTGTTCAAATTATTCTTTTACTTATCTTATGAAAAATAAAAGTGAAGCGATTGATTTTTTCAAAGTTTTCATAACTGAAGTTGAAAATCAGTTTAATCGGAAGATTAAGAGGTTCCGTAGTGACAGAGGTAGTGAATATGACACTCATGAATTTATAGCATTATATGCGTCTCATGGTATTATTCATGAGAAAACAGCTCCCTATTCCCCCGAAATGAATGGAAAAGCTGAAAGGAAAAATAGGACTTACACCGAACTGATAGTAGCAGTATTACTTAGTTTGGGTGCATCGTCATACTGGTGGGGGGAAATTCTTTTAACTGTTTGTTATGTTTTAAATAGAGTTCCTAACTCTAAAACTAAAATTTCCCCTTATGAACTTTGGAAGAATAAGAAACCGAATGTGTCTTCTTTTCGTACTTGGGGGTGTTTAGCTTATGTGCGTATTCCAGACCCTAAAAGGTCTAAACTTGCTAGTAGAGCATATGAGTGTGTCTTTATTGGATATGCTATTAATAGTAAAGCCTATAGATTTTATGATTTGAAAAATCATGTTATTATAGAATCGAATGATGTTGATTTTTTCGAAAATAAATTTCCTTTTAAATCGAGAAATAGTGGGGGTTCGACATCTAGTAATGTGTCTAAACTTGTAGAGCCTAATGAGTATGAAATAGAGCCTAGAAAGAGTAAAAGAGCCCGAATCGCTAAAGACTATGGGCCTGATTTTTATACTTATAATGTTGAGGAGGATCCTAACACTCTCCAAGAAGCTTTATCATCTATAGATGCCGACCTTTGGCAAGAAGCCATAAATGATGAGATGGACTCCCTTGAGTCCAATGGTACTTGGCACCAAGTTGACTTACCACCTGGTTGTAAACCAATTGGTTGTAAGTGGATTCTTAAGAAGAAATTGAAACCTGATGGTTCTATTGATAAATATAAGGCCCGCCTTGTGGCCAAGGGTTATAGGCAACGAGAGAATATAGATTTCTTTGATACTTATTCACCTGTCACGAGAATAACTTCCATTAGAGTACTAGTTGCTTTAGCTTCTGTGCATAATTTAGTAGTACACCAAATGGATGTTAAAACTGCTTTCTTGAATGGTGATTTAGACGAAGAAATTTATATGGATCAACCCGAAGGTTTTATAGTCCCCGATCAAGAAAATAAAGTTTGCAAGTTAGATAAGTCTCTTTATGGACTGAAGCAAGCTCCTAAAAAATGGCACGAAAAATTTGACAACTTAGTCATTTCTAACGAGTTTAAAATTAATGAGAGTGACAAGTGTGTTTATTATAAAATTGATTATGATCTTTGCACTATCATTTGCCTGTATGTTGATGATTTGCTTATTTTTGGCTCAAATATTCATGTTGTAAATGATGTTAAAACCTTTTTGTGTGCTAACTTTGACATGAAAGATTTGGGTGAAGCTAATGTAATCCTTGGAATAAAAATAACTAGATCTGAAAAAGGACTTTCTTTGGATCAGTCTCACTATATTGAGAAGATCCTTAAGAAATATAATTACTTTGATTGTAAACCTGCTTGTACTCCATATGATCCGAGTGTAAAGTTATTCAAGAACACCGGAGACAGTGTTAGACAAACTGAGTATGCGAGCATCATTGGTAGCCTTCGATATGCTACTGATTGCACTAGACCTGACATAGCTTATGCTGTGGGAGTACTATGTAGGTTTACTAGCAGACCTGGTATTGAGCATTGGCATGCTATTGAAAGAGTCATGCGTTATCTTAAAAAGACCATTGATTATGGATTACATTATGAGAGGTTTCCCGCTGTCCTTGAAGGATATAGCGATGCTGATTGGAATACCCTTTCAGATGATTCCAAAGCCACCAGTGGATACGTTTTTAGTATTGCTGGGGGCGCAGTTTCATGGAAGTCTAAGAAACAGACTATTTTGGCTCAGTCCACTATGGAATCAGAGATGATAGCGCTAGCTACTGCTAGTGAGGAGGCAGGTTGGCTAAGAAGCCTTCTGTCAGATACCCCTTTATGGGAGAGACCGATACCAGCTGTTTTGATCCACTGCGATAGTACCGCGGCTATTGCAAAAGTAGAGAACCGATTTTATAACGGTAAGAGGCGACAAATACGTCGTAAGCACAGCACGGTTAGAGAATTTCTCTCTACCGGGGCTGTAAGAGTGGATCATATACGGTCTGAGGATAATATAGCTGATCCTTTGACGAAAGGGTTAGCTCGTGAGAAGGTTTGGAAAACCTCGAAAGGGATGGGACTAAAGCCCATTGGTAGTTGAGTCACTTGTGATGCTAACCCAACCTATGGACTGGAGATCCCAAGAAATAGGTTCAAAGGGTAATAACAAGTCACGAAGTGATATGAGTTGAATCATGCTATTATATATATACGGGGTTTTCTCTCCGAGTCCATCCCTTAAGAAGCATGATATCCTGAAGCGATACACGGATGAGTTATTTGTAACTCTTAATGAGATCTAAACTCTATATTGAGTGGGATACCTAGCTACAGGAGTATCCTTGTTAGACTCACCTATGCGAATGTGGAAGTGAGGCCGCTTCCTATGGAATTTGGGCAAATTCTCTAGAGCATTTGCTATACTGGGATATAAGCACATGGCCATAAAAGTGCTGACTTTAAACTACACCTTAGTAGGATTGTGTGTGGGGTGTTGTCAGAGATAGAGTTCAAAACTACGTGTTACTCTAGTATATTTTGGATCACCATCACTATGTAAAGGCTCAAGTTGAAAAACACCTTTGTTTATGCACAATTCTATGATCGATTGCTCGACGAACTTATATCTTTTTCAATTACAAGTGGGGGATTGTTGGGCCATATTGTATTTGGCCATGTGTAATAGAAAAAAAAAAAAACCATTTTTTAATGTTGCTTTAGTATATACTATACCTACCAAACAATTTTTAATTGTTTTAGTATGCTATATGCCTACTTTTTCGAAAAACAAAAGCTGGAGCTCATTTCCTCACGTTTTCCTCAAGTTATTTATTATAGTCCCAACGTTTGGATTTTTGTTAAATGAGCCAACGTTTGCATTCTCATTAAGAGGCCACCAACGTTCATTTCCCTTGCCTATATAAGGCTGCTTTTGTTTAGAGGTGAATACACAAAAAAAGAGCAACCACAAAACAGGGAAAAAAAGTCATAGTATTGCTCCAATAAAATATTATAATACTTCTACATTGATATTTTTTCCGGAAAATCATATTTCTATTGAGTATTACATGTTTTTCTTTGGGGGTGCTATATCATCTTCATTTCTTGTTTTCGGGCAATCAATCCGAAAAGGTGTGTAGTTTTCCAATTTATTTTCGTGCAAAAATAAATTGAGACAGAGGTGATTTCTGGGCTGTTTTATCCTGGGGACGGCGTGGCAACTTGAGGAACTGCTTGCACAATTTGGGCAGAGCCGCGAAACGTCTTAAAGAGAGCGAGACCCGCGACTCAACCCAAAGAAATTTTTACGGATTCTACTTACCGGTAATATTGTTCTATACTCCCAACTTTTAGATTCAACATAAACACCCATTTGGAAGCAGTGTATTTACATACACGGTTATATGTATGTTTGTCCCATTCATGAGAATGGTGCTTCAGCACCTTTTTGGTATTTCACCAAGAGGTGCTTACCCATTTAACCAAAGATTCTCTAAAGAGGGTCATCTTTCTTTATTAAAGAGAGGACCTCTATTTTGGCTATTGGATTGTGTTTAAAAATTGTGAAATGACAAAACTGCCATTAATGAAAACACGATCCGACGGCCAAAATAGAGGTCCTTTCTTTAATAAAGAAAGGGTGCCCTGCTCTCTTTATAGCTTGACTGTCCATTTGACTTCTTGTGGATACATATATCTAATTGATAAGGCACCCTTTGATTTCACTAGATGCCATCAACAATTGCAAATGTGATTCGGTGCGCCATGAATTGGTTCCAAATCTGGTCGGCGCTATGGGATTGGGTGCTTAGGCATCTGTTCATCTCTATAAGTGGAACATGTACGAAGACATCTTATGTATGTGTTTACACCCTAAAATATAAAAATATATTTTTATATTTATGACCGGCTGTGTGTTATACAAGTGACAAATTAACCACACCTAGTGGGGGAGTTTTGCTAGTGGGTAATGGTTAATGGCTTTGGAAGTGGCCAACTTAGTGGGGAAGTGGCCAACTTAGTGGGAGAGTTATTTTCAGCACATCTATACATACACAAAGGCAATCAACATTTGAAGGGGGCGACACACGCCAAACAGCCCCTGCGGCTTAAAGCAGTCCCAACACTGTTTTTGTCTACTTCTCGTTCTTGCAATGAAATTGCTTTTTAGTCACCATTTCTTTGTTCTCTTTCAAATTAAGCAACTTGTTTTTTTTAAAAAATAGTTTTAGTACTACAGTTTGTTTACCGAATTCATGTTTCAAAAGCTTCGGCGCTTGTGTGTTATTTGCTCGAGTAAATTTCTGTTCGTTTGCTTCGTTTGTATCATCACTCAATCAAATCACTCGTATCAGAGTGATTGGACCATAAGGGAAGGGTTATCCCTACTTTCCAACAATTGCTTGATACGTACCATACCATTGATAGGGATCATTTTGGTTACACGTTTGGGTCTTCGTACAAAGCCCCTGGGCACGCCCGGTCACAGATTTATTTTAGCCAAAACAATTTGGCACGCCCGGTGGGACGGCCGAATGATGATGGAAAAACACATATCAAATGATTCGTGTGACTTTTTCAACGTTTTTCTTCACAAGTTTGGAGAATTGATCCCTGTTCAGAAAGAGTATACTCTCTACCTCGAAGAGACACGGACAACCATGATAGCGGCCATGAAAACAATTTTTCAAGAAGCCGCGAAAAAATTGAAACGGTCAAAAGTGGCCGATGATGCCTCTACAAATCAAGAGATTGGTCACTTTGACCATCTCGGTTTAAAGTATTTTAAATCGGTTGGGGGGCAAGACGGCAAAATTTCAGTCACTAGTGATAAGCCGTTAATTTCTATTTCGACTAATGCTCCTCCCGCTAGTGTTGATGACGACGAAAAGGCGGTTGGGGGGCAAGTTTCACATAGGCCGAGAAATTTTATTTCGGCCAATGAATTTATTAATTTTGAACAACATCCTTTGAAGAAGTTTACCATTAGGGAGTTGTTCAATTTTTTTGACATTATTGCCAAAAATGACGTACACAAAAGGCCAATTAATTATTTGGCTTTTACAAATTTAAATCCATTTTGGCTTTGTGGATCCCATCAAATTAGATATCTAAGTCTGTGCTTTGGAAGTAAATTACAGCCTCAGATTTATCGGGCTCTTAGACCGATGTGAAAAAAAATCCTGGCTATTCAAGGCTTTGGGCTACCATTTTGATTGGATTTACCGATCATCATGGGGCCCATGATTTCAATTATGTTCTACATGGATGGCACTTGGTCACAAAGAGGTCCATCAAATTGGGACTGATTTTGAAAAAGGAACAAGATCGGTCAGAAAGAAAAATCGGTCAACTGTATGATCGAGGCCGAGGTTAATTGTCTTATGAAGTAAAATAATGGTTATGGCCCACAACTCTATTAGACGATTGCACGTGCACAGTTACAAAAATGGGCCTATACTAAACAAAAATCGGTCTATGACTTGAGCCTGATGCAGTTCAAGACCGAAAATTTTAAATTCATGGTGCTACAAGTTGGTCCATTGGTCTGCTCGAGGTCGATCTCACCTGTCTCACTTGGTGATCTTTTGGTGTTGGTCCACATTTCAGTCAACGGGCTACACACGCCAAATAGCCCCTGCGGCTTAAAGCAGTCCCAACACTAGTGTTTTTGTGTACTTCTCCTTTTTGCAATGTAATTGCTTTTTAGTCAACATTTCTTTGTTCTCTTTCAAATTAAGCAACTTGTTTTTTTGTAAATAGTTTTAGTACTATAGTTTGTTTACCGAATTCATGTTTCAAAAGCTTCGGCGCTTGTTTGTTATTTGCGTGAGTAAATTTCTGTTCGTTTGCTTCATTTGTATCATCACTCAATCAAATCACTCGCATCAGAGTGATTAGACCATAAGAGAAGGGTTATCCCTATTTTCCAACAATTGCTTGATACATACCACACCACTGATAGGGGATCATTTTGGTTACACGTTTGGGTCTTTGTACAAAGCTCCTGACACGCCTGATCACAGATTTATTTTAGCCAAAACAGTATGTGAATAAATCTCTTTTCCCTCTGGAAAAAACAAGTTTTTAATTGATACCATTTTCTCTTTGCCCTTTTTCCTTTTTGTAAAAATAGTCTTTATGTATTTTGTTAATTGCAGTAACAAAATACAGATTTTGTTGAAAAATATCAGTGATAATTCTAGGACTGTCTTTAATAGTGTATTTTGCAAACAGTGATTGCTTCAGAGTATCTTAAATACAAACTCACGAAATACCCAGTTACACAGTCATTACAATATCTGATGGGAGCGAATATTGTATTTAAGAAAGTGTCCAATACACGATTTAAAGATCTATTCGGTGACTTTTTGAAAAAACTTCCGCAAACCAGACGCGTTATTTTCAACAGCTAGGTAGCAGCTGTAATTAAGTACACAACTAAAATATTTGTGGCCGGCAATGGTGACATACGGAGTATAACATACAGAAAGCTCAAATGGTCAAACACCCTTGTGCTAGTTGTTATAATATATACAATTATCAACAACATATCTACTCTCTGTATCTATATTTATATTGAAGGGTAAAATCAGTCATTGTTGTACCAAAACAATTTTCTTGTTTATTCTTTGTATCTGTCCTGCTGTTGTTTTTAGCTCTTGAAGTTCTGACTCTTATCTCCTTACTCAGATTTAGTGCTCTTTTGAACATTAAGCGAAAAATGGTCATTAAATGTGCTTTTAAATATTCATATCAATAATGTTAGGGGCACAAACAAATCTCACTAACACTTACACTCATAGTCTATCTCTTTCCGAGTGGCACTGTGGATGTGTATGCGATCCACAGTGCCACTAAGAGAGAGATAGAATGTGGATGTAAATATTAGTGAGATTTGTTTATGTCAAATGGGGTAAAAATGTAAAATACACTTTTGACTCCCTACTGTTTTAAGCGGTTTTTGTACTTCAAGATTTTGGCAGTAACACCCGTGTTGTAGTCTTTAGTCTAAAGTGCAACAGTTGACTTGAGCAACTCTGATAATACTAGCTAGGCAATGTTGTTACGCAAAACACCAATTTACCTAGTTAAACATTACGATTCTTTTTTTTTTTTTGATAACTGTGGGTGTTTGGGTCAGCTTGCGCGCACTTTGACTAATCCCGCGAGGTCAGGGCGTCTGAGTGAATCACATGTGGCCACCCCCTTGAGATTCGAACTTAAGACCTAAGAGTAATACCCAAAGACCTTGTCATCCGATCACAAAAGAAGTGATTAACAGTACGATTCTTAGTAAAACTATTTTTATCCAAAATTACCATCCATTTGATAATTTATTATATTTTATTCACTCCAACCACGTCAATTTTAAAAAGATATATTTGCCCAGTCCAAAAAGTACCAGACATTTGAACACTAACAGTATCCCTGATGAGTCATTTTGCCTAGTCCATAGATGAATTTTGGGGCTTTCACTAAGACATTTTCGTGATGGGTAGTGTGATGCCAAGGAAAACGTTGAATAACAAAAATACCTCATTTGGCACATTTAAAACCTCATTTCGAAAATTAATAGGTGCAATGCAACTCACCAGGCTCTCAATTTTCTTGAAATTTTTTTGTAACTCTAAAAATAGAGGTACATGCTGTTTTGTTCTCTTTTAAAAAATGTTAAAGGGCAAATACGTCTTGTGAGGGATTTTTACCCTCTCTTGGAAATCACTCGTTTTTGGTAAGAGTGCTCATAAAAGCACATTTATTTTTTAATTAGGGCATCTAATTTTAAGTTTAAAAAAATTAGTTTTTTTACCTTTTATTTTAATTAGTAAGGACACCTCGCTTATTTTACTACATATCATATTTTACAAATAAACTTAATCCATTCCAACTGACAAAAATTGATGCAACACAGTTTTCGACATATACAACTTAAATTCAAACCCACCTACATAAAAAATATGAACTCCCTCATAGCCATAGCAACTAAAGAGATCAACATAATCAAGCACCAACACTGGTATGAAAGCAATATAACCGTAAAAAATCAAGAACTTGAATCATATCATAATATTCAATAATACACCACCAAGTATTTGATTTAGAAAATTCTACAATACAACCAAGTACTAACCAATATATTCGTTGTATGCTACATCCAATATATTGGTCTCAATTTAGAGTGACAATGTGTCATTTTGATATACTTTTGTCACCAGTTAGTATTAACTTTTCTTATGTGCCATTTAGCAAGAAAAATTTCCATTTAGTTATATTTTTTAGGTCCCATTTGTTGCTACACTTTTGTATTTTTATACTATTAACTTATATCATTTGTTAAAAAATATGCATATATAGACTCAAAAACATCATCTCGTAGATGTTGCCCGCGTGTAATACCTATAAAATTTAGTTTAAAAAAGTGGGTTCCCATACTTTTGTTTTGTGTGTTTCCATAACATTATATGAATTATACGTGTTTTTAAATTTATTAACATAGGCAGTAGTTTATAAACCCGGATTGCCTTTGTCATGCGAACTTGTAAAATTTGTATCAAACTTGGACTGTACGACACGTAAACCTAAACGAGCACATGATCCCATAAATTAATGGTACAAGTACAACATGAGATACCTGAAACAACTACCTTATACCCATGGTATAAATCCTCACCCGCGAACCTCGCTCCAACCCGCCGGACATACACTACCATCCCCAACCGCCGGGCCAATTCCCCTTACAAATAAACTCCTCTCAAATCATCCCTCTCAATCAGTCCCTCACCAAGATCTCAAAACGGATTTGCATATCTGTGTAGGTATATGTGCTTGTATACTATATGTATGTTTGTGTATATATATATAGGACCTTAGAGAGAAAGAGAGAACCACCAAGAGGAAACAAGGAAGTTTAGCAAACACACTTTCCCTTCACTCTCTATCACTCCCTGTTTTCTATCCACAATAGAACCTATACATTCAGAAAAGAAGAAAGAAAAAGAGAAGAAGAAGAAGGACTGAGAAGAAGAGAAAGAGAGACCCGAGACTGTTGGTAAGATCCTACACTCCCTCTTATTTACTTCTGCACTCATTATACACCTCACACACACTCCCAGACCCCATGCATGTAGCCCAAATAGAGACTTAGGCCCTGGTTCAGTCGTGACTACCATTAAAGCTCCCTTAGAGCTTTGATTTTCAAACTCAACCAAAACTCATAAAACTCTACCAAACGAACCCTATAGACCCCTATTAGACCCCCCTTAAACAACTTAGGGTTTTGACCACGTTTGGATGATCATGCAGACCATTATCGTTTCAAACCCTAAGTAGATATGGGTAACGAATGAACTGACCTGAGCCTTAAACGAATGAACCATGAACCCAGCTCATACTATGTAGTAGAGGGTCTCATTCTGGTCCTTTTGACGTTGGTTTGAGCCATTTACATGGAGAGACGACCAAGATATGGCCTCTGGAAGACTTTTCGGCCACCTGCGACTCACCGGCTGTCACGCCCCGACGTAGGATAATTCAGGAAAGCATTTAATTTCCTTTATGGACTCGTAGGTCGTGACAAGTGAGAATGACCAATTGTCCCTGCAACAGATAACTTAAAAGCATTTCTAAAGAGAAGAATACTAAATAAACATAAGTTCCAAAGTTAAACTTACTAAACTATTACATCAGTCAAGTCTTAGGCACAAGCCGCCTTATTCAAATTCTAATAAAGTGTTTATTACATCTCCAAAATAAAAAGGCATAAGGAATATAATTAGCCCTCCTGGAAAGTCTCCTGACCCTAAGTAGCATAGTCAAAGTACCCTGGTTGCTCCTGACCTGAAAAATCTGGACATAGAGTCCAGGACGCATCAACGCCGTCAGCTTATGCAAGCTGGTGAGCAAAATAAACAAGTGCTCGCAATGTATATATAAGCATATAAACAACGGTGCAATTTAACTTTAAAAGCAATAGATTCAAGGTTCCAATTCCAACATAAGTCACGGGGGAATAAAGTAAGCAGTAAATATGCGACTGTGCATGAACAATGTAACATCTCATCTTTCTGACTCTTTTCTCTCGACAAAACACAAGATCATATCATCCAAGCTCCCTCGTTCTAGTACCTTGAAAAATACTCGGGCAGCCACACTATAGTACAACGGGTACCAGGGAATGTCCAATCAGCCTTGATCCACGGCATCACACTATAATACCACCACGGCATACCAGAGACAACCTCGATCAGTATCCGAAACTCGGGTATCAGGGAGTGTCCGTGGAGGCGTCACACACTATAGCGCTACCATGGGTGCCAGGGAGTGTCCAATTTGCCACCGTCATATTAAAGAGGTACCCTAAAACCACATCATCACGACATCGACTGCTTCGATCCATGGCATCACACTATAGTACCACCACGGCATACCAGAGATTACCTCGATCAGTATCCGGAACTCGGGTACTAGGGAGTGTCACTATAATACCACCACGGCATACCAGAGATTACCTCGATCAGTATCCGGAACTCGGGTATTAGGGAGTGTCCATGGAGGCAACTCATACTACTACACAATCCCTTTTATTCTTTCCACACTTTTCTCACATACTATGCATGCCGACTCCATCTCGACCCTATCATGCATGTCAATGTCCATGAAATTGTAACCCCAAACAAATGTATGAAAAGTGTAAAATCATTGAGTTAGCACCCATGATCTAAATTATCAAGTTATATATGAAACAATAAGCAAATTCGTCAAAAACTACTTTAACATGCCTTTACAGCTACTAGTACACAAGTATATCTACTTTGAAGGAATGCCCTTAAAAATGAGTTATAAATTTTTATAGGTGAATTACACATCAAAAGAAAGGGCTTTGAGTCTATTTTCCAACGCTTCGAACGGTGCGCATTTTCGAGTTTTCTAGAGGAAGTTATGGCCGTTTTAGTAAAAATCGTCAGTGCTGAAATATGTCAATCGATTGACAAAAGTGTCAATCGATTGGATGACATGTCAATCGATTGGCATCAGCAGTTTCTCCTCTGTTACGAATTTGAAGCCTGTTTTTGACCCATTTCTCAATTCTGCTTCAACCAAGACATGTAATATATGGATTTCTTCATTTTTTCGCAAGGATTATGAATACGTGATCGGTTTAAACTAATTTCAATCGTAGCTCTCGGATTTCACGTAAAACCGAGAGGTGACAAAACTTTAAATTAACGATACGTCGCGATACGGATGAATTAAGCCGTAGTATTCGAACCACAGCTTAATGGGACTAAGATCTTTCATTCCCAATTCACAGAATTGATTTTGGTTAAGATTTATAAAACTCCAATTCTCAAGCTTCAATGGTGATTATATACATATATATGTATATACACATCTATATACACTGAAATATACATATATATACGTTGGGAGTGAGTTTATAATACTCACAGAGGCTAAAATGGCAGAAATTAGAGGTCGAGAATTCCGCCGAAATAATCCGTCGACAAAGAAGTTTTCTCCGTTCTTGATATATATATATATAGCTATGTATGTGACTAAATATATATATATATAATCTGTATGTGTATGTGTGTGTATTGTTCTTGAGAGAGCAAGAGAGTGATAGAGAGAATTTGAGGGAGATTGAGAGAGACACAGTGAGTGAGAGAGAGACAATGATACACATATATATAAATTCACTGTTTTGGGCACCAAGCAAAGCCATAAGAAACGCACGGTGTGGTTGAGCTCACGTGCTCCCACACCCAAGTCGCGGCATAGACACAGATTTAAACACAAACTGGTTTTTGACGGTTAAAATGAAATACAGGAAAATAATATTAGCGAATGAATAAATTCTGGGCTGTACCAAAAATATAGATATCGATTTTGAAACCATAGAAAATATTTTCTATATTTTCAAATATTACGGTTTGACCCCCGAATAAATATTTTGAATAGAAATTAAAATCAAATATTCATGGAAATGAAATGCAGTATTTATTGAAAAGAAATATTCATTTATTTATGGAAAAGAAAATTACAGGTTGTTACACTCTACCCACCTTAACAGAGATTTCGCCCCGAAATCTGACCTAACTAATCCTGAAACAATCCGGGGTATCTAGTCTTCATGTCTGACTCTAACTCCCACGACCCTTCTCCCTCGTCATGATGCCTCCACTGAACCGTAACCAAAGGAACATCTCTTCTTCTCAGCCTCTTGATACTCTGGTCGAGAATCCTCACAGGTCTATCCTTGTAGACAACATTCTGACTCGTCTCTATATCGTCAAAATTAACCACGTGTGAAGGATCCGGCCCTTATGTATTTCCTTAACATACTGACATGGAACACGTTATGAACACCAGACATCTTTGGTGGCAACGCGAGTCGGTAAGCCACTTTCCCAATACGCTCTAAAACCTCGAATGGTCCGATGAAACGAGGTGCCAACTTTCCTCTTTTCTGACCGAAACGTACCACTCCCCGAACGGGTGAAACCTTAAGGAGTACATGATCTCCGACACTGAACTCCAAATCCTTTCGTCGCCGATCCGCATAACTCTTGTGTCTACTCTGTGCAGTTTTCATTCTTTCCCTGACCAGTGAAATCTTCTCATTAGTTTCTCTCACCAAATCTGGTCCCAACAATTCTGTGTCTCCCACTTCAGCCCAACACAATGGAGATCGACATGGCTGACCGTACAAGGCTTCAAACGGTGCCATCCCAATACTCGAGTGATAACTATTGTTATACGCAAATTCAACCAACGGCAAGTGCGTCTCCCAAGACTCTTCAAAGTCAATTGCACAAGCTCTGAGCATATCTTCCATAATCTGATTAACACGCTCGGTCTGTCCATCAGTCTGAGGATGGAATGCAGTACTCATCTTGAGCGAAGTTCCCATAGCCTTCTGCAGACTTTCCCAAAATCCTGAGGTAAAACGTGCATCGCGGTCTGATATAATCGACACAGGCGCACCGTGCAGTCGCACCACTTGTTGTAGGTACATTCGACTCATCCTTTCTACTGGGTAAGTCATATTGTACGCGATGAAGTGTGCAGACTTTGTTAAACGATCCACAATTACCCAAATCGCGTCATGATTCTGTTGTGACCGGGGTAATCCAACCACGAAATCCATAGTTATGTGTTCCCACTTCCATCCTGGAATAGGTAAGGGTTACAACAATCCCGAGGGTCTCAGATGTTCGGCCTTCACTTGTTGACAAGTCAAACATTTAGACACAAACTCGGCTACTTCTCGTTTCATCTCTTCCCACCAGAAGTTTCTCTTCAAATCCTTATACATCTTTGTTCCTCCTGGGTGTACTGTCAGTCTTGATTTATGTGCTTCTTCAAGAATATCTTTTCTCAAGTCCCCTGAATCCGGCACACACAATCTATCTCGACATCTGTATGCCCCATCAGTCCCAACCTTCCATTCTGTAGGGTCCTTTTCTGACATCTTGGCGAACCATCCTTGAAATTTCTCGTCTTCCTTTTGGGCCTCAATGATTCGACTCACCAGTGTTGGTTGTACTACAAGGTATCCAAAGTGATGTCCGTCACTTCCCTCAGAAATCTGCATATCAAATTCTGCGATTGTCTCTAAAGCTTTCCATTCCCTCAACATCAATGACGCAATCATTCCTCGAGGTTTCCGACTTAGGGCGTCAGCGACTACATTAGCCTTACCAGGGTGGTACTCAAATGTAAAGTCATAGTCCTTGATCAGTTCCATCCATCGATGTTGCCTCATGTTAAGCTCTTTCTGAGTAAATAAATACTTAAGGCTCTTGTGGTCCGAGAACAAATCAAACTTCTCCCCATAGAGGTAGTGTCTCCAGATCTTAAGTGCGAATACGACGGCTACTAGTTCTAAATCATGAGTTGGGTAATTCAATTCATTTGGCTTCAACTGCCGTGAACCATAGGCGATGACCTTTCCGTCTTACATAAGGACACATCCTAATCCTTGATACGAGGCGTCACTAAAAATAGTGAACTTCTCACCATCCTTTGGTATCGCAAGCACTGGCGCCGTTGTCAATCTCTCTTTCAATTCCAGAAAAGCGCGTTCATGCTTATCAGTCCATTCAAACTTCAAATCTTTCTTAGTCAAACCAGTTAACGGGGCTGCTATCTTTGAAAAACCCTCTACAAATCTCCGATAGTAACCGGCGAGTCCCAAAAAACTTCTGACTTCTGTAGCATTGGTCGACCGAGTCCAATTCGCCACTGCATCGATCTTTGAGGAGTCAACTGCGATTCCTTGTTGTGAGATCACATGCCCGAGGAACTTAACTTCCTGAAGCCAGAATTCACACTTACTGAATTTAGCATATAGGCGGTGATCTTTGAGAGTCTGCAACGCAATCCGTAGATGCTGCTCATGCTCTTCCTCTGATTTGGAATAGATCAAAATATCATCAATAAAGACAATAACGAATTGATCCAAATAGGGCTTGAATACTCTGTTCATCAAGTCCATAAACACAGCCGGAGCATTCGTCATCCCAAACGGCATCACTAAGAACTCATAGTGTCCGTACCTCGTCCTGAAAGCAATTTTAGGTATGTCTTCCTTTCGTACCCTTAACTGATGATACCCTGACCGTAGATCAATCTTAGAAAAGGTCGTGGCTCCTTGCAACTGATCAAACAGATCGTCTATCCGAGGTAAAGGATACTTATTCTTGATAGTAACCTTATTCAGTTCTCGGTAGTCAATACACAACCGCATTGTCCCATCCTTGTTCTTCACGAATAACACTGGTGCTCCCCAGGGTGAAGTACTTGGACGAACAAAACCCAACTTCTCAAGTTCTTGAACTTGTTCCTTCAGCTCCAGCAACTCTGTAGGGGCCATCCTGTAGGGAACCTTGGTTATAGGTCGAGTGCCTGGTACCAGTTTCACACAGAATTCTATGTCCCTTTCTGGCGGTAATCCTGAAATATCTCGGAATACTTCCTTAAATTCCTTGATCACCGGGATTGATGACACTGTCACCTCTGCACTGACAACCTCAATGTTTGCTAGGCACCTGGTGAGGAACATATCACCTGAAGGGTTACATTGGAAATCGAAGAGTCGATTCCCATTGTCCGTAAATGTGATCTTCTTCCTTGCACAATCCAACTTCGCATGATTCTCCTCGAGCCAATCCATTCCCAGGATTATATCAAATTCTTTCATTGACAGAACCACCAATCTTGCCAAAAGTTCACGGTCTCCTAACCGTAGAGGACAATCCTTACATACATGTAATAACTTGACAGTGGTCCCTAAGGGTGAGACAGCACTCAACGCTTCATCTAAACGTTGCGTCACTATACCCAACTTCCGAATAATCTTAACAGATATAAAGGAATGTGTAGCACCCGTGTCAAATAAAACTTTAACATGAGAGTTAAACAAGGTTAGAGTACCTTCCACGGCTCTTTGCTCAGGCGGTTCCTCCTCATAAACACCTTCTTCATACTCTGTTTCTTCATAGCCAGCAGCCTCGGGGATAACAGCATTCAGACGGGCCTGTCGTTGCTGACCATAGTTACCCTTCCTGGGAGCCTTGCAGTCCTTACTTATGTGACCTGGTATGCCACAATTATAGCACATAACTCCTGGTCGATCAAAACGCCTAGGGGCTTTGCATTCTCGAGCTCGGTGGCCGGGGATACCACAATTGTAACAGTTATCATTGTTGTTTCCTCTTATCGCTTGAGGCGGATACTGCTGCATTGCTTGTGTTTGTTGGGGTTTCTTCCCTCCGTCCCAAGCCCTTTTGTGTCCTTGAGGGTACGCTGGTTTCTGTTCAGGATAGCCCTTCCGCGGAGGCCGATTTCCAAATGGTTTCGAATTCTGACATCCATCATTCTCTAACCCCGTAGCCAATCTCACCAGAGCTTCAAATGACTGGCCCAGATGCCCCATAGTCAGATGTCGGAGAGACAAGTTGAGACCCCGGTGATACTTCTTGATTTTTCTCTGGGGTGTGTCCACCATATGTGGAGCAAAGCGAGACAACCGTTCAAACCGAGTAGTATACTCACGGACAGTCAGATTCCCTTGAGTCAACTCCATAAACTCTTTCTCTCTCTTATCCTTTTCTTTTTCAGGGAAATACTTCTCGAGAAATCTTTCCTTGAACACCACCCACGGCATTTTCCTTGCAGCTTCTTCCCCTATGGTCGCCTTTTCAGCATCCAACCAATCAGCCGCTGCATAAGACAGCTGAAAGATAGCCAAACGCTTCTTCTCCAGATCCGTGCACTCTATGGTCTCAAAGATACGCTCCATCTGGCGTAGCCACTGCTCCGCTTGCCAGGGTTCATCAGTCCTAGGGAAATACTCAGGTCGTAGAGCGCGAAACTCCTTGAGAAGCTTGTCTCCAGTCTGGTGGGCTGGCCTCCCATTCTCGTTGTGATTTCCATTCTGATTATTGTTCCTTACATTCTGATCACTAACCCTCTCCAATCTTCTTACAAAAGCCTCAAACATTCCGGTTGGATCTATTACTGGGGGTGCATCTTCAGTAGCGGGACGATTCCTGAGATTTCTTCCAGCCATATAATCGAGAGAATGGTACCTATCCATTGATCAACAAGAAATCGGTCAAACTCTCGGGAAGAAGGAAAATTCTAAACGATAGAAAGCGACTAAACACGGAATGAAGTCGAACTATCTTATCTTAATTCTATCTTAACGGTAGATCCTACGTGTCTTGGACAATTGGTCGAGCCATAACCTGGCTCTGATACCAAAAAGCCTGTCACGCCCCGACGTAGCATAATTCAGGAAAGCATTTAATTTCCTTTATGGACTCGTAGGTCGTGACAAGTGAGAATGACCAATTGTCCCTGCAACAGATAACTTAAAAGCATTTCTAAAGAGAAGGATACTAAATAAACATAAGCTCCAAAGTTAAACTTACTAAACTATTACATCAGTCAAGTCTTAGGCACAAGCCGCCTTATTCAAATTCTAATAAAGTGTTTATTACATCTCCAAAATAAAAAAGGCATAAGGAATATAATTAGCCCTCCTGGAAAGTCTCCTGACCCTAAGTAGCATAGTTAAAGTACCCTGGTTGCTCCTGACCTGAAAAATCTGGACATAGAGTCCAGGACGCATCAACGCCGTCAGCTTATGCAAGCTGGTGAGCAAAATAAACAAGTGCTCGCAATGTATATATAAGCATATAAACAACGGTGCAATTTAACTTTAAAAGCAATAGATTCAAGGTTCCAATTCCAACATAAGTCACGGGGGAATAAAGTAAGCAGTAAATATGCGACCGTGCATAAACAATGTAACATCTCATCTTTCTGACTCTTTTCTCTCGACAAAACACAAGATCATATCATCCAAGCTCCCTCGTTCTAGTACCTTGAAAAATACTCGGGCAGCCACACTATAGTACAATGGTT
This sequence comes from Hydrangea macrophylla, assembly GCA_033977485.1. Taxonomy (NCBI): domain Eukaryota; kingdom Viridiplantae; phylum Streptophyta; class Magnoliopsida; order Cornales; family Hydrangeaceae; genus Hydrangea; species Hydrangea macrophylla. The sequence goes on along the minus strand of CM066983.1, from coordinate 79,521,677 downwards.
ACCAGGGAATGTCCAATCAGCCTTGATCCACAGCATCACACTATAATACCACCACGGCATACCAGAGACAACCTCGATCAGTATCCGAAACTCGGGTATCAGGGAGTGTCCGTGGAGGCGTCACACACTATAGTGCTACCATGGGTGCCAGGGAGTGTCCAATTTGCCACCGTCATATTAAAGAGGTACCCTAAAACCACATCATCACGACATCCACTACTTCGATCCATGGCATCACACTATAGTACCACCACGGCATACCAGAGATTACCTCGATCAGTATCCGGAACTCGGGTACTAGGGAGTGTCACTATAATACCACCACGGCATACCAGAGATTACCTCGATCAGTATCCGGAACTCGGGTATTAGGGAGTGTCCATGGAGGCAACTCATACTACTACACAATCCCTTTTATTCTTTCCACACTTTTCTCACATACTATGCATGCCGACTCCACCTCGACCCTATCATGCATGTCAATGTCCATGAAATTGTAACCCCAAACAAATGTATGAAAAGTGTAAAATCATTGAGTTAGCACCCATGATCTAAATTATCAAGTTATATATGAAACAATAAGCAAATTCGCCAAAAACTACTTTAACATGCCTTTACAGCTACTAGTACACAAGTATATCTACTTTGAAGCAATGCCCTTAAAAATGAGTTATAATTTTTTATAGGTGAATTACAAATCAAAAGAAAGGTCTTTGAGTCTAGTTTCCAACGCTTCGAACGGTGTGCATTTTCGAGTTTTCTAGAGGAAGTTATGGCCATTTTAGTAAAAGTCGTCAGTGCTGAAATATGTCAATCGATTGACAAAAGTGTCAATCGATTGGATGACATGTCAATCGATTGGATATGTTTCAAATCAATTGGCATCAGCAGTTTCTCCCCTGTTACGAATTTGAAGCCTGTTTTTGACCCATTTCTCAATTCTGCTTCAACCAAGACATGTAATATATGGATTTCTTCATTTTTCCGCAAGGATTATGAATACGTGATCGGTTTAAACTAATTTCAATCGTAGCTCTCGGATTTCACGTAAAACCGAGAGGTGACAAAACTTTAAATTAACGATACGTCGCGATACGGATGAATTAAGCCGTAGTATTCGAACCACAGCTTAATGGGACTAAGATCTTTCATTCCTAATTCACAGAATTGATTTTGGTTAAGATTTATAAAATTCCAATTCTCAAGCTTCAATGGTGATTATACATATATATATGTATATACACATCTATATACACTGAAATATACATATATATACGTTGGGAGTGAGTTTATAATACTCACAGAGGCTAAAATGGCAGAAATTAGAGGTCGAGAATTCCGCCGAAATAATCCGTCGACAAAGAAGTTTTCTCCGTTCTTGATATATATATATATAGCTATGTATGTGACTGAATATATATATATATAATTTGTATGTGTATGTGTGTGTATTGTTCTTGAGAGAGCAAGAGAGTGATAGAGAGAATTTGAGGGAGATTGAGAGAGACACAGTGAGTGAGAGAGAGACAATGATACACACATATATAAATTCACTGTTTTGGGCTCCAAGCAAAGCCATAAGAAATGCACGGTGTGGTTGAGCTCACGTGCTCCCACACCCAAGTCGCGGCATAGACACAGATTTAAACACAAACTGGTTTTTGACGGTTAAAATGAAATACAGGAAAATAATATTAGCGAATGAATAAATTCTGGGCTGTACCAAAAATATAGATATCGATTTTGAAACCATAGAAAATATTTTCTATATTTTCAAATATTACGGTTTGACCCTCGAATAAATATTTTGAATAGAAATTAAAATCAAATATTCATGGAAATGAAATGCAGTATTTATTGAAAAGAAATATTCATTTATTTATGGAAAAGAAAAATACAGGGTGTTACACCGGCGGCAAAACCAGGTCACCGGAGATGGCGGACCCGAATGAGACTCGGGTTATATCATTTAAGTAACGGGTCAGGTTTGGGTAGGGTTAGTTTTGTATGTACATATGGTTAAATGGGTAACGGGTTGGGTTGTTTTAAAAACACATGGAGTCACTTACTCAAACAACGTCGTTTGACGTCGGATCCTACCAAATCCGTCAGCTCGGGCTGGGTCATGGGATGGACCTGGATATGGGTAAATGGTTTGGTTATTTTCCCTTAGTAGATATGGGTAACCCGCTTACGTTCGGGTCAGGTTAGTTTGACCTGCGAGTTATTTAATCTGGATTCTTCTGAGTGTATAAACGGACTACCCATTTGGCTCGGGTTGGTTCGAGTTGACCTGCGAATCCTTGAATTATTATTTAGTTTTATTTATTAATCTGTTTTATTTATAAATGGGTTTTATATGTTTATAATTGTTTTAAAAATATGTAAAAATAATTTTAGTGTTATTTTGAATTATGTATTTTTATAAATTAATATTCTTAATATTGTGAAATTATAATTTATATATATTACATTGACAATTTACTTTGTTTTTAAAAAAAGACAATAATTATTAGTTTTATTTCAATAAATAGGTATATCTTAATGTTTTTTTTAAAAAATAGCTTTAAATGCCAAAATAAAGTTTTAAATATTCTAAAATATCATTTTAAATAGTATTATATTATGCTATTATATTGTATTATATATTATACTTATTATTTATTTAGTCTAAATAATTAATAAGAGTTAGTTTTAAATAAAAATAATTAGGTAATAAATACCTAATGGCTATTTTAAAATATAAAAAATCGTATTAATTACTCCAAGGCCTAAAGCCTTTATTTGATAAATTAATATTTATAAAACTCAAACCTAAAATTTTTAATTAATTATAAGGTCCCATTTGTTCGTCTTTTAATTATTTTAAATACCAAACCAATTCCGAAAATTACGAAAAAAATACCCCTTGCCTGTTTTAAGGTCTAGTATTTAATAAAAATATTTCTAAAGAACAGATGTCTTCCTAAGATATATTTTGTAATTATAGGACTCTGTAGACTATAATTATGTAATTAGGATTTCGATAATTAGTACTAAATAAACCACAACTCAGAAAAATACGCGGCCAGTTCCTGAATTCCTAAAATAATGTGTAGATCTATTTTTCTAAGTTTAGTGACTTTCTGACTCATTCGAAAATACAGCTTACTATTAAGGCCCTCCCTGGTATAGGAAACCCAACCTTTTATACGACGAATTCCGATTTGAGTGTAGTCAATGGCGTTAGACTCAGAATGATGTCAGGATCATCATGTTGAGGTTTAGATACCCATTTGACACAATTACCGTTATACCCTTATAAATAGAATGAATGTTAATCACCATTTTATCTATTTATATGAATTATAAGGACCGTGGCTACACTTGTATTCGCAAATTTGCATCAAGGTGAGTCGTCTGAACTCACTTGGTATATAATAGAAATACTCCATGTGTATTATATAAATATTCCGTGTGTCTTGTGTGGATATATTTGATAAGTATTATTATATGTGCGTAAGTTAAAGATGAACTGTTTATATGAAAACGCATGTCTAGATAACTCTACTTCTTGTTTAATTAATAATTGTTGTCACGATTCATGCTTGCTATTTTATACGTTATACACTCACATGAATACTCATATGAACGTAGTCGAGTCATGATGTTAAAGTTGACGTCTGCATGGTTAGTCGAGGAGACTAAACCAATTATATTGTCACACATGTTTGAGTGGACCGCGGAGGTCCGAGTAGTACAATCAAATCAATTGGAACAACTATAAATACTATTGGGCCCTATTAGGGGACAATAGCTAAAGTGCCCATTCAAATTAATAGAATTAATCATGAGTTTGTGGTTTATTCACTATTAGGCCCTATTAGGCGATGATAGTAAAATATCCATCTAGATTTTGAATACAATGGTTACCACTTATAATGCTATTGGGCCTTGTTAGGCGACGATAATAATGTAACTATTATATTCTTTAGGCAAGGTCACGAGGATATGAGTAAACTGATACAACTTTTTAAACCAAAACTACTATTGGGCCTTGCCTGGCGACGATAGCAACGTGATCAGTCCACTCTAAGTAACGACGTTACACTAGTAACGAAACAAGTCGCATGAGTCAGTGATGGTGTCTGAGTAAAGTCGAATATATCGATACTGCATTGTGTTGTCACTATCTCACTCATACTATCATGTTATATACGTATCAAATTTAGTTCGAGATATTTGTTGTACTTGTATATTATTTTTTGTATTAGGAGTGATAGGTTAGACCAACTCACTTAGCTTCAAAAGCTAACGGCTCTACTGCCCTGGACATATTATCTCCAGGTTATAATGAAAAAGGCTATCCAAGAATCCATGAAAAAAAGTATCCTGATCCTCAAGAGGGGGACTCTCAAGAAGGTTACCTTGAGGGAAACTTGCCATATCCGTCCCGGAAAATCTATTTATTTTAAAGGCATAAATGTCTTAAATGGAATTATTAACGTGGTTTAATAATTGTGAATGAGGTTGACCATGGGTCAACGGAAGGTGTCAAGAGAGGACACAGGAACATGGAAAATCATGTTACATTGGCAAAGCTAAATGACATTTATGTGATTAATGTTATTTGACTTATCTGGTATTTTCATGAATAGTAATTATACCCGTGTAGTATTATTTCTGATAGTTTTGATCTAGTTTTCGATTGTTTGTGGTAAGAATGTGAGTGATACATTGCTTAAAAGGTAGGTTGTGTAGAGATTCCACAGAATTTAGTTTTTGGAACGTAATTACGGTGACAAACAAGACTTAGTCGAAAACTTTTGTAGATTTTAATTTTCACCCGTAAAGTTATAAAATGGATGTGTGTGACGTTTTAGGGATTAATTAGAAGTTTGAGAAACTCGCAGGGAAGTAAATGCGATTTCTGGAAAGTTTGTCTATAAATAGCAAGGGTGAGAATTTCATTTGTCATAAACCTTACAAAATTTTGTTAGAGAGGAGAGAGAAAAGGGAGATTATTGCCACGGGCTTTGCGACGACGATCGGCGACCTTTCGTCCATCTGTTTTCAACCAAAATTCATATTTGAACTCCCCAAGATAAGGGCTACATTTTGATAGTCTTTAGGCCACATTTGGCTAAGTTTTTATAAATTTCTAAATCTAGAAATTTGGGAAAAACACGTGTAAACTTGTAGGTTTCGCGTAGGATTGGAGATTTGGTGTTTAATCAGGCTTCTAGTCGTTCCCTCAAAGTTATACGACGATAGCTCGAGATATGAATTTTTAGCCTATGTTATATAGGTAAAATACATGTTTTATATTTTGATGACGAAATTGTGATCCGGGCAAAATCCATGTGTCAATCTTAGACCCATTAAGTATGCACGCGCTTAAATGTGAAAGGCATGTCTAATTTCATGCGAGTACGTATATGTGTTAAATAAGTATGTTTATGTGCCTTTGTGGGTTAAAGGGGGATTTGTGCTAATTCACCGTGAGACGTCCTCTCAAAGGGGGGAGGATTAGTAGTGATGACAGTCACTTGCCGAGAAAGGCATTTACGTGACATGTCGAAGGGGCATGGGTCGTGGTTGAGTCGCAAGACTTTGGATCGGTGAATGTGCACTAATTCCCTAAAGACCAATAGTTATGTGCACTCAACATATAGCTGAGCAATGGAGATTTGCTCCATTGCAGGTATGAAGAAAGACAACAGGAAGCGAGAAGAGTGAGGCTGATGGGAATACCGGGGATTATATTGTGTATGTTTTGTCTTCCTTGCCAATCATTGTAATAATGAACTTTTGAATAGCTAGAACCATGGATTTAACTTGGAGGTTTTAGTGTAGATTTCATGATGTTGTAATAGGTATTAAAACTCTTTTAGGTTATGTGGTAATGAATCCGAACTCGTGGATTCGTGTTTTGAATGCTTGCTTTGTCAAATTTGAGGTTTAAAGGAATATGGATAGAGTTTTGTGAATTGCGCCAAACAAGCCTTAGCTTGTTCCGCTATGTTTTTGTTCATGGTTAGTAATTTTAAACCTTATTTTGATAGCATGTTATAGCTTATGTAGTTAGAATTAGTATGCATGTTTGGAGTGGTGTAAAATGGTGAAGGTTGGATGCCTTAAGCAAAATTCTACAGCATTGAGGGAATTCTGCTAAAGGATCATTCAACCGGTCGAAGGGGGTCAATCGACCGGTCGAAATACCCCCTGCCAGAATTCTTTTTCTACCTCTTCCAAAAATTATTAAAAGGTTTTGATTGGTCCTTAGGGTACCTTTGGGATCCCTTTCAACATAAAATCATTCGTTTCGAAATATAATTACGTTTTCAATTTTATACAGATTTTACAACTCGGAGGGTAATGCTTCCAAAAGTTTTATATACTCAAGGTTGTTTAAAGTTCTTTCCCGCTGCGTATAGTTTTTGTTGAGCTTGGCGGCGTGCCACGTGTCCTGTTTCCCCACATTAGCAGGATGGGTCGTGACATTTAGTGGTATAAGAGCAATAGGTAACAATGCTTTGGGAACGTTCTATGTCGAGTGGAGTGTTTAGTGAATTGACACATATTCTAGAATGCATTCACACATGGTAGAGATGTTTGATGCATATGGTATGTTGTTATACATACATGATTATGTTATTGGCATACATGCATAGTATTTATGCACTCGTGAATCAGTAGAATCATACGGATGTAGAATTGTGTGGTGAGATGAAGTTTTCTGTGGGTTATCATAGACCTTATGGGGTGATACGAGGGAGAGATGATATCCTGATTGTGACGAACAATTGAATTTTTAAATGAAAATGAAATGATTTTTGGATCGAATCGGTAATTATTTAAAGTGGTAGTAATAAGTGCTCTTTGAGGGCTTTAACCGAGAACGGAGTTTGAGTAGTGAATGTCAGGGGAGATTTACTTATAGTTTACGTAGAGAATGAAGGTGATTGTTCGTAGTTGAGTTTTGGAATCGAAATTGATTGATATGAGTTCCGTCTCGGACATGGACTAAACGCCGTGACGGGAGAGAATAGAGATGTATGGTTGGGTAACATGATAGAAAGGTAATGCAGCAACAAGTATTGCTCGGGTATGGGGTAGGTGAGGAATCTCTCACCTTATCTTACGGTGTAAACCTACAGTGTGATCGTATGGGTTATCTTACGATTTTTTCTTACAGTGTATGATGGGTGGTTGAAGAATCTTTCAACTGATTTTACGGTATTGAGATGATTGGATGGTTGAGGAATCTCTCAACCTATCTTACGGCATGTATTGGATGGTTGAGGAATCTCTCAACCTATCTTACAGTATGTATTGGGGGTTGAGGAATATCTCAACGGATTATGAGTATCATGGTTATTGAGGAATCTCTTAATTGAACCTAGTTCCGAATGGTTGTGGTACCATAGTGAGATCGGATGTCGTATAAGGATTAGTAGCGAATGCTACCGGATTGATGGAATAAGTAAAAATGTTGGGATTTAAGGCTTGACCTAAGATGAGTGGTTAAGAATGGAAATGATAGAGTATGCTTGAATAGCTTGAAGCTACAATTGGTAGAAGCGTAGTTGATAGTGGAATACCAGAGTGGTGTTTAGACGGAATGGTCATACACTTGTGAGTGTAATGATAAGGATTGAAGGACGACATAAGTTGAAGGAGGAATCTGAGTGTTTCTTGGGGAAAAAAATGAATGGAAATGAATAGGAATAAGAATTCCTTGGTGTTGAGATGGGTTGTCCAAGGAAATAGAGTAAAGGAAGGGAGAACATGAGACTGAGTGAAAAAGTTAAGTGTGATTGATTGAACGTGATAAGAGAGTCAGAAGAATCGAGTTGATATTTGGATATTGTAGATATAAGAGGATCTTATTAGAGAATCTTGTAGGGGATGTTGTTATTACAAGGGGTTGTAATGAGGATAAACCTGAACCTGAGTCCAAAGGCTGTGTGATTCAATGAGTTTCGAAGTTTTTGAGCACTTACGGGTGGTTCTAAAATGGTTGGGAAGTAGCCCCAAATGCCTTGTGTGTTTGAGGACTTTTAAAGATGTTAAATGGAGTAAAATATGGTCCAGTGGGTACTTGGACCGGTCGAAAGGGGAAGTTCGACTGGTCAAACACCCCTATGATCCAAACAGTGTTTTCAAAAACATTTTTCGTCGAGTTTTACGGAAACATGCATAACTCTTTGTAGAAAATTCGGATTCGCGCGCCGTTACTTGCATTGGAACCGAGACTCAAAGAGATATCTTTTGGTGTAAAATTCAACCATACTTTAAGAAGAAATCTATTTTTTCTTATTATTCAATGTCAATGTACAGAGAATATATACAACTATGAGAATAAACAAATAAAGGAAATAAAAGAGAAGAAAGGAAATAACAGATAGGAACAAATCAATACAAATAAATCTATTTTTAAACTAACGTGATCCATAAATCATGGGAATAATAACCCGAATATTCCAACACTCCCCCTCAAGCTGGAGTGAAGGCATTCACAAGTCCCAGCTTGACAATAGACAACTTCAATAGTGAGGGCCCAACGGACTTTGTAAATACATCAGCAGTCTAATCTGAAGAGGGAATGAAATGCAGAGAAATAATACTAGAACGAACTTTATCCCGGTTAAAATGGATATCAACCTCAATATGCTTGGTACGCTTGTGCAGAACGGAGTCAGACGCAAGCATTATAGCAGACTTATTATCGCAAAACAATGTAGAGGGCTCAGACACTGGAAACCCCAATTCTTGTAAAATAGATCGAAGCCACAGAAGCTCACAGGTGCCTTGTGCCATAGCACAATATTCAGCTTCAGCTGATGATCTTGAAACGATAGCTTGTTTCTCGCTTTTCTAAGAGATAAGGTGTTTACCATAAAACGTGCAAAAACCTGAAGTTGAACGCCTATCACTCTTGGACCCAGCATAGTCAGCATCTGTATAACATGTGACCCCAGATTGTATTTCTACAGCAAAGAAGAGACCCAGTCTTGGGCAAGTTTTCAGGTAATGAAGAATATGATGAACAACATCCATATGAGAAGTACGCGGAGCATGCATAAACTGGCTAACCATGCTTACAGCAAAAGCAAGGTCAGGTCTAGTATTGGTCAGATAAATAAGGCGACCAACCAGCCGCTGATATGAAGCTGGATCAGATAACAATTCTCCCGACTCAGATGATATTTTGATATTTGGATCCATAGGTGTGGAAGCAGAATGAAAACCCATCATGCCTGTATCGCTAAGAAGATCCAAGACATATTTCCTCTGGTTCATTGAGATCCCATGACGAGATCGAGCAATCTCAATACCAAGGAAGTATTGGAGAGGACCCAAGTCCTTGACATCAAATGCCCTTCCAAGTTTCTCTTTTACCTTTGTAATCCCTACAGTATCATTACCCGTAATAATGATATCATCAACATAAACAGATAGGATAATACATCAACCAGCAGGACTTCGTCGAACAAAGCAGGTGTGATCAAAATGGCACCTAATGAACCCAATAGATAGAATAACATCACTAAAGTGACTGAACCATGCCCGAGGGGATTCTTTCAATCCATAAAGTGATTTGCGCACCCGACAGACTTTCCCAGAATAGTCCCCGTCAGCCCGAAAATCGGAGGAGAATCCATATAAATGATTTCCTGCAGATCTCCATTCATAAATGCATTTTTAATGTCAAGTTGATGAAGAGGCCAAGACTGAAAGGCAGCTAAAGAAATAATAAGGTGAACAATATTAAGCTTTTCCACAGGAGCAAAGGTTGCACTGAAGTCTTTGCCCAGAATCTGAGTAAAGCCTTTAGCAACGTGACGAGCCTTCTAACGATCGATAGAACCATCTGGAAGGTACTTGACTGTAAAAACCCATTTGCAACCAACTGCCTTCTCCCCGGGAGGAAAAGAAACAAGATCCTAAGTATAGTTATGCTGGAGGGCATCCATTTCTGCTTGCATGGCTTGGACCCAATGTGGATTTTGGAGAGCCTCAGATACAGACCGAGGAATGGAAACCGAATCAACCTGTCCAAGGAAAGCTTGATAGGTTTGTGAAAGGGCTGAATAAGAGATATACTGTGAAATAGGATTATGAGTAGAGCAAGCATGACCATACCGATTTATCAAGCGAGAAATCCGAGTATAACGTCTTACCGGTACAGGAAAAGCAGGGCCTGGATCCGGAGAAGGATTTGGTATTGGAGCATGAGCATGACTCCGCAGACGCCGGGAGTAATGGAATTTTGGCGAAGATGTAATTACAGGTGGTAGGGTTACCTCAGAAGAAGAGGGATCAAAGACATCAATTGGACGGTAACTCGTCAGGTACAATGAGAGGCTCCGGAGAAGCAGAAGCAGAGGATTTATTTGCACCTGTAAAGTAAGGAACATCTTCCAGAAAAGTAACATCCATAGAATTATAGAAATGATGACCAGCAAGATCATAGCACCTATATCCTTTAGAGAGAGAAGAGTAACCAAGAAAAACACAACGTATAGCTTTATCATCAAGCTTAGTACGAAGGGGGCTGCGGTTTTGAACAAAACAAGTGCAGCCAAATACACGAGGTAAAACATGAAAGAGTGTACAATTTGGCTGAAAAACATGGAGAGGTGCTTACCCATCTAAAACACGACTCGGGGTACGATTAATAAGATATATAGCAGTTAAAATAGCTAAGTGCCACAAATATTTAGGTACCTCCATACCGCGAAGAAAACACCGAACAACAGACATAATATGACGATTTTTTCGTTCTGCCACACCATTCTGTTCCAAGGTATAAGTACAAGTGAGTTGTTGGAGGATACCTTTTTTATTAAGTTCAGAACAGAAGTCATTAGAAACATATTCACGGCCATTATCAGATCGAAGGACACGAACAACAGTTTGATACTGAGTTTTAACCATTTGTAAAAATTGAATGAATAATGGACAAACTTCGAATTTCTTTTTAAGCAGATAAACCCATGTGCACCGTGAATAATCATCAATAAACGTAACATAATACCTGTTAGCCCCAAAGTGTTATTCCATTAGTTGAATGGATAATTTTGATGATTAACAAACTACTTAGTAGTATTTTCTAATGATCTTAAGTTGATTAAGTTGCAGAAAGTATATCGTACATCAATATATGTTCACATGATCGTAAATCTTCTCCATACATAGAGACATGGTGATTTGTGCTCAAAAGTTTCAAGACAAACGGAGCTTTACAAGTTGAAGAATCTTGTTTGGATCATTTTCTAGGACTCTATATAAGTAATTTAATTTATGTGAACATCATTCTTAAGGGATAAATTTAATTCAAAGAAGTTCTACATAGTTAAACCCAACTTATCTTTTAAAAATCTGCAAAGAGCAGTCGATTGTGCTTTTGTTTCAGTCGACTAATGGTCCAGTCGACTGGACACTCGACCTGTGTACACAGAGATGTTATCTGTGTGCAATTCAGTCGACTGTTCTCCCGATGCAGTCGAATGAGCCTTGTGTTTTTCTGATCCTTTTTAAATATCAGTCGACTGCCCTGTGAATCCAGTCGACTGAATGACTGCGATAAATACAATAACGGCTAGTTAACTGCATTTAATGAAGCTTTTAAATCTCCCAACTACTTCCAACGGTTGGAAATCCTAAGAAAGCTATAAATACATGTATTTGTACTTCTTTTGACAACTTTTGATCAGATCCAACTTTAATTAATTTCATCACATTTACTCCTTGAGCCCTAGTTTGGTGAGATCATAAATTGTATTGCTCTAGTCTTCATTTGTATATCTTAAGAGCAATTTATAGTGAAGCTTAATCTTGTATTCATCCATTCTATTGAGAGAGTCTTCATTCTTGTATCAAATCTTATTTATAAAGGAAGTGTGTATTAAGGGTTGGTGTAACCCTAGTTCAAGTGAAGAGACTTTTCTTCCTTGGAGAGATTATAAGGGTTTAATCTTCACTCGAAGGAGATTGAGATAGTGAAATCCTCAAGAGGTGTTCTTGAGGGGTGGAAGTAGGGCGCGGCGTGCGATTTCCCGAACCACCTAAAAATTGGTTTGCATAGTGTCTCTTCTCTTTATCTTTCCTTTGCTTTTGTGATTTTTATTATTGGGCAATTAATTTGAACAAATCTTTAATTAGCTTTTGAAACCTTATTCACACCCCCCCTCCTCTAAGGTTTCCTTTTTGGGCCAACAATTGGTATCCGAGCCTTGGCTCAAATTTCTAACGTCTTTGAGTTAAAGATCAAATGGAAACCACCAATACCACTATCATCTATAGTGAGGGACAATCCTCAAATAGACCTCCTTGTTTTAATGGTTCAAATTATGCCTATTGGAAAAATCGAATGAGAATCTAGCTACATGATTGCTCAAGACTTTGATCTTTGGAAACTTGTTGTAAATGGACCTCACATTCCCATCAAGATTGTAGACGGTGTTGAAATTGAGAAAACTATTGAGGAATACAATGACATTGATAAAAGGCTTATCAAGATGAATGCAAATGCTATGAATATTTTGTATTGTGGATTAGACCCAAATGAGTATAATAGAATTTCTTCTTGCGAATCCGCAAAGGAAATTTGGGATAAACTTGAGGTTGCTCATGAAGGTACTAATAAAGTTAAGAAATCAAAAATAAATCTACTTATTCAATCGTATGAGATGTTTAAAATGTCTTCTAATGAAACTATTAGTGAAATGTTCACTCGTTTCACCATTATTATCAATAGTTTAAAAAGTATTGGTAAAACATATACTAACGAGGAGATGATTGAGAAATTGCTTCGGTCTCTTCCAAAGCATTGGCAACCTAAAGTGACGGCAATCTGAGAAGCCAAGGAACTCTCAACACTCTCATTGGAGCAACTCTTGGGCTCTCTCGTTACTCACGAAATGGAGTTGGTGGTATTTGATAAGGAAGACAAGAAGAAGAACATTGCTCTCAAAACATCTCAAGACAATGAAGAGGATAGAGATAGCAATGAAGATGATGAGATGGCTATGATCACAAGGAAGTTCAAAAGATTCTTGAAGAAGGATAAGAACTTCACTAGGAGAACTCCTAAGGCGATAGAAGCTAAAAAGGAGCCAATTATATGCTTCAAATGCAAGAAGCCGGGCCATGTCAAGGCCGATTGTCCTTTGATGAAGAATAACTACAAGAAAACCAAGAAAAGGGCAATGAAGGCTACTTGGGATGATTCCGATAGTGATTCATCAAAAGATGACTCAAGTGATGAGGAAGTGGCAAATATTTGTCTAATGGCTCACTTGAGTGAGGTAAATGATCCTACTCCCGATACTTGTTTTGATTTTAAAAAATATGATGAACTCCAAAATGCTTTTGAGGAGTTACATCAAGAATTGGAAAACTTGGGAGCAAAGTATGTTTCTCTTAAAAAGAATTTTTCTTTACTTTCAAATGAATTAAGTGATTTGAAAATTCAAAATGATCTTTTGAGAAAGGAAAATGAAGCTCTAATTGACCTAAAATCTCAAAATGATTTATTGAGAAAAGAAAAGGAAGAGTTTTCATTAAACAATTTTTCTTCAAATATCTTAAAGAAAGAAAATGAAGACTTGAAGAAGCAAGTGGAAGATTTAAACAAAACAATAACAAAATTCACTATATGCTTTTGGGAAAACAAAGGTGTGTTTTTGAAAAAGCCGGTTTAGGATTCAATCCTACCTTTAAAGAAAAGAAATACAATAACTTCTTTTCAAAAGGTACTTCCACTAGCTCTAACAAAAATCAAGTGAAAAATTCTCATCAAAACTTTTTTGTTAAAGAAGCCTCCTCAAGGATTTCCAATCCTAGTATTACATGCCATTATTGCTTGAGAAAAGGACATATAAACTACAAGTGTCCAAACAAAAGAAAACTCAAAATGGCGTGGATTAAAAAGGGAACAACACCTCCCTTTGCTAACAAAATTGGACCCAACGAATATTGGGTACCAAAGAGGATCACTTAAGTTTGTCTTGTAGCTTTGTCTCAAATCTTCTAGCAAGGATAGATGGTTCTTGGATAGTGGTTGCTCAAGACATATGACCGGAGACAAATCCAAGTTCTCATCTCTCTCTCCAAAGGATGGAGGAAATGTCACATTTGGAGACAACTCTAAAGGAAGAATCATTGGTTTAGGTAATATTGGTAAGAATTCCTCATTAACTATTGAAAATGTACTTTTGGTTGAAGGTCTAAAACATAACTTGCTTAGCATTAGTTAATTGTGTGATAAAGGTTTTGAAGTTGTGTTTGAATCAAATTATTGCATGATTAAGTATGCTAGTTGTAATAAAATACTGTTTATTGCTTATAGAGAAGACAATGTGTATACAATTGATTTTGATGATATTTCTTCTCAAGATGTTAAGTGTTTTGGCGCTTTGAATGAAACAAGTTGGCTTTGGCATAGAAGATTGGGTCATGCTAGCATTGATTTACTTTCAAATTTTTCTAAAAATGAATTGGTCAAAGGTTTGCCAAAAACAAAATTTGTTAAAGGTAAAGTTTGTGATGCTTGTCAACTTGGAAAGCAAATCAAAACATCTTTTAAAAAGAAAAGGGAAATATCAACTTGTAGACCTCTAGAGTTACTTCATATGGATTTATTTGGTCCAAATCGAGTTGCTAGCATGAGTGGCAAAATCTATGCCTTTGTCATTGTTGATGATTTCTCTAGATTCACTTGGGTGTTCTTTCTTGCACATAAGGATGAAGCTTTTACACTCTTTGTTAACTTTTGTTAACGTGTTCAAAATTAAAAAGGGTATGCGATTAACAACATAAGAAGTGATAGAGGCCGAGAATTTGATAATAATGAGATTACTTCTTTTTGTGAAAAAAATGGTTTTGGTCACAATTTTTCGGCACCTAGAACTCCTCAACAAAATGGAATTGTCGAGAGGAAAAATAGATCTCTTCAAGAAATGGCAAGAACCATGTTAAATGAATTCTCTTTACCAAAATATTTTTGGGCCGAGGCCACTAGCACTTCATGCTATGTTATTAATCGTGTGGTCATTAGAAACAAGCTTAATAAGACCCCATATGAGCTTTGGAAAGGAAGAAAGCCCAACATAAGTTATTTCAAAGTTTTTGGATGTAAGTGTTTTATCTTGAACACTAAGGACAACTTGGGAAAATTTGATGCTAAATCAGATGAAGGCATTTTTCTTGAATATTCTCAAATTAGCAAAGCTTATAGAGTTTTTAATAAAAGAACGTTGATTGTAGAAGAATCAGTGCACGTTGTTTTTGATGAAGCAAATCCTTTTAAGAAAGTCTTAGATGATGACATTGACACTTCCAAAGATGTTTCAAATAATGTTGAAAACAATGGTTCAAACTCTTTACCTCTTGAAAACTCTAAGAAAGAAGATCCTTCTTCCATTAAACCACCTAGAGTGGAATTAAGAAGTGATCTTCCCTTTGAATGGAAAAACGTGCCTAATCATCCTATTGATCAAATCCTAGGAGATCCTAGTCAAGGTGTAGCTACTAGATCATCTCTAAAAAATATTTGTAATAACTTAGCATTTCTATCTCAAATTGAACCCAAGAACTTTGATGAAGCCGAGAACGATGAAAATTGGTTATTAGCTATGCAAGAAGAGCTTAATCAATTTGAAAGAAATGAAGTTTGGACTCTTGTTCCTAAGCCTAATGATCACACTATTATTGGAACAAAATGGGTCTTTCGAAACAAAAAGGATGAATCCGGCATTGTTGTGAGAAACAAGGCTAGATTAGTTGCCCAAGGCTACAATCAAGAAGAAGGTATAGACTACGAGGAGACCTATGCTCCTGTAGCTAGACTCGAAGCCATTAGGATGCTTCTTGCCTTTGCTTGTCATAAAAATTTCAAACTTTTTCAAATGGATGTGAAAAGTGCCTTTCTAAATGGCTTTATCTCCGAGGAAGTCTATGTTAAACAACCCCCCGGTTTTGAAAATCCACATCTTCCGGATCATGTTTTTAAACTCACAAAAGCTTTATATGGTTTAAAATAAGCTCCACGTGCTTGGTATGATAGATTAAGTAAATATCTTATTGATCTTGGTTTTAATCGACGAAAAATTGATACTACTCTTTTTGTTAAAACCTCAAATGAAGATATCTTGCTTGTTCAATTTTACATGGATGATATTATCTTTGGAGCTACTAATGAGAAGATGTGTGAAGAATTTGCATCATGTATGCAAAATGAATTTGAAATGAGTTTGATGGGGGAGCTTAATTTCTTTCTTGGACTTCAAATAAAACAACATAAAGATGGCATTTTCATAAATCAATCCAAGTATATTAAAGATCTTTTAAAAAGATTTGGATTGGAAGGAGGCAAAGTTTTTCAAACCCCTATGAATTCTACTTTAAAACTTGATAAAGATGAAACCGACAAGCCGGTAGATTGTAAGCTTTTTCGGGGAATGATTGATAGTCTATTATATTTCACCGCAAGTAGACCGGATATCATGTTTAGCGTATGCCTTTGTGCTAGATTTCAAGCTTCACCTAAGGAATCACATGTCATTGCGGTTAAACATATTTTTCGTTATCTTTACGGTACTATAGACTTAGGTCTTTGGTATCCTAAAAATACTTCTTTTGAATTAACAAGTTTTTCGGATGCGGATTTTGCCGGTTGTAAAATTGATCGTAAAAGTACTAGTGGCACATGTCATTTCTTAGGACACTCGCTTGTTTCATGGTTTAGTAAGAAACAAAATTCGGTAGCTCTATCTACAGCCGAAGCCGAATATATAGCCACTGGAAGTTGTTGTGCTCAAACACTTTATATGAAACAACAATTAGAAGACTTTGGACTTTACTATGATCATATTCCCATAAACTGTGATAATACTAGTGCCATAAGTTTATCCAAAAATCCTATCCAACACTCAAGGACTAAACACATTGAGATTCGTCATCATTTTATTCGCGATCATGTTCAAAAGGGGGATATTGATCTTGTTTTCATCAACACCGATCGTCAATGGGCTGATATTTTCACCAAACCTCTTCCCGAAGAACCTTTTTGTGTTATTAGAACAGAATTAGGCTTGTCATGTTTGAGTGATCTGTTTTAAAATTCAGTATCTGGACTCACATACTTCTTCTGTGTGATTCTAACCAAAGCAGTCGACTGGTATCCCGTAATAGTTGACTGGTTCTGTCCCTTCTCTTTTGATTCTTTGTTTTTGCCTATATCAGTCGACTGAGGCGTCGACTATTTCTGTATCCTCAACCTTCTGTCTTAGTCACTCGACTGAGGAGTCGACTGGTTTTGCATCCTAAATCCCTGCCTTCTTCCGTCGACTGAGGCGTCGACTGAGCCTCTGTTAGCCCCAAATTTCTGAGCCCTAATTTGTTCTTCAGTCGACTGCTCCTGCGATACAGTCAACTGCTCCTATAATTTCTATATAAATCGCGTCTTCTTCCTTTTTTTTCTTCACCTCTTCTTCTTTCGGCGATTTTCTTTCTCTCTTTTCTTTTCTTCCCCGTCTCAAATCCTCCCATTTTCTCTCTCCTTTCCCTTGCTCTTCTCCTTCCTCCTCTCCTTAAACTCCTTAGACATCATCTCCTTCATCTCTTTCTTTCCCTGCGTCCTCATCATCTCATTTCTCTCTCTCTTTTTCACTGTCTAGAGTCTCCTTCTCTCATGGCTCCCAAGCTTAAAAGGAAGACCCCTGCGAGTGGCCCGTCCTCTGCTCCTCATGCAACCAAAGCCAAGCGTTTACCTACTCAAGAGGAACAAGAGAGCTTTGACGAAGTCTTCTCGCACAGACATGTGGTTTTTGGTAAGATTCTTCCTATTCTCTTTTCTAAATCTGCTAATCTTCGTCTTGGATTTCTTTTAGAACACTCAAGATGGCATCTTTTCACCAGTCTCAACCAACCATGCTATCCCACTCTTGTTAAGGAATTTTATTATAATATGACCTTTGGCCATCGCATAGACACCTTTAACACATTTGTTCGTGGTATTAAAATCCATCTTAATCCCGAATCTGTATCTACTATTTTTCATATCCGTCGTGGTGATATTATTGAATATAACATTAATACTTGGAATCAAGGGCACGGGTTAGACCCTCTCACTGCTTGTCGTCTTATCACTGGCAACAATGAGTTGTCATATCCTGTGAAGCCCAAGGCTTCTGCCCTAACCTTTGAGGAACGTCTTATCCACCATCTTCTCACCTATACCCTTCTACCCTCTGCTGGGGGACGAGATTCAGTCTTATTCTTGGATGTCTTTTTAATTTGTTGCTTTCTTGAGAACAAATCTTATGATTTGTCGTATCTCATTTGCCGCCACATTAGTGAATGTCAAAAGAAGTCCAAAGCCAGTTCTTTACCTTTTGGCTTTGCTTTGACTTCTATTTTTTGTCACGTCAAGGTTCCCTTGGAGGATGAATTTGATCGTCATGACCCTATTCCTACTGACTTCTACTCCTCCACTATCCTATCCCTGATGGGATACAAACTCGTGGGAAATGCATATGTTCCCAAGGTCTCTGCTGATCCTACACTTCCTCCTGCTTCTACCACTTCCATTCCTTCTTCATCTTCCGCTCCTCCACCTCCACCTGCTGTTGATACACCCGCTCCTGACATCTTGGAGAAGCTATCCATTCTTTCCGCTCAGGTTCTGAGCCTCTCTACCTCCATATCTTCTCTATCTGTCTCTCACACCTAGTTTATTAAGACAATGCAGGCTACCTTCTCTTCCTCACAGCAGGAGGCAGTTGAGCTTCATCAGCATGCCATCGCATCCTTACGAGCCGATGTTTTTGATATTGGCGGCTCTTTGGATACTTTGCGCACTTCTACTGCTGCTACTCAAGAGCTTCTTGATCGACGTCTATCGTCTCTCCAGGATTCTGTTGATGATGCTCGTGAGGAGATTCGTGTGATCCGGACTCGCTTGCACTTTTGATCGTGTCCTTCTTGGTGTGTTGGAAAAGGTGTTGGATAGATGGATAGTCATTTTTTGGATGTTTATTTACTGATCTTACAAATTCTTTTTGGATCTTGACATATGTAGTTTGTTTTTAATAGGTTAGATTAATTTTTTTTTGGATAGCTGGATATTTTGTCTTTTGGCTATGTAGTTCTTTTGGAAATTTGAATGTTTATATGGAAAAATTAGGTGTTAATACAATCTCTTGTTTAAATGCATCATCTCTTTTATTTACTGCCTTGAATACAATCTATTCTATTTTTCTTGTTTTGTTTGTTGCTCTGTTCTTGCTCGGGAAAATGATGATTCTTTTTGTGATTCCCGACCCAACCACACCCAACCTTGCATCATCCTAGGGGGAGCTCACCCTCCTTCTCTGTTTTTGTTGATGCCAAAGGGGGAGAAAGTTGCATAATTTAATGTTATTAAATTAATGTTGTTCATGCTAATATAGTTGTTATCTTGTGATTAACATCATAGAACAAATGAGATCATAAAATTATTTTGCTTTGTCTTTTTTTTTTTTCTCATGGGCAACAAGTAGTTTGTCATCATCAAAAAGGGGGAGATTGTTAGCCCCAAAGTGTTATTCCATTAGTTGAATGGATAATTTTGATGATTAACAAACTACTTAGTAGTATTTTCTAATGATCTTAAGTTGATTAAGTTGCAGAAAGTATATCGTACATCAATATATATTCACATGATCGTAAATCTTCTCCATACATAGAGACATGGTGATTTGTTCTCAAAAGTTTCAAGCCAAACAGAGCTTTACAAGTTGAAGAATCTTGTTTGGATCATTTTCTAGGACTCTATGTAAACAATTTAATTTATGTGAACATCATTCTTAAGGGATAAATTTAATTCAAAGAAGTTCTACATAGTTAAACCCAACTTATCTTTTAAAAATCTGCAAAGAGCAGTCGATTGTGCTTTTGTTTCAGTCGACTAATGGTCCAGTCGACTGGACACTCGACCTGTGTACACAGAGATGTTATCTGTGTGCAATCCAGTCGACTGTCCTCCCGACGCAGTCGACTGAGCCTTGTGTTTTTCTGATCCTTTTTAAATATCAGTCGACTGGCCTGTGAATCCAGTCGACTGAATGACTGCGATAAATACAGTAACGGCTAGTTAACTGCATTTAATGAAGCTTTTAAATGTCCCAACTACTTCCAACGGTTGGAAATCCTAAGAAAGCTATAAATACATGTATTTGTACTTCTTTTGACAACTTTTGATCAGATCCAACTTTAATTAATTTCATCACATTTACTCCTTGAGCCCTCGTTTGGTGAGATCATAAATTCTATTGCTCTAGTCTTCATTTGTATATCTTAAGAGCAATTTATAGTGAAGCTTAATCTTGTATTCATCCACTCTATTGAGAGAGTCTTCATTCTTGTATCAAATCTTATTTATAAAGGAAGTGTGTATTAAGGGTTGGTGTAACCCTAGTTCAAGTGAAGAGGATTTTCTTCCTTGGAGAGATTGTAAGGGTTTAATCTTCATCCGAAGGAGATTAAGATAGTGAAATCCTCAAGAGGTGTTCTTGAGGGGTGGAAGTAGGGCGCGGCGTGCGGTTTCCCGAACCACCTAAAAATCGGTTTGCATAGTGTCTCTTCTCTTTATCTTTCCTTTGCTTTTGTAATTTTTCTTATTGGGCAATTAATTTGAACAAATCTTTAATTAGCTTTTGAAACCTTATTCACCCCCCTCTAAGGTTTCCTTTTTGGGCCAACAATACCGATACCCATATAAAGCAGTAATAGGGGAAGGTTCCCAAACATCTGAATGTATAATATCAAAAGCACAAGGTGCATGAGACATACGAGGAATATAAGACGAACGAGTATGGTTAGAAAGTTCACACACCACACATTGAAATTTATGAGTCTTATAGGCTTTTATTAATGCTGGAAAAAGTAAACAAAGATATTGAAAATTAGCATGTCCTAACCAGGCATGCCACAATTCTATAGTTTTATTCAAAAAAGAACGAGAATTAGTACTAGGTAAAATAGACGCTTGTAAACTAGAAGACACAGGTGGTGGTGGAGGTTCCTCAAAGAAGTAGAGTCCGTCATGCTCATGGCCCGTACCAAAAATCTTCTTCGAAGTCAGGTCCTGCAAGAAACAACGGTCAGGTAAGAAAATGACAGCACAATTATAACTCTTTGCAAGGCGACTAACAGATAAAAGATTAAATGACAA
The DNA here is from genome assembly GCA_033977485.1 of Hydrangea macrophylla. Lineage (NCBI taxonomy): Eukaryota > Viridiplantae > Streptophyta > Magnoliopsida > Cornales > Hydrangeaceae > Hydrangea > Hydrangea macrophylla. The sequence goes on along the minus strand of CM066983.1, from coordinate 79,500,475 downwards.
CTGAGGGACATGAAGAACAGAAGATAGAGTAAGTTGGGGGGACAAACAAACATCACCCTTACTCTAGACACGAGTGGTGGAACCATCGACAATACTCACAGTTTGGTTAACAGGTGTAAGAGGAGATGAAAAAAAAGGATAACTTACCAGTCATGTGATCATTGGCTCCTGAGTCCAAAACCCACCTTGGAGTTCCTGTCTTAACATGTAAAGCAGTAGAAGTACCTGTAGCAATGGCAGTTGTGGAAGAAGAAGTGCTTGACTGATGCTGCTGAAGGAGAGAGCCAAGCTGACTCTGAATCTGTTCAAGCTGAGATTGAAGCATACTTTAATTCTGATGAAGCTGGCCAAGATCAGGAGTAATGGGTTCAGGGCCGGTTTCGGCAATAGCAGCGAAGCAGGTTGGACCAGGGTTGCATCCTCGGGCTACATACTGTTTCTTCAACTCGAGATGAAGTTAGAAACAACGATCTTTTGTATGACCAACAACATTACAATGTTTACAGACTGGAGGCTTTCGACCACTGGGACGGGGGTTGGTGTGAGCAGTAAAGGCCATCTGATCAGGAATAGCAGGAGAATCAAAAACTGGAACAATAAAAGTCTGAATTAATTATCGACGACGCTCATCACCATCAACAATAGCAAAGGCCCCGTAGAGAGAGGGCATAGGAGATGTGTTCAAAATCTGAGTATGAAGAGATTCAAATTTAGGTTTCAAACCCATCAAGAACTGGTAAGTATGTAGACGGTCGAGGCCCTGGACAATAACAGTAGCGGCTTCAGCAGGAACATCAACCAATGGCTCGTACTGAGCCAACTCCTCCCATCGAGAATGAAGATAACCAAAATAATTCGAGACACTCAACCGGAGAGAATCCTGAGACGACTGAGAAACTTCGCGATGAAGTTGATAAATCTGGGACTCATTGCGCTTGTGCGCATACATTTGGTCAAAACATTTCACAAGCCATGAACAGAAGAGTGATACATGAACACATGATAAATACGAGGCTCCATTGAATTGAACAACTAACCCAGGATAGTACAGTTGTCCATATTCCACTGATCAAAGGTGGAATCAGTAGGAGGCTTAGGTGTAGTGCCAAGAAGCTAACTGGACTTGCCTTTGGTACTAAAGAAAAGGCGAATGGAATGAGACCAAGTGGAAAAATGTTGCCCATCTATAAGAACAGTGGTAACTCTTTGCGCAGGAAAATGTGGAGTCAGGGACATAGAAAGATCTGAACGCACATGTGAACCGGTAGGAGACTGATCAGTACCCTTATCCTTTCCAGTATTGGACATTGTAGCAGAATCAAGGAACCCAAAAAAACAATCAACTAGGTGCAGAAGAGAACCAGAGGATGTAAAAGGCTGCTAGAAAGAGAAATTGCAGGAAACAGAGGCTACCAGAGCATCACAGGTAACCCAAGGGAAGAGAGAGAGAGAGAGAGAGAGAGAGAGAGAGAGAGAGAGGGAGCATAAAAAAGGCTCTAAACCATCACAAGGCCCACGAACAGGGAAAGACGCATCCTAGGGCTGCGTAAGGGTTAGCCTAAGCTAACCAAATAAAGGAGCCGAGAGCCTGGAAGGGTCAGCGAGAGTGGAGAGGGGACTGGGGGGGCCCGACGAAGGTAGTAATGGTGTTTGGGGGTTGTGGCACAGGCTATTGGTGGTGGTGGTGGTGGTGGTGTTGCAGCGCAGGAAGGGGCTGGTGGTTTGGTGGTGCGGCTGGAAGAGGTGTTAGCATTAGTCTCTTTTTGGCTCTGATACCAAGAAGAAATCGATTTTTCTTATTATTCAATGTCAATGTACAGAGAATATATACAACTATGAGAAGAAACAAATAAAGGAAATAAAAGAGAAGAAAGGAAATTACAGATAGGAACAAATTAATACAAATAAATCTATTCCTAAACTAACGTGATCCATAAATTATGGGAATAATAACCCGAATATTCCAACACTTTATAAATGACCATTTTGCCCTTGGGCTGTTTTGTCACAGAAAAGTTCTTTTAAGAGGTTTAATTTATGCTTTCTTTGCTAATTATCGTATTTCAAACAAAGTGAAAAATCTTAATGATTGTAAAACATCGTTAAGTATTTGTAATAAGTGGTTGTCAACGGGAAGTTGGAGTATGACGAGTATTACGATACTGAGCGAGAGCAATTGTGAAAATGGATAGAGTAAAGAGACTTTGGGTAAGTCAGATCACAAGAGTGAAAGTGTAGATTGGGAAGATGAATCTCTAATGAGAAGGTGGACAAGAATGGTAGAAGTGGGATGAAGACTTGGGAGTGCGTTGAGTACATTATTGATATGATAGAAAGAATGTAAAATGGTCAGAGGATAATGGTAAATGTAGTGGAATGCTATCTTGGTCGTCCTGGATTCCAACAAGGTTGGAGAATTTTGAGAATGTCAGATTTCATCCCAAGGAAATTTTAAAGTGTTTAAAATGTTTTAAAAATCAAACTTTTGTTTGAGTAAGAAAATTTTGTTAAATACTTGTAATAAGATATCAAGTAGACTTTGGAAGACGAGTATCGCGGAAGGATATGGTATACTTAGTGCTTGGGACACAACAGTGTTGGACAAATGAACGAGTTCTACATGAGCAGGTCATAAAGTTGGAAATTCTAAAGTAATGGATTAGTAAAATGTTGTACACTTGGACTTAGTAAGCTGGAGGTAGTACTACTAAACGAGTTGACTTGGGTATTGTTCTAAAGGGAACTTGATCTTGGTTTAAGTATTTGAATAACCCGAGGTTATGAATGATTTGAAGTTTTGAACATTTAGGAACTTGATGAGATTCGTAAAGTGTGAAGCACTTAAAGATAATAGTTATGAATGGGTGATCTTGAGTATGGACACGAAAGGTATGTGAATTGGGAGTTAATAGGGAATTTATTGAACACAATGAGACTATGGTACTTCATTGGGAAGATTAAATTAATGAGTTGTCTTCAGGTGGTTACGAGAATAGTATGAATACTTGAACAACGGGTCCTTCGAGAACAATGAATTTGGGATTAGAATAGCAAAGATAAATGATTAGAGAAATCTGAATTGGAGTTAAGTCAGGCTGACTAAAATTATGAAACATTGAACTGTTGAATAAGGTATAGTGATTTGAGATGATATACAAAGAATATACGCTTAGCATAAAGGGTTGTGAGAAAACCAGTAAGAGTTGAAATACAGAAGTGTGATTGATATAGACTTATGTAAAGGTGAAAGTGAAACACCAAAAATTTTGGGAATCGTATAACTACGTGATGGTAGGGGATCCACTTGGACTGATAAACTAAAGGATAGTGAACCAGTAGGGTATGGGACATGAATGTAATACACTACAGTTGAGATCTCCGACAGAAAAGTAATTGACTCGGGGTATATGTACACAACGTGTATAAGAATGGATTGTGAATGGTCAAGTGTTTGAGACATGAACGAGTTATGATATGAACATGGGAGTATGGTTGATAAACTTTGAGGTATATGTGTGATTGACTAAGTCAAGTTTGGGTTCACAACATTATTGTTGCGACAGATATTGGGGTAATTGTGTGTGGAAGTATTATATGAGATTTCAAAATAATTTATTTTAAAACCATGAATGAGAAATGTATTTGACTTTGTTAAAAGTTTAAATTGAAAGTGTAAGGTGTAATCTCCTATGCTAATCGATGATAGTTCGAGTACAGAAACTGAGAGATAAATGACAAGTGTATTGACCTCACCGAGAGTGGTTCGGGATAGTAGGTAACCTTGAACAAGTAAAATGGAGTAAAATTTTCAATTGAGAATCTGAATGGTGTCTTACGAATCATGTATGATTGGACTTATAAGACGAGGTTGGATTAAACCGAACTGGAATTTTTAAGGAATGAGAGTCGTTTGAAAACGTGTTATTGTTCTACGGGTATTTCACGATTAATAGGATAAAGGATGGAATTCATGGTATATGAAATAGTTGATTGAGGCATTGACTTACCGACAGTGTATAAATGTATGATAGTACTCAGTTTTGATTATTTTCAGATGAAGAATTGTGTATGGTTGTTAGCCAGTTGAGACGTGTTGGAAACGACTGTTAGTCGAAAAGAAAGATGGGTGAAAATGAGGTGAGTTATTTATTTTGTTTTGGCTATGGGGATGAACTTTAAAGTTCAAAAAAGATGTGACAAGTACAATGAAGGTATGTGTGGGTTGACGTGTGATGTCGTGATATGATTTAATGTCAAGATGGACTATTGATTATGTTCTCACAGGCATTGATGTTCTTATTTATCGAGATGTTTCTGTGTTGTTAGTATTCGATGAGAATCTTCAATCGGATTGAGACAGAGGCTCCAAGGATTTATTTTTCTTAAGAGCCTGAGGATTTATTTTTCTCGTGAGATTGTAATATCTTAGAGGAGATGTGTAGTTGTAATGAGACCAACGTTGTAAGTACTTATGAGAAGTCTTGTAGCTTAATGAGATGGTATAAGTTTGGGGACAAACTTCCTTTTTGGAGGGGAGAGTTGTCATACCTGTCCCAGAAAATCTTTTTATTTTAAAGGCATAATTGTCTTAAATGGAATTATTAACGTGGTTTAATAATTGTGGATGAGGTTGACCATGAGTCAACGGAAGGTGTCAAGGGAGGACACGGGAACATGGAAAATCATATTGCATTGGCATAGCTAAATAACATTTATGTAATTTAAATGTTATTTGACTTATCTGGTATTTTCATGAATAGTAATTATACCAGTGTAGTATAATTTCTGATAGTTTTGATATAGTTTTAGATCGTCTGAACACTGTGGTAAGAACATGAGTGATACGTTGCTTAAAAGGTAAGTTGTGTAGAGATTCCATAGAATTTAGTTTTCGGAACGTAAATTTGGTGACAAACGAGACTTAGTCGAAAACTTTTGTAGATTTTAATTTTCATCCGTAAAGTTATAAAATGGACGTGTGCGACGTTTTAGAGATTAATTAGAAGTTTGAGAAACTCGCGGGGAAGTAAACGCGATTTCTGGAAAGTTTATCTATAAATAGCAAGGGTGAGAATTTCATTTGTCATAAACTTTACAAAATATAGTTAGAGCGGAGAGAGAAAAGGGAGATTATTGCTACGGGCTTTACAACGACGATCGGCGACATTTCTTCTGTCTGTTTTCAACCAAAATTCATATTTGAACTCCCCAAGGTAAGGGCTACGTTTTGATAGTCTTTAGGCCATGTTTGGCTAAGTTTTTATAAATTTCTAAATATAGGAATTTGGGGAAAACACGTGTCAACTTGTAGGTTTCGCGTAGGATATGAGATTTGGCGTTTAATCGGGCTTCTAGTCGTTCCCTCAAAGTTATACGATGATAGCTTGAGGTATGAATTTCTAGCCTATGTTATATAGGTGAAATACATGTTTTATATTTCGATGACGAAATTATGATTCAGGCAAAATCCATGTGTCAATCTTAGGCCCGTTAATTATGCACGCACTTAAATGTGAAAAGCATGTCTAATTTTATGCGAGCACGTATATGTGTTAAATGAGTATGTTTATGTGCCTATGTGGGTTAAATGGGGATTTGTGCTAATTCACTGTGAGACGTCCTCTCGAAGGGGGAGGATTAGTAGTGACGACGGTCACTTGCAGAGAAAGGCATTTATGTTACATGTCAAGGGGCATGGGTCATGGTTGAGTCGTAAGACTTTGGATCGGTGAATGTGCACTTATTCCCTAGAGACCAATAGTTATGTGTTATGATGAGATTAAAGCATGATTTGTCATATATGCATATGTTAGAAATTGTGCACTTAGCATATAGCTCTCCATTGCAGGTATGAAGAAAGGCAATAGGAAGCGAGAAGAGTGAGGTCAATGGGAATGCCGGGGATCCTATTATATATGTTTTGTCTTCCTTGCCAATCATTGTAATAATGAACTTTTGAATAGCTAGAACCATGGGTTTAGCTTGGAAGTTTTAGTGTGGATTTCATGATGTTGTAATAGGTATTAAAACTCGTGGATTCGTGTTTTGAATGCGTGCTTTGTCAAATTCGAGGTTTAAAGGAATATGGATAGAGTTTTGTGAATTGCGCCAAACAAGCCTTAGCTTGTTCCGCTATTGTTTTTGTTCATCGTTAGTAAGCCTAAACCTTGTTTTGATAGCATGTTATAGCTTGTTTAGTTGGAATTAGTATGCATATTTGGAGTGGTGTAAAATGGTGAAGGTTGGATGCCTTAAGCAAAATTTTGCAGCATTGAGGGAATTCTGCTAAAGGGTCATTCAACCGGTCGAAGGGGGTCGTTCGACCGGTCGAAATACCCCCTGCCAGAATTCTTTTTCTACCTCTTCCGGAAATTATTAAAAGGTTTTGATTCGTTCTTAGGGTACCTTAGGGATCCCTTTCAATATGAAATCATTCGTTTCAAAATATCATTACGTTTTCAATTTTATACGGATTTTACAACTCGGAGGGTAATGTTTCTTAAAGTTTTATATACTCAAGGTTGTTTAAAGTTTTTTCCCGCTGCGTATAGTTTTTGTTGAGCTTTGGTCGCATGCCACGTGTCCTGTTTTCGCACATTAACGGGATGGGTTGTGACAAGACTATTCAGAAGAGTATACTAACGAAGGGCATGGATATGCCAGCTGAACAAAAGATTCTAGTCTGTTATCATCTTAGGATTTCCTTTACGTTTCAGAACTATCTTTTGTTTGTTGTAATAATTTAAGTGGTATCGATCGCCCAAACTTATAATTTTGTGGTTTTCATTTGGAACTGCTGTAATAGCCTAGTAGCGAACACTTAAAGTTCTCCCATAAATATCATTAGATGTTTTATAATTCCTTCTTATGTTATAACCATGTAGAATACTCGAAAGGACAAGTCAGTCTCATGTAACTAGTCATGGCTCACGGATCCGGAAAGAAAAATTTTATTTCCCTCTAATTTTCGCTACTCCGGGGTGTGACTCGTGAATCCCCGTAAACTCAGCCACCCTCAGGTTCAACTTCCTAATTTTGCACCTACCAAGCCACCTCAACTTTAAATTTCTGAATTTGCCCTAAGCGAACAATCTAACCAAACTGATCTTAAGTGAGCCAAGCTCGGTAAACCAAAATGTGCTCAACTTCCCAATGTCCTCAGCATCTACCACACTCCTAGGAAAACTCTATGGTGTGCGTTGGTAGTTTGTATAAGGCATGCGTGCATGAGAAGAGAAATGTGAGGTTGTATGAAGCGCAACCACAAGTCACTTTGATGTGAAAAAGTGTAACTTGATAAGTAAAATTGTAACTTGATGATAAAAAATTGTAACATGATGATAAAAATTGTTACCACAATGAGAAAAAAACTATAACCGATGAAAACATTGTAACCACCATTATATTGTAACCGATCAAATTTGGTTCAAAATCTAATTTCATTTGAGAACACTTGTCAGTTTTTGACAAATTTGGTTGGAAATCATATATATACTAGTAGCTCGGGTGGAGTCTATGGAGATGCACCATTTTGAGCTGTAAAAATGGACAGACCAAGTTAGAGGTGACCTCCCTTCTTGACTTTCGTGTTTACCTCCCTAGGGAGGATGGAGGGCCATACCCAATAGAACTAGTGGTGGTCTATTATGGTTGTCAAATGCTCTTCAGTGGATAAAGAATATTTTCTAAACCACCCCCAAGGAATTCCAGTTAATCTCCATATTAAGGCAGCCCAAATTGTTGTAATGAATTATCTAATGAAGCAAAGATAAATGAGAAATACAAAAACCAATTAAAAAAAATAAAAACAGACCCTTCATGAAAAACCATACCATCAATGTACAATTACACAATAAAATCTATGACAATTAGTAATATGTATTACCATTCAAACTTTTGAGTAATTAGATATGCAATAGCTCTTATTGTAGGGATAATTGCTTCCATTACTGATTAGGACTCAAGTAAGCCACCATTTAGGAGAAGGGCTTCTTAAGATTCTATAAAAGGCATGAAGTCAACTTTCCTGCATAGAATTACTATGTATCAGGCTAAGAATAGTCTCATATGTACTTTGAATTTGTAATAATTAAGGGTCATTTTCATTGAGGAATTTGAAGTGCCCTTGAAGTTTGGTCCGTGTCTCATTTTAATCCTTGTAGTTTTAATTGTATCTGTAGAACATCATACACACAAGCATAGAGTTGGGTATAGGTCACTTACCTAGCGGAATAACCCAACTGATTGCCGAATAGTGTTGTTAAGAGCCTAATCAAGAACCATAAACCTGCTGCACCTACATTGCTTCCTTGTACTCTGTTGTGTATTGCATTAGTTGTAGAAGACGCTACTAGAGTGGTCTCCATCAATGTCACGTGCTAAATCCCCAAGCTCCATGGTGATGGATTTAGAGAGAGAAAACTGTGAAAGGTGCCGGCTACTAGGGTAGTATATATGTCACCCTAATATGTGTGTGCAATATATCTATATATAGGCACACACCCTAGGTCACCAAGCCAAGGCACATTGGACCCGGTCCAATGTATGTGGGTGCACAAAATGACCCACAATTTTTTACATCTCCTGTTGGGTTTGTGCCCTCAAACCATTACTTTATGTATGAGACATTGACATTTTAATATATGGATATCAGCTTTACGTTTCATTGTATATGTTTCTTTCATGAGATGATTGTTACTCCTTAAGTATCATAATAAGTAATTCGTGTGTATGAGATATATACAAGTGAGATACGGGTTACTATTCTTTGATATTGATAACTTGTCATAGTGGATGATGAGACTGGATATCTCATCAGGTATACATTGTAGCATGATTAACTACCATTGGATGGAGTGATAAATCTCAATCACTAGAGTGTGACTCGTAGTTAATATGCTAGTGCTTATAGTGCATTGACGGACCTAAGCTTTCCTATTGACACTCAAGACTGTCAAACAGTCGATAGGAACTTATAACTTGTATAAGGTACGTGTTCTCAATCTTGAGACGATTATGAACACAGACTGTGGATATGGCTGCTTTGACTTACCAATCAGTGAGGTCTATAAAAGATCAACACCTGGGTATCTTGGGTATGTCATGTTCATAGGGTTGTGAACATATATTGTCAAGATAGAATCTACCCTCTGATTCAGAGTAAGCATTCCCTTGAGAATATCACCAAGTTGATTACTGAGAACTGCAGTCTTGTTGATAAGTAGTTATCAACATGTTTGGTAATCATGAGATGTGAATGGGACTCAAGGAATACAAGAAGTAATCATGATTCAGGTTGACAGTAACAGTTATCCGAGTACCTGAATATGATTACGAATGCTGAAGGTAGAGGGACATTAGTACGTCATACAAGTCTAGTCATCACTTCGGATTTGTTCTTTTGCGTTGGAGTTCAGTTATCGTTTTATAGTGGATTAAACATTAACTGACCAGTTAGTTAGTTTGCTGATCAAAGAGTTTGGTCATGGTGATTAACAAACTGGTCTGAGCCAACAATAAAGAGCCTAGGAGGTCCCACTCTTAGCTCCGCTAGGATGCTTGGAAAGGCACTTGAGGATCTTGTCATGAAGGGTTTGATCAATCGAAGTGTCTCGATCGATTGAAGTCTTGACATGTTCGATCGATTGAATGTGTTTCGATCGATCGATCGAGGTCACTTCGATCGGTCGAACGTTAGGTCGGTTCTGGGAATCTACAAATAGGGCAGCTGCATACTGAATATTTTTAATCGTTGTTTTTATACGTAGAAGCTGCAGAAACTGTTTAGGTTTTTCTAAACCTTCTCTATCCTCTCTATTAGGGTTCCCACTAACACTAGCCTCTTCGGGAGCATCCGGTGGAGTCATAAGAATGAAGACCATCTAGTGGAAGCTGCTGGAAGTTAGAGATTTCAGAATTGGGTTCAAGACCGTCAGGTATAATTCTTGTCCCCTCTTGTGTATGCATCTATGGAATTGACGAGTTGTAGATCCTGGGCTACCAATAAGTTTTTGAAACTTAATCTTTCCACTGCGCGTTTAAAATATTTACTTTAAACCTAGTTTTTCTTCATCTCCCCCTCACCCACATAGGGTTTGTTACTAAAATAATCTCTCAAAATAGAACTTCTCATCTCTTCATATAGGAAAATAGAAAGTGTGACCTTATGAAAAGAAAGTACAGCGACAGGAGTGTAATACCAAATCATCACCATAACCAGCAAGACACATCACTCGGAAGCTTCTCGTGTATGCCTTAGATGATTCAACCACACCGGACACAACATTCTCAATCCCTCGGTGAAAAGAAGTGTTGCACCACCTCAATGTAATGTACTCATGACATATCACTAACAAATATACGATTGTCGCAAGCCTGCTAATGAGTCACAAAAACATGGTGTGTTATTGAATGGTCTTCCCTGAGCCCACATGTCAATCTGACTAACTTGACCGCTTGCCCAGACACACCCCATAAAACGGAATTATCTCTTCGTCCTAGGATAGCATGCTAAAGTAGCTATCATCAAGCGTCCTCTTCATGACATAGTCTCAAGTCATGAAGGCAACCAGTTTTTAGGATAACCAATGTCTTGGATATGCTACGTGGCTCACACAATAATGAAGAGGAATCCATTGACTGCTCCACAATTGATCGCAAAAGCACATACAGTATGAAATGTATGCTATAGCGTTCTTCCATAAAAATGGGCATGTCACTCTGTGTTTAAAAAAACAAGTAATGCCATACGAATCTTAGTCTAGACGTTACATAAAACGTCTAAACTGAGTTTCCCAGCACAGTCGCCCCTTCTAGCGCCCGTCCGGAAACTCACATTTGGCTATAAACATGCTACATAGAGTTGTGGGATCTCTCTATGTTCGACCAAATATAAAGATCTCATCTTAACTCCATCTAAGGCGACATATAAAAATAATAAGGGTTTATATCTAGCTCGCTGTTGTTACACTGCGTAGATATAAGTGTTCAAGCTCGCTTTCTAAGCGCTATGGACCCTTATGTCCTAGCTGGCTATCTAAGTGCCATGAACACAAATGTCTCATCTTGCTCGCCATCTAAGCGCCATGGATATACATGTCCTAGTTCGCTATCTCGGCGCTAAGGAGAATCACCAGTGTGAGCAGGTCGATTCAAGCCCGGTGACATATTAGAAAGGTGCATTTATTCCATTCATATAACAAATATATATGTATGAAAACCAACTAGTTTATTATTAAATGATAATAAAAAAACTAGAATAACAATGTCAATAACACAATAAAATGTCCAAGCACATCAAATCCCCAGGTGGAGACGTGTCTCAAGACAACTTCCCTTTATGCAAACCATATCTCAAATGTGACAAAAATGAATGTCTACGTGCTAGAATGGTTTTTGAGATCTTTTGCATATGCCCAGGTTTATGTGCCATCGCCATAGATCAGTACAACCTCATCACTTATGAGGTGAAGAGCCTAGTCACTGCAAAAACTTTTTAACCAAAACAGCTCCTCAAATAGCTATAGAGCACACAACATATTATGCTTCCATCGTGGATAGCATAAGGCAAGGTCCGCAGTCCTGCGAACATATCGCAAGATACTCTTCACTACTCTTTAGTGATAGGACCAGGGTTGCTACAACAATGACTAATTAAACCAACCGCATTCCAGACATCTGACCGCGTACACACATTAGCATACTTTAGATTCCCTATTACGGATGCATATGGCAAACTGGACATTTGTTTCCTTTTCTCATTATTCTTAAGACATTGATCTAAGGTCAGGGTGAGTCCCTTTAAGGATGTCAATGGGTAATTATGCATTTCACATGAAAATGTTCAAAAACCTACATCTTGTAAGTCCCTCGAGACTAACAAAGGAGCTATTGAGAATAATATCGCACAATCTAAACTCCCAACACATAGTTGGCATCACCTATATTCTCAATCTCAAACTGAGAGGACAACCACTCTCAAGTTGCGACAATGGAACTCATCTCATTCCCAGCTAGAAGAATGTCATCAACATGCAAAGAATTATAACACTTTTCTTGGACCGTTTAATATGCACACATTGTACCACTGCTTAGCCGATTGCTAGCTTGAGCTAATAAACAGATCGTTTGAGATGGCATACTTTTGCACTCATTCCCTTTGGTCATAAAACCAATGGGTTGATCCATTTTTATCTCGTCTTATTCTCCATTGAGAAAAGAACAGTTTAAACATCCAACTAAAAAGGTTCCAAAACTAAATTTGCGACAATTGCTAGGATAAGGCGAATGGAGTTAGATCTCACCCATTAGGAGAACATGTTTCCATGGTCTATACCCTCTCTGGGTACAAACTATCACCACAAGGCGCGCCTAATACTTGTCAATTGAACCATCTGCCTTACATTAGATTTTGAAAACACACTTGTCTCCAATAGTCTTACGCACAAGCAGAAGGTCTACTAACTACCAGACCTTATTTGCATCCATAGTGCTCATCTCATTTGGCATAGTAACTACCCACTTAGCTTCAGCAGATAAAGAAAAAATGCTTCAACAAAGAAGCAGGCTCATTCTCATCCACTTGTGGACACATTTGCATACATACGAAAATGTCTTCCTCAAATTCAAAATAGCAATAGGGAACTTTTTCCCCATCACAACAGTGTAATACTTGAGAATCTTGAGTGCCTAGTAGTGTACTCCCACTATCTAGTACACTCCCACTAGTGTCTAGCGGTGTAATCCTACTTGGCTGGAGACTAGTACCATTTTATAGTGATTACTGGATGTGGATTCTCAATCTCCCCACCCTCACTTAAAGATGGTATGTTGTCTTCAACATCCTCCAACTCATAGAGGTCAAGATATCTCTTAGTATTACCAACCTGGGGAAGTCATTCTCAATATCACGTGACACCATTTCTGTCATTCCTATACCCGATTGTTCATTATACGTAACATAGCCTCTTGAGTTATTAGAATATCCTATAAAGATATGCTTTTTAGCTCTTGGGCATAGTTTCTTACACTTATACGAGGTATAGTAAACATAACCTCCTCAGCTCCATGGGCTCAAATGCTCCAAAATGAGCTTTTCGCCTTTCCATAGCTCATAAGGGGGTACAAGTAACTGACTGAGAAGAGGCACTCTAGTATATAGGCAGCAAACGAGAGTACATCCCCTCAAAACAACATTGGGAAGTTGACTTACGCCATCATAGTCCTAGCCATATCTAGGAATATCCTATTCCTTCTTTCTGCAATATCATATTGTTGTGGAGTTTTCCAGAATAGGAAGTGTCTGCATTTTCCCTTTTTCCTCACACAGTTCCCTGAACTGGTTAGATAAGTACTCGCAATCCTTATATTGCGCAAAATTATCTATAAAAGTGAAAAAATGAGAGGCGCCATGATGTGCCTTTACAACCATAGGTCCACAGATATCTGAGTGAACTAGCTCTAATGCTTGAGTAACTCTAATAGCCTCTCTAAAAGACTTTCGGCATGCTTTGCCAACTAAGCAAGACTTATACATAGGTAGGTCAACCTTAGCGAGTGGACCCAAAAGGGCTTCTCGAGCTAATCAAGTCATCTTATCACATCCTATGCGTTCAAGTCCAGCATGCCATGTCTCAGAATAAATGAATAACAAAGGAAACTAGAATTTATTAAAACAATTCTTAAGCAGTTATCTCTAAATAACTATGTCCTATTAACACTACCACCCAAAAATATCCATCCTATTACCACTGAATTGAAAAATGCTCTCGACTGTGCTCTTCCACCTTATTAGCCTTGGGCGCGGCGCAAACTTGCTAGCCCCACCCTGCCTCTTGGCGAGTGAACTCTTACCATTGCGTTAAGGCCCACTAGCTTTGCGCTCACTTCCACTTATAGAAGTTGTGGTTAAGAGTGTAGCAATACGGTTCGCCTTACCTTTTGGCGCTCCACATTTAGCTCAACATGTCAGGGAATGTCAAAAAACAAAATTTAACATTTCCGTTGTAGGTCATGATTTGTTTCCTGCAGACCCGCGAATCAGGCAAAGAACTAATCATATCCTAAAACTGCAGTTCGCTAGTAAAGATGTTTCCAGTAATTTGAAATCACGAATCATACCTGACATCGACCTTAGATGTTCAGTCATCGTGTACTTGGAAAGTTTCCTTCACTTTCCCAAAATTCATAACTAGATGATCAGTCTAGTAGTGAATGTGTCACCGAAAACAAATTCGACCTGATCTCACAATACTTTGGCTATTGTGTAGTACATATACTTTCCAACAAGATCATGGTGCATGCTACTTATCATAAAGTGCGTGCTATGATCCTTCTCGAGCCAAGTGTCATAGGCTTTCAAGGTTATAATGAAATTAGGCCGGAGGCCCATTATTCGGTTCAATAGTTTGGACTATAGAATAAGTCTATAGCCCATAAGCTCTTACTTATTCAGTAGGTATGTTACTTTGTAGTGCCATATTACAAAAATTAGTCCATTTAAAATTGTTATCTTTTGTAAAGATCAATAAAGTGTGGTTTGAAACATTTGAGAACATGCGCAAGGGATTGACATTATTATTTGCACATTTCATAAATTTTGTTTTAAAATCCATTTACAAATGAATTTGACCCTTTTTACAATTTAAGACAAAAAAATTTGCTATTGCTCATTAATCAAATCTCAATTTTGTAAATCAAGAAAAACCTTTTATAATTGATTTTTCTAAACAAACATCAATTAGATGAAACAATTACCTATCTAAGATCATCGACAATGATATAAAGTGCGCATGGACCCCCACGTGGACCCAAATTGACAACTTAGAGCTCATGCAAAGGTAATTCAAGTGTATGATGCATAAACAAAGAAAATCATCCCTTTACAAATAGGCTTTTTCTATACCGGACTCGTCCTCACATTACATTCATAGCCCCCCCCCCCCCCCCCCCCCCAAAAAAAAAAAAAAAAAAAAAAATAGGGATGCTTTGTTCATAAACATATACAAGAACATCCTTAAATATACATCGTGATGACACAAGCTCTACAAATTGTGAATAAAATTGTCTATTCATTTAATCCAAATTAACGTATTAATCACATATACCAAGCACTCATGCGGTCTATTTAAAATGAAAGGACTAATCCATCACTCCATTTAAGGAGGATGATTAGAGGTCTCGGATCATCCAATCACAAACAACAGTAATTAAACGTGACCAATAATGCAATGAGTCTCTAAAATAATAAAATGTGCAATAAAAATTATTATTGCACATCCCGGATAGCTCCCATAAGCCAAGTAAAATCAGTGAAAAATTATGAATTTTTCACTAATTTGAACACAGTTTTAGGTTTTAAAACATATTTTAAAATCAATTCAGTACGGGCTTTTAAATTAAAAAATTAATTTAATACCTCATGGGAAAATTTAAATAACTAAAAAACTGATTTTTTTTTTATAATAAAATTTTCAAAATTTAACAAGGCCCAAAGAAAATTTTGAATTAATTGAACAAAATAAATTGATCCAGTTAAACAAAACTTAACTATGAGCAACTAAATTCCAAAAAATACAAATATTTTTTGAGGAATTTGTTCTCCAAAGATTTTCAGTAGTCTAATATGGTGTTCTAAACACCCCATATTAATTTAAAAATTAATAGTCTATTTTGACTATTTTAAGCAATTAAATAAATGCACATAAGCATAAATTTTATGCTCTAAAATACCAAAACAAAAATGAGATAATTCACAAAATTTTTCTCAAGTCTCCAAACAGTATACAAAAACACCATTCATTAAGTTCAAGAATTAACAACTTTATTTGTTATATTTTAAGCAATTAATATTGCGTACTCAACACAATATATGCTCTAAAATATATCCCAAAAAGAGAAAAAATTCACTAAAAACTTCTCAAGCTACCACTAGTGTGCTAAACACATTGTATTAATTCCTTGAACTAACAATCAATAAAAATATTTTAAGCAATTTAATACGTGTACAAAAACACATGATTATATGTTCTAAAATATTAATATGATTTAGATAATTTACCAAAAACCATCTATGGGTCTCACAAAATTTTATATAGTCTCAAAACAGTATCCCTTATGTCTCTTATTAATTACAAAAATTAATAATGTATTTTGGCTTTTTTAAGCAATCAAATGAATGTCCATAAACATTAATTATATGCTCTAAAATACCATAAATATATGATTATTTAAACAAAAATTATCTTAGAGACCCTTATAGTATACTAAACACTACATATTAATTTCAAAAATTAACATTCATTTTTTGGATATTTTAAGCAATTAAAAACATATTTAAAACATATCTTTTATGCTTTAAAATACCAAAAATAATAAAATAATTTACCATAAAATTATTTCTGGTCCCACTCAGTGTCTATAATATAGGAAAAATAAAAATTTAATTTTTCATATTCTTTTTTAGAATTTTAAAGCAAATAAAACAGTTTAAACATTATAAAAAAAAACTATATATTTTAATAACAGAAATTGTTTTAAATACAAAATAATTAAATAATGTTGTGTAATATTTTAATAAAAAATATATTAAAATACTACGGGCCAAGGGGGACCCACACTCGCCGGAAGGAGTGTCTCCGGACCAACGGTCGCCGGCGAGTGAATCACACTCTCTAGAACGCGAGTGAGCGTGGCCCAAAAAGGTCATCTTCAACCTAAACCCAAAAAATTGTAGTAGCAAGCTACGCGGGGTCCCGACTTTGCAAGGCTATATCTCTTTGGATTTTGATCCACAAAACTTGTATTAATATGGTTGGAAAGCTCTCACGGAGTAGAACAAGTTTAAGCCAAAAAAACAGAGGCATTGAATGATTAAATCTTCCATAAAATTGGATCAAAGTTGAAAAAAAATTTCGTTTTATTGACCCAAAAAATTTGGTTTTGCAGTATCTCACTCGTTTGAGATAATCAGGCCATGGGACTTTATGGAGGGACTCTAGGGTCCATATGGGACACAACCATGTAAAATATTCGGACCCCTATTGGAGTTTTGTATTAAACCCACTTCAAATTCAATTTTTCAAAGTTTTGATAAAAAAAAAACTTGAAATCCATCAATGGTGGATTCGGCTTTGGGCATATATGGGCGAACAACAACTTATAGGCTCTGATACTAATGTAGAAAATAATGCACACAAGCATGGAGTTGGGTATAGGTCACTTACCTAGCGAAATAACTCAACGGATCGCCGAACGGTGTTGTTATGAGCCCAATCAAGAACCACAAACCTACTGCACCTACATCGCTTATGTGTACTCTCTTGTGCATTGCATAAGTTGTAGAAGACGCTACTAGAGTGGTCTCCGTCAATGTCACACGCTAAATCCCCAAGCTCCATGGTGATGGCTTTAGAGAGAGAAAACCGCGAGGGAGAGGATGAGAGAAAGAGAGGTGGTTGGCAACTAGGGTTGTATTGTATGTCACCCTAATATGTGTGTGCAATATAACTGCATATAGGCACACACCCTAGGTCACCAAGCCAAGGCCCATTAGACCCGGTCCAATGTATGTGGGTGCACAAAAAATGACCCACAATTTCTTACAGTATCAATTTGGTCCCTCAAGTTTTTATATTCAAGCAATGTGGTCCAAATGTCCAATTCGGTGAGAAAAGTTTATAGAATTTACTCACATCCTATGTACTTACACACTTTTTTCGGGCAAAAATAGAACACCACCAATCTCTCCACCCACATATCAGAGGAATTGTGCTTAGCAGCGGGTGAATTCCGCCAAGTTTTTGAAAAAATGACACATTCAGACTGTGTTGCTTTTAATTAAAAATTTCAGGAATCAAATTGATCAATTGAAACTACACGAATTAAAATGAGACAGGGCCAAATTTCAGGGGTATATTATGTATTTAAGCCTTGTGGAATTTGGAAATCACAAATAATAATTATAATAATAAAATAGTATTCTCGTTACCCTCCAAACACTCTGGATGATGTTGAGTGTTGCTTAATTAGTATTCCACTATTAACTCTAACCACATGAATTTAAACTGATATTTCATGAATCTAACATACAGAATGATTCTAAGTATCAATCGTTGTTAGGGAGGACCATATGTCAAAGTCTTAAGATTTTGGAGGTGAGTTTGGATTTAAGTTGTGTATGTCGAGAACTGTGTTGCACTAATTTTTGTCAGTTGGGGTTGGTTCAAGTTTATTTTGCACTGGTTTTTTCAGTTTGAATGGCTTAAGTTTATTTGTAAAATATAATATGTAGTAAAATAAATGAAGTGCCCTTAGTAATTAAAGTAATGTAACAACTCTAAAATTTCTAAGTGTGTAAATAATTATTTTAATAATTATTTTTAGTTAGCAATATTATATGGGTATGCCTAGGTAAGACACGTGTCTAAAAATTTTAAGTTTGGAGAACCCGTGAATTAAATTTGTTAGTAAGCATATTTAAATCATTAGTAATACCAGTAATATTTCCTCGCTTGTTTTTGTATTAAAATTTCTAATGTTTCATTGTTATTATGACATGATATTTTGAGCTTTAATTAAATTGTATGATAGATTATTTGTATGACCAAGTTACAATTTTTGTAGAATAATAGTTTAGTTTCAGGCACTGTTTCGAGGCCCATAAGTAAGTTAATTAGTGAATTTAACATGAGAATTAAGTGTCCGGGGTATGGGTACCCTTTGGACTAGTTGTTGAAGTATTTTGAAATACATTTCGGGGTCATATGTGTGTCTTTTGGGAGCCCACAAGCCTAAACTCGGGAATTACTTTAATTATATCATTAAGAGTTATATGTATCCATCTTTAGAAGAAAAAAATAAACCCTAGCCCCCAATACACTTCTAAACACACACACACACACACACACACACACACACACACACACACACACACACACACACACACAGAGAGAGAGAGAGAGAGAGAGAGAGAGAGAGAAGAAGAAGAAGAAGAAGATGAAGAAGAAGAAGAAGGAAGAAAGAATGAAAAGAAGAAGAGAACAAGAGAGGACAATAGGGACTCCAAACCTTTGGCTTGCTTAATCATCATCAACATTGAAGCCCTAAATCGGTGAGTTAACTTGTTATTTTCTTTCAATCTCTTTTGATTGAAAATTTAAATGTATAGAATATTAAATTAGTATGGTTATAGGTTATGAGATTTAGGTTTTTTTTACAATGATTGAAGTTGTGATTTGAGATTTATAGATGAGCATTGAATATACATTTGAGCAATTATTCACTTTTCGGATTTGGGATTTTCACGAATCAGATTTGAGTAGAAAATTTATAATAAATCATACGTTAGAGTTTTCGTGATTCTGCTCGCAAAGGCCTGTAGGAAACGCAATTCTGCACAACTTTTGCCTAATAGAGTTTTTCCCAATTCTGCACCGTTTGGGCAGAAAATTTATATTTCAGTAGCAGTGAATGTTAACTCCGAATTTCGAATTTATGTTTATGAATATTGTTAGAGATGTTTTTTTTTACGGAATTATTATGAGGAATAATTTTAGTCCATATTGGTTTTGGGACTGTTTAATGTAAGGGTATGTTGGGACTGTTTTAAATAGTATTGGTGAGTATCGATTTTATATGCTATGTGTTAAGAAACCCCAACTTATTCTATGTGTGGTGTTAAATAATTATTATAAAAATACTACGCCAGAGACTTGAATAGAATTTTGGCACAAAAAAAAAAAAAAAGCCTTATCGTGAATAATCGGATAATGATAATCCATGGAATAAATGATAAATTCCCGAAGTGGTTAATGACGTGATTAAACCCTCATGAATGGGTACTTATGAGAATTAACGTAGATGGTAAGAAACTGGGAAAAGACCTTAGTGTTCACTACTCCCCGTTGTTGTGTTATTGTTTTTGGTAGCTCGCACTCTTTTACCAGTGGCTTCGTGATCAAGCTGGCTGAAAACTTGTTGAGTGTACTTTTTGCCAGCGGCTTCGTGATCAAGCTGGCCTAAGCCTTATGCTCGGCTTATATTGTATAGACGTCTTGACATATTGATCAGCCGTCCGTTGTGTATACCTGGTTTGGTTGATACCCTAATCAAACTGGCACCGGAGTGGGTGTTGGTAGTATGTCCGGGCACACATGGGATATATGTGTGGGCTGTACCATAGAGGGTGGCCAAGTGGTGAACCTAGGGAACACAAAGATAAATTAAAGGCTAATAAATAATGACAATGGAGTATTTCATAAGACTGATAAGTTTGGAATAACGAATGCGACGTTCAAGTTAGAATGTGTAAATGTTGTTTACGGACTTGTTTGCTTGGTTTGTGATAACTATATATTACAGGATGGTGGGTCTACTAACTTTTATGCAGGGCTGACTCACCATAGATATCCGACCGGTAAGTATTCAATTGTGTTTATTCGGGGTTGGAGCCACTGCCACCACATTGAAGGAAACTACCGTTCTGTCCTGAAATGTGCGTGGAACTACTGTTCTAACCCGACATGAATTATGTGTGATGATATTGTTTATTTTCTGTGCAACGATATTGTATGATATGAGTTGGTCATTTTTTTTCTTTGTGAGTACTTTTGGGAGTCTATGGGACACCGTTGTTCCCTAAGACTCGTTTTATATTTGTTTGTTAACTCACGCCAGTCATGTGACTGACCCGAGTGTGTTATGCATTCGTGTGCGTTTCTATATGAAACGTAGCCGAATGTATGTGCAGGTTTAGTAGTTGGAGATTTTATTTGGAGCTTCTGTTTGGGTGAAGAGATGGTCGCGGTGTTGTTTAGTATTAGAGTTGTACTTTTTTTTTTTTTTTACTTTATTTTATTTCTGGCAGAGTGGGCCACATGTGTATAATTGTAATAAGGATTATATATTGGGTATTGGGAACGTTGTAGTTGCTCTGAACAATGAATGTATGAATTTTATGCTTATTTATTTTCTTTCCGCTGAACTCTGTAAAGAGGGTTTTATTGAATGAACCTAATATTTCATTTGTAAATCGAAATGATATAATATGTGTAATGGAGTTTAATTTCTTTTATAATAAAAATGAATGTTTGGGAATACAAGTTTAATAATAAAGAGTTTTTCTTTAAACACAAAATCACATGTCCTTATTTAATGAGTATAAAATACTGTTTTCAATAATTATCTACTAGCCTGTGTGTCGGTGTCACTCTTGATGTTTTGGAAATTGAATATTAGTCTGGATACATGCTCTGGATTAAATATTTGATTGTCCAAAAATCGGGGTGTGACACATACAGTATTTTTGGACAATCAAATATTTAATCCAGAGCATGTATCCAGACTAATATTCAATTTCCAAAACATCAAGAGTGACACCGACACACAGGCTTGTAGATAATTATTGAAAACAGTATTTTATACTCATTAAATAAGGACATGTGATTTTGTGTTTAAAGAAAAACTCTTTATTATTAAACTAATATTCCCAAACATTCATTTTCATTATAAAAGAAATTAAACTCCATTACACATATTATATCATTTCGATTTACAAATGAAATATTAGGTTCATTCAATAAAACCCTTTTTACAGAGTTCAGCGGAAAGAAAATAAATAAGCATAAAATCCATACATTCATTGTTCAGAGCAACTACAATGTTCCCAATACCCAATATATAATCCTTATTACAATTATACACATGTGGCCCACACTGCCAGAAATAAAATAAAGTACAACAAAAAAATAAGTACAACTCTAATACTAAACAACATCGCGACCATCTCTTCACCCAAACAGAAGCTCCAAATAAAATCTCCAACTACTAAACCTGCACATACATTCGGCTACGTTTCATATAGAAACGCACCTGAATGCATAACACACTCGGGTCAGTCACATGACTGGTGTGAGTTAACAAACAAATATAAAGTCTTAGGGAACAACGGTGTCCCATAGACTCCCAAAAGTACTCACAAAGAAAAAAAATGACCAACTCATATCATAAAATATCGTTGCACAGAAAATAAACAATATCATCACACATAATTCATGTCGGGTTAGAACAGTAGTTCCACGCACATTTCAGGACAGAACGGTAGTTTCCTTCAATGTGGTGGCAGTGGCTCCAACCCCGAATAAACACAATTGAATACTTACCGGTCGAATATCTATGGTGAGTCAGCCCTGCATAAAAGTTAGTAGACCCACCATCCTGTAATATATAGTTATCACAAACCAAGCAAACAAGTCCGTAAACAACATTTCCACATTTTAACTTGAACGTCGCATTCGTTATTCCAAACTTATCAGTCTTATGAAATACTCCATTGTCATTATTTATTAGCCTTTAATTTATCTTTATGTTCCCAAGGTTCACCACTTGGCCATCCTCCATGGTACAGCCCACACATATATCTCATGTGTGCCCGGACATACTACCAACACCCACTCCGGTGCCAGTTTGGTTGGGGTATCAACCAAACCAGGTATACACAACGGACGGCTGATCAATCTGTCAAGACGTCTATACAATATAAGCCGAGCATAAGGCTTAAGCCAGCTTGATCACGAAGCCACTGGAAAAAAGTACACTCAACAAGTCTTCAGCCAGCTTGATCACGAAGCCACTGGCAAAAGAGTGCGAGCTACCAAAAACAATAACACAACAACGGGGAGTAGTGAACACTAAGGTCTTTTCCCAGTTTCTTACCATCTACGTTAATTCTCATAAGTACCCATTCATGAGGGTTTAATCACGTCATTAACCACTTCGAGAATTTATCATTTATTCCATGGATTATCATTATCCGATTATTCACGATAAGGCTTTTTTTTTTTTTTTTTGCCAAAATTCTATTCAAGTTTTTGGCGTAGTATTTTCATAATAATTATTTAATACCACACATAGAATAAGTTGGGTTTCTTAACACATAGCATATAAAATCGACACTCACCAATACTATTTAAAACAGTCCCAACATACCCTTACATCAAATAGTCCCAAAACCAATATGGACTAAAATTATTCCTCATAATAATTCCGTACAAAGAAACATCTCTAACAATATTCATAAACATAAATTCGAAATTCGGAGTTAACATTCACTGCTACTGAAATATAAATTTTCTGCCTAAACGGTGCAGAATTGGGAAAAACGCTATTAGACAAAAGTTGTGCAGAATTGCGTTTCCTACAGGCCTTTGCGAGCAGAATCACGAAAACTCTAACGTATGATCTATTATGAATTTTATACTCAAATCTGATCTGTGAAAACCCCAAATCCGAAAATTGAATAATTGCTCAAATGTATATTCAATGCTCATCTATAAATCTCAAATCACAACTTCAATCATTGTAAAAAAAAAACCTAAATCTCATAATCCATAACCATACTAATTTAATATTCTATACATTTAAATTTTCAATCAAACGAGATTGAAAGAAAATAACAAGTTAACTCACCGATTTAGGGCTTCAATGTTGATGATGATTAAGCAAGTCAAAGGTTTGGAGTCCCTATTGTCCTCTCTTGTTCTCTTGTTCTTTTCATTATTTCTTCCTTCTTCTTCTTCTTCTTCTTCTTCTTCTTCTTCTTCTTCTTCTCTCTCTCTCTCTCTCTCTCTCTCTCTCTCTCTCTCTCTCTCTCTGTGTGTTTAGAAGTGTATTGGGGGCTAGGGTTTATTTTTTTCTTCTAAAGATGGATACATATAACTCTTAATGATATAATTAAAATAATTCCAGAGTTTAGGCTTGTGGGCTCCCAAAAGACATACATATGACCCCGAAATGCATTTCAAAATACTTAAACAACTAGTCCAAAGGGTACCCATACCCCGGACACTTAATTCTCATGTTAAATTCACTAATTTACTTACTTATGGGCCTCGAAACAGTGCATGAAACTAAACTATTATTCTACAAAAATTGTAACTTGGTCATACAAATAATCTATCATACAATTTAATTAAAGCTCAAAATGTTATGTCATAATAACAATGAAACATTAGAAATTTTAATACAAAAACAAGCGAGGAAATATTACTGGTATTACTAATGATTTAAATATGCTTACTAGCAAATTTAATTCACGGGTTCTCCAAACTTAAAATTTTTAGACACGTGTCTTACCTAGGCATACCCATATAATATTGCTAACTAAAAATAATTATTAAAATAATTATTTACACAATTAGAAATTTTAGGGTTGTTACATTTAAAAGGTAAAAAACACTGATTTTTTAACTTAAAATTAGGCACCGTACCCTAATTAAAAAATGAATGTGCCTTTATCGACACCCTTTTGTTAAATGTCCAAGTCACGTAAAACGAATGAAAATGTAACGGGTGCACTTTAGTCTAGACCATATAGGTTATTGGTAATAAAACTGGAAGTATGATAGTAAAACTAAAAATTGATTAAACCACACGGAGTCAAAGCGTATTTTAACCCATGGTATTTTGATTTCCATACCATTAAAATGAAAATTTAGTGGGTTAATTACATTTTATACTCATGTAGTTAGGCCCTTTTCAATTTACCTCCTATGGTTTAAAAGTGGACACTTTTTTTGCTCAAAAGAAACTTAACATTCAAACAACCAGGCCCTCTTGAGGATCATCCTCCCAAACAGAAGAAGGAAGGTCTTCATGGGGACATGTCCAAAACAATTACAGAAGGAGGCCCAATGGGCTAAATTGTGAGCTGAAAAATTTGCAGATCTAGGGACATGAACAACGTTCCAAAAAGCAAAAAATCTAGATAATAAATCTCTTCCTTTGCGAATGAGAGAATCGATAACCCAGTCCGGTACTACAGAAGAGTTGGCCAAAGGATGGACACAAGAAGCGAGTCACCCTCGAAAGTCACAGAAGACAACTAAAGGTCAATGGCAGTCTCAATGGCAAACAAAGCCGCATTCGTCTCAGCCAAGAGAGGAGACATGGCAGCTCTCAGAGAAGTAGCAGCAAAAATGATCTTGTGCTCACTTTTGAGAACAACAACAAGCGCAATGGAGTTATTTCTAACAGCCACATCAAAGTTTGCTTTAATCCACCTAGGTGGAGGGGGCTTTCACAAGGTAACCAGCTTGCGAGAAGGGAGACTGGAGGCGCGAAGGGTCTTCTAGTGGTCAGCCTCAATCAGCTGGTTTTGCAGGAGCCAAGAGGAGAAGTTTACAGCAAGGTTCTCGAACAGAACTTTATTCCGAAAAGTCCACATCTGAACCATCGAGACCATAGCAAAAGAGGTGAATTCCATTCATTGGTTGGGATTAAGAGGAATTTGGACAGGTTAAGAATGCATTTGATCCAAAATTCCACACCATGACTATAGAAGTAAAAAAATGTTCAAAGGCCATCGACTTAGAGAACAAACGGTCCAAAAAAAGGTGGTTGTAGCTTTCAAAGGGGTGACCACATAGGGGGTATTGGAGGCTTTCAATGGGAAGAAAGCCAGAGGCCAAAATGTCTCTTGAGGGGAGTGTTTTTGCAAGAATTTTCCAAAGGAACAATTTATATTTCCCATGCAACTTGGTTTAAAAGTGGACAGTTAACCCCCAATGGTTGTGGACTAAAGTAAACTACTAAGATTTTTCTCAAAATGACCCAACAAG
Source organism: Hydrangea macrophylla (assembly GCA_033977485.1). Lineage (NCBI taxonomy): Eukaryota > Viridiplantae > Streptophyta > Magnoliopsida > Cornales > Hydrangeaceae > Hydrangea > Hydrangea macrophylla. The sequence goes on along the minus strand of CM066983.1, from coordinate 79,474,862 downwards.
GGGTCTAAGTATTAAATAAATTAGCCTCAAATAGGGGAATTTAAATGTAAGAATTAATCACACATAGACAGTTAACCCCAAACTTAGCCCCACAAAGAGGTAAAGTGTTAAAAATTAGTCTCATATAGGTGGGTCAAATGACAGCATTATCTCTGCAAAAGGGGTTAACCCCAAAATAAATATCACAAAGGGGGTTAAGTGTTAAAGTAGTTTCACTTTAATCCGAAACCACAGGGGACTAAGTGTCCACTTTTTGAAGCATAGGGGGTAAAGTGAAAATGAGCCTAACTACAGTGGGTAAATGTAATTAACCCAAGTCTATATATATAAAGACATTAAACTCCTCATTTCAGCCGCCATGAAATACAACAGTAATTACTTTGCCAAACTTGCTCCCTACCCACAAATGTCATTTTCTTTGTGTCATTTTTCAAATTACGGATATAATCATCACCTAATACACCGAATGTTATAAGTAGTCATAGTTGAACCCTTCCATAAAGCATAAGTTTAAAATCGGATTAAATACACTTACACCCCCTGTGGTTTGGCCGATTTGCACTTACCCCTCTGTGGTTTAAATTTCGACACTAATAGCCCCTGTGATTTGGACTAAAGTGCAACTATTAAAATTTGCTAATGGAGCAAGCTAAAATGACCAAATTATCCCCAAGTCTTCATAACAATGTTAAAAATAAATTTTGTTTACGTCAGTTCGTTTAGGAAGAAACATATGGTTTTGAATTGGGTGAGAAGAATTTTTGACATTTTTTAAAATTTTCTTGGTATAGGTCATGTGCTTGACCCATAGAAAATGATTTATGACTTATTTTCCTTTTAATATGATTTTCAGGGGCAAAAGAGTCATTTTATTCTTCAAATAATGGCTCCCAAGTTTAAAACCGTTAATTTGGATGGAAAAAAAATTACGGTTACACTTTAGTCCAAGCCATAAAGAATAGTAGTGTCAAAATTTAAAGCACAGGGGTACGTGCAAATCGGCCAAATCATAGGGGGTGTAAGTGTATTTAACCCTTTAAAATATTGAGTTTAAAATTGGTTTATTCAAATCCGTTAGGGGACTAAAACCAAATTGTGACACCATTGACAATATCAAGATCAGATGCATTTCGTTTTCAAGATTTGTCATATTTTAATGGGGTCCAGGCCCTTTATATATTTAAGGACTATTTGGGTTCTCTGATTTTCTAAAGAATTCTTCATCTGGATCATTCTCTTCTTCAACAAAAAAAAAAAAAAAGAAGAAGAAGAAGAATGGCTTCATTTTCTATGGAGGATTTTGTCGGAGAAGGAGCTCTGAAAGGACTACTTCCAAAACTTGTAGAAGAAGGTTGGGATGATGTACCAACTTTGAAGATTATGAATGCAGAGGATATGAGTTTAATGAACCTGACTCAACAACAAAAGGTTGGTTTGCTATCAATATCAAACCATATACATGTTTAATGTCCTAGTGTCCTACCAAACTTTATCTAGCAAGGATTCTAAATTTTTTTGGCACTATGCTCTATGATCACTTGTAAATTTCTATCATCTTCTGTTTGATTATAAGCAATTTCAAGAAAATTTAGAGATGTATCTCATAAAGAAGGCAAGGGGTTTTAAGAATTCCAGAGTCTTTTCATCCTTTTTTATTTTATTTATATGCTCTATGATCACTTGTTAATTTAAATCATCTTCTAGTTGATTATAACAATTTCAAGAAAATTTTTGTATTAAGGAAAAGTTGTTTTGAGCTGCTGAGATTTTGAGACGAAAGTACAAGACCACCAGATTACATATTTAAGTCAAAAATAGGCCTACGTAGTACGTGCACATAGCTGCTGAGATTTTCACTACGCTCAAAAGGCCGAAAGAGAAATACACAGTACATAACATAGAATTGGAGCTACATGTTGCAAGTGTGAAAATTACCAAAATATTTTCTAACAGTGACTGTGAGGCCAAGTGTAGAGTACCATCAATTTTTCTCCCAAGACTCATGATAGATTTAGTTTTTGCTATGAGAATAAGAGATTTTTGAAAACGCAGCAAATTGTTGCTTCTGATTTACGATGTTTTGTTTAGCTTTAGAGTGGATTTGATTTTGATAAAAGATACGAAAAAGTTCTTACCAAATAGACTCAAATCGATTTTCTGTCTCTTTTTTTTTTCGCCCCCTCTCTAGGATGCACTTGAAATCAGATCATACCTACACGATCGCGCTTTGATGCAATATGGAGATAAGCTAGAAGCATCGGGGAGATCTCTCCCCGAGCTTCTTGGCCTAAGCGTGTCTGATCTTTCTTCCCAACTAGGCATGAAAAGAGGCCACATCGCGCGTTTCATGGACAGAACAAGCTCTTGTTCAGACCCTCTACCACCATCATTTTCTATACCTGCAAGAAAAAGAAACACACCAATTTCTTCAAGAACCAATAGCCTATACAAAAAGGAGTTTGTATCTGTCAACTCCAACAAAATGCAGAGCTTCACCCCTGCAAAGGGAGGTGGTCCCTACGATGCATCGGTTGAGCAATCAATGGCTGAGCTGAATATCAGAGACGGGTATAGTTTTAAGGGGATTGTGGCCTCTGGGCCTGCCGAGCCAAGAGCGTGTGGGTGTGTGCAGGCTCCTGAAATAGTGGAAAGTGTTGCTGCATATACTGATATTGAGAACATATCGGTTCAGAAACTGACTCCAGAGTATAAAGTTGGGATGGAGCGTTTAGTGAAAACTAAGACACCTCCAATGAAGGCTTCTGAGTTGTGGCGCGATAAGCCAGCTGTCCTTCTTTGCATCCGCCGCCCTGGGTACTTATCTTTCTATATATATTCTCCATCCAAACATAGCCCTATAGCATGTTTGGTTGTTACTTGAATTTGAGTGACATCCTTCGTAGCTCATATGGTAATTTAGCGTGAGGTATATTGTCACGAATTAGATAAACAGTCGATTTCAGTATATTTCTTCTTAATATTATAACCGAAAAGTTGACGATATTAAGCATCGTTTTTGGAATAAGCACTTTTTTCCAAACAGGCCCTTAATGTTCTCTTGAAATTTTGCACTCTCATGGACTATTGTTTTTCATATAAGTATATACTAAACACAAACTAGCAGTACTATATATGCTCATGTAATAGTAATGCACATCAAAGTATGAACCATAGCTCTATGGTGGTAATTTCTTAGATGAAAATTCACAACTATATTAAGTTACATTACTAACGGCAGGAAATAAAAAAATATTTCACCAAGAATAGACATTCTTTTATTTCTAGAAATGTGATCAATTTTTTTTGGCCTCTTATTTGTGAATTGGAAAACAGGTGCATCATGTGCAGAGCTGAAGCCCACAAACTCTATACGAAAAAGCCCATTTTCGATTCACTTGGAATTCAGTTATTTGCAGTTCTTCATGAGCACATAGAGTCAGAGGTAAGGGTGTATTTGGAATGACGTTTTCAGATTAATGCATTCTCGCCATCAATCGTAATTATATTATCTTTTTCATTTTTAACTTATTTTAAAGAGATGTTTTATTTCAGTTACTTCCAAACCAAATGCAGCATAATTCACTAATGTTTTTCAACATCTATGTTCTTTTTTTTTTTTGAGGGAAACATCTATGTTTCTTAATGGTAATTTACATTATATGTTTTCAATCCACTCATTTTATTTAAATTGTGGGTCTAATGGTTACAGGTAAAAGATTTCTGGCCGCGATACTGGGGAGGCGTTGTACTCTACGATAGGGGCATGGACTTTTTCAAGGCTCTTGGTGGAGGGAAGCTGTTGAAGGACAAGTTCATATCGGGATTTTTGTTCAATCCACGCGCTATTGCGAATTACAAGAGCGCGAAAGCTATGGGATTGGAGCAGAATTTCAAGGGGGAGGGAGAGATTAAAGGTGGTCTCTTCATAATTGGCAAAGGAAAATCTGGAATTGCATACCAGTTTATAGAGAGAAATTTTGGAGACTGGGCTCCTATTGCTGAAGTTCTTGAGATCTGTTCAAGGTTTCAGGTAATCTTGTATGGTTCTCTAATGGTCATGCTAAACATTTCACCAAGCCAAATTATAGAGTTTGTACGATAAAAACACTATAAACGAAGAAAAAAAAAAATCACACAAAACAACCAAATTTATGGGGTTTGACTTTGTTCCAAAACTAGGACTACGTCCACCTGGCATAAGAAGGAAATAGCAGAATGTATACATCCTTAACCGCCCTTATATAACATAGGATTCTGGTTACAACTTACAAGCTACTACTGCAACAATTACCAAAATACCCCTCAAGAACGCCACTTTAATGGCATGCTATGTTGCAAAATTAAAACTATGCTATATCCTCTGCCAGATATGGCACAAGATGTGTGCCATACGGTCCGTACCTATCAACATGGCAATAACTTAACTTTTCACCAGATAAACAAATGCCAAAAACTAGTAGTTTTGCCCCAAAAAAAATGCCTCTTTTTTTTTCTTTTTCTTTTTTTTTTTTTGTTTTCAGGATTGTTCCATTGGAGCAGAGATGCCAAAACGTAGCATTTTAATTCAAAAATAAGCATTAGCATGCAGAAAATGACATTTTGCATTGCAGATGTGCTGATTTTACATGACAGCTTTTGTGATGTATGAGTTTTTGGCTAATTAGCCTCTTTTTTTTTTTTTCTTCATGGTTTTGCAGAACCAACAGCAAGGTCAGGAGTCATCCATCAGATCATCACATGACTATGAATAAGTTTGTGCTTTAGTTCTTCTATCACCACTTTCAGTTTCAAATTTGAGGGTTTATAGTTACTTGTAATTCAAGCAATATGCAGCACTGCTTGTATAATTATTTTGTTGTTATGAATATATGTTTCTCATTTATTTGTAACACAACTTATATTTGGTTTTTCATTTCGTTGTAAGACAGCTTATAACATCTTGTATTCTTCCAAAACTATGCAAGTCAGCAATAAAAATTCCACCAAGAAAAAGTAATGATCCATCTTCCCAAATTTGGTTCCAAATGGTTTTAACAGTTATACCACATGCTGTGACAGTGATTGGTGGTATCACATACCACTGTAGTACAAAGGCAAAGCATTTGGGATAAAAATTTGGGAAGGATAGCTTCATTCATATTTGATACTCCACAAGTTTACAACCTTCCATTTTAACCTGGAGACCATTAGGCTTTGCATTGACAGCATTTACTTTCTGCTTGGCTATGGTTTCATATGCACAACTTTGGAGTCTATAAGTGATTATGATGTTCAAAAAGCTAACAAAAAACGGATCCTGCAACCCGATCGGCAACTGGAAAACAATGTGAGTCAATCGCAGATATTTGTGATTGCTCAAACGCTAACCTTGAACAACTTTTGACCAAGAGATTCTTTGAAGCAGAAGCTGCGCGAAATGGGCCCTATATGTGCTTTAGACCAAATTGCATATACTGCGTATATACGGACATCTGCATAGTTGATGCACTTTAAATTGATGCTCTTTAGGCACTGCACACACACACACACACAAAATCTGGCACTTGTTGTCTTTGGTCCTCAACTCTAGACTATAAGATTGTCACTTTAACCCAAAAAATATAGAGAGATTTGTCATTGCCTATGTGTTGATTCTCATCTCTGTACAACTGCCATATACTCTTTCAGTCTTTTGGACCTTTTTGAACCAAATATTCCAACAGCAAATTTATATTGAATCAACTTCTCAGAAGATCATGATGAAGACAACAGGACTTTTTGAGAGATCTTCAAAATGTTTCAAAAAAATATGACCTTTGCTGAATGGACATCTGTGTGGATTCTCCACTGCTCTTAATCCTGCAGAGGAATTGTTCAAAACTTGGTAGATGGTGTATTTTTGTGGTCCTACTTTAAGATATTTGGATATTAGTTGTCCTATATGAGCTAGAATCTCTTCATATAAGAAATAATATGTTTAGTTAGTGCTCTCTCTCTCTCTCTCTCTCTCTCACACACACACACACACACACACACACACACACACACACACACACAACACACACACGGATCAAAGAGGACAAAGAAATGAATGGTGTACCACTAATAAAAGAATAAGTTAGCTCTTCCTGGATATACCAATATAGGAATAACTGAATATAGCCCACTTCTACTGTCAAAATAAACCATAAAGTACTGTATTAAACTTATTTTAGGGGTGGCATTAAACAAAGCAATAAGAAAGAGGTTAAAGTTTAAACCCCCCCAACCCAACCCAATAAAAAAGCTCTGAAATAAGAAAAGACTTTTTTCATTTCCATTGATGAACAAAACAAAGATTTAAGTACAGCTTCCAACAATTTCCCTCCATGAACTAAACTAGAGCACCCACCTTATAGCTCAACTCCAACATCTATGTCAATCCCACCCAGGCCAAATATCATAAGATTAAAACCAAGTACACCCAAAAAATTCTCTCATATTTAGGTATTCATTAGCTACTTGACACACATTTCTTTGATTCAAAAGTCCTCTTTTGTTGATGTAGCTACTCTGATGCCAAAAACTCTCAACTTTGAACTTTTGTGGGTCCAACTATTTTAATGCCTGAATGAAGAAATAGAGATGACTGTGAAATGCTGAGTGTTCATGGTTTCATATGAATCCAAGCTTCAACACCATACTTGGCAATGTGCCAATTCTCAAAAGAGAAAACAATCAAGGTTCAACTTTCATCTTGCCTGTTGGCAGAGACCCTGCAAATGCACAAGTGAACGCTGTGGTTAGCGCAGAATTATTAGGGCCTGTTTGGGTATCCTAACATATTATACTACTTAAAACAAGATCATGATCTTCAGTGGATTTATGTAGAAAAATGGTGTTCACTACTTGTTTAAAATCATGAACTTTTGCCTTTTCAAGAAAATACTGAAATAAGCACATACCGCCTAATCATGGTGAAGTCTTCTAAGTTGTTAAATGACTTCATATATGACGATAGGCTTTACATTCAACATTAATGTGTTCATTGTAGACGATTCTATTCAAATTGAAGTGATAACTAAACATACTACTAAGGAATTAGTTTAACATTTAATACCACTTAAATCTTGGCTGGTAAGGGGAGCACTCGCATTGAATCCCATCTGAACGACATTGTTGAGTTCATCCTCCCACGAATTGGGTATCTGTTGAAAAATAAATGAAAACTAATGGTAAATTGTAATGCCAGGTAATTATATCAGATCACATTCAAATTGCAAGTTCTCGTCATACCAAAAAATAAGTTGCCTAGCCATTCAAGATTGCTATATCTGAGTTTTACGTAGATTTTTCGGGCGAAAGGAAGAGAGGAAAACGAAAGGGCTTCACTTGATGATTTCTCGTTGCAAGAAGGTTTTGTAGAGATCCTTCGCATATAAGGTATCAGGACTTAACCACACACTGTGCTAGTACGAGGGAAATTTTACTCTAATAATTGATTCAGTCGGTTGTCCAAAATCAACGTGAAATGGAGTGAGAAAAAAAGTAAACCACCAAAAAACATCTTAATTATAGACAACAAAATATAAATTTTTTTTCCGACCTGAGGTGTTGAATCCTTGAATCCTCCACTCATGGCCATCAATTGGGAATTAATAGTTCGCCGAAGTGCGTCCGAGGAGTTTGCCATGCCAGTAAGACCTGTTTGGATCATTCCTGGTTGGGATGGATGTAGCGGAGGAAATGCCATAGTCATATCTGGTGAGAAACCCAGTGTAGATGAAGGACCAGCTCGTGACAGGATCTGCCATACATAATAAATCAGAGAGAGAGAGAGAGAGAGAGAGTGTGTGTGGTGTGGGCAGGTGTATGTTTACTCACATCTTTAGCTACAAGCCCGTCAACATTAAAGTCCATCCGTGGATTAACCGTTGCAAGCTTCATAGACAGGAACTGAAAAGTATACAGAAAGGTAATAACAACATTATTAGCTCATTGAGAGCCACACAACTTTAAAATATAACAGTTATAAAGAGAAAAATGGGCTTCAGGTAGTCAACTTTGTGAGTTCTAATGTATTAAAAATCTTTACACAAAGTGATCCCATTGAAAAAATTATGAATACTTTTTTGCTGTTTCTTATTCAATTTGATTTGTGCCAGAAAACATAGTGAAAGGGGGCGATAATCCTAAATGAGACAAGAAAAAATTGCTTATGCTGTGTTTGGTTCACAGATTTGGAGTTGGAAAGGAGAAGTGAAACGGAAAGAAAACAGAAAACGAAAAACTATACATACTTGTATAACATTTGTATAATATTAGCAATTAAAAAGGTCGCAAAGATAGGAAGAGATTAAGAAAGCATGCAAAACTATAAAAAAAATTATTATTTTTTATTTATCACATTTTCTCTTATATTTTTCCGCACTGTTTTCATAGCAACCAAACAAGGAAAAAGGCGATTTTCTTTTATGTATTTTTTTCTTGTTCGCCACATATTCCATAGACCAAACAAGGCATAATGTGGAAAAAGAAGACAGAAAGCACGTTTTAAAATACCTCAACTTGTCGTTGCAGTGACTGAACATAGTTAATGATTTCGTCAAGCATAACCGCCTTGCCTGTGACCTGCAAAATCCAATCAATTCCCATAATGAACTCTAGTAACAACACTGATTTCTACTGAGAACCTCTACTTAATTGTTCCAAATTAACGATTAATTCCAACAAGCCAACCTTGCTGCAACCAGGTACAAGGTCCTGTAGAAACTTCATCCTCTCACTGATCTTTTCCCTTCTCACCTACCATCCAAATCATTTAAATTCCGTTAAAAAAAAATTTTAGATAAAAAGGTTTTCTTACACATTGGGCTCCAACTTGTTGGCAGATCAGGTAAGGGAAAGAAAAATACCGCTCCGTTTGTTTCAGCGTAAAATGTTTTCAGGAAAATATTCACATTCAAATTGTACGTAAAAATATTTTCCGGAAAACATTTTACATGGAAACAAACGGAGCGTAAGATGGAAAACATATTTTTCTAGTGTTTTTGCTTGCTCCATGCGTAAGTAATATTATAAAATAAAATCATCAAAATATAACATGAATTCAAGAAACGAGGAAGCGAAGTTACACACAAAACTCGAACACTTCAACTAAAAAGTCTTACTCTTTCTGCAAGACTGTGGCTGTTTGTTGCTTGGCCTCTCCGAGCTCTAACATGAATATATTCATCCTTCTGTGCATCCGTAGCTTGAGAACCCTGCTGTTTACCATGTTTTCCACTGGGCTTATCACCAGTTGAAGCTGGGTTTTGATCTCCCTTCTGTTCCATTTCAGTAATATTGTTTGTCACTTCATCAGATGGTTGTGGGCCTCGCTTAGCTCGATCAAGCTCAGTATCCTACCAGTAGAAAATCACAACCAATCAGTAATCACATGTTTGGTTGTCACCAAGGGCCCGTTTGGGAATCTTTTAAAATAGGATCTGGAACAGTCCCAGTCTCATTCTGTATTTAGTTTTTGTGCGAACCATGGTTACGTTGCTTTGACAAAGAACCAGTTTCAAGAAATATATTAGGCAGTGCACAGACTACCAAGCAACAAGTGGTCATCATCATTCATTAAACACTTGAATTTATCGAACCAATACACTTATGAACCACTGTCCGCTTCTTTGCTTTACCAAACAGCCCCTAAGATTCAAAATTCCTAATAGCCTTATTCATAATATAAATCATATCAAAGTGCAATCAATTGCCATGAATAAATCCATTTAGAAAAATGGGTTCTTCTCAAATGGCCATTTCCGTGTTTCTTAAGATGACAAGATTCATTATTTTAATTTTTAAGTACCATTTTTTAAGATGAGCATAGTTTTCCTTTGCAACCAATCAAGTTCTCATCTTCTTAGTTAAAATGTCACACAAAAGTACAAGGATAACCAAACAGACCCTAAAAAAAGAAAATTCAAGCACTTGTTACCTAACAAGAGAAACAACAAGAAGCAGAGTTATACCTGACCACTTCTTTTCCTCTTCTTCGAGCCAAGTCCTTTGCTTGAAGAAGGTTCACCACCTGCACCCTCTAGCCCAGATGGCTCCTCATGACCATCACCCCCACCGCTAAATTCAGCTTCATCAGACTCATTACCGGATGCCCCAAGACCTTGTTTGGCTTCATCATGAGACCTCACAAAGCTCTCGATCTTGAGAGGGCTCAACTCAGTAGGAGAAACATCTTTGGAAGCTTCAACCATGTGAATCACCTCATTTCTATCGGACGGCCCACCCGATATAGCTTTCATTACATTGCCTAAAATACCCTCTTGAGACCCCTGAATTGGGGTGAAGTTAAAAGGGTTCATCACATCACCAAAATTCCCTCCACCGAAGCACGAGAACCTGGCCGCCCGCTCTATAAAACCCGAATCTGCCGGAAACTGAGATAAGCTTTCTGGGATAATCCCAGGAGAAACTGGTAAAAACACACCCCCTCTCAACATTGAACTGGGTTGAGTCCAACCCATATCAATAGCTCTCTCATTTCCAGTTCTGAAAGGGCCTAGTCCTCCTTTTCTAATACCTATTGGGTTTGAACTTGAAGTGCTAGCAATAGTATTGTTCTGGGCAATCAAATCAGAGAAGGCCATGTTTGGTGAATTGGAGTGGTGGTCCCAAATGGGTGGGCAAAATGAGTCCACCATGGAGGCAGAGGAACAAGAAGAGGACTCCATTAGATCTCCTTTACACACTGCCATTGGGTTTTCTGTAGAAATCAATCCCATTGATGAATTCATGAAATTTGTGTTGCTAAATCTCCAATCTGAGGACATGTTTGGTGAATGGTAGTTTATAGAATCTTCATTTCCTTTTTCTGTCTCAAATTTGTCTTTCCCACCCATATCCATCTTTGAAAGAACAGTAAAAATAACCAGAAACAGATGTGTCTGAGTGTCTCCCTCTCTCTAACTTGCCTATGGAAACAAAACTACCAAATTTGGGACAACCCAGAAACCCTAACTGCTCAATAACCTCACCAACCACAAATAAACCTATGAAATCTCTAAAAACCACTTCAAAGCATTAATTCATAAACAAATTTCTGCTAAGACCCATAAAAATAACAAATTACTTACTAGGCAAACAAACTTGATAATGACAAGTGGTTTTAAGTGATTTTCCTGAAGAAACTGAAAACACCCAAAACAGAGAAACTATGGACGCCCTAGATACAGAGAGAATTCTTAGAAGAGGGTAAATAAGAATGACCCACTTCAGTTAATGAACTCAAGAAACATAATCTGAAACATTAAAACAAAACCAAAGACCACACAAGTGTAATAGATATAGCTACTAGTACTATTTCCAAAGCTACATCACTGACTTTGTAGTAGTCTACCCAAATTGCTCAGAAAACACAAATCCAGTTCAATAAAGAGCTTAGAAAAGTAGCCCAGAAGCAATCAATCAAGCACAAGCATTGATTTCAGTATCATAAATGCACATTCAAACCTTGCAGTGAAAACCCTCGTCAGAGTAACAGAAACCCCAGCTCTGAAACACAGAGAGAGAAAGAGAGGAGAGAGAGAGAGAGAGAGAGACCCAACTACTAAAGGTATGAAGAAGATACCCATTTCAGATTCTGTGCTACTTTTAGCACTCTGACCACCATTTTGATGCTTTTTCACTGATTAAAACCTTTTATTGAATTTGGGGGCTTTGTTCAAACCTCTCCTGTTTTCAGCTCAAGCCAAACTGGTACGTACTGTCAGCGTTTCATGCTCTAGGACAAACACCCATGAAACAAAGTTAGAGAGAGAAACAGATCAGAAAAGAGACTCTGAAGCACAGTAGAGAGAGAGAGAGAGAGAGAGAGAGAGAGTGATATTTGAAAGGGAAGTGAAAAAGAAGATTAAGGGCAAACGTCCTGCATTTATACCCACGCCTGCATCAAAAAGAGAGCTCTTGATGATTAACCACCGCCACTGCTACCGTAAAATATATGTATTATTACACAAATACATATACATATGTAATGTTTATATTCAATTATGTGTAAAGCATCCCCAAGCTTTACTAAGAACTTACTCCATTACTTATTACTATTATTATTATTTTTTTTTTTTTTTTATGGAACTTACTCCGTTATTTAATCTGTGTTCATTCACTAATCTAATTTATTTTAACTTTTTTCTTAACTTTATCTTTAAGTCTTCAAATACAAAATGAACGCCTGAAGTTTGGTTCATATTTTATTTTAGTCCCTGAAATTTAAATTGCATTAATTTTATCCATGAAGTTTATATATGAATGTTCCATTTTGTCATAAAATTTGACGTAATGTACCCACTGCTATGCACAATAACTCTGATAAGCGGGTGGAGAGATTGATGGTGTTCCATATTTGTCCCCAAAAAGCGTGACAGTGCATAGCATGTGAGTAAATTCTGTCAACATTTGTCATAAAATTGGACATTTGAACCACATTGCTTCTATTTAAAAACTTCAAGGACTAAATTGATGCAATTGAAACTATAAAGACTAAAATAAGATATAGACAAACTTCAAGAATTTATTTTGTAATTAAGTCTTATTTTAATAACAACTTACATTGCCAACTCTCAAAAGAGATTAATTTTATACAATTATATTGTCCTTCATTACACCTTGGGGGAAGGACTAATAATCTTTTTATTTTTCTAGCTCATTTTCACACTTACTATTTTAAGCCTTCTGGGTTGTTTTTAGGGACTATGATAACTTCGGTAGCTTATAGTTCCCCATTACTTATTCAGACATTTATTGGGTGATATGTGTTCCATGTAATTCCTATTTTGCCCCTGTATGATACACATGTCACCGATTAAAGACATGGGTGATATTCACTAGGTGATATGTGTCACATTTTATTCTCATTTTGCCTACATATGAGACACATGTCATCCAGTAAAGACATAGGTAAACAATAATGAACCAAATTTAGGTGAGCAAAAGTACTCTCAGCTTATATATGTTGTGTTTTTATAGGTACAACAACCCATGCTAGTATAATTTCTCGTTCACATTTTTTTTATGGGTTTTGTTAACATGTGCCCATAAAAAATGAAAATAAACAAGAGGTATAATGTAGGTTTTAGTGTTCGGTGTGGGGTTCAGTATTTGTTTCCCTTATTTATTTTCACTTTTAAATCCTTAACATATGCCTTAAGATCACATATTAACAAAAATCCATTTTTCATTGAGTTGAGTTCTTGATGAATTAAAGGGAACTTGTTTTAACTAGCAGACTAAAGGTTAGATTCATAGAACCCAAATCCTAGTTATGACTGTTCATATCAAATTGCGGAGTTTCATGTGCCCAAGAGTACTCAACTTTAAAGTCTTATGTCTTTATTGCTAGAATCCTTGTGTGGATTTGGTGCTTGTGTTCACTGACTTTGTTGATCATCATTTCTTGGTGGAAGAGACAACTTAGCATTGGGTTGTCAAGAATTTATCTATGACATCTGTGAACAAGCCCCAAATTTGTGTTGGTAGAATTAGGAGTAGTTGATTCTTGAGGGGTAATGTTAATTATATGTCCTAAATTAGAATTTTAAACTTTTTAAAATTCTATTTGAGAAAAGATTTGAGAAAAGAATTTGGGAATCAAAGTTTTATTCTTGATTCTTCGAGGAAGTAAGGCTCTCAATTTATAAACATTTTGTGATTTTGAAGCATATTTCTACCTCATCTTAAAGCAACAACAGTCTCATTAGAACAAGTTTTTAAGGGCTTCTTAGAAATGCTAAAAATATAACGTGGTTCAGTTCAAATCTTATTTTCTTTCCAATTTTTTAAGAACCTAGATTATATCGTTGAAGAAATTATTAAATTTGACACAGTCTTGTGCAAGATATGCATATTCATCAAATGTTTTGTTTATATAACCAATTCACTTATAAATCATAAAATCAATTCTTTATTTATTTTTTCTTTTCAAATAGCCCCTAATAGTGAATGAAGTCCACTGTTTTACAAAAGAATCATTTCTATTTGGAGTGAGAAAACATTGTAGTGGTGTTTTTGGAACATCTTTGACCCTTTTTATTTGTTTGTAAATCCATGTTTAATTAATGCTAATATAGAGACAACCACAAAATAAAAAAAGTGCATAGTATTTAATAAAAACTTGATAGAGTAAAAATTATTTGCTGCACAAATTGAGAGGGGTTTGAGGTTACATCAACCCAACTAAATTCTCATTGCAAAAAAAAAAAAAAAAAAAAAATCACCTCCAACTTAGAAGCCGAGACAATAAAACATTAAAACTCACTTTTAAAAAAATAAATTTATAATAGAATGCATAAATAAAACAAGTTGAAAATTGAAGAGGATAACATAATTGTGGGAATTCATTCTGAAAACGGCATTAACTTACGAGTTATGGAAGTCAGCCCTTAGTTAACCTTGAGATAATTCCATGAGAATAAAAAACAGACAAAGAAAAATTCCATTGGACATTAAGAAACTCTTCTAATAGTAGTGGTCATCGGTTTTTTTTTTTTTTTAAACCCCTTTGAAAGTGCTAATATAAACTCCAAAAATAAGAAAAGCAATGTCCTACTTTTCAAATTTGTAAAACATACTTGATTTTCAATTCACGCACATACCAATAATACAACAAAAATAACTCATTGAATTTTAAGTGAATTTTAAGTGAACCTGATATTATTAAATGTAATCTAACTGTCACGTGTGTTGAGAATTAAAGTAGAAAATATGAACATTAATTAAAAAAAATTAAATAACTAAATCAAAAAGTAACGAGCATTTGACAATAAAATGGAATAATCAAATCATTTTTAAGCTCAATTATAATGTCGGTCAATGTGATTTGGTCAGCATATATGCAACTCAGTTGCCATTTGATCATATAGGTATGCCACTCATCTGAACCTCTGATTAAGTAGCCTACCTTTTTTATTTTTTTTTGTTTCTATTTTTTTTGGGGGGCTGAGCCGCTGAGCCTACTTGTTGGAAAAAGATATCACCTTACCAAATGCCAGCTCTTGAATGATCAAAATGCCAGATATGGTGTTCATCAAATGGTCTTCATTTGGCGAGGATGAAGGGAAAAAAAAAAAAAAAAGAAAACCTAATCAGACAGTGAGGACTATCACTTAGTCTCTGAGTCTCATTTTAGATGTCTTTTTTTTTTTTTTTTTTTATGTCTCAAAATTGTTGTCTATTTTCTTAAATTAGAATGCAAATTTACTTAATTTCTCAAAGTACCCTTCTTTGTAATCAATACCAAAATAAAATAAAAAAGGGTTTTGTTAACGTGTGCCCTTAGGGCATATACTAAGGTTCTAAAAAAAGAAAGAAACAAGGGATACAGTGTGGGTTTCAGTGTCCGGTGTGTGATTCAATGTTTGTCTCTTTTATTTACTTCTACTTTTAGAACATTAACATATACCCCAAGGGCACATGTTAACAAAACCCAACAAAAAAAGAAAATGTAATGATTATGAACATGTAAAAAGTAAATATAGATTCTTTTTGTCTCATTAAATAATTGAATCTCCCAAAAAAGACACATTAAATAAGACAGAGAGAGTACTATTTTTAAAGTTGACTGATCATTTCTGAACTCTAAGTAAACTTTAGAGGTCATCTATGAATAAATAAACAAACAGAAGATTATAATTTGGTTTAGAACTTGTTGCCAATTTTTTAATGTACTATTCTGTTTGATGGACTGTCCCTTTTACTCTTTCTCTCATGTCATTATTAGTTGGCATTGGAACTTGCAATCACAAAGACCAAGCTTTAGAATAATGGAATCTCTGCCTCACTTTTCTTTATAAATTCTCAACCTATGTTTAAGAGTTTAAGCCTAAAAAAATTACCCATTTTGAAGAGGTAAAATGATAAGAGTAATTTTTTAGGCAAAAAAGAATTACACATAAAAAGTTTGTACTACCTCCGTCCTATTTTATGTGTCCATCTTGGGGAATCTAACTATTTAAGGGGACAAAAAGAATCTACACCTACTTTCCACAATTGCCCATAATCATTGCACTTCCTTTTTTTGTTTTGTTTTGGTATTGATTGTAAGGAAGGGTAGTTTGGGAAACTAAGCAAATTTTGCATACTAATTTAGGAAAGTGGACAACAATTTTGGGACATCCCAAAAAGGAAAGATGGATACATAAAATGGGACGGAGGGAGTATTTTTTTTTTGTCTCTTGATAGAGTCTACTAAAATTGTGGGATCCACTGACACTGTGGGTCCACTGAGGACAGAGATAGACACATTGTTCTTTATGTGTACTGTTTTTGTGTAATTTTTTTGTGCCCAAAGAGTTACTCAAAATAATATTTGTTGATTGCGTGGGGTTATTGGGTAAATTACAACACCACCCCCTAAACTATGACCGTTTTTCACTAATACCTCCTAAACTTTAAAATTGAACAAACACATCCCTGAATTATCCAAAATGAACAAACTCACCCTTGAAGAAGGGTTTTTAGTGTCAACAAAAAATAGTTTAGGAGGTGAATTTGTTTAGCTTTAAAGTTTAGAAGGTGTTAGTAAAAAACGGTCATAGTCTATAGAGTGTTACTGTAATTTACCCTTGCAATAAATATCATTTCATGGCAAGAGAGGGAAAAAAATGCACAAGACCAATAACCTAGCTCCCTTTATTTTTAAATGACTATGAGCTTGTTTGGATTATCTTTTGACTTTCGTATTTAGGAAAAAAGCGAGTGGAAATCAAAGCCCTAATTAAAGGACACCATGAAAATGTTGTGCCGCCCCAAGCCACAGAAACAATTAAATAGTGAACACACATGAAATAGAAAATTAAAGGACTAAAAGACAATCAACACGCAAGATTTTTTTGTGGTTCACTCCACCGGGCTATTCCACCACCACAAAGAACGACTTATTTCTGATTGAAGATTACACCCTAGCTCCCTCACAGTAGATGCCTCATCACATACACACAATTTCTAACTCTTTTTTGAGTTTTCTCTATCTTGAATTCTCTCTCTAATTCAAATTCTCATGATCTCATCCTCTTTTTCTATACATCATATCACCCTATATATATAGAATACACATTGCCTAATCCTAATAAAAGAAAAATTTACCCACATGGAAATAGTACTTCTTCACCAAGAAAACTGTCTCTACAACTAATTCTATATAATTAGGAGACTAATTCGTTCATAATAACTTATCTGAAAGTGCTAAACCTAATCCACTTAGGAAAGCTGTCACCTATTCCCGTGTTCACTTGCGCAACCCACTAGGGTGGAATCCGCTCACGTGGACACCCTGTTGAGTGAGTTTTTCGAAACCACTCTATCGCTGCCTCGTTCGGGCGACTCACTCGAGCGTTATTCTAATCTTGAGAAATTTTGCTCAATTTTCAAAAGAAAATTCAAAAAGATTTTTTGAAAACTAATTTTGTCTTTTTCATCACGTTTGAGATAATATTCGTAGAGTGTTATTGGACTGCTTCCTAAAATTTTGTCAAATAAACAATATTTGCACTTTGGGTCTTAAAAATACGCGTGGATTAAAATCTATGTTCGAAAATGATTCCAAACAAGGACTTTATGTAACTCTATATTGTCATGCCTATATTTATATATACATACTTTTATCCAAAAAAGAAAAGAAAAGATATACATATAATATATATACACACTTGATATTGCCCGTGCCCGAGGGCACTACCGGTAAGGATGAAAACTGTTCGGTACGTTGCGATTTTTAGCCAAAACATTTTTATGACTCCCACAAATATAATTACAGTGTGCAATATGTGACCCACTCTCTTGTATGTGTTAGGGCACAAATCGGACAGCATTCGTGTCCGCACGACGTGCACGTGCAAGTCTCAAATTTCAAGCCAAATCGGTGACCAAAATTTGTGATTTGCAACCCCCCTGCGCGCGCGTGAGACAACCTTTCTCCAATAACAATCTTACAAACTTAAGATGCAAAAACATAAATAAGATGTGAAAAATTCTTATGTTTTTTCAATGTGGGATACAAGTCACATCACACAAAGGCTTAGGTGTTGTTTGGGTTTTTGAAATAAAATGGCCCAGGGCCCAAATAAGTTAGTAAAAATCCAACACCACATTGTACATCGGTTGTAAAAAGAAATTATGAATCAAGTTCAGGATTCAAAGGTGATTTTCAGAGAAAGAGATAGAGAAAGTACGTAAATGAATGGAAAAGGGAGAGATTGAATTATACACAGAAAGTGTTGACTGTTTACTGAAATAGAGATTCTAGGGATAGAAATTGTGATCATTAATGATGGTATTGACTGAAAATATATAGATATAATTTTGATAATTGTGATTATTGATGATGTTTGAATGATAATTGTGATATTGACGGGAGCTAGATTTCATTGCATTAAATTAAAAAAAAAATTTTAAAAAGGAAAGTAAAAGTGAAAAAAAAAAAAAAAAAACATAGTGAATTCAGACATAGTAACCTAAAATTGGGGACAAAATTTTGGGAAGGACAAAATACGAAATCAAAAATAAAAAAGTACGAAAATCATAATGTGATTTCGAAAACACTGTAAAATTAGAAAAGACAAAATCCCAATTCAGATGGATGTGTGTGTGTGTGCAAGTCAAAATAAGTTAACAATTGAGAGAGATGCTACCCCAAGAATTCATGAAATTAGAGTAAACAAATAAACAATATTTGCACTTTGGGTCTTAAAAATACGCTTGGATTAAAATCTACGTTCAAAAATGATTCCAAACAAGAACTTTATGTAACTCTATATTGTCATGCCTATATTTATATATATATATATATATCCAAAAAAAAAAGATATACATAATATATATATATATATATATGTGTGTGTGTTTGTATGTGTGTGTACAAAGAAGTTATGTACAAAAATCTAATAAGGGAATAGTCCAAAGGAGAAGATGATAAACAATAAACCTACCACCCTATATTAAACAAAAAGGGTTCAGATTCCTTATTATACTTTCTCTCCAATTAGAAATTATAATATATAAGAACTTTACCAATGGATTACTGCCACGTGTAATGGTGTGCCCTTACAGAGGACGCGGATTGATTGGTGCCGTACGTGTAAAAAACATAATTGTTTTTTTACAAAATGATAATAATTAATAATGTAAGAGTGAGGGCTGGTTCACGGTTGGCAATGGCTCTTCTTTTTGAAAAGCATAAAAATAAGCAAACCAAATCCATTTTAAAGCAACATGGGATGGGAGTTGAGGATTCGAGATCTCTTAAGGGGAGCTTTACAATTCTTTAACATGAATCAAAGACTAACATTGATGATTACTCTCCCTCTCTCACTAATTATATGAGTATATATATATATATATATATATATATATATTTCTATTTTAATTATATAGAGTTTTACTATCCTATTGCAAGAAAGTCCTAGGATTGTGTTGTGCACAGTTCACACTCTTAAATAAGTACTTACCACCTCATGCCATCTGGAGGCTCACCCTTTTGGTAATATTGTTGTTTTTAGTTTTCTTCTTCTTTTTTTTTTTTTTTTAATTAAAAAAAATAAAAACAAAAGATGTGTTTAAAATAGTTTTTGTTTTACATTTTTGAAAAGACGATAATGAAATTGGGCAAGAAAATAGAAACAAATAAAAGAAGTTTTTAGTTTCAATTTTCATTTCATGAAAGAAACAAAAACTAGTTTTGTTTTCAAACAAACCAAAAACTGAAAACTTTACCATAGGGGGCCTTATTAAATGAGGGTAATAAAATCATTTAATTTATTCTTCAAAGTCTCACTTGATTTGGCCTGTTTGGAAAAATAAAGATCTAGTTTGATGGTACTTAATAAGTGAACCATTTCTATAAATTCAAGTGATTGGTGAATGTCAATTCCTTACATAAGAGTATATATGCAAACTAAAAATTCCCATAAAAATGATTCTTAGTCAAGCCAACATAGCTTTGGTTTTTCCTTATAAAAACCAGATAGAGAGTGAGATTTAGACCGAACTAATCCCGATTTTAGACTTTCTCAAACAGGCCCTTAGTGGTGTCTTTTGTAAAGTTAATTACTTCATTATCCAAATTTTAACAAGGTAGCAAAGGCATTTAACGTCCATTTATATACAAATGCACACAATGTTATCATACAAGTACAACACTCATGTACCCAGCTGCCCTTAATTGTCTAAATGGTTTGTTGGATGAATGTTCTCAAACTCCTAATCAAGGGTTGAAGGCTTGGTAGAGTGTAGAGACAATGAAACAAAGTACAACACTCATGTAGTAGGATTGTAGGATAGTATTTCCCTTCTACAGAGTAATAAACTAACATAAATAAATATAATACCTAATTCTCTCTCACTCTCTCTTTGTATGCATGCTATGGAGATGTTGATAAAGTAGGCTTTGGTATTGAGCTTTAATCAATTAAAGGAAGCACGTTTGAAGCTTTAAACTCTGTCAATCTATTAAGGTACAACTCGGGCTTAAAAGATATGCACTTAATTAGTTTTTTAGTTATATGAACCTTTTGTACCAATTAGATTACTAAGTCAGGAGGACACTTTTGAAAGTCAAACCGACTATTGAAGAAATTGAGGCAACTACAATTATTTGATCTCTGTTTTCCTAAATTGCTCACTTTCTTTCTTTAATTATAAGTTATAAATTGCTCATTTTTAATTATAACATGGACATCCACACGCTCCTTGATTTTTATAATAAGCTTTATTTAAGGAGTTAACAGTATCTTGATGAAACTTAAATCTCACAATTTAATGGTTTGACTTGGTGGCATTTCCATGTGTAAATGTATAGTCGGAGTAATATTTATGTGTATGTGTATATCTATATCAAAATGCTATGCTACTATATTGATAAATTGCTCATTTTGAATTATATGGACAGAAAAGTCCTTGTAACACGTTAGAATGAGAACACTAATTAAGGGTTTGTTTAGATTGGTTGTAACCTTTGCGTTTTGTCAAAAATAAAAGCCCTAATTACAAGGGCAATTGTGAAAATTAAAAAAAATTATTAAAACTCAAATCTGCTTCTTGCATCAATCACTGATTCCAAACTGCACCTAAGATAATTTTACAAATGGCAAAACCTAATTATTTATTACTCTAGCTCGTTGTAAGATTAATTTAGTACTCCCTCCGTCCCAAATTGCTGAGCACTCTTTCTATTTTGGGCTGTCCTAAAATGTTTGTCCAATTTGAAAAGTCAACACACCAAATTTTGTATCTTTTCTATTTTGCCATTTCTTTTTTCACAATTCCCACAAATCTTAGTTTATAGGGAAACTAAATTAAGGGCAAAGTTGGAAACTAAGAATATTTAAACATGAAAACAGTGTAATAAATGATGTTCCCTTAAAAAGTTGGGTTCCCCTAAAGTGCCCAGCAATTTGGGACGGAGGGACTACTAGTTAATGTCCGAATGCCACACTACTATGTGTGTGCAGTGGGATAACAAGACCAAATATACGTGTGTGTGTGTGTGTGTGTGTGTATACATATGTGTTTGTGCATGTATTCATACATACTCTGTGTGTGTGTGTGCATTTTTTTTTTATTAGCAGAAGTGTGTGTGTGTGTATTTGTGTGTTAGAAATTGAACAACATGAGATGCAAAGGATGTTGAAGGGCAGAGGGGGAGAGGGGGAGGAATGTTCATTGAGTGCCATGATAATCTCCTCTTAGTTTTTAGGGTAAATTACAGTAATACCCCTTGAATTATGAGCATTTTTCACTAACACCAATAAATTTTAAAATTGAACAAACTCACTCCCTAACTTATCCTTTGTTGTCACTAAACCCCATTCTTCAGAAAGTGAGTTTGTTCATTTTGGATAATTCTGAGGTGAGTCTATTCAGTTTTAAAATTTAGGGGGTTTTAGTGAAAAACAATCACAGTACAGGAGATGGTGCTGTAATTTACCCAAGTTTTTATGAGTTATAAGTGAAGATTATGGGACAACATGATGAACATGATGAGAGAATGCTCAATCATTTGTTTTCCAAACTTTTTTAGTCCCCTTTTGGCTCACTTTTGGCCAAACCCAAATTCATATAATTAATCCTCTTCTCTTTGTAGGATATGCTACCTGTAAATGTGAAGTATCTTTAATTTTCCTTTATTTTACTCACACTTTTCACTCTCTATCATGTGTTGGTGTAAAACTGTGAGATACATATATATATATATATATACACACACACAGTGCCTGTAGTTCTAACTCTTTTTGTACCCTACATGGAAATGAGTCAAATGACTTGATCAAACTTTTTAAAGAGGCAAGCTATGGTGCAAAAGAGAGGACTTTAATCAAGTAATGTACGTCAATCAAGTAGGTAATATATTGTCATATTCATAAGCAATCTGCTTAATTATTTTTATGGACATGTATTAGAGAACAACACTCTCTTCTTCTTTTTTGCTTGAAAACTACGCACAAAACTATAGAAATGTACTCCATTAAAAAGAAAATAGTCTTAGGGGGCATGCAATTTCTTCTCTTTTATTTATGAATTTGTGCTACTCTTGGTGCGGCTAACTATTTAATGATGGTCGGAATTTTATTGTACATTTTTTTTTCCCGGGGGAGGGGGCGCATGAGTATGAATTTTCAATTTGGTTTTTCTATGCTATGAATTACTAAGGGTCTATTTGGTATTTGGTAATGTTGCCGTTTTTAGTTTTTGCATTTATTTTTATTTTTTTTTAATAAAAATTAAAAATGTGTTTGGAAAACTCGTTTTAAATTTCAAAAATTAAAAAACTAAAAATTGAAAACGTTACCCATACACAAGGGCGGAGCTAGTAGCGGGCTCCGCCTGGCTGTAGCCCCTTGTCATTTCTGATTTTTGTATTACATATAATATTTTAGTGTAATTATCATTTAGCCTGCCCTAATATTTGACAAAATGACTTATAATTCATACTTATTTTTTTAATCCAACCCAGAATTGTTCCATCCAAATAAAATACATTATTTTAGTTCAATAGTAATCTAGTCCACCCCAAACATTTGGCCCATCTCATTTTCTTAGTTCAACCCCTCTCAAATTTTTTTTTTCAAAAAAACATACTCCCTCCGTCCCATAATAAGTGTCCACATTTCTTTTTTTGGATGTCCCACAATAAGTGTCCACTTTCTTAAATTGCTATATAGCTTTTACTTACTTTCCAAAACTACCCTTACAATAAAGACAAAGTTGCATTTATTTGTGGTCCCAAAACAAACAAAAAGTCAAACACCGTCACATCTAAGGGTAAAATTGGAAAGTGACTTTTTAATGAACCAAAAAAATTAATGTAATACAACTTTCTTAAACATTGTGCAAAATGGAAGTAGACACTTATTATGGGACGGAGGGAGTATATAATATATTGGCTCAATTGTAAATCAACCCACCTAAAATACTTATCCCGTCAATATTCATTAGTACTTCTCAATTCATTTACCATTACTCAAACTTTACAAATTACGAGAAGCGATCAACCCTTATTATGAAATTTAAAAATAAAAAAATAAAAACAAAAGAAAAAAGAAAAGAAGAAGATGATACTAAGAAAATTTAACCCAAAAATAGGGATAAATAGATCCAAAAAAAATTGCCCCGTGAGCACTACCCCCGAATCCCCATATTTATTAATCATTCTATACACGTCCATCTAGTCTCAGCCCCCTAGATGAGAAATCTAGCTTCGCCCTTGCCCATACATGTCATATGTCAGTGAACAATGACCACCTTCAAAGCTTTGAGACCCAAGATTTTTACAAAATTCCAATAGTCATTTTACAATTTTAGTAAATTATATAGAAGATCAATCGTACAGTTAATTTTCTTTTCATTTTTCTTCAATTTTCATGTTTTTGATCAACGAGTTCTGTACGTGGGTCATAAATAAATTAATTCAATATATGAAAATGCTCATAATTGTATATTTCTTGCATACGAGCTAATGTACGGTCTCGTATCTCTCTCTCAGAACGTGTTCTTTGTTGAACTGATGTAGTCTCGGTCCTCATAAAAATTTAAATAGAAAATGAAACTGACACTAAAGGTTGATCAGTCCCCTGAGTCTATTTAAACACAACACTTGGCTTCCAGCAAAGAGAGAGTGCATGTGTGCCCATCTTCCGAGTATAATACGGAGTAAGTAAAATTAAATTTGCGATATTTTCCAAATCACCGTTGTCTTAAGCTTTAAGAATATTGACCTTTTTTTTAAGTCTGAAAATAAATTGACCTAAACATGCCCAAAACTTAGCAAACGGAATATACCTAGGCATAAATGTTAGTTAAATATCTATTTGTCCATTTTAAGCATAGACATAGTGATGGTTTGTGTGAAAAGGAAGAGTATCTTCATCTTTCTTGGGTATTTTATTTGCTAGCTTTTATCTTGGAAATAGCTCTCATAGTCGTTTCTCATTGAAAGCTAGTGTCCTCCTTATTAAGGTGACCATAAATAATACTTCATCCGTCCCATAATAAGTGTCTACTTTTATTTTGCACATTGTTTAAAAAAGTTGTATTATTTTAGTTTTTTTGGTTCATTAAATGGTCACTTTCCAATTTTGTCCTTAGATGTGATGGGTGTTTGACTTTTTACTTGTTTTGAGGCCACAAATAAATGCTACTTTGTCTTTATTATAAGGGTAGTTTTGAAAAGTAAGTAAATGTTATATGCCAATTTAGGAAAGTGGACACTTATTGTGAGACATCCAAAAAAGGAAATGTGAATACTTATTATGGGACGGAGGGAGTACTTATCTTGCTCGTACCCCTTTTTCTTACTTGTATACTTGGTATATAGTTTCTGTTAGTTTACTCATTTAGTAAGAGAAAGTAAAAGAGAACAATCTCACAAATATTTTCCTTTGATAAATTAATGAAGAAAGTAATGAAGAAAATAGGAAGAAAAATACATTATGGTGAAATGTAAATTAAAAGTTATGAAAATTGTGAGTCACTTCACTTCCCCTTTGCTTGAGTTTACATTATATTAGAATTTTTTTTATTTAAAATGGAATAATACACTAGATAAATTATTTTCCTTCTCTTTTTATTTCCTTATGTTTCCTTCTCAAAGTCTAGTATATACATACAACTAGTATGTAACCCGTGCAATGCACGGGAGAACATTATAAAAATTTCATAGTTTATAATTTGATTTTTCAATAAATAAAGTGAATTTTAAAGGACATAACAATTAGCTTACTAACTATGAGAACACTTGTAGTACATGAACATCAAAGTATATATGATATAGACAATACAAAGACTTATGAAGAATACAATTTTTGCTCTTAAATTGGGCATGTTGATCAAGATCGATCAGATTATCTTTTGATCCACAATACATATATAAGCTTGAAAATATAGAGGTAGAGACATTTTTCGATAATATGTATACAAATATATATTATGGCCAGGTTCTAGAGTGAACATACCCAATGAATTTTTTTTTTTTTTGCCTGAAAAAACCCGTGGGACAGCCCGCGGATTTTTTCAGGCAAAAAAAAAATATATATATTCACTGGGTATGTTCACTCTAGAGCCTGACCGTATATATATATATATATATATCTTCATCCTTTTTGTTCATCAGATTCCAATAGATTAGATCATCCTATGTTTAGATCTAGATTCTATATAACATCTGTCCAGGTCTCTCTATATATTTCGATCAATTCTTTTCTCTTTTGCTCTTTCCCTGTCTCTCAATTAGCTAGTCTCTGTACATATCTCTCTCTCTCAACCTCCTCCTCATCTTTCTCTGTCATTTGCTTTTGTGTATAGATAGAAAGTCAATTAGTATGATAATTTTGAAAGGATGTGTCACATAATTGTGATAGAAGATAAATATTATGCTTACTTATATACACATACAATAAAACTTTTTTGACTGAATTTTCTATTTAATTCGCATCCATAAAAGTTAAATCAAAATGAATTTTTTTGGTAAAATAGAACATATACAACAGTTAATAGATCTTAGCATAAAGAAACTAACCTATTCATCCATATCGGAGAAATTCATCACAACATGTTCTAGGATTGTGCATGGCCTCAATGTTTAGCTATGACTTAGAAAGTCAAAACGCGCCCCATTTCCTTGGGCGTGGATCTTCGGCAGCGTCTACGTGGCCTTGATTGGACCATAAATTATTATTATTATTATTTTTTTTTTTTGTAAAAATGCAAAAATAATAAATAAAAAAATGAAAACAAATATAAAATTATGGTCATGCCAAAGACCACATGGGTGCTATTGGGATTATAGCTCCCGTGTATGGGCTGAGAATCCAAAACCCATTATGTATGGATTGTTATTTAACATAATAAGAATACTAATTGCAAAAGAAAAAAAAGAAAGAAAAAAAAGCGAAAAAAATGACCTATTTTCTCAGATTGTGTTTATTGGTGCAATAATCTTCATACTTCATTGAGTAGCTTATGCTTTCATCTCTGTACAATGAAAATAAAAAATGTCAATCAACAAATTATATTAATTGAAAGTGCAAGTGCAATTGCTCAGCCAAAAAGAAGACAAAAAATTGAATCGTCAATTAAGTAAAGTGGAAAGGAGAATCATATACATATGTGTGTGTATATATACATATATGAGGGACTATGATTTTTTATGATTACAAATTCAAAATGAATATGGTAAATTCATATTTGTTTATGATTTTTTCGGTTACAAATTCAAAATGAATATAATGTATGCAAAATAAGTAAATCGTCTTATATACATTCATATTTTATTCATTCAGGGATAAATTGAATTCAGTGATAAATTAGAGAAGTTTAACCATATTAAATATCTATAAAATATACTTATCTTATAGTCAAAATTCAAAATTTAAATTTATTTCAAGATAAGTTTTCCTGTTTAATCTATTTTTTCGTCAATGTCTAGTGTATTAATTTTAGGAAAGTAAAAGTAATCTAACTCTTCTAAGAATGCGCCACATAAGCGTGCGTTGCCCGGGTCTTTCGTAAAATTTAACCGTGTGTGGTCAAAAATAAAGAAAGAATGAATTTGACATACAAATATAAATGCCACATCTAATATACATATATATATATATATATATACACGGTCAAGCTCTAGCGTGAACATATTCAGTGAACATTTTTTTTTTTTTGCCTGAAAAAACCCGTGGATCAGTAGGGCGCGCGCGGGTCAGGGGGCAGCCCATGGATTTTTTCAAGCAAGAAAAAATGTTCACTGGGTATGTTCACTCTACCCTGTTCACTCTAGAGCCTGGCCGATATATACATATATATATATATATATATGAAAACAAATGTTCACTGGGTATGTTCACTCTACCCTGTTCATTATAGAGCCTGGCCGATATATACATATATATATATATATATGAAAACAAATGATTTTAGTTTTGCCACGTGGCACATTCTATAAACTTTTCATATTTTAGAATTTTCTTATTAATATTCAGTAAATATGTCAAATTTTACCCTATTCAAATTTTATTGGATGACAACCCCCCCCCCCCCCCCAAATAACTCACTCACTTAATTCACTACCCTAAACCCATTACCTCTCTGTATGAGGAATCATTTTCTTTTTGCATATTAATCACATAAGATACAAATTATATATACATATTAATCAGATAAGATGCAAATTAATTATATATACATATATATTAGTTGGATAAACTATAATGGATAACATATATATGTTTAAGTTTCTTATTTAAAAAAAAACATATCCTTAAGTTTATCCGAAAATCAAGTGGTGCTTTTTTTCTACTAATCAAATGGTCTTTTTGAATTTTTATTAAAAGATTACTTGAATGCTTGTATTATTTTTCTATTTGAATGTAATGGTTTTTCTATTCTACATTTTATTAGCATTAATTAGAAATAGTTAAGATGAGAGAGAGAGAGAGAGAGAGAGAGAGAGAGAGAGAGAGAGAGAGAGAGAAATGCTCTTTATATAGGCTGGCACATAGGCGCCTAGGTGGCAAAAGCAAAAGCTTTTGTTTTCATATATATATATATATGAAAAAATGTTCACTGGGTATGTTCACTCTACCCTGCTCACTATAGAGCCTGACTGATATATACATATATATATATATGAAAACAAATGTTCACTGGGTATGTTCACTCTACCATGTTCACTATAGAGTCTGGCCGATATATACATATATATATATATATATGAAAACAAATGATTTTAGTTTTGCCACGTGGCACATTCTATAAACTTTTCGTATTTTAGAATTTTCTTATTAATATCCAGTGAATATGTCAAATTTTATCCTATTCAAATTTTATTAGATGACATCACTACCCTAAACCCATTACCTCTCTGTATGAGGAATCATTTTTTTTTTTTTGCATATTAATCACATAAGATAGAAATTATATATACATATTAATCAGATAAGATACAAATTAATTATATATACATATATATTAGTTGGATAAACTATAATGGATAACATATATTCATTAAGTTTCTTATTTAAAAAAAAAACATATTCTTAAGTTTATCGGAAAATCAAGTGGTGCTTTTTTTTCTTTCTTTCTTTCTTTCTTTTTTTTTCCTTTCTTTCTTTCTTTTTTTTTTCTTTCTCTTATACTAATCAAATGGTCTTT
Source organism: Hydrangea macrophylla (assembly GCA_033977485.1). Taxonomy (NCBI): domain Eukaryota; kingdom Viridiplantae; phylum Streptophyta; class Magnoliopsida; order Cornales; family Hydrangeaceae; genus Hydrangea; species Hydrangea macrophylla. Next base: position 79,446,212 of record CM066983.1, on the reverse strand, counting down.
TTGAATTTTTATTAAAAGATTACTTGAATGCTTGTATTATATTTATATTTGAATGTAATGGTTTTTTTAGTTTTGCCACGTGGCACATTCTATAAACTTTTCATATTTTAGAATTTTCTTATTAATATTCAGTAAATATGCCAAATTTTACCCTATTCAAATTTTATTGGATGACAACCCCCCCCCCCCCCCCCCCCCCCCCCCAAATAACTCACTCACTTAATTCACTACCCTAAACCCATTACCTCTCTGTATGAGGAATCATTTTCTTTTTGCATATTAATCACATAAGATACAAATTATATATACATATTAATCAGATAAGATGCAAATTAATTATATATACATATATATTAGTTGGATAAACTATAATGGATAACATATATATGTTTAAGTTTCTTATTTAAAAAAAAACATATCCTTAAGTTTATCCGAAAATCAAGTGGTGCTTTTTTTCTACTAATCAAATGGTCTTTTTGAATTTTTATTAAAAGATTACTTGAATGCTTGTATTATTTTTCTATTTGAATGTAATGGTTTTTCTATTCTACATTTTATTAGCATTAATTAGAAATAGTTAAGATGAGAGAGAGAGAGAGAGAGAGAGAGAGAGAGAGAGAGAGAGAAATGCTCTTTATATAGGCTGGCACATAGGCGCCTAGGTGGCAAAAGCAAAAGCTTTTGTTTTCATATATATATATATATGAAAAAATGTTCACTGGGTATGTTCACTCTACCCTGCTCACTATAGAGCCTGACTGATATATACATATATATATATATGAAAACAAATGTTCACTGGGTATGTTCACTCTACCATGTTCACTATAGAGTCTGGCCGATATATACATATATATATATATATATATATGAAAACAAATGATTTTAGTTTTGCCACGTGGCACATTCTATAAACTTTTCGTATTTTAGAATTTTCTTATTAATATCCAGTGAATATGTCAAATTTTATCCTATTCAAATTTTATTAGATGACATCACTACCCTAAACCCATTACCTCTCTGTATGAGGAATCATTTTTTTTTTTTTTGCATATTAATCACATAAGATAGAAATTATATATACATATTAATCAGATAAGATACAAATTAATTATATATACATATATATTAGTTGGATAAACTATAATGGATAACATATATTCATTAAGTTTCTTATTTAAAAAAAAAACATATTCTTAAGTTTATCGGAAAATCAAGTGGTGCTTTTTTTTCTTTCTTTCTTTCTTTCTTTTTTTTTCCTTTCTTTCTTTCTTTTTTTTTTCTTTCTCTTATACTAATCAAATGGTCTTTTTGAATTTTTATTAAAAGATTACTTGAATGCTTGTATTATATTTATATTTGAATGTAATGGTTTTTTTATTCTATATTTTATTAGCATTAATTAAAAATAGTTAAGATGAGAGAGAGATAGAGAGAGAGAGAGAGAAGAAATACTCTTTATATAGGCTGCCACATAGGCGCCTAGGTGGCAAAAGCAAAAACCTTTGTTTTCATATATATATATTAGATGTCACATATATATATACACAAATATATATATATATACTAGTCTTAAACCACGTGCAAAGCACGTGGTTGGTGCACAAGATGGTAAATATTAACAAATTGAAGGATTAAACTGGCTAAACACTTGACTTGTACAAACAATTTCTTAACATCTTTTTGAAAAAGTATTAAAATCTAGAAGAATCATGTCAGATGTCTAACAGTAAATTATTTAGCTTATAAAACATTTTTCAAGTGTTGAAGTGAATACTGAAACAATTTCTAATTGTTTGCTTTAGTTTACATCTTAATTTTTATTTTAATTTTTTATTTTTAAATTCTCATAATTTCGTTCTTGCTAATTAGTGGTCATATGAATGCAAGTGGAACCAAAATTCCAAAACTAATTCGGAACCTACGATTATGGAATTGCAAAATTATTTTCGGAATGCAAAATTATTTTCGGATATTTTTTTAAAATTTTAATATCCAAAATATTTCAAACAACTTCCGATAAAAATTGTTGACATAAAATAAGGATATGCTTGTATATTTTATATTCAAAACTTATGATATGAAAGGTTTTATGTTGTTTTCAACTAAAATAAAGCATTTTTTTTACAGGAATAAAAATCCAAAAACAAAAAATAAATTCCGAATTCCAAAACTTTTCTAAAAATTATGAAATTTTGGAATTGGAATGGAATTTTGAAATTCTTAAGTATCAGAATCAAACTGAGTTTCTCTATCCCGAAAGTCATGAAATATTTTTTGAATACATCAGTTCTGATCTGATTCATCCAAAAATCAGTCATCCGTGTTCATCCCTTATATATATATATATATATATATAGATTACGTTGAAGGAAAACTAACATTGTTTTTCCATTCTTAGGTTCTAGAAGAATAATTATATGGCTAATACCTTTTGGTGAGCATAATATTATTTGCGATAACATGAAGAGGTGTTTTATTAATAACTTGTTTCATAAAATGAGTGAAAATTGTTTTACAGTTTTTTCTACTTTAAAAAATAACTAAATCTGATCTTATTCACTTCCATTGTTTGGTATCAAAAAAAAAATTTCAAATCATTTTTACGTTTATATCTCTCTCCTTTATACAAAAGATTTGAAGTAGTGTATGTCAATTAAAAATTATCAAAACACGAAGTACTTGTAATAGTTCAAAAATCATAACTGAAGAGCATGATAAAAGAAGAAGAAAAATTATAATATTTTTTCATAGCCCGCAAATGAAAAAAATAAATGAACATAAAATATTTAATTCATAAGATATAAGGTAAATATATACAATATCGAACAATTGATCAATTGCACCAAGTGGAATTAAACATCTAACTAAAACAAAACTTTATAATTTATCCAAATTATATATATTTTATTTTTTCAATCGTCATAAGTTCTAACTTCTATTCATTATCCCCTTCTAAGATTTTTAGTTTGAATCGCACTTGCTTTCTTTTAAATCCAACGATACAATGATAATTGGTAATCACAAAATAAAATTTAATTTTGAATGATTATATTTATATACTTGTACTTTAGAAGAATATATTATTTCATCTCATAATGAAAATTGATCAGATGATAATTACTAATCACGCTTTAATAATAATTACTCTTGAAAGAATAATATAAGAAAAAAGAATACTTATTGATGATGCCGAAAATTGGTAAGGACAACTCGGAAAGGAAATAAGATCACAGAAGGTTTGTATGTGGTTCGGTCCCGTTAATGAGGTGACCTACGTCCACGGGTGCGTCAGTGCGCTTCTCACTAGCAGATCACCGGCGGGCCTGGTGAGCCGACAAGATGGGCGGCACTCCCAGTAATACCGGTCGGGTGTATGCGTGTATAGTGGTGAATTCTCTAATGTAGGTTTATATGCTTAGAGAGTTGATATTCGGATCCCCTTTGAGAGGGTAGGTGGCCTCTTTTATAAGTGCAAGAGTCCACCCTTACATGGTAAGCTTATTAGATTAGGAAGCCTAATCTAATCACAATAGATTTGCACAATATTTGGTGAGTTTCCTAAGTAGTTAAGGAAACCACAGATTCTTACTTAATAGAGTTGCAGCCATACAAGGAAACTGCAGGGAGCACGATTGATGCCGTGATCCTCGGGGCCTTACTACGACCGCCCGAGTATCCCAGTCGGCAACAGCAGTACCCCTCGGGAGCGTGGGCTCCATGCCTCAAATCCGGCTTCCCCGGGTCATTGCTGAACACGTGGCGTTTAAGCAATTACAAGATATTTCTGGACATATCAGCTGCCCCCCATTTTCAGAGCTGAGATGACGCTTTGTCAGATAAGATTGGAAAATTAAGAAAGCCCTTCACAGACCGTCCGGGAAAGGGTCAGGTCCCCCGCCGGACCACGGCTGACATGGAACGACCCGGCGGCGCAAGGACCGAGCGGTAGCTATGCAGGCCTGAGATCCCCGATGCCACGTGCCTACTGGTTACAAGTATAGTTCGGGCTCAAAGCATCCAGTTTAAGAAGTAACTGAATCGTCCAGCTGGCAGCTAAACCATCACGTCCCACATTTAATGCTCACGCTTTCTGAGGCGACGCCCTACGTGCCCGAAACGACAGTTTCGGCGGGAGAGTACGTGAACCATTCGATCAGATTGGATCCCAACCGTTCGTGCTGCTTATATAAGGAGCACTCATTTATCCTTGCTTCTTCACTACATAACATCAGCTGAGTCGCCTGAGTAAACTCTCCGAGCCCCCTTTGCTCTACTGTCTTTGCTTTTCCAAACCCTTATCTACATCAAATGGCCTCACACATTGACCTAACATCAGACGAGGGGCTTAAGGCATTCCGAGAAGATTGTCAAATTCCGGACGATGTAGTGATCCGTCCATTCGTTGAAGGAGAAGAAGTAGCCCCTCCTTTCTTCCTCATCAGCAGCTATCTGCTGCTCATTGTGGGATTACGCTTCCCTCTGCCGGTCTCCTTCTGTGACCTTCTTCAGTGGTTGCATATTCCACTACACAAATGCTGTCCAAACGTTGCCCGCCTCCTATGGAGGATATCAGCGCTGAACGAGCGACTGGGGTTATTTCTCCGGGCCGCCGACGTCGCGAGGTGTTACATACTGGGCATTGACAACGGAGGCCCCTACTTCCGCCCCAAGACCGAGGGGAAAGATCTTGTCCAAGGTCTAGACTTCCCGAACAAGAACTGGCAACGGTACCCTTGGGTCATGGTTGCCGGCAACTGGCTGGAGAATGACGGTCTCTGCCCTCCTGCGGATTATAATCCCGATCACTACAAACAGGCTTTCACCGCCCTTCGTGGAATCGTCCCTTCCGCGGATGACATGGAGGCGTTCGACCAAGCCATTGAGGCCGGTATGTCGTTCTCCTATTTGAAAGGGAGACCTGCGGAGAACGCGGTTGCCGGACCATCTTCTGCAACTCCTGCCACTATGGCTTCTAGGTCGCGCCGCTATACCCGATCCATAGCGACCGGGGCGCGCCCTGCCAGCCGGGCGGGCTTATCCGAGGGGCCGGTCACCTTGTCCACCAGCAGTAGTTCCTCCTCATCTGAGGATGTAAGCCCGCCACCAGGCCCATCCAGGAAGGGGAAAAAGAAAGCAACCGGGGAAGGGTCTCCTCCTGCGCCAAAAAGGAGTCGGGCAGAATTACCGGCCGAGCATCGGGTGCCCCTCTCTTGGACGGGTTCATCCTTGGCTAATTTGGAGGAACGCCTGCAAGCTGTGGAGAAACAAACCGCTCACTTGCAGACGGGATCCCTCATGCAGGAGGTGGACACTCATACCCTCGAGCTTACTGTCAAGGATCTGGCAGCGAGGGTGGTGGCCCTGGAGGAAGAGGTCAAGGTTTTGAAGGGCCAGAGACCTTGAAGGCATTTTTTTTTTTTTTTTTTTTACCGGGAAGGCTATTACAATTGCCCCCGACTTCTGTATAGTTCACCCCTTACAGCAATGAAAAGGTCCTCGAGGCCAACTTTTTCCTTCATTATGCCTTCAAACTGTATATCAATTCTGTGCGACTCTGTGCGGTTAATACCCGACCAGCTCGCAAATGTGCCCGGGCTATGGCTCGGGCCTGGACCGCTGCTACCACGCGTCAACCAATCATTGGTCAGGTTAGATCCTAACGAATGGAGACGTGGGAGTAACCGAACCGCTCGCAAACTAACGGAACCGTCTTTTCGTGTATTTAATGCGCGCGCCTTTTGAGGCGACCCCTCACGTGACCGAAGCGACGGTTTTGGGCGGGATATCTTCTGGACCGCTGGATCTGTTCTGATCTGGGCCGTTCGAGGTCTTTATATAAGGAGCACTCGCCCCACCTCCTGCGCACCTTCCTGATTCTCTTCTTTCTGATCTTTCTCGTTCCTTTTTCATTTCGAAGCGAAACTGGAGAGAACGAACCTTGTGAGGTTTGAGCGGGAGTGGGATTTCTTCCTTCTTAGATTCGGTGCGTTTTTCGAGTCCGGCGGAACCCTAACCCACCTGAACCGAACGGGTGTTCCTTGCGTTGTTCTGAGAGAGTGCTACCTGGTGCTGAGGAGCATCTACTCGCTACCATTCAGGTTAGTAATTCTGCCCCTCCTGTATATCAGGTTTGGGGTTTCCGATCCCTTCGCGAGTCGTCCTTTGTGTCAGTTCCTTCCTGCCGGAGGGCCAGAGATGGAACACTCCGGCTTCAATTCCGCGTCGAGATCGGAGAGTGAGCAGTATCGGTCAGGGTCCCCCGGTGCCAGCCTAGGCCAGCTCCCGGAATCCCCGTCCGACCACCAAAGCGGGGCCAGGATCCCCATTCGTCTGTCCAGTAGTCAGTCTTCTGAGGAGGCCCCTGTCGCCTCCGTTTCGAGGGGTTCAGGCGACGAGCTGCCTGAGGGGGCCGACCGCACGGTCTTCGCTTGTGAGTACACTTCTTCTGTTCTACGCTCTGGAGACCTTCTCCAGATCAGGGAGAGGTACTCCCTTCCTGACGGTTGCGCCCTAGCCGTAAATTCCGGCGGCGCGCATCTATATCAGTCGGGGTTCGTCACCCTATTTGAGGACGCTATGATGGCGGGCCTCCGACTTCCGCTTCACCCTGTGGCTCGGGACATGTTGATCTTTCTCGACATCGCTCCCGGTCAGTTGGCCCCTAACGGGTGGAGGTTCTTGATGGGGTGTATATCGTTGTGGCCCCAAGCGTTCGGGTATGAGCTTACCCTACAGGAGTTCCTCTGGGCTCACCGACCATTCCCCGTGCATAATGAGTTGGGGTTTTTCTCGTTTTCTGCCCGTTCGGGCAGGAAAATTATTGACAACTGCCTCAGCAATAATAAAGGGTGGAAGGGAAAATTTTTCCAGGTGTCTACCCTTCGTCTTTGTGAAATGGCTCCGGGGATCCAGCTGAGGACATTCTGGGCCAGGGAGTTGAGGGGTAAGACCGCCCTTCCGACCTCATCTGCTATCTTGATCTATTCGGAACATAGTGGATTACTGACCAGTTTTCTTTTTTTTGTTTACAGCAGGCTCAGCTAAACCCCCAGAAATTCCTGAGGTGTGCCAGGCCAGAATCCTGAAGCTAGCGGGGCTGCCCACCAGCATCTGGAACGTGCTGTCCCGGTCGGGAGAGTTCACCGTTACCTATTCCCCTGAGCCGCCTGTTCCGGCCCCCGGCTTCACGCCCATCATCCCTGGTGAGTATTCCAGTGACATTATGCGTTAAACGGTATTTATACTATTTCTGCCCCTTGCACCTCTGACCGTACGATCTTTGTTTCTATAGAAATGGCTCCCAAACGCAATTTGGACCAGCTGCGGGAGAGACAGGATGTCGCCGCCGCCACTACTGCCGCTCGGGTGGCAATCGCCCAAGGAAAAAGACCGGCCACCGAGGTTCCAGGCGGCGATCGCCCGCTCAGGCGCATTCGCCATGGGACGAATACCCGTCCAGATCCCGTGGGGGCGTCGGCTCCTCCCAGGCCGGCTGTTGAAGAGCCCGTGCCCAGGGCTGACATTCCGTTGGGTTTGCCCCCGGGCGGGCATGACGAGGCCCGGGAGAGGCTAAGGCCCTGCCTCGCGCCAAGCCAGGTGACAGCGTGTGCCGAGCTATCCCCCCAAGGGATCCAAGGATGGCTATATAGCGTCTCCCATCTGGTGAGTGTTCTGCTTTCCTTTAAACGCGGACTCGCCCTACACTTGTTACTTGTCTAACCGAATTGCCTCTTCCTGCCGCAGGTTGGCTGCATAGCCGCGGGATCTGAATCCTGGCCGAGAAGGTGAGCGCCGCTGAAGCCGCCCTTTCAAGGGAGCGGAAAGAGCTACAAGTAGCGAAGGCTGCCCTGGCCGTGGAGAAGAGCAAGACAAAGTCGCTGGCCTTGAACTTGGGGGCGGCTCAGGCGGACCTGGCAGCGGCTTTGGCCGAACTGGAAGCTTCCCGGGCCCTTATCGCGGCAGCCGAAGCCCAGGCCAAAGCGGTGACCGAGACACCTTCCGCGGAGGCCTTGGAGGGAGCTTTTGACGATGGCTTCTTCCAAGGTTATGAGGATCTGAAGCGGCGGGTAGCCCAGGATCACCCCGACTGGGTCCTCTCGGCCTACGTGGGGATTGACTCGGATTACTGGGACATTGGTGAGGATCCTGGAGCCGGTGAAGCTCCAGCCGCTGGCGAGGGTCTGGCGGCCATTGGAGATCCTGTGGTCATTGCTGAGGCCACCGAGCTTGCCCCGGAGGGAGGCTTAGCGGAGGGGGGACTTGCCATTCCGGGGGAACAGACCGGGGAGACCGATAACGTGATCAATGCGGAGAACTGACTTCCCGGCTCCTCCTTCCTGTTGTTTGCTTTTATTGTTTGCAGATTTTTATTTTTCGGGGAGGCTACTACAATTGCCCCCCAAGCCTTGTACACTTTTTTTTTTTTTTAATTAATGAAAAGGCCCTTGAGGTCATCCTTCCGTTAATTTTGTTGTACTGTGCTTTATCTTTTACTAGTGCTCGTATGGCTTCGGCCAACCTAACATTTGCTTTAACAACTGCTTTAGGACCGTACCCCACAGAGCATCCAATTTTTGCTAGTATCCGTGTGGCTTTGGCCAACCTAACATCTACCTTAGCAAATGCTTTAGGACCGTAACCCACAGAACACCTAGTCGAGTGTTGTAATTCCCTGTCTTAGGCCTTAGTATTTTCCTCTGTCCCCTGCCCCCCAAGCATTTTGCTAAGGCGGGTGTGCGGGTGCTCGGAAAACCTGGCCGTAGGGAATTGACCTGGAACATGGGTGGTTGCAGGAGCGTTTGAAGCTTGCCATCGCTGGCCACCTAGGGGTTTGGCCCCATCGTCGGCTGGACCTAAGCAGAGCTTTAGTTGATTTCCTGTTTAGGTATGGAACCCTCTCGTCCCCGGGGCTCCTGTTAAGGCGGTGGTGTAATGGGGATCAACCATAGGAAACCGACCTGGAACATGGGTGGTTGCAGGGTCCTTTAGTGCCTGGGTTCGGAGCCCGAGGTCTTTCTGTGCCTCGGGGTTAGGCCCGAGGTCTTTTTGTGCCTCGGGGTTAGGCCCGAGGTCTTTTTGTGCGTTGCCCAATGTACCGAAGGGAGTAATGTTTCAAAACAAACTTTTCGATTTTATTTAAAAGATAACAATCTGTAACAATTGTCCTAGCAAAAACATAATTTTCCTTACAATACTAAACTCCCGTAGCTAGGTGCTACTGATAATACTTGCGGAGGTGTTGCACGTTCCAAGGGTGACTGAGGTCGTGCCCGTCCATGCTTTGTAGCCAGTAGGTTCCTGGTCGGTTAACCCGAGTAACCATATACGGTCCTTCCCAGTTTGCTCCCAACTTCCCATGGCTTGGGACTCGGGTGGACTGGTTCACTGCTTTAAGGACAAGGTCCCCAACCTGGAAACTACGATGCTTCACCTTACTATTGTAGTATCGCGAGACCCTTTGCTTGTAAGCTGCCACTTTGAGATAAGCTTAGTCTCTTTTCTCCTCCACCAGGTCTAGTTCCGTCCTGAGGGCCTCTCCATTATCTGGGTCATTGAAGGTGGCCACCCGGTATGTGGGTAGCCCGAGCTCTGTGGGGACTACTGCCTCGAAACCATAAGTCAAGGAAAAGGGGGTTTCGCCTGTTGCCGCCCGGGGTGTGGTGCGGTAGGCCCACAGCAGGGCTGGGAGTTCGTCGGCCCACAGGCCTTTGGCACCTTCGAGCCTCGTCTTAATCGACTGCAAGATCGTACGGTTGGTCACTTCGGCCTGACCATTAGCTTGTGGGTGCTCAGGAGAAGAGTAATGGTTCAATATTCCGTAGTCCGAGCAGAACTGTCTAAAGATGGGTGTATCAAACTGTCTTCCATTGTCGCTAATCAGGACTCGCGGAATACCGAACCTGCTAAGGATATTTGTCTCCACGAAATGCTCCATCTTTCGCTCGGTTATCGTTGCCAGAGGCTCAGCCTCTGCCCACTTGGTGAAGTAATCAACGGCTATCACAGCAAACTTAACCTGCCCTTTCCCTGTTGGCAGGGGTCCCACGATGTCGATCCCCCATTGGGCGAATGGCCAGGGACTTTGGACCGGGGTCTGAACCTCTCCCGGCTGGTTTATCATGGGAGAGTACCGTTGGCACTTGTCACACCTTCCAACGTACTCCTGCGAATCCCGGGACATGGTTGGCCAGTAGTATCCTTGTAGTAGGGCCTTTCTTGAGAGTGTCCGACCCCCTACGTGGTTCCCGCACACGCCTTCGTGAATTTCGTACAGTATTGCTTGAACTTGCGTAGGATGGACACAACGAAGGTACGGGATGGTGAACCCCCTTTTATAAAGGACACCGTCGAGGACATGATATCGTGCTGCTCGGTACTTGACCCGCCTTGCCTCCTCTTTCTCGTCCGGTAGCCTTCCTGTCGTCAAGAAAGTCATGATCGGATCCATCCAGCTGGGTCCCAGAGTGACCGGGTCGACCTCCATGCCTTCTGAGTTGATCACACTCGGCTCGGGTAGGAATTGTATCCTTATCCCGGGCAAGTCTGACTCAGCCGACGATGCGAGGCGGGCGAGCCGGTCAGCCCTGGTGTTTTCTTCTCTAGGTATTCGAGTGATGGCAAATCCTCGGAGTTGTTTGGATGTTGTTCGGACGAGTGCTAAGTAGGCCATCATGCTATCTTCCCGCGCTTCGTATTCTTGGTTTACCTGATTGACCACGAGCTGGGAGTCGCTGTAGCTTTCGACCTATTGTGCACTCATCGAAACGGCTAATTGTAGCCCGACCAGGAGGGCTTCGTACTCGGCCTCGTTGTTGGAGGCACGAAGCCCGAATCTCAAAGCATATTCAAGCTGGATGCCATCGGGGGTGGTCAGGATAATTCCGGCTCCGCTGCCCTGCCGGTTGGAAGAGCCATCTACATGTAATATCCAAGTGGGGATGCCGGCGAGCAATCCGGGCGGTAAGGCCGGAGGCTCGGGTTCTTCGATCGGGTCTTCAGGATACGTAAACTCGACCAAAAAATCTGCGACGGCTTGTCCCTTGATGGCCGTCCGTGGTCTGTAAGTTACCTCAAACTCCTCCAGTTCCAAAGCCCATTTGACGAGCCTTCCAGATGTGTCCGGTCGAGAGAGAATTTTGCGGAGAGGCTGATCGGTCAGTACTACAATGGCGTAGGCCTGGAAGTACGGCCGAAGCCTTCGGGCTGAGGTGATGAGGGCAAAAGCCAACTTCTCGATGCGGGAGTATCGGCTTTCCGCACCTTGTAGAGCCCGGTTGGTGTAGTAGACCGGGAACTGTATCCCGTGGTCTTCCCGAATGAGGGCTGAGCTAACCGCCGATGGTGACACTGCCAGGTACAAGAACAGCTCTTCTCCGGCGGTAGGCGTCGACAATAGAGGAGGAGAGGCCAGGTATTTCTTAAGTTCCTGGAATGCCTCCTCGCACTCTTCCGACCATTGAAAAGCTTTACGGAGGATTTTAAAGAATGGTAGGCAACGGTCAGTTGCTCTGGAAATGAATCTGTTTAGTGCGGCCACCCGTCCGGCTAGGCTTTGAACCTCCTTTGTTGATTTGGGAGACCGCATGTTGATGATTGCCTGGATTTTGTCGGGGTTTGCTTCAATTCCCCGTCTGCTGACTAGATGACCGAGGAACTTCCCAGATGAAATCCCGAAGGTGCATTTGGCCGGGTTCAGCCTCATCCTGAATTTTCTCAAAATGCTGAAGGCCCCGGCCAGATGCTCCAGATGATCAAGTTCTTCCCGGCTCTTGACCAGGAGATCGTCCACATATACTTCCATGGACTTTCCGATGAGGTCTCTGAACATCAGGTTAACCAGGCGTTGATATGTAGCCCCGGCATTCTTGAGGCCGAAGGGCATAACTCTGTAACAGTACGTGCCTTGGTCGGTGATGAATGCCGTCTTCTCTTCATCCCCGGGATACATGCTGATCTGATTGTACCCCGAGTAGGCATCCATGAACGAAAGGAGTGAGTGGCCTGCCGTTGAATCGACAAGGAGGTCTATCCTGGGTAGCGGATAGCAGTCCCTGGGGCATGCCTTGTTGAGGTCGGTGAAGTCCACACACATCCTCCATTTGCCATTGCTTTTTTTGACCAGGACAACGTTGGCCAACCAGTCGGGGTAGTGGACCTCCCGGATGGAGTTAGCTTTCTGGAGCTTCTCGACCTCCTCACTTACAGCCCTTTGCCTTTCGGGGGCCATACCCCTTCGCTTCTGCTTTACCGGACGGCAGTCTGGGCTGACATTGAGACGATGGGACATTACCCGGGGATCGATCCCGGGCATGTCCTCGTGACTCCAAGCAAAAACATCCTGGTTTTGTTTCAAGAACTGGACCAACTTTTCTTTCAAGGCGGGCTCCAGTAACGCGCCTACATTGATCGTGCGATCTGGGTGCTCCGGATCTAGCACAACTTGCTCCAATTTTTCCACAGGCCCTATCACGTCCCTCGGGTCCCGGGGATCCATTTCTTGAACATTCAGGGTCTCGGTGATTGCCCCCCGTCGCAACGAGCTAACATAACAACTCCGAGCCGTGGTTTGGTCTCCTCGCAAGCATCCCGGTCCCTGGGGAGTCGGGAATTTTACGGTTAGGCTGTATGTGGAGACAACTGCTCGTGCTTTGTTGAGGGTCGGCCTCCCAAGGATAACGTTGTAGGCCGATGGGGCATCCACTATCACGAAATTGGTGAGCAGGGAAACCTGTTGTGGATAGGTCCCCATGAGTACTGGGAGTTCGATCGTGCCGAGTGGTTGCGTGCTAGAGCCGTTGAATCCGACCAGGGGAGTAGCAACTGGCCGGAGCCGATCTCGATCGATCCCGAGTTGGTCGAATGCCGCTACGAACATTATATCCGACGAGCTGCCCGTGTCAACTAGTACCCTTTGGACCATGTAGTTTGCTATAGACAGCGTCACTACCAGCGGGTCGTCGTGGGGGCAGTGGAGGCCCTGTACATCATCGGATGAGAACGGCAGAATGTCAGTTGGTGAGGAGCCGGTGGATTGGACCTGCCACACATCCGTTCGGGATGCTCGGGCATGCCTCTTCCGTGCCGACTGAGAATCTCCTCCGCCAGATGTTCCCCCGGAGATCACATTAATGTGGCCGAGCGGTGGAGGGGGCTGATCGGGAGCTCGGGCATCCTGTCGGGGTCGTCTGTCTGCTGTGACAAACTCGGCAAGATGGCCCTGCTCGATCAGCTTTTCGATTGCTATTTTCAACTTAAAGCAATCCTCCGTTTCATGGCCGTGATCCTTGTGATAACGGCAGAACTTCTCCCGATTCCTCTTGCCGGGAGGGGCTCTGAGCTTGGTAGGCTGCGGAAGCAACCTCTGCGCCTCTGCGGCGGCCATCACCTCATGTATGGGTCGGGAAAGAGGTGTAAAAGCTGTTGGGGGCTGACCCCTAGCCTCTCTTTGATCTTGCTTTGGCTTCTTTCCCGGACCTTTCTCAAATCCCTCGCGTTTGCGCTTTGCTTTTGGGGATTCGTCTCCTGTCTGGCTGGCGCGCTTTGCCTTCAGGAACTCTTCGGTGTCTATGTACTTCCCTACTCTTTCCGAGAGTTCCACCAGGGTTGCCGATCGATTGCGATGAAAAGACGTGGCCACCTTGGTGTGCTGAACTCCCGAGCAGAAAGCCATGATAGCGGCGGTCTCATTGAGGTTGCGAATCAAGAGCCTCTGCTGGTTGAAACGATCTACATATTCCCTTAAAGATTCCCCCCTTTGCTGCTTGACAGCTAGCAGCTGGGTGTCTGGCTGCGACCGGTCCAGCATCCCGACAAACTGACTGATGAAGAGTTTGCCGAGGGTCTTGAAGTCGTCAACCGTCCGCGGCTTCAGAGCGTGGAACCATTGTGCGGCTGATCCCTTTAGAGTACTGGGGAATGCTAGGCATAGCAGCTCGTCCGTGGTAGTGACCAGTGCCATCTGCGCCTTATAAGTGCGGATGTGGTCCACTGGACTCCTCTTGCCGTCGTATGAGCTGAGATGAGGGGGTTTGAACTTCCGCGGAATTGGGAACCGTGTCACTCTGGCCGTATAGGGCGACTCGGTTTCTGTATTAGTGAGGTCGTGGCCGGATTTGCGGTTCAGCCTCTCAATCTGCTGCTGCAGCTCCTCGACCTGGGCCTTGACGTCAGTACGCCCGGTCCTCCTCTCTGCATCTGAGTAGTAAGTAGGGTCAGACGATGATGCCTCGTCCTCGAAGCGCGTCGATCTTGGGGATAGCACTCGGCTGCGAGTTCGGGATAGCCTGTGCCTGAGATCATCCCGGCTTAGGGCGGGCGGATCGTCGACCGGTTCCCTGACCTTTCGTCCGGATGCTTCTCCCCTTGCGGCTCGCCGCCGCTCGATGAGGATCCGGGCGTCCTCCACTCGGCGCGCTCGGCGAGGAACATACCGAGGTCCTTCCTGTGGGCGCTTGACTGGCTGGCTACGTTCCCCCTCGGCCTGGCTTTCCCGGTTTAGTTGGGACCCCGGAGCGGATCTGGTTTTTCCGCGAGTCCGGGCGGGACTCTTACTGGGAGTGCTTTTTTCAGGCCTCTGACTGGGGGTGCTCTTTTCAGGCCGCTTCTCCGACGAAGGGCCTTTCTCGTGGTCCCCGACCACTTTTTCATGCTGGGCCATGAGCGCCTCTATTTGCTGTTGTGTCCGCAGCTGGCCCTCCAAGAGTCGCTCCAGCGCCACTGTGACCTGGTCGGAGGTCGTGGAGGTCGCCCGTGTCTCGATCTGTAGGTCCTCCTGACCGGTTGAATCGGCGGTCTTCTTGCCCTTCTTCTTCGGCATGTTGATCAGTCAAAGATTTTTGTTAACAAGGAAATCGTGTCGAATTCCCACAGACGGCGCCAAACTGATGATGCCGAAAATTGGTAAGGACAACTCGGAAAGGAAATAAGATCACAGAAGGTTTGTATGTGGTTCGGTCCCGTTAATGAGGTGACCTACGTCCACGGGTGCGTCAGTGCGCTTCTCACTAGCAGATCACCGGCGGGCCTGGTGAGCTGACAAGATGGGCGGCACTCCCAGTAATACCGGCCGGGTGTATGCGTGTATAGTGGTGAATTCTCTAATGTAGGTTTATATGCTTAGAGAGTTGATATTCGGATCCCCTTTGAGAGGGTAGGTGGGCTCTTTTATAAGTGCAAGAGTCCACCCTTACATGGTAAGCTTATTAGATTAGGAAGCCTAATCTAATCACAATAGATTTGCACAATATTTGGTGAGTTTCCTAAGTAGTTAAGGAAACCACAGATTCTTACTTAATAGAGTTGCAGCCATACAAGGAAACTGCAGGGAGCACGATTGATGCCGTGATCCTCGGGGCCTTACTACGACCGCCCGAGTATCCCAGTCGGCAACAGCAGTACCCCTCGGGAGCGTGGGCTCCATGCCTCAAATCCGGCTTCCCCGGGTCATTGCTGAACACGTAGCGTTTAAGCAATTACAAGATATTTCTGGACATATCACTTATCTCAACATAAAGCAAACCCAAACAAAGAACGGAAATTTTAAAAACAATTAGGAGATCCCTGCATGTACAAATATATAATGAGTTAAAAAAAAAGTTAAAGAGAAACAATTCGAATAGAGTTATGAATGTTTAGAGTTCTAATCTGTAGTCCAAGAAATTAAAGCAAAAAAATAAAAATAAAATAAAATAAAAACAACAACAACAACGTGAACAATAGTTTCAGTTTAGTTAAGTCCTCTAAGGGTTGGTTTAGTTAGAGTCCTAATCCATAAAGAGCCTACAAAAAAAGATAAGATAAAATAAAATACCAACGTGAAGATGTCGTTGTATCAATTTATTTAGGGTCCTTTTTTTTCTTCTCTTTTTTTTGGTGATGGGAAGTTTCGTTAGAGTCCTAAGTCATAATAGAGTCTACCCGAAGAAAAAAAAAAGAGAAAAAAAAAATGAACAAAACTATACAAGATATGAACGTCCCAAAAAAAACAAATATACCCTCCCAAAAGGAAAAAAAAAAAAATAGATTAGCAAGTAATGCTTATCCATTGGAGTCCACCAAAATAAACAAAGGCTGCAGGGAAAAAAAAAACTCAATAGGCGGAACACTTTGGTTTAATTATGTTCGAGAGTTTATATCTATACTTATACGAAAGTATATCTAAACAATAGGTAGGTGTGTCGAAAAAAATATGTTGAAATAGGGCAGAATTGCTTCAATGCACACAGAATACATGATAATTAATATACATGCATTCACATACAAGTGTATATCCTCCATGAATAGGACCAATTGTTTTCCTACCTTTGTCAATTGAATAGCAATCGAATTTCTGTCAAATTTCTACTTCAAATACAAAATTTGACGACAACACAGTTCGTGAATCAATGCGGTTTTTTAAGAATACATTAGTAATTTCAAACAAAATAGCAATGTCATATCTAATCCTCCCAATAAGACCCCCATTGAGATAAGTATTACAGCTAACAACTATAGACTATCAATTTCTTAAAAATAAAGAAAATTAAATTCAATCAATAAAGAAGACCAAAACTTCTAAAAATAACAACAACAACAAAAAAATTAGTAGTAACATACCTCAATCTTTGTTTGGAATAGATTCATATATAAAGTTCTTAGAACTGAGGGAGTGTTTAGGAGTACAATAATGTTAGGGTGACAAACACTTTTTACAAACACTTACAAACACACTCTATTTCTCTCCTGGGTGGCACTGTGGGATCCACTGAAATTATCTGGACCCCACAGTGCCACCTAGGAGAGAGATAGAGTGTGTTTGTAAAAAGTGTTTGTCACCCAAATAATATTCTTAGGAAGTTAGGAGTTTTGCTTATCCATACAATGCAAAATAAAAAAGAAAAGAAAATGTTTGATTATGTTTATCGTAGAGTCCACCAAAGAGTCCCGAAATATGGAGGGAAAAAAAGTGTGGATTGACTATTTTAAATTTAAAAGAAACTTGTGGATTGCTTTAGCTTAACATCTATAGTGTCAACCGAAAAGGAAAAGAAAAAACAAACATGAAAAAAGCAATAAGACCTTTATTAGGACTCTTATATACATACATACATATATACTAATATACATATACCTACCTTTATTAGGACTATTATATATAGGATTAGTTTTAGGTAATTTCCTTATATGACTTGATTTAACTCAAAGGAAGAGAAGAAATTATGAATCGTGACATTTAAGCATAATAAATATTAAATCCAAAATATTAGAAAAATAAAAAGAAATTAAGGGTAGGTGTATGGACATACCAAAAGAAAAAGTGGCATACTAAAGTTATTAAAACTCTAAGGAAATCAGTTAATTAAAAGTGCACCGATTGATAAAAGTGTAAAACACTTATGTATATCGGTGCACTTATATATATATATATATTAGATATATGCACACATTACAATGTAATACTATCTTATATGTAGACACCCCATTTTACCTTATTAGGGAAAAAGGAACTAATTGTAACAGGGGGCCCACCGAGCATGCGGATCTAGAAAGAGAAAGTTGAAGTCCAATCAGAGGTCTCAGGAGTCAAATCAATGTCATAATCAGCATCAATGATTGTCGTCGCGAATACACAGCATTTCGAATCTCCCGGAAATAAAAAATCAGCACCGATTTGATTCAAAAGTTAACATATCGGGATTTGGGATGAAGATATAAATCTGGGATCCAATTCAGGATTACCGGATGCCAAATCAAGCCACTCTGAAGTCCCTAACTCATCGATCAGAAGTCATGAAATCCGGGATTGTTCAATTTCGATAATCGGTGATATTTTTAACAAGAATAAAAGTTCGGGACACAAAAATAAAGACTGAAATCAAGTCCGGAACAACCAAAAGTCAAAATTAATTGATTACATCAGGATAACATAGGCATTGACACGGGTTTACTGCACTTTTAATCATCAGATTCTGATAACCGGTGGAGAATCGGGTCCCAATTGAAGTTTCAACACATCAAAATTGAAGAAAAACGGCATGATCATAAAATCCAGGAATGCCAAACTCCAATTAAACATGATTAGATGAAATTATAGAGAAATCGAGAATTTTTCAATTTGAATCAGTTTAATCAGACAACCAGAGAAGAAACGGCGACCGATTGAAGTTTAAAGCTCAAACTGGCAAGGATAAAGGCATACATGTCATTATTCGGGCTCAGAAATTTCCAATACAACCAACGAATTAGAAGAGGACGTCAATGTGAATCCGAATCTTTTCAAATCGCGCAAATTGAATGGTCGGTTTGAAAATTAATGACAACCGAAGACTTCGGAAGACTAACGGTCGCGATCGGAGTTGCACCGATCGATTTCGTGGCGCGCGAAGCAGGTGATAACCACCCATGGGTAGTTGGATATTTAAATCCCCTTAGCCTAACCCAGAATCTGAAAAACCTGCCAAATAGAGCCTTAATCACCTCACCTTCTCTCACCGCCACCACCACCACCAGATCCCTCTCACCAAGACGCAGCCAGCATCGCCGGTCTAACCACAAAACCACACCCCCAACCACCGCATGCGCCACCTAAACCCCTCATGCTGTCATCCCACCTTTCCTCCTTCGACCACCATTCCTACCATAATCGTCCATAACCACCACCTCCATCTCCACCATCATTGTCTGCCTAAGACGATTCAAACATTGGCGGCCCATATGGGTATAGCCATATGGGTGGCAATTACCTCCTGAAATTGAGGTTATTCACTAATTCCCTCACAGGGATAGCTTTTATGTGGTACGTCAACCTCCCTGCCAATTATGTTCAAAATTGGCAAGGGAAAGAGGAATTATTTCATGGCCAATTCTATAGGACTGAGCCCGAGACTTCTCGGGCAGATCTGTCAAGAATGCTCCAACTAGTAGGGAAAACGGTTGAAACCTACACAGCCCGTTTTAGGAAGGCTAAGTACAGGTACAAGACTGTTCTGACCGAAGAAGAATATGTCAAAATGGCGATGGAAGGGATGTCTTTCCAGCTAGATTCGGAGAATCAATCCCGAATATTATGGGATTGTTCCAATCAAGATAAGGATAAGGAAAGAGTTTAAGGTTAGGAAGGATTTTGCCATCCATATCTTGCTTGGGGCGCAATTCATGGAGTCCTTACCAAATCAGGATTGTTAAGGCCGCTATAAATACAAAGGCTGACCAACCATGCAAAGGACGTCGCGTCATATCGAAAACAACACACACAATACACACATCATTTAAGACATTAAACCCCTGCGTTCTTGCTACTCGCACCCATAGTCGCCAAACTATGACGAGAGTTTTGCCTTTTGAAGCGCCAGTCACGTAGGGCGACCGGGCCCAAACTGAGGGCGTCTCGACGTTCTCCTTGAAGCCGTCCTGGCGCTCTCCCCCTTTAAGAAGTTTGTAAAAAGGCTCACGTTTTTTGGCTTCCTATAAAGCAAACCCCTCCTAGGTTGTGGCAACTTTCTACTCCTCCTGAGCTTATATAGAATCAATATATGCCACCTGAGGTGTAAGGTTCATTCTATATCCAATATAACTCCATAGCAAATAGGTCTGTCCCTTTTGTTATTACTTTCATTTTCTGTTGAACAATCAGAGCCTATTCTGATTCTGTTCTGCGTCTTTGTTATCATTTCCAAACAGATTTAAGAAAATATCTTCATAGGTGTTTTGTTTAATTTCATTTGTGATTGCTTATCTGGTAAACTCTGTACTAATTGGCTTGTGCGCTTCAGTACTGCCATAGAATCTTTGGTGAGGGTACTTTCCTACTCACTTTACACAATCAACTATTAGAAGTTAGGTTCAATAAGCCTTGTGTATTACTCACACAAGCAATTTAGGAAATACATTTGCACGCATCGAGTCCATTTGGCTTTGGCACGCCCGCACAAACTACACGCAAACATGTAGTATGGACTTTTTTGTCCAATATAAAATGTGCATTTTAACACATGTAGTATGTTAGCATTATATATACACTCACAGATATATGCCTCTATAATAATTATTAGTGTAAAACGGGTGAGTATTGAGTGACCAGTATCCCCTAAAGAGAGCATTTTTGCTCATCCAAGTTTGGTTCAACATTGCTCACTCAGGGCTTTACTGGATGACATATATCTCATTTCAGTAATTATGTTGATAGTACAAAAGAAAAATGAGAGTGAAATGGGACGGGAGACATGTCACCCAGTAAAAACCTGAGTGAGCAATGGTGAACCAAAAAAAGGTGAGCAAAATTGCTCTCATCCCCTAAATGGGTTTTTGATCACTTTTGAGATTGAGACATAATTTTGTTGCTTTTGAATCACTTCCATGTGTTGCAAAGCAACATTTCCCTCTAACTCAACATTAATTTTTGTGATTTTTGTGTCACAGTAGGCCACTTTGGTACGAAACCTTCTTAGTAGAATGGGTCACATCTCTCCCATTTGTAGGAGACATAGTTTTGGAGTTTATGGTATTAGAGTTAGCTATTATAATTAGTTTTATTTAGCTTTAGGGTAGTTTAGTCGTTTACTTTATATTAGGGTATACCTAGATATACTATTATTCTCTCTTCTTTTTGTATTGTATTCATTCATTCAGTTTTTGCGTGTTATGAGAAACTCTAGCTCTCTTCTCTCTTTTTCTCTTTGTTGTTATCTTTATTTGATATATTCACACGGTATCAGAGCAGGTTCGAATCTCATCCACATTTTTTGTAGATCCAACTCTGCAGTGAGTTGGCTGGGGGTTGTAGGGGGCAGCGCGCCCTAGCCGAGGTTTGGGGCGGAGCCCCGAAATTTTTTTTTTCCGGATGATTCTGGTTCGTTTTTGGATTCCTCACTGATTCAGATTCATTTTTGGATTTCTCGCACTGATTTGCGTTCGTTTTTGGATCTGTCGCTGATTCTGGTTCGTTTGTTTTGTGTTATTTAATTGTTTCATTTTCGTAATGGCTGCTAAACGCGATGATTCACTCCAAGCGATTAGTGTTAAACTCGATGGCAAGAATTTTGCATATTGAAATTATGTGATGAAAAATTTTCTGAAGGGGAAGAAGATGTGGGGTTATATCAATGGAGATTTTAGTAAACCTATGAATGAAAAGGCTGATAAATTTGCAGAATTGCTAGATGTTTGGGAAACAAACAATTCGAAAATCATTACTTGGATCAACAACTCCGTTGCTCCCTCGATAGGTATACAATTGGCAAAGTTTTAATATGCAAAGGAGGTGTGGGAGCATTTGGCTAAACTGTTTACACAGTCCAATTTTGCAAAAAGGTACCAATTAGAGAGTGATATTCGTGCCCTTGAACAAAAAAATTTGAGTATTCAGGAGTTCTATTCTACAATGACAGATCTTTGGGATCAGTTGGCTCTCATGGAGTCGCTTGCGGGCGTTTGCACCATATATCGCTAGTAGGGAGGAACAACGTCTGGTTCAGTTTTTGATGGCTCTACGTGATGATTTTGAGGGCCTTCGTGGGTCCATTCTCCATCGTAGCCCACTTTCGTCAGTTGATTCTATTGTCCATGAGTTAGTAGTCGAGGAAATACGTCTCAAGAATCAGTTTGGAAAGGGAATTCTCCCCAACTCTACTCCATCTGTTTTAACAGCCCCTTTTCGACCACCGTCCAACAATCAGAATACAGTAATGCTAGGGGCACCGAAAATTGCACATAAAAGTGCACCGAAAATGATCAGGGCCATTGATTGCGGCGGGCCCCATGCGCGCAGGCGTGGACCCCGCGCGCAATCAATGGCCTTGATCATTTTCGGTGCACTTTTATGTGCACTTTTCGGTGCACATAGCATTATTCATCAGAATAAGCCTTACTCGAGAGTTGGTAGTGATGTATGCAGCTACTGTAAGAAGAAGGGTCATTGGAAGGCTCGGTGTCCTAGGTTGGGTCGTGCAAACCAGCCCAATAGCAGCAACCAGCCCTCTAATAGTCGACCACCACAACAACAGCAACCTCAGCCTTCTCATTGGAAATCTGACAACCAATCTCAGCAGCGTTCGTATACGCCTCCACAGCCTAACACTGCAGCAGTTGTACCACCATCAGACTCATTTGGACCCGGTTCTCCTTCCCCATCCACTCCATCCATGACCTCCCTTGCTGAGCAATTTCAGAAGTTCCTTGCCACACAGCCACATGCTATGGCCACCTCTTCACTGGGTATGTCTTCAGGTATTTGGGTCTTAGACTCTGGAGCTTCTAATCATATGTCACCTGATTTGTCGTCTTTTGCTTCCTTATGTCCTGTTTCCTCTTTGCCTGTTATGACTGCTGATGGTACTCCCATGCCATTAATAGGTGTTGGGTCTGTTGTCACACCCCATGCCTGTTATATATGACTGCTTATTAGTTTTATTTAGCTTTAGGGTAGTTTAGTCTTTTACTTTATATTAGGGTATACCTAGATATACTATTATTCTCTCTTCTTTTTGTATTGTATTCATTCATTTAGTTGGGTGTGTTATGAGAAACTCTATCTCTCTTCTCTCTTTTCTCTTTGTTGTTATCTTTATTTGATATATTCACATATGGAACCATTAAACAAGTGTCCCTACATTGATTCATATTTGTAAGTACCATTTCACATTTTTCATAAACTTTTCGTTGAAGTCTATACCTTATGGTGGGTATGATTGCAAGATAAAAAATAGGTTGAAAAGAATTTTTTTTTCATGAAATTATTTTACTTATAAAAATGTATATATATGGAGAGAGAATTGCTACAAACCCCTACTCTTCTCATCATCATCACCTATAATAAGACCATTTTCTCTCTCTCTAGATGGGTATCGAATGATGACTGGAGATCCAATTTATGACGTCAAAATTCGAATATGAACTTAGGGCTTTCAATTCTGCTTCAACATCTCTCTTTGTGATCTCTGCTCACTCAAAAGCCTCATCAATTTGGTCTTTATTGTATGGTGGGTAAGGCATTAATCGAGAGAGGGAGAGGGAGAGGGAGAGGAAGAAAATGGGTGTGTAAAACGACCACGTTTTGAGAGGGGTAAATAGGTCTTTTCACTTTTTGTGAGTTCTATTTGCGAAAATCACAGACAAGTGAGGTCAGTGTAATATTGGATACTACAAGGGACGTCCGTGTTTTTTGAGCATACCTCAAAGGAAGTGAGAGTATTTTGCCCTTCTCTTTATCCAAAACTTATACCACCCCCATGGGATGGAGTTATCCCCTGAGTTTGGGATAAAATTTGAGTTTGAGACTTTTAACTCAAAGGATTGTGCACACAAGACAATGGGGTAGGATAAATAATAGTTATCCTATCTCATTCCCTTATTCTGCGAAACAAACAAGACCCTAGGGTTTGCTTTTCGAAGGGAAAAGTGGAATTTTTTAAAGAAAAAAAAACGTTTCCGTAATTTATAACTAAACTGGTTCTACAAATCATTTGCAAATTTTTTGTACAGGAGTCCATGCCTAATCTAATAAGTCTCTTAAAACTTATTTTTTGTCAAACTAACATTACCTTGGTTCTCATAAGAATCAAATAAAAATTGAGATCTGGATTGAGCCTCGACTACTAGCCTAATTCTGATATTGTTGGGAGTGATGGATGATATATATATATATATATATATATCTCCAAGTGCAGGTCAGACTTGACGTTAGGTCCAATAAGATTTAGCAGAATTTGTCCAAGCCCATTTGAGCTTGAGCTATGAGTCCACTAATCAACCCAAGTATATCCACACTCATTCTAATTCGCAATCAGGCCATACTAGTTTATAGCCCAAATTCGTTCCAAAAAACTAGTATAAGTTGGATTCGTTCCAAAACTATTACCCATTACCACTTTGAAAACAAAATGATGATTTAAGCCTAGAACAGTAGATTTTGGTGGTATAAGCTAATTAGACTTGCCTTAGGCAAATCACTCTTCTGATTCGTCAAATTGTTCATATTTCAAGAGGACATTTGTCTGGCACGCCCGCACTCTTATAATTACAGATTTTCAGCCATACAGGGGCATACGAATGTTATTGTCCCAACTCCTTGCAATGTCAAAGTAACTTTGTTATTCTAATCTTGGCAGTCAGTTGTTTGATGGTTTCTTTTGAAAGCTGTTTTGTTGCTTGCAAATTAACAGAACCTTGCTCATACTAATCCACACCACGTGAGTTAAGCTATTACATAAGTTCTTTACAACCTTTGAGAAGTAGCATAAGAGGAAATATAATATAATAGCATTTCAATAGCTCTAAAATATTAAGTAAAATGAAGTTTCAAAACTTGGGTCAAAGACAAGTAAGATCTTTCTTGTTGATTCTGCCGCAAGTTCATATTGAAAGCTCAAAACTCTTTTTATTATTTTCAGGCTACTTTGAGTCATCTGACCTTTTAAATTTCATGATTCTTTTACCACGAAAACTGTTATTTATAACACACAATTACTTTGCATTCTTGTACTTTGTTCCACTGGTGTAAACATCTTCATGTATTCAGATTTCTGTTTGAATTATTTTTTCAAATTCTTCCGTCCTACACTCCGATGAAATGTAATTCTCTGCTGTAAACAAACTAGCCCACCCAATAAGACATATCCAAGGTTTCTAAAGGTTTGATTCATCTGCAAGTGATTCTCTAAGGGCCTGTTTGGTTGCCTTTGAATGCAATAATTGCATTCATATTTCGTACACAATTTTACATAAAAGGATGATGAGCTTGAATAGTTCCATTTAGAAAAATGATGCTCGTCTAAAAAATGATGCTTCCAATCATGAATTTTGGCATTCTAGAAAAATGAAGCAATTGCCTCATAAGAATAAATATAGTGAAGTCTCCCATATTTTTAAATAGATTCATTCATGGTGATGAATTTTGCCTTCTAACTTCTATACAAAAATTGAATGAAATCATTAAAATTGGAGGGACAACCAAACAGGATCTAAATTGTGGGAAATCCATGAAGAATGAAAAATATATCACTTTCTTATATTTGACTGAAAAGGAAATACAACTTTTCACACAGTGAATTTCTTTCAACATCACAACATCTAACATTACTAGGATCACTCGAAAAAAAAAAAAAAATCATTACTAGGATCACAACTGTGTGTGAATGCCACTGAGATTGTTCTCAGATTGAGATCTCTGACTATTATTACTATCAGCCTTCACAAGTGTACAAAATGTGACACCCTTCAACATATTTTACACCATGAACAAAATGTACAGGCATTTCCAACTTGCAAAGGACTGTGGCAGCTTGGTTGATTTGTTTCCAAGCAAATCCATATGCTTCTCTTCCTTAATTCCCATGAAAGCTACATAGGAGGTTTAAGTACTGTAATATAAAGGTTTACATAGATATACATATGTCATGTCAAGAAGGCAGACAGCGCGTCTTCATGGCGTATGTAAATCCACTTCCACAATAAACTTTGATAGTTGTGTGTTTGTCAGGAAGTCTGTGACCAAGCCTCACCTCCTGAGGGCTAGTTTGATCACTTGTATTTCCCAAGCCAAGCTGACCATGTTCACCCCAACCCCATGTCATTATTAGTCCACTCTCTGCATAATTGCAGTGGTCCGCAAAGAAAATTAAGAAACCATGTCACAGAAGAAAAAAAAAGACGACAAAAAGAAATTTATAATAAATTATTACCCGTTACTAGAGCTGAATGCTCAGCTCCAGCTGCGATGTGCAGAACTATCATCCCCATTAAGACCAGGAATTTCCTCCACAACAGCTTCCTTTGAATCTTCTGCAATGTGATGCACACTTCTTTACACTACTGTTATTTTCTATTTCCCAAGGCAAATTACCATAATAAAAAAAGAAGTTAATTGAAGTGTCTGATTTTCTAAAAGTAAATTTGCAAGCATAAGGTTCTTTATTCTTTTTTTACCTTCAGAGATTTTGATTGGAGGCTTAACATCATCTACTTCAGAACAAAATGCATTATAAAAAATACGACATTATTCATAGCCACATCATCAAAACGGATCACCAGACGTGTGCTTCACCGGCTTCATTTTTTGAGGATCATTGGGCACTCCATGATGGTTGCCACCAAGCATGCACTGTGTCCTGTCACCTATTTAAAATGCCACATACAAAATTAACAAGTCGAGCACCTCCTTTAGTCCGACAACAAAATCATCGAAAGTTTAATAAAAGAGCACATACTTGTTAGGATAACTCTTGGGGTACATAGAATCTCACAAAAACAATATACATAAACTTTGTGCGTCTCTCTCTCACCTTTGTGGACCCCACAGACACCACAGTATCGGTGGACCCCACCAGGATAGAGATAGACACGTTGTGTTTTATGTATCTTGTTTTTTGTGAGATTCTTATGTGCCACAAGAGTTATCCTACTTGTTATTACTAAAGCATGATTCCATCCAAGAGCGGCCTGGGTGAAGGATAAAGGTGTACTTATACAATGGGGGTAGTAAACATTTGAAGTACTACATATAGCATGATATGACCAAGATTATAATCACATTCAAACACTACATCAATGCGTAAGGACTACGGTCTGAATCGCAAAAACTACCACCAGAAATTTCTTTCGACAACATCAATCAAATTGAACAGAACCACCATTGCATAAACATAGATTAATTTGAATCAACAAAATGGAAAAGAATTGGCTAACAGAGATTCTAGCATGATAACAAAAAAAAATAATTTGGACGAATTAATTTATAATATTACATTACGGTAACAAATTCATGTCACCAGTAACCCTTACAAGAACATTCCCCGTCTTTGAAATGGTGAAATCTGTTCCTATCCCTAACTATGATCTCTTTGTTATAAATTCTAGATATTATCATCGTTACAACATGACAATCCCCGCAAACACGAAGGTTCTTCACAATCCTAATAGGCACGCCTTCCTTTAAACTGATCAAACCAAAAGCAATAGCAACTTTCTCACTATGTTTACACAAAGCATCTTCTTTTTCTTCTTCTTCTATGTCAAAAAGAACTGGATTAGTATTAGCCACATAACCATATAATTTCAGCCTCGTAGACATCTCATCCAACTTTGCCTCAATTTCACCGTACCTAGGATGGGACTTATCCCCTACAAAAAACTCATGAACTTCACCGTCGATCTCTATAACACTACAACCAGGTTGCTTTCTGACACCTTTAGCCTTCATTGTTCGCCTCAAATTACAGACCATATTCCAATTCTTTGAATCAGCATATATATTCGACAATTGCACATATGCACCGTCATTATTGGCTTCTAGCTCGACTATCTTTCTCGAGGCAAGTTCACCCAATTCCATATTCTTATATATTTTACAAGCATTAAGCAAAGCACCCCATGCACCAGTATGAGGCTCTACAGGCATGTTATTTATGAAATCTAAGGCTTCCTCTAAACGGCCAGATCGGCTATACAAATCCACCACACAACCATAATGCTCGAGCTTCGGTTCAAGCCCATAGACCTTTCTCATCGAGTCAAAGTGCTCGAGACCTTCCTCAACTGATCCAACAACACTACAACCCCTTAGAACCGAAACGAATGTGACTTCATTGGGTTGAACCCCTTCTACTTTCATCAGGGAAAATAGCTCAAGACACTTCTCACCCAATCCGTTCATTGCTAGCCCACCAATAGCACTACTCCAAGTATAAACATTCTTTTCTTTTATTCCCCAAAAGACCTCCATTGCCTTATTCATGTTCCCACATTTAGCATACATGTCGACGAGTGCGGTTCCGAGTGTCACTGTCATTCGGAGCTTGTTTCTCTCTATATATGCGTGAGCCCATCTTCCTTGATCCAACGCACCTAAATGAGCGCATGCAGACAACACCGAGACCATTGACACCCCATTAACCATCACACCCTCCATTTGCATCAAGTGAAACAAATCCAACGCCTCTAGCGTCTTCCCTCTTTGCGTGTACCCTGCGATCATCGCATTCCACGCGATAGGGTCCTTCTGAGGCATAGTATCAAACAGCTCCCTCGCAAATTCAACATTCCCTGATTTTGCACAAGCACTCAGCATTGCGGTCTGAATCACCAAATCTGGGTCACGAATTTCATCGAACACTTTGCGTGAAGAACAGATAACACCCAATTCAGAATACATGAAGATCAACCCACTTTGAACATGTGGGTCTGTGTGAAACCCATGTCTTATAACACAGGCATGGACCGCCGGACCGGTCTCCCAAGCCAGCGACTGTGCACAGGTGCGAACCAAGAAAGTGAACGTGTAATTATCAGGGAGAAGATTGGGACTAGACTGTAGAATTCTGTGATAAAAGTGAAAACTTTTTTGAGGGTTTGGGGTCTTGGAGAAAGCTCTGATCATGGTGTTGAGAGCGAAGAGAGTTGGAGAGTCACATTGGTCAAGGACTTGGTTGGAATAAAGTAGATTGTTGGGGTGTTTGAGCGCAATGGAGGCCACAAACTGGCCAAGAACGAAAGGGTCGTTAAGAAGGCTGTTGATGAGCAGTTGGGTGTGGATTTGCTTGATCTCTCCCAGGTTGGAGCAACATTCTACCAGAGAAATTGGTGGGTGCTTTGCGATCCACCGGAAGGAGCTCATTCCTACAAAACCCGAACAATTATTGGTTTCCAACGTTTTTTTGAAAGAAAAGCTTTGTTGGTAACTTGGTTATGCACATGTTACAATCTTTGTTCAAACTGAGAGAGGTGAAATTACTTTCTTGTCCTTTACCATTAAACTTCTAGGCCTATCTTGGTAGGCCACATAAAACGGTGGATAGGATTAGGGTAGTCAATTGGTCAGTTCGGTTCGAGTTCGGGTTCGACTGGTAAGGTTCGGATCGGGTTGTTCGGGTTTGGGTTGGATTTTATGGTACCGACGATATGAACTAAAGTACGAAACTTCAGTTCGGTTTGTGAAATTTAACTACAGTCTGGTCGGAAGTTCGGGTTGAAATCTCACATACATATATATATATATATACACACAAATACACTGCCTCACTGACAGAGACCCAAATCTTGCATATAATTTCATGATTTTCATCATCCACTTCTTTCATCACTCATCAATCACACACATTACATAATATCGACATACATATATATATATATACACTGATACACACACAGGATACACAGTCACACAAGCACATATACATGTACTGATACACATATATACACACGCACATATATACCTCGAGGATGGAATCAGAGTCACCACCGTATGTCGGTCGTCGCCTCCTCTTCGTGCTCATCGCCGACGCCTCGTGGTGCTTTGCAGCTCCGGTGACTATCTGATGTGTAGACGAAGTGAGATAGAGTAAAGTTAGAGAGTGGAGAGGCCTCTTTGAGTCTTGTCGCCTGAGAGAGAGAGAGAGAGAGAGAGAGTGTGTGTGTCAGGATCGGGAGAAAATATTGGTTTTACAGAAAGGAGTGAATCTTCAGCCCTAATTTCTAAAACATACTTTTTGGGGGTAAATATTAACTTCCTACTCCGTTCAGGTTTGACCTAATAACACTTGTCTTCCTTTACATTTCAGAAATAATGGTTACGGCCTTTATTTTTTAATTTTAGTAACATTTATCTCCCCTCCGTTAAGAAGCTATTAAAAAAACTAACAGAATGACGATGACATCACTTAATAATGATCTAAAATACTAAAATTAGTCTTCCTCTTGACTCACTTCTTTCATCAATGTAACTTATCCACTTAAAATATTTGATCGAAAACCAGCTTTCTAGTTTTAGGGGTCTTACCCACTTAAAATATTTGATTGAAAATCATCTTTTCATTTTCAGGGGTCTGTTCAAGTAAGAAGTGAGTCAAGAGGAAGGGTAATTTTGGTATTTTAAATCGTTATTAACTGATGTCATTGTTATTCTGTTAGTTTTTCTAACGACTTGTTAATGGATGGAAGGTAACTGTTACTGAAATTCAAAAACAAGGGAGGTAGGTGTTAGTTGTGAAACGTGGAGGGAGGTACGTGTTATTAGGTCAAACCTCAAGGAAGGTAGGTGATATTTACCCTAGTTTTTATATATTCCCTAAAACTTCAGTTATTCGGCTTCGAACCAAAATTATTTCTCCTTCTGAAAACCAAACCAAACTAGTAAATATAGCTCAGTTTCGAACCGAAATAAGTTTAGTTCGGATAATAACCGAACCAAAGTATGTAAAATTTCAGGTTCATGTTGGTTTTTCGGGTTGACCCGGAGTATGCCCACCCCTAGATAGGATAAAGCAAGATTAGAGAGGATAGTTATTCTGTGGGATAACACTATGGCCAGATTTGGCAAGCAGAATAACAGGTTGGATTGGATAACTTTGATCTAATTCAGTGTTTGGGGCGTACAGTCCCCAACTCTCATTTTATCCCAATGAGTTTGGGATAACTCAATACCGGGGGTGGTGTAATTAGGTGGGATAAGAGAGTTTGGGATAACACTTGGGAGTTTTTTTTTTTTTTTTTGAATTAAAAATTTTTCAGATCTCTTCTTCTTCTTTTTTTTGTCCCCCAAATTTACTTCTTTTTTTCCCCAGATCTTTATATTTATTTTGTTTTCAGAACTCTGTTTTTTTTTTCCCTTTCCATATTTGCTCTTTTATTTATTTATTTAAGATTTGCTTTTTAAAAAAAAAAAAAACTTTCAAATATCCTAGATTTGTTTATGTTTTTGTTTATGTTTTCTTTCCTTTCCAAATTTGTTATTTATTTATTTTTATTTTTCCCCCCAAATTTGGTTTATTTATTTATTTATTTAAGTTTACTTTTTTAAAAAAACCTTCAGATCTCTTTATATATATTTATATATATATATATATATAATTTAGTTATTATCCAAAACTTATATTCGGGTATGACCAAATACAATATTAGGATATAACAACACATCCGACAGTTTTCTCTAACACGTTCCGAACACATGACAACATAACAATTTATCCAACAGGATTACTAATCCATTTTGATCCTGCCTTATCCAATCCAATACAATCCGACAGTTTTATCTGATCTACCAAACGAGGCCTATGTGTTTGGAATGTGATTAGACTATCGGATAAGTTGTTACTATATCCTAATCATGTGTTTGGTAGTGGTGTAGTGCCCCGAATAATAAGTTCTGGATAACGATTATTATGACCAAATTATCATTTATTTATTTTTTCTTCATTTCATTTGTACCACATTCAACCATGACATTTAAACAAAAAAAATTCCTGAACCATAAATTTCGTTGAAAAAACCAATTACAAATCTTCACAAATTCTAAATATGTTTTTCTCATTGAATACAGAATCAAAAATTTTGAACCTAAAACCAAAATAAGATATGCAACTATATAGAGCCTGTTTAGATAAGATTATTTGGAAGTTGGGACCAACAACGATCGCTCAATGGGACTATTGCGAGATTTGCATCTGTTTGGAAAAAGCTTATCTACTTTAAAGCTGAAAAATAATCATGTATCATAAAAATACAATTTACTCTTTTTTCAAAAATCTATTAAAGGAAAAATCTCTTAATCCCACAACAATACAAAATGGCTCTTATATGGTCAGGAAAACAATTCTTGGGATGAAAAAGAGTACAAGTAATAACAAACTTTTGTGTGTGTGTGTGTATAGGTGCAGAAATCCACACGAGAGAGAGAGAGAGAGTAACCAGCCAAACAAACAAAACCCCAAGCCCACTATGTTCAACAAACCAATTTTCCATGAAATGGATTGTTGATACCAACAAATCCACACATTTCCTATCAAATTTTGCAAATCAAAAATTTCTCACATGAATTGGAATCTAAGGTGAATGCATTGTTTCAAAGATCCATGAAAGAAAGTTCAAAATAGGACAACCCACTGTCAGAAAATCCCTTGAAAGAGAAAATCAAAACCATGAAATGGAAAGCCCCCAAACCCTAGACGTGACTTAAAAAAAATTGAAGTAGAAAATAGTGCTTACATATTTTCAAGATAAGAAGCAAGAAGAACAAGTGAAATGGATTGAGAGAGAGAGAGAGAGAGAAACCTGACGACACAGGGATCTCTAGAACAAGGAGACAATCACGGAGAGTGGTGCCTAGAGGGACACCTTCGCAGTCCTCATGGAGCCTGGTCTTCTTCAATGCTGAGCAAGAGTGAGAAGGATAGTGTGTGTGTGTGTGAGAGAGAGAGAGAGAGATAGAGAGAGAAAGAGTAGTACCGCATAGAGCCGAGGTGGGAGATGGTGGTTTCAACGGGGTGTCATAGAGAGAGAGTGACAGAGAGTAGAGAGAGAGAGAGAGAGAGACAGAGACAGAGACAAATTTGGGGTTGTGAGAGAGAGAGAGAGAGAGAGTAAGCAGATTTGGGTTTGAATCTTTAATTGAACAAAAAAAAAGGTTTGAATCTTTAAAATTTTGTCACTCCTGAGAAAATTATTTGTCACTGCTTACAACAGTGATCAATTTTGTCACCGTTCAAAGCATTGACAATATAATTTTTTGTCATCGCACTAAACAGTGACTAAATTTGTCACTGTTCTAAGCAGTGACACGGTGACAAACATAATTGTCACTGCCTATAACAATGACAAAATTGGTCACTGTTTTGAATGGTGACAAACGACACGAAATTAAGAGTGACAATTCGACCAATATGGTGTCGTACATGTCTTTTTATTGTCATGTGGAAAACAAAGGAAAAACTTACCAAACAAAGCTGCACTGTGATCTTCACTTGTATAAAAGTTGAGAATTTGGCCTCTTTCCAATCCAATAGTAATTCCGACGTTATAAAGTGTCACGCCCCGACGTAGCATAATAGGGAAAGCATTTAATTTCCTTCATGGACCCGTAGGTCGCGACAGTTTGAAGAATCGATTTCCATCCTAAACGTCGAACAATATAATAATTTAAATCAGAGTAAGAGCAATCAAGGCTTAAAAAATTTTACCAAATTAATAATTATTACAGCACCTGATCATCTAAAGGCACAACCCAGCTTGAAACAAAATAATAACTATTACAGTAATCCATATTACAAATTCAATTCATTAATTAAAGTAGTAATTAAAATAGTTTCTCTTCATGAGTAACCGTTCTCAATTAGCATACTCGTACACTCCAGCCTGATTATAACCTGAAAATCCTAGACACGAATGTCCAAGGCGCATCAATGCCGTCAGCTTTATGAAACTGGCGAGTATTAAAAACACTTACTTGTAATGTAAAACATACTCCTTCACCATTTTCACTTCCTTACAGATTTCATTTATTATTAGGTTAGAAATGTAGTCAAGAATTCAAATTATAAGACAGTAAAGATAATATCGTAATCTTAAATCAATGAAACACGTGATCGTGCATGGAACAATGCAACCATACTCATCTCGCCGACTCTTTTCTCTCGACAACACATCATCCCACTCTCACGCTCCAGTATCTTGAAATACTAAGGTGACCACACTTTAGTACAGGGGTACCAGGGAATGTCTAGTTTGCCTTACACATTAGTACGGGGTACCAGGGAGTGTCCAATTACCTCACACTTTAGCCATACCACGTATGCTAGGGAATGTCTAGTAGGCCACACTTTAGCACCGCCACGGGTGCTAGGGAGTGTCCAAGTCGGCGTCACACACTTTAGCGCTACCATGGGCGCCAGGGAGTGTCCAAGTTTGTCACCGTCGCATTTCAAAGATACTCTAAATCGCAATCTCATAACATCACACTATAGTACACAAGTACTAAGTTTACCAGTACTAGGGAGTGTTCAATCACAATCTCACCCACATGCTCTTTTCACACTAACCATCACTCAACATGCATGTAAATTGGAACCCACGTGCATATCACATGACTATATACCGAAAGTAAATAATTGGAAACAAGAACATCGTACAGGCGAGAATAATCAAGTCCTTAATTAATCCCTTCATAATCAAAACATAACAACCAGGATTCTGTTTAGTGTAAATCCCAAATAGTACTTTAAAAACTCATAAAACTTTATCCAAACAGTCCCTTAACAGAAAACAGACAAAAATCAGAAAAGGCTAGATCGATCATACGGATCGCTCGCGCGATTGGTCGCTCGCATGATATGCCGCTTTTTCGATTTTCTTTTAAAATTTTCCAACTGTCAGAATTATACACAGGTCGCGCGCGTGACAGGTAGCTCGCGTGATCGCGCGCGTGAGTTACTACAGAAATTTCGTCTTCCTTGTCTTGTTTCCCCTGTTTTAGTTGTAAGGGTCCCTTTTTTACCCATTTTGAAATCCGAGTATAACCAATCCTTATAACGAATGGTTTTCTTCGTTTTTCCGCTAGGATTACTAATCGAATTAACACCAATTAAAACGTAACTCTCGAATTTTGCGAAAGACCGTGAGGTGACGGAACTTTGATTCTAATATACGTCATGATATGAGATAATTAAGTTCCAAGATTTTAACCAGGGCTTCCATTGACTAAAACCTATCATTATTATCTATCAAAATGAATTTTGGTTGAGTTTCACAAAATCACCATTTTTACATCATGAATGAGCTTAAACGAAATTCATATAAACACATACTAATCCAAGCATTATGAACTGTAATTAAGCATGAGATTACATTTCAAGTGAGCTAGTAATACTCACTGTGATTGTGGTAGAAGAAATTGTTGAAAAAAAAAAACAAGAAATAAGAATTCGAACTTCAAGTTATGGCTATGGTGATGAGCTCTTCTCTCTCTAAAAATTTATGTAAATCTCCTCTAACACTCTCTCTTTTGCTCTTTATATTTTTATGAATCAGTTTGTAGAATGTCCCAAAATGTGTGTGTGAGAGTGTTATATATATAGAAGATTGAATTGAAGAACTTGGGCTCCAAGTTCAATTAAGTTCACTCAACAAAATTCTTTTCTTTTACAATTTTAATTATACAAAACATGTATAAACATATAAAATCCATATTTGAGCAGATTGTATAAACTCCAATAGCTGGAAAAATTAGTAGGGGTCAAATAGGTCCATATGGGTCAATATGAAGGTGTTTGGCAAATCTAGCTTTTAGGCTCAAGCTAACACAAACTACAATAACACTCCCAAACAAGGCATAACCAAATTGTCTAGGAATCTCTTGATGTATTTGGGAAATCGACTTATGGCACTAGAAATTAACACACCCAAAATGCATTCCCAAACAAGCCTATCTAATCATTGTTTGTATTAATGAGATTAAAGCAAGTGTCACATTGGATTGGACGGGGAATCCAAATCTCTAGGAGTTCAACGCGGCGCAGACAGTTTTTGAACATAAACTGGTATTTTGGCGCCGCGGTGATCACCACAAAAATACCGAAAATTATATTAACGTGAGAGATAATTTCCCGGTTATATAAAAATACAGTTTGAGTTAAAAGCAAATATTTTCACCGTCTTGAAATACAGTTTTGAAATTCATCGCAGGCATCTCTGGTCTTAAGAAATTCAATTGTGAAAACATAACACAGGTATAGCTCAATTATAAAAGAATTGCAGTTTGTCCCCCAATTAAAGAATTGCTAATAAAATAAAGCAAGTAATATAAATTAAAATAAATACGGAAATGCAATTAGAATTTAAATGAAATTACAGGTTGTTACATAAAGAGTTACACCAAAATTTGTTTATAATTTGATGACTTTTTAATCTTACACAAACATGATTTTTTTAAAAAAATTTTGAAAACTTAGTAGACTAACTTTTAAATTCAATTATAAAAAAGAAGTAATTACAAAATGTGCTCTCGGAGTTTGGTCATTTTCTCATTTTCGTCCCTACATGCTATTTACTCTTAATATATAGTTTAACCAACATATGAATGGAGGGGTACTGCAGAGTCTCTCTCTCCGTCACACTTGGTAGTATTTCACGTTCATCGCATCGCTCGAGTTCTATGTTCGTTAGATATAAAAATCCGAGCAAGAAGATAGTAACTGAGGGGACATGAGCTGCTTAAGGGGAATTACTTAGACATTTCTTTAACCCAACAAGGAGATTTTTTAATGCATTAATGCTCACACATACATAGTGGCAGACCCAGAATTTTGTCTTAGGGGGCCAAGTTAAATGGATTTGGGTCTGCTAGTAAACAAGTTCCATGTGGGGGTTCGGGGGGCAGCGTCCCCGAGGCGAATTTTTTTAGTCTATTTATACATATTTTGGTGCAAGACATAGAGTCAAAAGAATAGCTGTGTCGATTAGATTTAGGCCCTGCTTATCTCACAAGCTAGGTAATTGGGCATTACTCTTACCCTTCACTATATGAGGGACTATAATGCCACACCCCTGCAGTATGCACTCTTCCATACATGGACTGTTTAGTTGATATTGACAATTACTCAACACTATTTGGCCAACCAAACAATGGACTATAGAATAAAGTGGACTATTGGTCCGGTTTCTTGTATCCCTAGACTAGTCTTGCAAAACAAATGTGGTCTTAGAACTTTTGATTTTTATTAACTTTTATATGAATGTTAAAAATTTGGGAGGGCCAATTTTAAATTAATTTGAAAATGTTAAAATTATCCATATAATCCACAAATTTTCAAAGATTTTGAAGGGGCCATGTGTCACAGACAGCCAGTTTGGGTGTAATACCCTGTATTTTTGAAGTGTATTAATAAATAAGACTTCGTATTTATACTTGTATAATGTCATGCCCCGAAGCAGCAAAAAATAGAGAAAAATAAATTTTTTTTTTGGGTCCATAGGGAATGACAAGTGAAAGTCACTAATTATCCACACCACACAGTACTAGTCCACAAGATACACAAGAACAGTAATAACTGAAATATAAAAGCAGTATTACTATTACAACATCACAGTGTGGTCCACAGGATCACAACAAGTCTGGAAACAACATGTGCCCAAGTACCCGTTAACTAAAACAAAACAAAGTTCAACAGAACAACAGAAATAAACTAAATATAACTATCTTCAGGTCTTCAGCTGGCGTAAGGATAGTCGTCAGCATAATATTCTTCTTTGGTATAACCGGCATCAGTGGAACCACCCTCTACATAATCCCACTCCGAGTAGTATTCATCACCGTAGGTTCCAATACCTGCATTATTAGGGACATGGTAGTATGGACGGGGAATGTCCAAGCAATAAAGGCCGTCAACTTACTGAAAGCTGAGTGAGAACTAGCTAACACAGTCTCATAGAAATAACGTAATTACCAATTAGAACAATATATAACAGTGATACTAAATATATCTCTTCCTCTTTTATTCCGACACCTCATTAACCGATTCTCATCGTCTACCAACTCTAAGGCTGACTGTACCAATACCAACTGACTATTTCGAATTGATTTTACCATCACAACATACCAATGCTCTTGTTCACCGCTATACTACTTTTAAGAACTCTTGCGAGCACCCATATATCGTTCTCATATAATGACTAGTCTACAGATGTACCCATACTCTTGTTCACAGCTTTTAAGAACTCTTACTATTCACCGCTTTTAAGAACGCTTGCGAGTACCGTACATATATAGCTCTGGTAAATACAAACCATGGGCATGCCACATCTACTCTTGTTCACCGCTTTTAAGAACTCTTACTGTTCACCACTTTTAAGAACGCTTGCGAGTACTGTGCACCCATAATTCTCACGATTCTGATTAAATTCTTGTTACACACTTATCAGATTCAACCTGAGCGAATCATCAGCTTGACTCACATAACCTCAAAAATAACAAATAACCCACTAACTCAATCACCAGTTACTCAATACTACCCACTGTTATTATCTCCAACCAATCTCGTTATCGTGTCGCATTACTACTAACATTTCGAATCTGACTACGTTACTTACCATATTACCTCAATCTTATTATCACACCCCATTACCTCTGTAATCCATAATATCGCATAATAGGAACACGAAACAACGATTAAATAACTATATATATGAATTATAGACTTAAGGAACATATCCATGTTCTGCTATGCTCGATCAATTGAAGTCTTCTCAATCGCTTGAAGAAAAGTGATGTTCGATCGATCGAAGTATTCTCGATCGATTGAAGTCAAGGTGGTCTCGATCGATTGAAGTCATTTCGATCGATTGAGACTCAGGGAGGATTAATTAATTAAATGCCGTTCGATCGCTCGAGCTTCATCTTCTCCAGATTCTGCAGTGAACGTGCAGAATTTGGTAGGGAGTGTTTGGGTGATTATTAAAACATCCAGAATACGTAAAACATTAAAACTAAGATACCGAGTGAGTTTGAAACTCACTGAACTCCGCTAAGGCCGCGTTTGGCTCGTTAAGCTTTAAGCTTTCTCTCTCCAATGGATTCCTTCTCTCTCTCCTCTGTCTCTGCCTCTTTATTTTTCTGCCTCTCTTTCTCTTTCTCTTCTTCTTCTTCCTCTTCTCTACTTTTCTCTCTCCCAAACTGTGTATATATATATATGTGTGTGTATATATACGGATATATGGATGTGTATATATAAACACACAAAATCTCATAACTTTCTCTCTAACTCTTAAGTTCAGCAAAGCCATCACACACACGAACACAACCATATAAATAGAGGGGGATGAGTGCAGATGGCAAAGTTTGCGTGAAACCTAAAAATCCAAATGATTACATGTTCGATCGATCGAACTTCCTTCGATTGCTCGAACTCAAATCGGCCAGTTTAGATCGATTGAAAAGGCCTTGATCGATTGAAGTAGGGTCCACGTATTAAATTCAGGTCGGTAGGGTTTCGATCGATTGAATAGGGTTCGATCGCTTGAACTTTGGGAATGCTCAATCGCTCGAACTGACTTCGATCGATCGAAGATTAAATTTCAAGTATGACCAAGGGAAGTATATGGAATCTCTGTGCATAAATACTTACTGAAAATATGGGGTATTACATATAACCTTTCCTTTCCTTTTGGTAAATTTTGGTTACCACTTGATTGCCTTTGTGTCCCAATCGATTACAACTTTTTGCATATCAATCGATTTCCATCTTTTCCAATTGATTGCCATTCTACCGACCTGAATTCAATACGTGGATATACCAATCTATTGCCCTTGACTCATAATTGATTTCCATGAAATAGCTATAACCAATCGATTGCTTCTGGTTCCAATCGATTGGCATCTGCAAAGACAAGTTTTCTTCTTTGCCTCGTGGTTTGACACATGGCAACTTATTTCTCTATATATACCAGTCCATTTATTGCCTTGGGTCTGTTTTGGTTCACAAATTTTTTAAGAGGATGAGAGAGCTCATATATACACACATATCCATATATATATATACAAGCATATACTTATACTCTCAAGGAGAAAAAAGAAGACAGAGAAAGAGAAGAAGAAGAAGAAAGAAAGAAAGAAGAGAGAGAAAGAGAGCAGACAGAGAGACAAAGAAGATAAAGAGAAGGAGGAGAGAGAGAGAGAGAGAGAGAGAGAGCTTTTGGGTTTTCACAAGCCAAACACACCCCCACACTCAACTAGGTGAGTTGTAACTCACTTGGTCCCTCTATTTGATGTTTTTACAAGTTGTTATGAAGTTTAGATGTATTAATTACGTCCATACAATGTTTATATATGTTGTTTTATAAATCTGCTGGAGAAGACAAAGTGCCAATCGATTGGCATGTTTTTCAATCGATTGACATCATTTGAGTCCCAATCGATTGGGCCCAATCGATTGTCATTATTTGTAACCCAATTGATTACCAAAGATGGCAATCGATTGACATTGTTTTGGATCCAATCGATTGATATGTTTTTCCAATCGATTGTTGCATATTATTATCCTAATCGATTGGACCTTGTCCCAATCGATTGATAGTTGTAGTTCATGGATAGTTTACCTTATTTTATATAATAAGGTTTTGATTGTTCCTAACCCATTTCTTGGTTCTGTTATGCGATTATTGGGATAATCAGGGATAATGTGTCATCAAAGAATAAGTATGGTTTATGAATAATGGGTTTTATATGATAACGTTAGTTAATATGTCATTCGTAGATAGAGTTTGATTATCCGTTTTCATTTTAATCAGAGTAGTCAAGCCACAAATGGGAATAGTCATGCATCGATGTTAGAACAGAGCTTAAGTAAGTTTGGTTAGTTTTGGGAATGGTGCGTAGCCCGACGGTTGGTCATGATGTGCTCTCAAAAGCAGAACTGTTAATATGCTCTTAAAAGCTATGAGCTGGACCAAGTAGTCCAAAGATAGACGAGATGATTCATGGTATGCTCTTAAAAGCCGGGTGAGCTATTAATATGCTCTTAAAAGGCAGTGAGCTGAGATTTTTGGTAGATGACGCTGAGCCGTGGCATTAGATCGATATAACTTGTTCGAAACATTATGTCCTTGTAAAGTAGTGAACTGTGTATTTTCCTTAAAGTTGGGGACGGACCGATGTGGAGTCCATGACATGCGTTAAGCTATGAATATGCTCTTAAAAGTAGTGAACGGAATAAGGGTGTGTCCCTAGAGTTAAACGATTGAGTCTGTTCATCCAGTTAAGAGTATATATGTTGAATATTGGTTTTCGAGTAACAAGACGACAAGGGTTAGTTAACGATGTTGAGTAAATGAGAAATATATTATTATAGTAGAACTTAACTCGTGTCTTCATAAATTATTTTACTTCTTATTGGTGGTACCTTGTTAGTTTATATTTTACTCAACTCTCAGTAAGCTGACGGTCATTATTGCCTGGACATTTTCCGTCCAGCCTACCCCAATTATGATTCTACAGGTAAAGAGCAGTACAATGACGGCTGCTATCCAGAGGAGGGCTATGCTGAGGGTGGTCCTGCTGAGGATTATTATATTGATGACTACCCCTACGCCAGCTAGGGAATGAAGATAGATACTTAGTTGTATAATTCTGCTTAACTTTATTATGTTTAATTTTAAACGGGTACTTAGGCATATGTTGTCTCCAGACCTGTTGTGATCCTGAGGACCACACTTTGATATTGTAATTGATGAATCGTTATTATATATTCAGTTGTTTACTGTTCTTGTTGCTTTTAGTTGGACTAGTACTATGTGGTGTGAATAATTAGTGACATTCACCCGTCATTCCTTATGGACCCAAAAAAGAAATTTATTTTTCTCTATTTTGCTACTCCGGGGCATGACAAGATTTTTGGTATCAAAGCTCTAGGCTATGATACTTTCATTCACACATTGTTCCACACCATCTGGTCCTAGTATTTTAAGATTTCCTGAAATGAGATATGAGTTTAAGATAAGTTCGTCCTTCTGAAAATATATAGTTTTCTTTACAGATTAGCGTGGATCTGGATTTCTATCTGTTTGTGGATGATTCATTTGGCAGATATGTTATTCATGGCGACACTGTGGAGCTAGCCATACCAGAGATATACTAGAGCCACATTCGCCATATAGCTAGTCGATACTTGGAGGAGAGGATGTAGACTTCTCTCAATGTTGTAGGCACGATGCACTCGACAAAGATATGCATGGATGCGTATCACTACGCTATGACCCGAGCAGCCATGTACCAAGAGATGGATGGATTGATTCAGAGTAAGCCGGAGGTAGACGAGATTGAGTTGCGAGCTATTATAGTCGGGCCTGTTCCACCAGAGCCTGCAGTTGTACCAACACCGGTAGCCCCACTATAACCGGTACCTGACGTACCAGTACCAGAGCTTGAGCCGATTCAGGGTGAGGAGGACTCAGAGCCAAAGGATGAGCATCTTGACGAGGTTATCGAAGGGGATGGAGAGGAGGACACTATAGGGTCCCAGTTCAGGGAATACAAGAATCCCTAGATCAGACAAGGGTGAATGTTATCCTCCTAGTAAGAGCAGGCTTTAATACTGATGAGCAGCAACATTTGGAAGGTACGTTGGTGTTCTTTCATAGTCCAGATAAAGCTTTATTTGATACTGGAGCTGTACGTTCGTTTATTACTATTAAGATTATGTGTCAGTTAGGTTTAGAACCCCAGACACTTGAGTCAGCACTTAATGTTGTGTCACCATTATGAGTGACTATTAAGTTGGGTAATGGGTGCAAGGATTGCCCACTAACTCTAGAAGATTAGAACCTTCCGACAGACTTGGTAGTTCTGTCGATGTCAGTGTCACAGTCCGGTCCCACAATAGTAGAACCGGAGCCCTTGGCACGCCACTGAGGCTAAACCAATTCATTAATGTTCCCAAAATTAGTTTTAAGAACACGCCACGAAAAAAAAAAACCATTGGAAAGCTAGTAGTTCAGTCGACTACACCTTGTGCCCAGTCGACTGAGGCTGGTCCAGCAGAAAGTTTGATTTTAAAACATAATCCAGTCGACTATTTTCTATGTCCAGTCGACTGAAATTCCCAGTCGACTATACTGTCCGGTCCGATCGACTAAACTCCAAGCAAGCAGAAAGACAATTTCTTAAATACATAAACCAGTCGACTGCGTCGGGGGACCAGTCGACTGTACCTAATGCAGTGTCTCGTTCACAAAAGGGGTCCAGTCGACTGTACACACAAACCAGTCGACTGTTTTCTAGCAGCAAGGCATTCTGCAGAATTCCCCAAGTTAAAAGCTTTATGAATTTATCCGGGGACCAAACACACACTTCGGGGACCAAACACACACTCCAGACTCATTCCAAAGTGATCCTAACTGTATCATAACATTGTTAAGACATAATTACAAAAGATTACTAACTATTACAACGTCACGAATTTGTTCTACGATTCTAAATTAAACATAGAGTGAAAGTCATAAATCTTCATTACAACATTTTTATTACCAAAACTACGAGGTGTACATGATGAGTCGCCTCCTAAGTTAACTCCCAAACCCACGTGCTCACTTCTGCGATTCATCACCAGCATTAATACCTGAAATAGTTATTTGAATAACCACACATAATCGATTTGTTTAAGCTAACGCTTAGGGAATAAAACAATAATGCACGTGAATGATAAACATGCTCGCATTCACACCTCTACATTTCATACTAGTCTCCGGAGTCTCACGTGTACGTTCCATACTCCTAATCCGCGACTCCTCGCTAATAAGTCCACGCGAAAAGGTAAGAGATCTCCACAAGTGAAGAGGCATCTAGTAGCTGTGAAAACAAATGAAAAAATGACGACCTAGAACAAGCTAAAGATAAGCGAACTAAAATGATACAATGGGAAGATTACATCACTATTATTCAGATGAAGGGCTGATGGAGGAAAAACTTAACATCAGACATTTAGTCAAGAAAAAGTAATAACAGATCGAACACCCTAGTTTTGAAGGAAGTAAAATGCATGAAACAGTTGTTATGT
The DNA here is from genome assembly GCA_033977485.1 of Hydrangea macrophylla. NCBI lineage: Eukaryota > Viridiplantae > Streptophyta > Magnoliopsida > Cornales > Hydrangeaceae > Hydrangea > Hydrangea macrophylla. The sequence goes on along the minus strand of CM066983.1, from coordinate 79,402,929 downwards.
TACATAGGTATTAGTTACTTGAGCGATCCTCTGGGATTGAGATGCTATCATGGTAAAACTTCATTCACCTAGAATGTTACTCTACTTTGTTTCTAACTTTATATTCTACTCCACGAATGTGAACACCAATTATAAGCACTAAAAAAAATTGGAAACCAAGGAATATTTTTTATGCGGCGGAAAATTTCTTGTGACTACAGATAGATTCAAGGTCCCAACTTTTGAGGTTTTCCAGAATATATAAGCAAGCCAAATCTATCTATCTATTCTATTATCTATCTATCTATTATGGGTAATACTTGGGACACACCCAAAGACACAACTTTTGTGACACAATCCAAGAGATGTGCCTATCTCGACTTTTGTGACACAATCCAAGACACAAAAGTTGTGTCTTTAGGTGTGTCCCAATCTTTACTCATATATATATTATTATATATAAAAGTGGAGAGTTTAAGTTGAGAAGGATTTCTGGACTGACACATTTTTGGATTGACACATTGGCATATTTTATTTTACCATTATGACCGCCCACATCCCACTAGACACTTATTGTTTAGTTATTATGTACAGTATCATTTTATTTCAAAGACTCCATTTCTATACTACCAAAGGTAACATAATTATCTAGAGCATGTCAGATAAACTGTTTATTTTAGGATATGTCAATGAATAAATCTACACCATTATATAAAAGAGCGTTAAGGCTCATGAATAGTAAAATTTTAATTGCTTGTCTTTATTTGGTATTTCTCTAATTTGTTTCTCCTTCAATGTTGATACTATTAGGAGAAATTGTAAATTACACCCCTGTAGTTTAAGGGTTGTGATAATTTGGTCCCTATGATTTTAATTTTGGTAATTTATACCCTATAGTTTGAAAATTGTGCAAAATTCACCCAATTACAAAATAAGCAAGGGCATAATGGGAATATCATATTATTTTCAGCCAAAAATGACACTATGTGTCCATAGACCTAGAAGTGTAGTTCAATGGGACCAGAAGCTTATACGGGGGTTTTGGGACAGCACCCTTATTGGAATTTTTTTGGGGTAAAAATAGTATAATTTTATGTGATTTTTTGTACAAACTAATTTATCTACACCATCAATACCATAGTATAAAAGAGCCTTAGGAGTGATTTGAATTTCAATTGTCCTTATTTGTCATAATTTCAATTGTTTTATCCTTATAAGTCATTTTACCTTTATACCCATTGCCTTTACTAATTTGCTAAGAGAGATATCTATCTTATCAACAACTTCATATAAAAGAGGCTTATTCTCAATTGAAATTGTCTAATTTTGGTATTTTGGATTTGTTTGAAATGACAATTTTACCTTTATTTTCCATTTTTGTTCCATTTTTCTTTAATGATAACTTTAAGTTTTTGTCATTTTGTGAGGGTAGGTTGGTCATTTCACCCACAAAACAACATTTATTACTAATAGGTCAACTTTTAAAATTTAATTAATCTAGAAATGATGATTCAATCAACTTTTCAAATAATAATTACAAATATTTACAATTTGGTTCAACTTTAAAATTAAATTAATCTATAAATGATGTTTCAATCAACTTTTCACCCAATAATTATAAATATTTACAATTTGGTTCAAAAAAACCCAAAACTCAATAATTGTAAGTTGTGCCTTGTTTGGCACAACCGCTTTTCAGCTTTGTGGTTTGCGCGTTTTTTCGTTCTTCCCAAACAAGTCACTAACTTGTTTTGTTTTGTTTTGTGTTTTGTTTTTATTTTTTGGGTTTTTCCAAATAAACCACTAACACAAGCAAGACACAACACAGCCTGAACTGGGCTATGCTTTGTTTGGTTTATTTTATTTTGTTTGGTTTTGTTTTTCTTTTTTCTTTTTTTGGTTTTTTCAATCAAAGCACTAACATTTGTTTGTGTTTTTGGTATTGTTTTTCTCAAAAAAATTCTTCAATTTAATTTTAGGGTTAACTACATTTTACCCCCCCTGTGGTTAGGCCCATTTTCAATTTACCCCCCTTGTACTTCAAAAGTAGACATTTACCCCCAGTAGCTTTGGAATAAAGTGAAACTGTAAAGATTTCCCTCAAAACTGATGCAAATTCTAAAATTAACCAAAAATATTAACACTTAACCCCTTTTGTGAGGTTAATTTTGGAACAAAACCCCTATGTAGCGATAACGCTGCCATTTAACCAAACTATCCAGGGCTAATTTTTAGCACCTAGCTCCTTTATGAGGCTAATTTTGGGATTATCTGCCTATGTGGAGTTAATTTTGACACTTAAAATCTCCGTTCTGGGGCTAATTTAACATTAATACCTGTGTGGAGCTGTTTTTAGAGAAATTTTTACAGTTTCATTTTAATCCGAAACCACAGGAGGGTAAATGTCCACTTTTGAAGTACATGAGGTAAAGTGAAAATGGGTCTAACCACATGGGGTGAAAGATAATTAATCCTTAATTTTATACACATACCTTAGAAATTTAATTTTATTACACACATACATAAATTTCATTTACACACACATAAAATTTAATTTCATCTTTTTTTTCCCCTTCTCCACCTACACATTAATACCTTTTATATTTTCATATTACACAAACACAAGCCAATAAATTTAATTTACACACACCCCCCCATACACACACCTTTAAATTAATTTAATAAATTTACTTTACACACACACCCCTTTAAATTAATTTTTTTTTATATTCATGTATTACACACACCTACCGATAAATGTAATTTATAAATTTAATTTCACACATGTCTTTAAATTACACATACACATAAATTTATTTTTGTATACCCTATAAATTTCATTTTATACTTTCATAGTAACCTATTAATTATATTGTACAATTCGTCGCTCCGCGCCTTGCGCTGCCCCAAATACCCCCCCCCCCCCCCCCCCCCCCCCCCCTATTTTATATGAAAGAGGCTTAAATAGAATAGTCTTTAAAGATGTCAAATTAATTTGGTCTTATTGGTCTTTTGTTATTTCTAATTTGGCCTTATTGGTAATTTCACATCAATCAATTCACATCAAGTTATTATCCAATAGTAACTTGAGGCTTATTTGACAAGTCTTCTTTGAGCCTTAAGATATCTTGTAAAGTAAATTTATTATCCAATAATAAATTTAGGATAATAAATTTACTTTACACACACACCCCTTTAATTTTTTTTTTTTTTTATATTCATGTATTACACACACCTACCGATAAATGTAATTTATAAATTTAATTTCACACATGTCTTTAAATTACACATACACATAAATTTATTTTTGTATACCCTATAAATTTCATTTTATACTTTCATAGTAACCTATTAATTATATTGTACAATTCGTCGCCCCGCGCATTGCGCTGCCCCAAATACCCCCCCCCCCCCCCCTATATTTTATATGAAAGAGGCTTAAATAGAATAGTCTTTAAAAATGTCAAATTAATTTGGCCTTATTGGTCTTTTTTTATTTCTAATTTGGCCTTATTGGTAATTTCACATCAATCAATCCACATCAAGTTATTATCCAATAGTAACTTGAGGCTTGTTTGACAAGTCTTCTTTGAGCCTTAAGATATCTTTTCAGGGAACTTTTGAATTACCAAACAAGCCTTAGATTATTTTTGTAAATTAATGCTTGTTTGCTCCTTAAGGCAACTTTTAAGGAATCTTTGAATTATCAAACAAGTCTTACGTCACTTTTCTAAATAAGCATTAGGTTACTTTTGAAATTTAAGGCTTGTTTGAGCCTTAAGACATACTCTCTCCGTCCCATAATAAGTGTCCACTTCCTTTTTGCACAATGTTTAAAAAAGTTATATTATATTAATTTATTTGGTTCATTAAAGAGTCATTTTCCAATTTTACCCTTAGATGTGATGTGTGTTTGACTTTTTGTTTCTTTTGGGACCACAAATAATTGCTTCTTTGTCTTTATTATAAGGGTAGTTTTGGAAAGTAAGTAAAAGCTATATGTCAATTTAGGAAAGAAGACACTTATTGTGGGACATCCAAAAAAAGAAATGTGGACACTTATTATGGGACAGAGGGAATATTATAATTTATTAGTATTATTATTTATGTATTTAAAGTGTGTGCAATTATAAATTAAATTACCAAATTACCCTTTTGTTAAATATGATTATTAAATTACAATTATAAATTCCCGTTTGTTAAATTGAAATACGAAAAACCCTTTTATTATATTACGATATATATATACACATATATATATATATATATTAAATAATCTAATTACCCTTATACATTTTATAAATTACCATTTTGATAAATCAATTTACCAAATTACCCTTTTAATATAATTATTGTTAAACTATATTTTTCTAACACCATCTTAAGAATTAATAAAACATATTTCTCTTTCTTGTTCACTTAAAAAAAATATATATACATCACATATTTTTTTTGTATGAAATTCAACACCCGTGCATTGCACGGGCAATTCTCCTAGTTATATAAAAAGAGCCTTAAGGGTCATGAACAGTATAATTCCAATTGATTATCCTTATTTGATATTTTTCTAATTTGTTTATCCTTCAATGTAATTTTACTTCTTCTTTGATACAATTAGGGTAAATTGCAAATTACACCCTTGTAGTTTAAGGGTTGTGACAATGAAGCCCTATGGTTTTAATTTTGGCAATTTACACCCTATAGTTTGAAAATTGTGCAAAATCCTCCCAATTACAAAATAAGCAAGGGCATAATGGGAATATCATATTATTTCTAGCCCAAAATGACACTATGTGTCCATAGACCCAGAAGTGTAGTTCAACGGGACCAGAAGCTTATACGGGGGTTTTGGGACAGTGTCCCCCACTGGAGTTTTTTTGGGTAAAAATAGTATAATTTTATGTGATTTTTTGTGCAAACTAATTTATCCCATAAATAACTTACAATCTTTTAAACAATCCGATACACTTAAACTTATAATAATCAGGTAATATCTTATAATCTTTTAACTACAGTGCTAATATCTTATAATCTTTTAAACAATCTGATACACTTAAAGTTGGACACGCACTACCACACAAATATCAAAGTGAAATTGATAAAAATAAATAAAAAATTATGCTTATAATACAAAATTTCTGTGAAAAAATTATGGGATAGATTCGTCTGTACAAAAAAAAAATACTAATAAAAAAAATAAAAAAAAACATGGAATTACACTATTTCTACCCCCAAAAAATAAATATATCGGGTCGGGGGCAATTTCAATTTTGTCCTAATTTGTCATTTTTTGATTTGTTTGAAATCACATTTGTACCCTTACTTTTCTTTCTTGTTCTATTTCCCTTTAATGATTATTTTCATATTTTTGTCATTTTGTGAGGGTAGGTTGGTCATTTCATCTACAAAACAACCCTTATTACTATTAGGTCAACTTTTAAAATTAAATTATTCTAGAAATGATGATTCAATCAACTTTTCAAATAATAATTACAAATTTTTAAAATTTCATTCAACTTTTAAAAATATTTAATTCACTAATAATGATTCAATCAACTTTTCAAGCAATAATTACAAATATTTACAATTTGGTTCAACAAACCCAAAAGTCAACAATTGCAGCTTGTGCCTTCTTTGGCACAACCGTTTTTTGGTTTTGTGGTTTTTATGTTTTTTCGTTCTTCCCAAACAAGTCACTAGCTTGTTTGATTTTGTTTTGTTTTATTTGGTGTTTTTTTTGGTTTTGTTTTTATTTTGGTTTTCCCAAACAAACCACTAACACAAACAAGGCATAACACAACCCAAATTGGGCTATGCCTTGTTTGGTTTGGTTTTGTTTTTTGTTTTTTTTTTTTTTGGTTTTCCCAAACAAAGCACCTAACATTTGTTTTATATACCCTATATAAAACTAAATCTATATCTATATATACCCTATATAAAAGAGGCTAAATGTGATTTCTAATTTTAATTTTGTCCTTATTGCTAAATGTGATTTCCAATTTCAATTTTATCCTTGTTTGTTATTTTTTGAATTGTTCATTTTACCATTTCCCCTTTGAAATTCTATACAATTCCATACATTCCCACACTCTTTTTTGGTCATTTATTCACAAACGATTTTAGTTTTTTTTTTTTTTTTCTTTCTTGAAAAAGTGATGTGTGCCTATAAGTTTAATTTACATACATGCTTAGACATTTAATTTTATTACACACACACATGCCTTAAAAAAATTATTATTATTGTTATTATTATTATTATTATTATTATTATTATTATTATTATTATTGATGATGCCAAAAATTGGTAAGAGTAAATAGAGCAATTTAAGGAGAGAGAGAGAGAGTGAGAGACTATTTTTTGCATGTGGTTCGGCCTTGTTAATGAAGGTACCTACGTCCACGGGTGTGTCTGAGCACGTTCACTAGCAGATCACCGGCGGGCCTGGTGAACCAACAAAGAGGGGCGGCACTACCAGTAATACCGGCCGGGTGTATGCGTATAATGATGAATTGTAAAGGTGCTGTGTAGACAACATAATTATCGGCCTTCTCAATGGGGGGTGAGAGGTCTCTTTTATAGATGTAAGAGACCTACTCATACATGGATAAGGAAATATAATCCTATTTGGGTGTGATTGACACCAATCAAGTAAGCTTCCTAATTGTATTAGGATTGATTGACATTAATTGAGGGGGTTTCCCAATTGGATTAGGAAGTAGATGCACTTTCCATTAGTCTTCTAGCTTGAGTAGGAAACTGCCCATAATTTTGTGCATATCAGCTGCCCCCCATTTCCAAGATTGGCCAGATGCTATATCGGGGCAACTTTGGAAATTAGTTGATGCCACTTGCCACTGTCTGAGTGCTTGAGGAAGCTGCCTCGGGGCTTCTGAGCCTGGTGAGTCCTCGGGAACTGGCTGAGAGCTGAGACCCTGCCTAGCTCGGGACTTTTAGGTGCTCGGGAACCGACCGGGAGTTGAGACCCGGCCTAATTCGGAGTCTTTGAATGCTCGGGAAGGGACCGAGAGTTGAGACTCGGCCTACTTCGGAGTCTTTTTTGCTTGAGTTAGCTCCCAGGATGGTTATCTTCTGCCCGTAAACCTTCGTCAAGGCTGTGGGTAGAAGGATTTTACCATGTTGGACAAGCCGACCTAAAGCGTATTGCTCTAGGGTCCTTTTTTCATGTTAACTCCCCAGGATGGTTGTCTTCCGCCCGGCCAGCCTTCGTCAAGACTGTTGGGAGAAGAGCTTGACCATGTTGGTGGAGCCGACCTAAATCACGGTGCTTTAGGGTCCTTTTGCTCCTCTATCGTCGGCCAACCTAAGAGATTTTAGTCACCTCTATCGTCGGTCTGGACCTAAGTGGAGTTAATGCCTCTGAGTGCTGTAGGTGCTCGGGTTGTCCAAGATTTTGACTTGGTTATCCGCGAGGCCTGTAGATACCCGGTGTGATTACCTGTTTAGTTCACTACGCCATCTTGCCCCCCAAGCTTTCGCTAAGACGAGGGTCTTAAAGAGGCTATGATCTGTAGGTAACCGACCTGGAACATGGTGGTTGCAGGGTCTTTTGAAGCTTGCCATCGTCGGCCACCTAGGGGGTTTGCCCCCATCGTCGGTTGGACCTAAGCGAAGCCGGTGCCTCGGTCGTGACCCCGAGGTCTTTGGTGCCTGGGTTCGGAGCCCAAGGTCTTTTTGGTGCCTGAGTTCGGAGCTCGAGGTCTTTTGAGTGCCTTGGTTCGGAGCCCGAGGTCTTTTTATGCCTCGGGGTTAGGCCCGAGGTCTTTGTATGCCTCGGGGTTAGGCCCGAGGACTTTGTATGCCTCTGACAATCGGTGGAGCCTTACGCGGTGATCGGGCAAGTATCACTGTAATCGGGCTCATCTAGACCGATGGAGACTGGAGGTTATGTCAGGGCGGCCGGACTCAGACCACTGTGAACTGGAGGTCGGGTCGGGGCTGCCGGATTCTGCCTGTTGTGAGCTGGAGGTCCGGTCGGGGCTGTCTGACCCGGACTGCTGTGAACCGGTCGAACTGTCAGAGCTCCCGGGCTGATCTCGCTTTCGCTTACTTCTAGAAGACTCGTTGCTTTCTTGCCCGGTGTATTTGGTCTTCAGAAACTCTTCAGTGTCAATATATTTTCCAACCCTCTCAGAGAGCTCAACCAAAGTTTCCGGTCGATTTCTGTGGAACGACGCGGCGCACTTGGTGTGTTGAACTCCCGAGCAGAAGGCTAGGATGGCAATTGTCTCGTTCAGATTGCGGATTTGAAGCTTCTGTTGGTTGAACCGGTCGGTGAACTCCTTGAGGGACTCATTACTCTGTTGTCTGACTGTCAGTAGCTGCATGTCTGGCTTTGGCCGCTCATGCATACCGGCGAACTGGTTGATGAACTGCTTGCTGAGCTGTTTGAAACTGCGAACCGATCGGGGCTCCAAGGAGTAGAACCACTGCATGGCCGGGCCTTTCAAAGTGCTGGGGAAGGCTAGGCAGTGTAGCTCATCGGAGTTAGTGGCTAGGGCCATCTGAGCCTTATAGGTCCGGACGTGGTCGAGCGGGCTTTCCGAGCCGTTGTATGAATCTAGCCGAGGCTGCTTAAATTCGCGCGGGATAGAGAACCTCGTGATCTGGCTGGAGAATGGTGACTCTGTCTCGGTATTGGCTTGATTCGGAACACAGTTTTGATCAAGCTTTTTGGCCACTCCGTCGATCTGCTTCTGTAAGTCCTTGATTCGGGCTTCCACTCCTTCCCGACCGGTATCTGAGGAACTGGTCGAGTTGGTGGAAGAGGCTTCTTCTTCATGGCGGGGTGCTGTCCTCTGGGATCGGGCTCGGCTACTACCCCGGGTATCCGTTCGCTTAGGGACGACTCGGCTCTTGACCGAGTGACCCAAGACTGATTCCCGGGCCATATGCTCCTGCCTTTCCCCTCGGGCAGCAGGCCCACTGCTGACGTCTTTGACATCCTCAACACGGGACGGGTTGGCTCGGGCCCGTTGTCTGGTCAAGATCGGTTCTCGACCGTACGCAACGTTCCCGGGTCGTTTCCCGGCTATTGGAGGATTGCTTTGCTGGGCTAGCAGGGCTTCGATCTGTTGTTGGATTTGACACTGGCCCTCCAAGAGTTGTGTGAGGGTTGCAGTGATTTGCTCAGATGTCAGGACTGCTGCAGTCGACGCCGGGGCCGAAGGAACATCCCGGTCGGACCGCTGCGCAGCCTTCTTTCCCTTCTTTGGTGGCATATTGATCAGTCAAGAATTTGTTGATGAGAAGAATTGTCGTTTCCCACAGACGGCGCCAAGCTGATGATGCCAAAAATTGGTAAGAGTAAATAGAGCAATTTAAGGAGAGAGAGAGAGAGTGAGAGACTATTTTTTGCATGTGGTTCGGCCCTGTTAATGAAGGTACCTACGTCCACGGGTGTGTCTGAGCACGTTCACTAGCAGATCACCGGCGGGCCTGGTGAACCAACAAAGAGGGGTGGCACTACCAGTAATACCGGCCGGGTGTATGCGTATAATGGTGAATTGTAAAGGTGCTGTGTAGACTACATAATTATCGGCCTTCTCAATGGGGGGTGAGAGGTCTCTTTTATAGATATAAGAGACCTACTCATACATGGATAAGGAAATATAATCCTATTTGGGTGTGATTGACACCAATCAAGTAAGCTTCCTAATTGTATTAGGATTGATTGACATTAATTGAGGGGGTTTCCCAATTGGATTAGGAAGTAGATGCACTTTCCATTAGTCTTCTAGCTTGAGTAGGAAACTGCCCATAATTTTGTGCATATCAATTATTATTATTATTATTATAATATATTGAATATATTATATACCAAAATTGAATAAAAATGTGTATAATTATAAATTGAATAGCCAAATTACTCTTATGTCTTATGCAAATTACCCTTTTGTTTATATATCTTAAAGAAAAGAACTTAAAGTTTAAAGTATTTACAATTATAAATTTCCGTTTGTTAAATTAAATTACCAAAAGCTCTTTTATTATTATGATATTTATTGAATAATCTAATTACCCTTATAATTTTTACAAACAATTTTGTTAAATCGAATTACCAAATTACCCTTTTGTATATAATATGTACGAGTGTGTGTGTGTATTTATATATATATATATATATAGTTTATGTGTACTTTAAAGAAAAGAGTCTAAAAGTTTAAAGTATGTATAATTACAAATTGAATAATCAAATTACCCTTAATTTTTTGCAAATTACTCTTTTGTTAATCGAGTTACCAAATTACCCTTTTGCCTTTTTTATATGACCCTTTTTGTATATATGTATGTGTATATATATATGTTATCTTTACAATAAAGAAAAGAGCCTTAAATTGTAGGTTAACATCAATTAATATAGTTGTTAAATCATATTTTTCTAACACCATTTTCAGAATTAATAAAATTTATTTATATTTCTTGTCCATGTTAAAAAAAATATGCATTGTATTTTTTTTTATGAAATCCAACGCCCGTACATTGCACGGGACGACTTCCTGGTATGAATTTTTATTTTTATTTATCTTTTAACTTCCTTGGACATAACCAATAAATATGACTGAGATATGTAATCAAATACTATGTAATTCTATGTAAACCAAAAAATAAAAAAATAATAAAGTAATATGTAAGGGAAGGATTAAGCGTTCCTTAAGCCCAACATAGGACACTAGCTCCTTGTTAGCTCCAAAACTAGTGTATCTGCATTCAACAGGTAATTTTGACAAGGATCAATAATTATATTTCAGTTAATTTTGTGTGACAAAATTAAAATTTGGTCTATTATTTTTTTAAAATTACAAAAATATCAACAATAATTTAAAAAGTTAAGAAATCATCAATAATTTTTTTTTTAAAAAATCAACTTTTGAAAAGTTGATTTTTATTTCAGTAGACTTTATATTTGTTCGTTATAAACTTGAACCACAACATTATGAATATGTTCCTAACATTGTGATGAATTGCTCCCGACTTTGCATAATTTATCCCCAACGTAATAATGTTGTATATAGTTGTTATCGACGTTGTAAAGAGTTGTTCCCCAATGTTATAAAGAGTGTTGTATATAGTTATTATCGACGTTGTGAAGAGTTGTTCCCCAACGTTATAAAGAGTTACTCATAATATTGTGTAAAACTTGATAACTTTTAATTTTACACAAAGTTATTTTTTTTACTTCAAAAAAAATAATAGACTGACTTTTAATTTTTTGCAAAACAAAATAGATTAAAATGTAATTATCCCATTTTAATATGTATAAATATATGTTTTATATACATATAGAATACTGAATACATATATTTAGATGTATATGTATTCTGAAGCTGGTGAACTAGTTGGACATGATTGGTAAGCCCATCAATTGGAGAAGTTATTCAGTGGCCAGAGACTATTGTCATGTAGTGATAGTGGTGTCAAACGGGCCGGGCCGGGCCGGGCCTCACCTAAAATCGGGCCGGACCGGGCCGGACCGGGCTTGGGAAGGGAGGGGGGATGTCCGCCCCGGACCGGTGGCCCGGGCCTAGCGGGCCGGGGCGGACGGGCTAGCGGGCTTCCTTCGACTTTTGGCCATGACCGTGGTGGACTTCGGGCCGGGCCGGGCTTTTTCTTCATTTCGGGCCGGGCCGGGCCGGGCCATGGACGGAAGAATGTGTGTCCACCCCGGCCCGGGGTATGTGAACCGGGCCTAGCGGGCCGGGCCGAGCTTTTAGCCCGAAAAAGCGGGCCGGGCTCGGGCCGGACCGGGCCAACCCGGCCCGTTTGACACCTCTATGTAGTGATCCTGGTCGATACTGGATTATCATGCGGCAAAATTGATTTGTCTTTTTTTTTATTTGATATGAAATTATTTGTCTTTTGTGAGACAAAAAAATTATATTTGACCATTTAACAGTCCATTACTAGTCGGATCACCACGTGCCATATGATATAATATTGAATAATTTCTCCATCAATTGGAGGCTATTGGAATTATTTAATAGGGGTGCTAGTGTATTTAATAATACTAGTACTAGTTAAATCAGTTATACAGTATGACTGCATCACGAGATCACCAAAGTTAATGGGGCGCCAGACTTTTCTCCATGTTGTTTTTGGCCCTTACCACTCAATTATTGGATGCTGCTGCTGACTAACGTGCGCCTGGGGACCTGTTTCCGGCGAGATCACTTTGCACTGGCGGTGTTTTATTTTTATTTTATGTTCTAGTTATGATAGCGTTAGTGTGTTTATTTATTTTTATTTTTTTGCAGGAAAGAAAAAAAAATTCTGAAGTGGGTCTCACTCAATTATAAATTATTTTAATTTTAATTTTTTTATGTTCTAGTTACGGTTGGAGTGATTGGTGTATGTTGTATGTTTATTTTAGTCTGTAAAATGAGTTGGAATTGGTGTTTGTTGTATGTTTATTTTAGTCTGTAAAATGAGTTGGTATCTTCCTTGATTTATTAGTTCACGAGTCAGATGTATTGAAAAAAAACTTGACACTATTTGGAAGGAAGAAAATAGAAAAAAAGGTGTTAGTCTTTCAGTGTCATTGTTTCTTATACATGTGTGCAAGAATTGTTTTTGTACATTATTTAGACCAACGACAATTAATTTTAATTTTTTAACAACCAACGACATTTAATGACAACCTAAGAACAACCCTTGAGTGTTATCTTTTATAATTATTCTTCATGGGTGTCTATTTTGTCTTCTTCTTCTTCTCCTTCTTTTTATTGTGTGTGTGTGTGTGATTTTCATCAATGAATACATAACACCTTTCACACATTCCCACTATATTACAATTGCTCGTGGCTATATATGTATATATACATAGTCCGAAAAGATTTAACCGTAAAATCTCCAAAAGTAAGAATGACAGATCATTTACTAGCGTTGAAAAAGAGATAATAAGCTAAAGAGGTGAGTTGTTGGGAAGAGAATAACACGAATACGCTATTTTGAGGATAGGGATTTGCATGTGGACAATTCGATGAGACATGAGATGGGATTGAGCTTTCCTTGTTGGAAGCTCTCTTTATCGCAATAAAGGCCACTAATGCTAGGCTCATAGATGGGCTTGTTCACGAATCTCCAGCGTCGAGAAGAAGCTGTTCTCACTAAATAGTAAATATTCATCTATGGTCTACTGAAATTTCACCTAATGTCTTTTATGCAAATGATATTGTTCTAATCAAGAATTTTAACCGTACTTAATTCTAAAGTAAAATGACATAATAAACTTATAATTAAATTGTCGTATATATATATTTTCATATTATTCAAAATTTGAAAATTAAAATAAAGCAAGGAAAGAAGTAATCTTCTCTTGTGATAAAATAATTTTCTGTTATTGACTATGATTCTAATAAATTCTTAATGTGATATTTTTTCCCATCCACTAGATCTGTCTCAACCCTACAATTTTTTGCAGGAAACTTTGAATGTTTATTTTTACCTAAATTATACCAAATGATTGCTTCTAGATCAAGATTAGTGGGACCCATATCAAAAAAGAAACAAAAAAAAGTTGAGTGGGACCCATAGAGTGCATTTCATGATCTTTTGCTTCTTTAAGGAGCGTCAAGTGGAGAGGAGCCAAAAACGCACCAAACGGTCACGTGCAGGTTGACCTTCTATCCTGCAACACACGGTTCACGTTAGACTCAACCTCTTCAATACACAGACTTGACTCTTTTAACAGTCTTCTCATTGAATTAACGGTAGCGAGAGAAACAAAAAAAAAAAAAAAAATGGACGGAGACCCCATTAAAGACCACTTCCATTAATCTCTAGCCGATGATTTCCTGATCCCCAGTGTCAATCCAAACAGACCCTTAAAAGATTTTACACAAAGGTATTCCTACTTCCTTCAATTCCACAAAATTTTCCGGGAAAATTTTGTGGGTTTACTTCTTTTGGTATTAATGTATCTGGGTTTTTGTTGCTTTTTGAATTATTATGAAGAAATATTTGGAATTTAAATTGCTTTGACTTTAATTGAAGAACCATAATTGCTATTGAAAGCACAAGGTGTAGAAAAATCTGAGAATTGAAGTGATTCAGTGCTGTCAAATTTTCAATATTGAATAAATGATTGTATTTAATTTGAATTAATGGGTAAGAAGATAATAAAAGGACTTGAAATCCAGCTCTGTATTTTTGCTTTCCATCTCCATTGACTTTTAGGAAGTGTTGAAATGAGTCTACTAATATTCCCAGCATGTTGTGGTAATTTCTTAAATTCTACAAGATTTGAAAAGTTCTATTGTGAACAAACAATCATGAATTATCTGTTGGTGACCTATCTTTACTCTTGGGGCAAAATTTTGTTTTTGATAGGATTGGTATCAATTAGGACTTATCTGCAGAAGGGTAGTGCCATAGTTTTGAAATCCAAGGCTAGTTTAGGTTTCTACTCAATATAAAGCTAGAGTATGGGTTTCCTTGAACATCTTTCATTATATCTTTTCAGACTAAAATTTTCCCCATTTCATTTGTTCACCTCATTATCATAATTTGATATGGCAACTAGGAGGGCCATTCTTTACTGCAATGGCATATTAGTCACTTTGTGCAAAATAATGCTAAAAGGTTAGGTTTTCTCTAGCTTGAAGTAACTTGCCTTAAGTGGGATAGCCAACCTTCTAGTGGCCCTTTTGAATGGAGTCAGAGGAGAAGATTGTCCATAAAATTGTTTAGAAATGATCATTCATGCATCAATTGTCGGAAAATAAAAGCATGTGTTGGGAGGTGAGAAATAAGATGTGGCGTATCCATTTTTCGGTTGGAATTTGAATTGTATTTTATTGGATGTGGAGAAGTTGTCGAATTGGTGTAGTAGAGGCTATGCGCCCTTTACATCCCTTAAATGGAAAAAAATTATGAATTGTACGTCTCGTGAATAGGATAATCTATCCCTTTCATTATTAGTGTCCCACTTAGCGGAATGATAGTACCATACCCCCCATAATTAAAATAGTGGTCCAGATGGGGGACTATTTAGTTAAAATGCATATTTAATCCCTCACGTTTTTGCATATCCAAACACGGGACTTATCCAAATAAAATGGACTATTAGTCCTGTAAATTAACATGCACACATGCATATGGGTCGGGTACAAGGCGTACCTAGAACGGAATACCCGAATCGTTGGTTTCGGTGTCATTACAAGCCCATCAATGCCACGTACAAACTGCTGGGTCTCTGTGCTTCTGTGCACTTCTTATGCTTCATCTTGGTCGTGAAGAAGGCTACTAGAGTCTTCTCCTTGTATCCACGGACTAAATTCTAAAGCTTTAATGGTGATAAACTTAGAGAGAGAGAGAGTGAGCCGAGAGACTATATGTGTGTGTGTGTGAACCGTGTGTATATATGTATATATGTTCACTCACACATGCACATGTATATGTGCCTTAGGACTCCTAAACCTAATCCACCTAGGATGTCGACCACAGAGTCTCCCCACAACTCTATGTAGCCTGCGTTATAGCTAAATGTGAGATTTCAGATAGGCACCGATTGTGTGACTGTGCTGAAACTCAGGTTAGACGTTTTTGTGACGACTAGACTATGAATTGTATGGCGTTTATGTTGGAAAATATGGAAGAAAATATGGAAGATATGGGGCATGAATCGTGTGTGATATGATTCCAGAATATTCTAGATTTGATAGAAATTATTCAGATTTTATATTTGATTTAAACTGAGTTTATTGTAACCTTGGAGATATGATCTCCTTTGATCTTATCCATTATTCTCATCTTATCTCTCTTATGCTCACCCTATATAACGGGTTGAGAGGCTTGTAATCCTTAGCTACTGAATAACATTCATATAATATCTCTCTCTCTCTCTCTCTCTCTATTTATAAAATTCTACATGGTATCAGAACCAATCATAAGGTTCTAGTGATTTTTTCATTCTTCCGCTTCGTCGCTCCGCCGGATAGTAACAATTGTTCGGATTTTTCTTCTTCTTTTTTTTTTTAAAACCCGTTTGATTCTTTTTTATCAACCCAAATTTGAGGTTGAAAGTTGTTTTATACACACCAAAAAAAAAAAAAATCGTTTTTTATTCTTTACTAGAGAGAGAGAGAGAGAGAGAGAGAGAGAGAGAGGCAGAGAAGGGAAGTGAGAGAAGAAGAAAAAAAAAAAAAGAAAAAAACAGGGTGAAGCCCAAGAGTCTCCGACGACCTTCTTCCAGTGACCCTCACCAGCCATCGGCGAAGTTTCGGCCAGTCTCGCTGGGTCCCAACACTTGCGATTGGATCTTGTTCCTAGGGTTGCGACCCAAAGGACCGAGAGCCTCATCAGACTGTGGCGACCTATCTTTGAGTCCAGCGAGATCTGGTGAAAAAAAAAAAAGGAAAGAAAAAAGAAAAAGAAACAGATCATAGAGAGAGAGGAAGAGGAAGAGACTTGTTGGTCTCCAATGAAAGAAAAAAAAATGTGGGGGACATCTTTTGTCTTTCACGTAACCCCCCACTCCAAAAGTTTTTTAATTTTTTCAGTGACACTCCCAAAGCTTTCCTTCACTTTCAGTAAGACCACCAATCTTCTTTGAATTTTTAAATATGCCCTAATAGTTTCTGGAATTTGCAAATCTGCCCCCTAATTTATTTTTTTTTGAAAATGACATTTTTGCCCCCAAAATTTCAGAAATTACAAATTAGCCCCAAAAATTTCAAAATTTTAGATTTTTTTAAGCCATGTTTGGCTTTGTGGTTAATGGGGTTTTGTATCTTATGTCTTCCAAACTTCGGTCTTCGTGTTCACTCCCACCTTTAGTTTGAAGGGGAGAATATAAGAAGACAGGACCGGGTGATGGGACCCCGAGGAGGGGGCCCGCTATATCACACGGGCGACGAGACCACCCGAAGAGGACCCGCTACACCGCACGCATTGGTGTGTTTGAACACACGTCCCCCCTTCAACTTGAGGGGGAGTGTTGAAGACAAGACAACTACCTCTATTTATGTGTCACACGATGGATTATTTTGTGGACACATCTCACCTTTCTCCATGAGATCTTGGAGCTTTGGATGTTTGTATGACGAGACCACCTAAGAGGAGCCTCACTTGTAAGGAGACAGGACCGGGTGATGGGACCCCGAGGAGGGGGCCCGCTATATCACACGGGCGACAAGACCACCCGAAGAGGACCTGTTACACCGCACGGATTGGTGTGTTTGAACACACGTCCTCCCTTCAACTTGAGGGGAGTGTTGAAGATAAGACAACTACCTCTATTTATGTGTCACACGATGGATTATTTCGTGGACACATCTCACCTTTCTCTATGAGATCTTGGAATTTTGGATGCTAAGTTGCACGAAGCGGGAGCGGGGACGGGAGCGGAAGCGGGAGCGTGGAAGCGCCAAAACATGAAAGAGTCTGAGGTTGGGAGCGTTTAGGAAGCGTTGATATTGTTTATATATACATATATACATTCTTCATTATTATTATTGTTATGAGAGGAAAAGAAATCCAGAACTTATGTCATTTTTTAAAACTTATGATTCTTTTGTGGCTCTTTTAGAAATAATTTGGGGTGAAAACAATAGGTACAAATTAGTTGTGGAGTTATTTGCAAATAATTATTAATAATATAAAAATGTAAATAATTGTGGTGTGCCATGCTTAAAAATTTATGCTTTTTTTGTGGCTCTTTTGTAAATAATCATAGAGTTAGGGTTAAAATAGTAGTATATATATTATGTGGTGCTATTTGCAAAAAGCAATAATATTATACTTCTATTATAATAGAGTTCTAATATTTTTAAAAAGTTAGTGATCTAATAGCAATAAGCTAAAATATGAAGCCCTTAAGGACAATATCTATAGATACAACACTAGGGTTTCCTTATATATTCTTCAAGGCCGCACTCAGCAGCCACTCTCATTAACAGCTACGAAGAGAGAGAGAGAGAGAGAGAGAGAGAGAGAGAGAGAGAGAGAGAGAGACGAAGATGAGTGAAAGAGAGTGAGAGGATGCATCACAGATCTTGATGTTCATGAAGGAACAAGACTTGTTGATAGTGGCGACGACTAGAAGCAGATCTTGCTCTGTTTTTCTTTATCTTCTCGTCAGATCTACTCTTGGTCGCGAAACAGAGAAGACGAGGAGATGAAGCTACGAACCATAGGATGATTAGGTATGTTTCCCCAACTCACAATCATTTATTGTTGGAAAATCTATGAGCGATTAGTGGTGTGTTGAATCTTCTTTGATAGACTCGCGAATCTGTGTTGTGAGAATCGCGTTTCCCAAACGATTCTCTGTGAGAACTGGGAATCGCGATTCTAAGCGTGATTCGTTTGCAAAAGTGACGATTCCTGTAACTAAGTTTGGATGTTTGTATGACGAGACCACCTAAGAGGAGCCTCACATGGACCACCCAAGAAGGGGCTGCGCGTGGACGAGAGACTACCTAAGAGGGGCCGTTGCAATAGTCTACAAGGTTGAGTTTTAGAGAGGATAATTCGGAATAAGATTGTTTTCCATATTCGTGTGCAAGTTGGACACTTCAACAAGTATCCGTGTGCCAACTTGAGGGGGAGTGTTGGAAATTATGGAAGAAAATATGGAAGATATGGGGTATGAATCGCGTGTGATATGATTCCAGAATATGGGGTATGAATCGCGTGTGATATGATTCCAGAATATTCTAGACTTGATAGAGATTATTCAGATTTTATATTTAATTTAAACTGATATTATTGTAATCTTGGAGATATGATCTCCTTTGATCTTATCCATTATTCTCATCTTCTCTCTCTTATGCTCACCCTATATAACGGGTTGAGAGTCTTGTAATCCTTAACTATTGAATAACATTCTTACAATCTCTCTCTTTATTTATAAAATTCTACAGTTTATTCTTTTTACTATGTAGTGACATGCCCATTTTACTGGGAGAACGCTATAGCATATGAAAATTGTATGTGCTTTTGCGATCGATAGTGGGATCAATGAATGAATCCCTACTTCATTGTTGTGTGAGCCACTTGGATTTTTACAACATTGATCCTATTTGTGGCTTTGTTGTCCTGAGACTATGTCATGAAGATGATGCTTGATGACTCTACTTTAGCATGTCATCTTAGGGCCGTTTGAAGGAACATGTCTAGGAAAGTGGTTGAGCTAATTGAATTGACATGAGGACTTAGGGAAGACCATTTGACAACACACCATATTTTGTGACTCATTAGCTGGCCAACGACATTCGTATTTGTTACTCATATATCATGAGTACATTACATATTTGGGGTATAGCACTGCTTTCTATGAGGGATTAAGAGTGCTGAATCTAGTGAGGTTGAATTGTCTGAGACATACACGAGAAGCTTCCGAGTGATGCGTTTTCTTGTAAGGCCCAACCCATTCAACTCCTTGAAACCCAGGAGTTAAGGAGAGAGGAACTGAAGCCTTATATACCGCATAGAGGGGCCATAAATGAACGATGTGGAACATTTCAACACACCCTTGGACCACAACAGCCAGACACGGCACGCCGGAAGACAAGCCTAACCAAACTCTGATACCACTTGTACGGCCCAACCCATTCAACTTCTTAAAACCTAGGTGTTAAAGAGAGGGGAACTAAAGCCTTATATACCGCACAGCAGGGCCATAAATGGACGATGTGGGATATTCCAACACGTTTTGTTAGTTAGCTGATACTTAACAATTCTGCTTCAATCACTGTACATTCTTTTCGTGAGGTCTCACGTTCTATTTCCCGTATGAGGAGATGAGAAAGTCTAGTTTTGGAGAGAGAGAATTTTGTACTAGCCCTATGTGGGTGAGTGGGAGATGCAGATATACAGTGGGTCTCAGGTCACCCACATATTGGATATTGTTCAGTAGGCCTTAGTAAACTTAGGCTCCAAGTAATCCTAGGTGGATTAGGTTTAGGAGTCCTAAGGCACATATACATGTGCATGTGTGAGCGTGTATATATATATATACATATATACACACGGTTCACACACATACACATATAGTCTCGGCTCTCTCTCTCTCTCTCTTCTCTCTCTAAGCTTATCACCATTAGAGCTTTGGGGTTTAGTCTGTGGATAGAAGGAGAAGACTCTAGTAGCCTTCTTCACAACCACGACAAAGCATAAGAACGTGCACGGAAGCACAGAGACCCAGCAGTTCGTATGTGGCATTGTCGGGTTTGTAATGACACCGAAACCAACGATTCGAGTATTCCGCTCAAGGTACGCCTTGAACCCGACCCATATGCATGTGTGCATGTTAATTTACAAGTCCAATCAAATAACTACTCCCACGAAACAAAAGAGATTCGGTGATTATGATTTTTTGTAGGTGTGATTGTTATGTATCTCATTGTTCTCTTGGTTAAGAGACTAATACTTTTAGATGATGAACAATTTTTGGCTGTGATCATCTTAAATTTGGGATTTTGTACCTAATGTTACGAGTAGGAATTTCAGTTATAGCCTAGGACCATTTTGGGAGTGTCAATATCTTGTATTTGTTTTCTTTTTGTTGTCACAGAACCATTGATTGGTATCTCAGTTACATTACATGGGGTTTGGAAGTGTTTGACCAATACCTGATTAGGGGACAAAGATGCTGACAATTGTGTATTGCAACGTAAAATTATGAAGTTTTTCATTGTTCCTCTCTCTCTTCTTTTTAATTTTAAATTTTGTTTTCATGGGGGTCTTGAGACGGAGAAGTGGAGGAGGTTTAGATTCTACAGACTGAGTTTTCTATCCCAAGATTGGAGCACTTTATCATGAATATAATGGAGTACAGGCAGGTTTAAGCTTGTGTTCAATTTTATTTTTATGGTGAATGTGATCTGTTCTTACTTGATTGCTTCCTACTAGCTTCACGATTTTGATAGTTGGTGGTGTTGGTATTTTATCTTCTTGTTGAATGATGCATACGAAAAATGTACTTACCAAAAAGTTTAGTATAAGAAAATGGTTGGGAGTTCTATTCATTTACTTATTTTGTCCTTCCTCAGGTTGCCAAGACGAAGGAATTATAGAAATGGATGACTCTACCGCTCTTAACATTGATGCGCGTGTTCAAGATTTGGGCATAATTAACACGGAAGAAAGTGTCACATCTGATGATAAGAACATTGAAGAAATAGGAGGTACAATGGAAGTTTTAAGGAAAGTAGACTTGGACTTGGCATACTCTTCCGAGAAATTGGCAAATTTGGACACCCTTTTGATGCACCTCTTGGGCTTGGAAAATGATCTTGAAGCAATGGCTATGGAACACGAACATAGCTCAGAAGATCTTACACAGAAGGTATTGACATTTGATCTCTTATCGGGTATTTTGGATTCCGCGGTAAGAGAGCTCGAGAATTTCATTGGCACTATCCAACCAGTGATTTCCGATGCTCGGGAGAAAATATCTTCTTGTGGGCACTTGAGAGAATTGTTCATTGCAATGGAAGATAAGTTGCACGATTCTGAAGAATCGTTGAAGAAGTCACAAGAGGAGGTCTTGGAGATCAAGATGCAGTTAACAAGGTCGCAGAGGACCCTATTAGCCTTTAAGCATAATGATGGTAAGTAAGAGCACGCTTGGTTTGCGGATTTAGATAAGGAAAAAGAAAAGGAAATTGCGAGCAAGAAAACTATTTCCCTGGTTCTTTTTTCTAATACTTTCTTCCATACTTAAATGACAATACAAATTTAAATTTGCGAACTGATTCACTGAGTTCAAATGAATGTTATTTTAACTCTTCTTTTCATTACTTTCCTCATTGTTGTCCTTATTAACCAAACAGAGAAAAAAAAAATTTACTCGTTGTTTTCTTTTCCTTTCCTTCACTGAATCCATGAACCAAACATAGCTAAAAGCCTAAAACAATATTTCCCCAATAGAGAACCAGTTTAAAACAAGGCAATTACCTGATGAATAAGTAGCTTTCTAACAAATGCATGTTCACAGGGAATTACGATCCAGGCATGGATTTTCTTGGAAACGGTCAAATTGCAAACATAAATGCAAAGCCGAAAATGAAAACAATTGAACAACACAGGCACATTTTGAGGATGCTTGAGAAATCTCTTGCAAGAGAACTAGATCTCGACAAGAAGCTCTCAGAACTAAAACAAAACGAAGAAGATCTGAAGCTAAAGCTACGGTTAACGGAACAAGTAGCTTTCTGCATGGAAGAGGCAGCAGAGGTCGTTTTTGGACGATTTTTAGAGGCAGAAAATGCATTGGAAGTGCTTATGGGAACTTCAAAGGAATTGGTTGGTCGGCTTCAAATTTTTCAGTTCCATTTAAATGGCTCAATACAAAGAGAAGATTTCACAAAGTCTAAACTTGAAGATTACATAGAGCAGCTAAAAAGCAAAGAAAGTGCTATACAAAAGTTAGAAAACAGGGTTGAAGAGCTTGTCAAGGATAATTCTCAAGTGTGTTCTTTGAGGGAAAAAGTAAAATTGCTCGAAGAACAGCTAAAAGAATCTGAAATCCATTTGAAGAAAGCAAATTCCTCCAATGAAGCCAATCAAGAACACCTTAGAGAGATGGGTAATGTGATCGAGTCTCTGAGAGAAAATATTGATATAGCGGAAAATAGGGCGGAAAGCGCGGAATCCAAGGTTACCCAGTTAACGGAGACAAACATGGAACTAACGGAAGAGCTGGGTTTTATAAAAAATAATAACGATAGTAACACGAAGAAGATGAGCGTAGTTGAGAAGCAATTGAGAGAATTAGAAATTCAATTACAACATGCAAAGGCATCCTCCGAAGCAAGTCAAGAACAGCAGAATATGTTATATTCTGCAATTTGGGATATGGAAACTTTGATTGAGGAATTAAAATCAAAGGTTTCGAGAGCTGAGACTAAGACGGAGAATGCAGAAGAGCAATGTCATGTGTTGACGGAAAATAACTTGGAGCTTAATAGAGAATTAAGTTTCTTGAGGGAGAGAATGGAGTGTTTGGAGACATCTTTACAGCAAGCCAATGATGCGAAAGCGGAAAGTGCAAAAGATGTTAATGTTAAAACCAAGCTTATTATGGACATGGTTATGCAACTAGCTATGGAAAGAGAGCGCATCCAGAAGCAGGTAAATATTTTACCTCTTCCTAAGGCTCTATTTGGTTTGTGGATCTACATGGAGTATAATGAAAAGAAAACTATGTTTTTTTTTTTTTTTTTTTTTTTTTTTTTTTTTTTTTTTTTTTCTAGTTTTCCCCTCCATGCTAAAACAACATTTGAAGTTTAAATGTTTTCAAAATATAATAGAAACTCAAGAAAAGACGAAGGGAAGTGAGTCACAAATTTCAAACCTTTCAATTTATTTTTCACTTGTTAAAATATTTTATTTTTATTTTTGTCTTTTCCTTCTTATTTCGTCGTTATCCAAACAAAGAAAAGTGTTTTCCCTTTTATTTTATTTTCTTTCCCCTCACTAAATTCAAGAACCAAACAGATAAAGCTCAAAGTGGTGCATAGCTTTTCTTGCCCCCTTTTTTTTTTATCTTCCTCTTTCCAAATTAATTTGATATTTCTTTGGCTGTTTTTTTTTTTGAATGAAAGGGTTGATATTATGCCCATACATTCGAAAACAACTTGAAAGATTTTATTTCGGTGCAGATATATTCCTTATCTGTGGAAAACAAAATGTTGGGGGAGAAGTTAAAGAAGGAAAAAAGTGATAAAACTCCAAGTACGCACTATAATAAGGATGCTGACGAACACAAGGTGTCTTCTTTCAAGCATGATTCAGACGAAGCATCAGAGAAAGCTGCAACAGAACAATCATCTAAAAATATTCAGGTAGGTGCCTTTTTGTTGATTTTGTTTTTCATTTTATTTTTTATGATCGAGAAGGAAACATGTTAGAATTACTCGCAAACAGAAAATCTGGGTTGAAAATACTTTGGGAGAAGCAGTTTAGATTGAGAGAAGGATATATAAAGCATCACTGAAGATGCTCAACTTGCGACCATAAACGGTTATATTATACCTTAAGTGGTTCATTATGAATTTAAACTATCTCGGTCATGTGGGTTTAAGAAAAGGCAAAAAAAATTCTAAAAAAAGACCGAGATAGTTTAAATTCATGATCTCTGTTGAATCTTGATATACATTGTTGGCCCATTCTCTAACATCTTAAGCTTTTGGAGTAGTTGGTAACTTAACATGGTATCAGAGCATTGTTTGTGGGAGGTCATGGGTTTGACTCTCCATCCCCGCTTTGTTGTGCATATTTGCACTTTGTTATTTGTCTCCACTATGATGGAGTTTGATTTTTTTGCTCTCCACGTGCAAGTCGGGATTGCACGTGAGGGAGGGTGTTGAATCTTGATATACATTGTTGGCCATTCTCTAACAGCTTAAGCTTTTGGAGTAGTTGGTAACTTAACAATCTCCAACTAAGATGAAATGGAACGATGTACTTTAAGAGTTTCAACAAATTCATAATTTAACGCTATATGGTCCTTTTCAATGTCCTATATCCTGTGGCACGTTACAATTGATCCCGAGTAGTTGGGTGTTTGTTTCATTCACCTCTTCACCCAAAGCAAATGTTAACTGAATTTTGTTGTTTTGCCATTTCTGTTCCAATTTGCCTTTTCGACCCTTTAACAGAATTTTCTGTACAGTCCATACAGTGTTATTGTTTTTTGTTTTGTTTTGTTTTTTTTTTTGGTGGGGGGGGGGGGGGGGGGGGGGGGAGGGGAGTTCATTACTAAATTTCCCAAGTTTCAAAAAAACCAGCAGAGCATCTCTCTCTCATGAAACCCCCATGAAGCAACGCCAACTCTAATGTTAACATTATGAACCAGGTGGATGGATCATCAAATGATACTGTACATGAGGCCGAATTGGGGTCTTCTGCTTCAGAAAATGATGCCACAAACATTGCTCTAAAGCTCGAGTCTGACAGAGTCATCGAGGAAGGGCGGCTTAATCAAGCGTGTGGGTATATGGCAATTCTTGTTTTACTGCTCTCAGTACTAGCAACATATGCGTTTAAGAATGTACTTCCTCTTTGATGTTTTTGATAGTTAGATTCACCTGAAAAAACTTCACTCACGCAAACACACACATTGTGTGCTGTCGTAGTTGTACTAATTCGTACCAGTTAGTGTGGCCTTCATTGTTTCTTAGCTTGCCCTCATTTTGTTGTTGTATATTCCTAGCTT
This sequence comes from Hydrangea macrophylla, assembly GCA_033977485.1. NCBI lineage: Eukaryota > Viridiplantae > Streptophyta > Magnoliopsida > Cornales > Hydrangeaceae > Hydrangea > Hydrangea macrophylla. The sequence goes on along the minus strand of CM066983.1, from coordinate 79,377,769 downwards.
TGTATATTTGATCCAACAAAAAAAACAAAAAAGAGTGCAGTGTGAGCGCTTGTTAATTGTTGTAATTATGATTCTTTAATTTGTGCTAGTTGATGAAGATATGTGATTATATGATCTGAAGTTTTATAGGAGTGTATGTAACGTATGTTGTGCTTGAGTGGCAATATAAGGTCCTGTTTTGCAAATGCGCGGTTGCAATTGTGATTGCCCTCTAACTCAAACACCCCTACCGAAATCCTTACAGAAGCCAATCGCCCAATTGGCCCCCTTTCCCAAATGGGGGCCCTAGGAATGACAGAATTTTGAATCAAAGCCATGTGAGAAAGTTATAGGCAAGTGATGTGCACATCAGGAATTCTAACTTTCTTTTCAGGAGTGCTATGGTTAAACTTGAATGGAAAACATGGAAAAATGATATTTGTACATGGAAAATGATAAAACTAGTGAAAGAAAAGCAGGATGGCACATGATACGATGAAAAATATGGCTTTAGATAGAGTGAATGCAAAGCCTCAAGCTTATTGACCCATTAACTCCTAAAAAGGCTCAAAATGCTTTAGTTCAAGTTACTAGTAACAAACTTGTAGTGTTTTATAAGCCAATTAGCCTTTGAATGGCCCACATGGGTTGAGGTATCGCAATGACGTGCCAAGAGAAGATTTTTGTAGAATAATGACCTTTGTGTATGATAATGAGGACATTCCATCAACCCATAAGTTCAGATTCAAACTTTCATTGTGTTGAATTAGTGGAAATTATTGTTATTATTATTTTTCGGTAGATACAAGCCAAAAAATAAAGGAAAAACTTTTTTTTTTATAAATATATTAGTATAATAATAATAATAATAATAATTATTATTATATTTTTTTATCTACTTGTTTCTTGAAATCAATCGTTAGTATCCTTTTATCTTGCTCAATGTTTGGGTCTGAGACTCCTTACATGCATCTTTGGCTGGGTTGGGATCAAACTATAAGTCCAATCCAAAAATGTTATTAAAATTGGTTTCTATTCAAACCAATCAGCTTATGGTTCTCATAAAAATTAGTTAGAAAATGGAACTTACATGAGCGATCTTATTTTGTCCACCCTCAAATGAGTCAAATCTGTCCGAGTGAGCATTTTTTTTCCTAGTGGTACATATTCGTTTGAATGCATCTTTTAAGGATAAATAACACAAACAATGTAAGCAATTCACCATCTCGGTAAAGGCTGTAACTTTTTGAAGAAGGCATCCTTGACTTCTTTGGCAATAGGAAGAAGCTTGTAGTGATTATGAAACTTCAAAATTTAAAATGAAATTGTTAGGAATACACCTAGGCATTCCATTGCCAATACAGTGGGATCCAGGATTTTTTGGGTCTCACTGTATTGGTCAATGAGATGTCTGGGTGAGCGTCACCCAGGGTGAGTCAAAATGCTCTCTTTCTGACAATTGTATTGCAGAAAAGTAATGCTATGCTTTCGAATTTTTGTACTCTAAATATAGTCTCCAAGTGAGACAATCTTTAATAATAATAAAATCACTTTAATATTTTTTTATAAAAATTAAACGGGTCACTGCCACATGTGTGTCGCTTAAGGCCACGTTTGTTTCGCTGGACAGGATTAAGGGGGATTACTTCTCCCCTTCACTATTTGAGGGACTATTAATACCAGCCCCCCATGGGATAAAATAGTGGCCCATTTGGGGGACTATTTAGTTAAAAAGGACTAATAGTCCGATGTAAGGTGGCCGAACCAAACACCGGACTATTGAATTAAAATGGACTAATAGTCCTATCCTCCCCTATCCGACCTTTAGTCCTGCGAAACAAACGAGGCCTAAGAGTCCACTGGTCAAGAGTTGCAAAAGCGGTTGTGCTTCCCTGAGGTTAGGCTGAAAAATACCAGGAAAGTGCACAAAAGCGCTAAACGACGTAGTCCCGACTTGTTTGTTGTTTTAAAACGACGTCGGTGAATCACCTTCCATTCCCAAATCGCGCCGAAACAAAACCCTAAAATATAAATCTCTATAAAACCTTACGAGGGATCACTTGACCTAGCAGCCAGAGAGAGAGAGAGAGACAGAGACAGAGACAGAGTGAACTGAAACTGCGAATTTGTGTTCAAATTCACAATCTTTACACTTCCTCACTGATGTTTCTCAAAATCTCAGTTATGTTTCTAGGTTTTTCTTCATAAATATTGTCAAAATTCAAAGCAAAACGTGACGCACCAAATAGCCCCTTGTTGCTTCAAGTTTTAGCTGCAAGGAAACAACGAGAAAAAGGTACTTTCGTAGGTGCTATATCAACTTTTTCTTTGGCATTAACATTTACAAACTGTGCACTGAATCGCAGTTTGTTCTACTAATTTTTTTTTATTTGCCAAAACACATTTGGGTATTGCTCTTTTTGTTAAAAGTTTTGATTTTTTTTTTTTTTTGGGGTACTATGAATCAAGAAAATCTATTTATAGTGCTCTGTTTATATATTTTTTGTTCATTTATTTCTTGTTTTGGCTGGGGAAGAGTTGATATTCGTAGAATCAAAGCAAAGTGATGAAATTTTGATGTCTGAAATATGATGTGGAACTCTTACATCAAAATGGTCTTCAAAGTTCTCTGATTGTTTTGATTGTTAAATATAAAGTTTGATCAATTTTCTACGTATATAATCTTTACTTTTTTAGGGTGTGCCTTTTGAAGTTTGAGCCTTTTAGTGTTTTAAATACTTCGGTAATACATATAGAGAATTAGAGTGAACTTATGGAGGTGATAACACGAATATAATATCATGTTCGATCATTTTTTTTTATGTATATTTTTTGGTTGAGAAGGGATGCGAATTTTAGCCAAAAAAAAAAACACACTAAAAATCATTCTTCGCTGCTTGAAGCCTGGAACTTTGTGATTTAATCAAAAGTTCAAAACTTTCTTAGTTTTTGCTTGAGAATGGACGCATAGGCCATAACTCTTGATGCCGTATGTTGTGGGTCAATTTCTGATTGTTGAGGAGGTGTACTAGCATGGGCTGATCTAGAAAATCAATCCGGGGAGCGGGGGGCATGATAGAGGATAGTGTACGGGGGTTCGGGAGCAGAGCCCTCGAATTTTTATTTTTTATTTTTTATATTTGGACCTATTTATACACATTTTGTGTTGATGATATAAGTTAACTAGTAATAATCCGTGCCCGTGGGCACAAAGTAAAAAAATAAATAAATAAATAAAGAAGAAGAAGAAGAAGATGAAGAAGAAGAAGATGAAATGGAAAAAAAAAATGCAATACTTTAAAATTTTCAAATCTTTTGCGTAAAATTGTACAGGTCATTCAAACCCACATGCTTTTTAGTACTAACCCGTGCCCGTGGGCACAAAGCGGGAAAAAAATTCAATACTTTAAAAGATCTGAGATATGGTTGGAATTTTAAGTGAAGAAGACATTTGTTCCAATATTAAATATATCATTAACTCAATTTAGTTAAATATATTTAGTCCAACATTGGATGAATATTTTAAGTATAATTAATGTTTATTCGTAAAGACTTTCCCCGTGCCCGAGGGCACGAAGTGAAAACCAAAAAAAAACAAAAAACAAAGGCTTTTTCTAAGCTTTTGGAAAGAAATAGAAAAGGAAAGCAAAACTTTTGTGATTATTTATAATTAGCCCATATTTGGGAAGCAGCATTACTCATTTCACTAATTAGCCCTATAGACTATATCAAACTGATAGAACTAATCAAATGACCTATAAAAAGGGTGGAACTAATCAAACTGGTAGCAAAATTTACAACTATAGTGCTGGAAAAACCTATTTTCTAGATAGACAATAGAATATAACAAATACGCTTCCTAGATTTTGAAAAAAGTGCAAGTGAGAATACATTTCTTGATACTTGAATTATGAAATCCATTGTTAAAACCCACTTCCTAATCTTCAACTTTATGTGATTTTTCACTCATATTATATCAGTTTGATTAGTTTTATGAAAGTCATTTGATCAGAGTCACGGAAAGGAAAAAAGAAAAACCTATAAGAAAATAAACTCTATGAATATATGTATGATATGGGAAGTTTGTATTCCAATATTTCTATTTTGAAAAAATCAGTCCACTGATTTAGTTTATCTCCCAAGATTTACGTTTTGTATTTACTATTAGATATGTATATATTCAAATTCAAATTAATTTAGAGAATTCCTTTTTTGCTATTAAAAAAAAAACACTCTAATGATTTAGTTTTACCCAAGATTTGTGTTTTGAATTTACTGAAGTTGACAATTTGGATATTGACATGTATTTATTCAAATTCAAATTAATTTAGAGAATTTCTTTTTAATTTAGAGTTTTAATAGGATACAATGCAATATTTAATGGGATTAACTATTTTTGGTGGACAATCAATCCGACGGTCTGAAATATCTAAACTTGTCTCAATGGTCAAGATTAAAAGTTGCTAACTTGAAAGAGACCCACACCGCTCTATCTTATTATATAGATGCTACCAAAATCATCATTAAAACATAAGAGGGAGGGGCTTTTATATAATGAGCACAAAAACATAAGAGAGAGGGGGCTTAATATGATAAATTTATAATGTCTGGGGGCTTTTATAATTTTCTGGGGGGCTTAACTGTAAAAATATTTATTGTTTTTGGGTGAATTTGATATTTTTCAAATACCTGGGGGTGGGGGGTGGGACTTGAGTTGATCCCCCCTTGTCCCTTGGTCTGTCCGCCCCTGTGTACAAGTGTCCATAGAAATTTGGATAACCCTGCCCATTGAGAGAGGAGCAACCTGACCATGACCGAAAACTTGCAAGCGGAAGGCTATATAAACAGCTAGCCCCTTTGGACTACAGTATTCACACTTTGTTGGTGATCCAATTTTGTTTTTATAAGCCAAGTGCAAGGCTTTTGATTGCCAATGTGAGACCGTGGGACATGTGTAGTAGCCCCGTGCGAAAAGAGAGCTATGTGTCCAATTAGTGGGCCCAAGTACATGGTTTGCCAAGATATCTGATTATTCTTGGTTACTTTGTTATCAGAATCTTACGATTCTTGAAATCTTGTGATTTCAAAACAAGTTGAATAGGCATGCCGTATCCTTTTACTGAAGTAATCGCGGGTGAATCTTATGGTTCACATCCGAGTCACATGAATCTTACGATTCTTGCTGCTCTTATGATTCATGATATTTTCAGAACTAATAGCTTTTCCCCCCATTTCTTTTACGAACCCTTTTTCTTCCACTTTCTCTTCTTTCCAAATATCACGGGGCTCACTTTGAAGAGAAGAACATTTTGAAATATCTTTCTTTGCAAGGCCCAAATATTCTGTCTTCTCTCTCTCCCCCTCCCCCAAACCCAAACCACCCCCCCCCCCCCCCTCGTTTTCACGTGTTTCTATTTACAAGAGGAAGTTATAAGAGGCATCCATTAAGACTTTAAAAAAGTTTCGAGGTTAGAGCTTTTTCAATTTTCTCAAGTTTGAGAATGTTATTTTTGTGTCTTTCTTTCGAAATAGCTTCGAAAATGAAAGGGAAAGAAAGGAGGTGATTCGGTGTTTATACTAGTTTGGGTTCTTATTTTGGTATTTTGGGCGATTCTCATCTCAGTTTGTTTACATTCACTATTCTATTTCGATTTTAGTGCTTTTTGGGTAACTTTATTCTATTTTTTGATTTTCACAAGTTGGAAAATTGTACTCCATGTTGGTGTTTTGCTTTTGAAATAGCTGCGAAAATGAAAGTGAAAGAAAGAAGGTGATTTGGTGTTTTTACAAGTTTGGGTTCTTATTTTGGTAGTTTGGTGCTTCTCATCTCAATTTGTCGAGGGATCTTAATATTCACTATTCCGTTTCATTTTGATTTTGGTGCTTTTTGGGTAAGTTTATTCTTTTTTTCAATTGAAAATTGTATTTTGGTGTTTTTCTTTTGAAGTAGCTTTGAAAATTGAAGGGAAAGAAAGAAGCTGATTAGGTGTTTTGGAGTTTTAACAAGTTTGGGTTCTTATTTTGGTATTTTGGTGCTTCTCATCTCAATTTGGTAAGGTGTCTTACGATTCGCTACTCGATTCTATTTTTGATTCGGAAAATTACATTTTGATTCACGATGCGACTCTCAATTAGACAACTATGCATGTTTATGCTTAGCCATGTGTCTTACGGGCACGACACTCAATTTGACATCTATGCATGCTTATGCTTGGCCATGTGTCTTATGGACACTGTTTGCTTTGTCTTAGTTGGCCAGGATAGTGACAGCCCTTTGGAGCTGGATGTCTCCTGGGCTTGGCCACCCTTGCTGCCAAAAGCCACTCTGGAATTCCCTTGATTCTATGACATTGATATGCCACTCCACTGTTCTTGATATTCAGCTCCTTGAGTTATCTTGACCCTTGTTTCCAGTCTTTGGTGGTTTTCATCAAAATACCATTGCCTGTCTTATCCCACATGTTTCTTTCCTGTCAATTTCTGACCTGTGCACTTGACACTACTATTCCATGCCAGTTGTACCAGTTATGTGGTGCCCCTGTCTTGTAGTGATGCCACTATTTCAGGTTGTCTGTACCTGTACCGTCTTAAGTGAGTGATAAAAACACAATGACTCATCTGATCTGTACAGGTTTGTTTTCCATATTCATCCCTTTGAATGAAAACTGACATCAATTTGAAACCTCCAACCCCCATCCCGAAAAAAGTATACCAAATGGGAAAAAAAAAAACAGAAAATCCTGTTCTATGCTGCTTACACTAAGCATCTTACTTCATTTGAGATTGTCCACGGGATTGTCTTTTCATTTTTCCCTGAGAGCAACTCCAGCGTGCTAGTAATATGGCTGGCTAAATGACATAATATATATACAGATAGCCAAATTTGGCTCACCAAATCTCAATAGTAAACTTTTTCCCAAATGTGAATTGGCAAAAATCTCAACGGGTGAATTTTTTTCCTTCTTGATTTTTGTTCCTCAGTGGAATTGTTAAACAGAATTGCCCTGGTAAAAAAGCAGAGCAAAATGATGAAGTTTCATGTCTGAATTCCAATGTTGAAACTATAGTATAAAGGTCTTCAAAGTTCTCTGATTGCTTTCCTTTATGTTGCCATTTTTTTTCCTTGCTGCTAAATAAGCTGTCAGATTTTACCGGTTAATACAATTACATTAAAGGTAGCATAAGTGCCCATGAGGTGGTGCTTATTTCATAACAATTCTTGTTTTTCAAGGGTTGAAAACTTTGAGCATATACGATATATGTTAGGCTGTGTATTTATGCGAACCTCAGCCACCCCTGAAGGTATGTCATCTGAACATATGCTTTAATGCGTGAAGGATTCTAGAATGTTGTAAAAATGTGTTCTGCACTTGGCTGATGATGCCCAGTGTCTTTGTTGAACACTTGAACTAATATCTTGAGTAAGATGCTGTTCTTTACAAGCTCTTCTCTCCAATTTTATTTCATGTTACTCAGAAGTGAATCTTTCATTCCGATCATCACTGTGACCAAAGAATAGAACAAACTTTTGACCACCTAAATACATAGTCTGTTGTTTTATACTTGTTTTCAGACTATACGAGCATGGTGCCACATTAATATCTTTCTTTGTTCATTGTCTTATGGCTCATCTTTGTCAAATGATAAGATCAATGAACACTTTGAAAGACATTTGATCTTAGCTTTCACATTTCCATTTATACTTTGCCCAACTTTTTGATTGAATAATTTTATTATACTATTGATCTATCATAATTGGTAAAACTTACAAGTTCGTTACTATGATAGGTTGTCAATGGTACCCAACCTGACATGCTTATGTATTATTATGGTTGCTTTGCTAGGCTGACTAGTGTGGCTATAGCTATATATATATATATTTTTTGGACATGGATAGCCCAATTAAACTATGCCATATGTTGATAGTATGGTGCAAAGGTCTTCAAAGTTCTCTTATTGCGTTGCCAGATGTTGCCATTTTTTTTCTTGCAACTGAGTCGGCATTGTCAGAGTTTGCTGGGTAATGCGTTATAAGTAGCATGAGTTTTTACCCATCGCTGGATACTTATTTCACTACACTTCTTATCTTTCAAGGGTTGAGTATACATGTCAGGCTGTATATTTATAACCTCAGCCACTCCTAAAGGTATGACACCTTAACATATGCACTTAATGTATGGAGGATTCTATGATTCTGGCACATAGTGTTGTAAATTTGTGTTATGCACTTGGCTGATGATGCCAACTGTCTTAGTTGGCTGCTATTTGCTATCTTGAGTAAGATGCTGTTCTTTACAAGCTCCTCGCCAGTTTGATTTTTAGCTTGATTTCAAGTTACACTTAATGTATGGAGGATTCTATGATTCTGGCACATAGTGTTGTAAATTTGTGTTCTGCACTTGGCTGATGATGCCAACTGTCTTAGTTGGCTGCTATTTGCTATCTTGAGTAAGATGCTGTTCTTTACAAGCTCCTCGCCAGTTTGATTTTTAGCTTGATTTCCAGTTAATGAGATGTGATCTGATTCTGATCTTCACTTGGCTACCAAAATATAGAACAAAATTTTGAGCACCTAAATACATAGTCTGTTGTTTATACTAGTCTTCAGACTATACGAGCATGGTGCCACATCAATATCTTTCTTTCTTCATTGTCGTCTGGCTCCATCTGTGTCAAATGATAAAGATCAATGAACACATGGAAAGACATTTTAATTGCTTTCACATTTTCCCTTTATACCCTGTCAACATCTTGGTTGAATTATTTTATTATGCTATTAATCCGTTACAATTGATATCGTCTGTGGAACCCTATCTGACATGCCTATGTATCATGATGATAACTTTGCTAGGCTGACCGGTGTGACTGTAGCTAATATTTATTCACATGGATAGCCCAATTAAAATAGGCCATATGCATTTGAATGTCCTATATTTTTTTTATGTTGATGTCCATTTTGTTGCTAGTAACACATAAGTTTTGTCAACTGTCTGTAGGGAACATAGGGCAGTTGCTGGATGTGAAGTGGATCTTTGTAGATTTTTACATTTTATTTTAACTGTTCAATCAAAACTATCATGGATAATCCTTGAGACTTGAACTTGTTTAAGTTCTTGCTTGTGCTTTTAGGTTGGTGTATGACAATTCAAGAATAGCTGTTCTTTTATCATATCTCCTGTGGAACTTGATTTTGATTTTCGAACCATTTATATTATCTAGGAGCATTGAAAAGCCTGTTCAAAATCTGAATCTTTACTTAGGTACTACCTTATGGGCGCATTCAGTGAACATTATTTATTGCAAGTGCTGGTGCTTTTAATTCAGCTTTCTAAGATTTTGTGGCACCGGTGGTCCCTCTTTGCTATAACAGGATTCTATTCTCGCTTTTAATTTAAGTGGCACCAGTGATCGCTCTTCGCATTGACCTGATTTAATTCTCTCTTCGACTAGCTTCAGTTAGTCCAATCAAAATTTCAGACGCTGGTCGGGTTGTGGGATTTTTGAGTCTTGTGAACAAGGCCTGCTAGTAAAAAAGGTTGTCCCTAGGCCAAATGCGTACTGTTAAAAAGAATTTAGTTACCTGGATGTTATAAAAAAAAAATCTCAAAGACCATCCTGAGCTCCACCTAGCTTTTACTGGAGAGGTGAAAGGTCTTATATGACCAGTTTCAGAAAGGCATGTGGACTTGGGATATTTGGGTTCTTTGAGGTCTGTAGGGCATAATGATGCATTGGAAGAGAAGGTTAAATGATCAGTGGCAGGACAAGCCAGTGCACGTTTTAAACATTTTTGGGGCCTTACCGCTAATCTTGGAAGCTCATGCAACAATTTTCGTTAAGCTGATACGTCAGCCAATATAGTGTCGGTGATTCATAACATGCACCAGCTTGGTGTAGTTTGAGTGGAACAAACGCATATCTATACTGAGTACCTATTTAAATCATATATTTGTGTTTACTTTAATGTTTGCAGCATTTGAAGGAGATCTGCTGTCTCTACAAGTAATTTATTTGGTATGTAGATGTTTCTCCCCGGATTGTTGTGCTTAATCGTCCAATGTATCCGATGAGTGAATTATTTCTATTGCTCGTTGATTCCTCACTTAAGAGAGCCCCCATTGATCTCTCCAAAGGTTTTTGCTGTTCAAGTGCTCGCAACCTCAGAAAGCAGGACTAAATCCTGTCAGGATATTGCGTTGTTTTCAACTTCGCAGTCGTATATTCATCATCTTTTAAAGCTACTTGTCGGACGCTTCAATAACTTGCACAGAAGTACCTAATGGGACAGCAAACTGAGCGGCAAAATCAGCTCATCGCTGTTATTGTCCTTGTCATTATGCATCCTGATAACTCTGAGCGAGATCATCTTTGGTGATAACCTGTGGCACGGGCACCTACCTTTCTTTTGCACGGTAAAGATGTATTTGCGCAAAAAATCAAAAGCAATTTTGTGCGATGGTTTGTATATATGAACATGCTTTGACTTATTAGCATTTAATTACCAAGTCATGGATAGTGCTCGAGGGAAAATCACTTTCCAAGTGACCTCCGAGGTTAGCTTTGTGTCTCCAATGGTTTGTATTTATTAGGGAAGAATTGTCTCTTTCAATAATTTTGTTATTGTTATTTTTGTACAATATCGAAATGTAGTTTTTTTCGTTAATTCCATTTTGGTATTTGAAAGGTCAGTGATATTTTGTCAAACTTGTTATTATAAAAAAAACCTCCAAGGGAGGTTAGTGATAAACCTCCATGATTTACTATATCTCATTTATTGTGTATATTATATCTGAATATATTTAGGCATAGGTATTAGACTATCGTGATTTCTGATATCTTATTGATTGTAAGGCATAGGTATTAGACTATCATGGAGGTTTATGCGTTAGTTGTTTACTCATTAATACTAGGGTTAACTAGTATGAAATTCATTTTAGTGTAACTTTATTGTAATAGGTCTATTCCCAAAAACATTTTGGTGATAGGTCTACAAATTTAATTTTGGATCACACTACCCTTTTATATCTAGATATGCACAATCATTGCTAAAAAAAATGAATTTTCAAATTCAAAATCATATCCAATGTGTGTGTGTATATATATATATATATATATACGAAAATTCTCTAGAGAATGCGCCTCTGTTTTGGCGGTCGGATTGTATTTTCATTAAGGGCAGTGTTGTTATTTCACAGTTTTTAAACACGATCCGACGGTCAAAACAGAGGTCATCTCTTTAATAAATAGAGGGCGCCCTCTCTTTATATATATATATATATATATATACTCAAAATCAAGTCAAAAAGAGAGAAAGTAGAGAGAGAGAAAAGGTTGGCAGTTTCGACTCCGTCGCCCTCCACCACCTCCGATTTGATTCCTCCACTTCCTCCCCCCTCATCACCATCACGCACAGCAAGCTCTTCTGCAACGTCTACGATCTCGCCTAGGCCAATAACTCCGCCGATGTCTCCGATCGGCTCCTCCTCATGTCTTTCAAGTTTCAATCTTTCATCGCCGATCTGATCTCTCTTTCGACGCTGATAATCGCCGTCGTCTCAGGCGGCTTCATCCTCGCTTTGAACCACGACTATATCTTGATGAGAAGGGATCGAGGGTTTCTCTACATGAGCGAAGTAGACATTAGACTTAAGATTTCAGCTTGGTTCAGTTTTGGTTTTTTAATTCAAATTCTCCATGGATTTTTAGCTTCAGTTTTGGTTTTTTTTTCGATGCTGTGTACTGTTAAAATTTTCATTTTCACCGATTTGTTCACTGATTTTCAGTGTAAATTGTGCTGATTTTCAGTGTAAAAATGTGTTGATTTTATCTTTGTTCGTTGATTTTCAGTGTAAAAATTATAGCTACCAAGATTTGACTCTTGTGTTGATTTTCAGTATAAAAATTATAGCTAGCAAGATTTGAGACTTACATTATTGTTCACTGATTTCTTTTTTATTTTTTTTATTTTCTTTTATTGATATATGCAATGCATTACAAAAATATACTTCAGTGTAAAATTCTACTCTTGTAGTCATTCATAATGCAGTGTTAAAATTAGGGAATTGATTTTGGCACTCCAAAAGTTACCATTGGCACTCCATGGTACCACATTCAGTGCATGTAGTACCCTGCAGTTAATGCACTGCATGGAGTGCTAATGGTAATTTTTGGAGTGCCAAAATCAATTCTCTAAAATTATAATGGCAATTATTGACTTTTTTTGGACTGATGCAGTATAAAATTATACAGCGGCAAATTTTACACTCATTTTTTATTTACATTTTTGGCATATCTAACATATCAAACCCCACATACTCATGACAAAATCATGTGGGTGCAAAAATCCATTACTCACATTTGTCATTGCAGAATATCTAGCATACAAAAAATGAACATCCAAAAACAAATTGAATGGATAAAAGGAATTTTACACTGTTGTGAGAAATTTTACACTGTTGTTTATGTGTATGACATTCAAAAACACGTAGATATGAAAATCATTAAAGATGTGAAAATCATGAAATCAATCTAGTTTTTTGTAAAAAGGTAATCAATATAGATTAATGTGATTTAAATCCCTATAATTATGGAATTTAATACCCAAATTCGGTTACACTAAAAGATATATATGAAAATCATTGACCAGTTGAAGTTTGAATTTAATGATTTCCATGATAACGCATACTATATATAGATGTATTACCATATGCATGTATATGTATAACATCCTATATGTGTGCAAGGTTAAAATTGTCATAAAAATATCCAAAAATTGGGGAATTCGGATGGTATTGGGGATTTTGCATTAATTTGAATCTATTATCAACATCATTTTTTAAGTTGGGCCCAATTCAAAAATCTTTGGTAGGGAAGATTTTATGGCTAGTTTCCTATAAATACTAATGTGAAATATGTTGTGCAGTAAGTTGGCTCATAATTGTGTACAATGTATATGATAAGTTCAGCTTTCTATTTGGTGTAATGCACAACTACGACAGTCGGTTTTTGTTATTGACTTACTAAGTAGAACTTACTATTGCAAACTACTTGCAAGGTGAATTAAGTTCAGTTCTAAGAGTAAAAAATCTAGCACAATCCTACGATTTTGGAAAGATAAAAAAAAAAGGTAGTCTCCAAATGAATTTAGTGAGATACTGTGATTTACTCCCTATGCAAAGTCCTAATTTACAGTCATAAGACAATATAATACAATGCCAACAATGCATTGTTTTTTTCTTGGGTCTTTTTTATTGTGTTCTACGATATTGTTGGTCCACTTAGATGTTTCCTTAGGTTTTCTTCATCACATTCTGCGATATTGTTGGTCCACTAAGATGTCACACGCAGTTGTATACATGGACAAATCATACTTCAGAATAGTAGAGAAAGTACTCCAGTTTTTCTATTAAACAACATGAAACACCACTGTGCTGATATTTAGGAATAGCAACGGGTCGGAGTTGATACAGAGTCCCCCTTTATCAACTCCTACCCCATTTAATACACTCCAACTTAGACTCCGCCACACCCCATTTAAATGAAAAAAATTCAATCTTATAGTACACAATACAACTCAAAAGAAAATTAGTAAATACCAACCACTAGGTCCACTACTATTTAACACTAATATCAAAAAGTTACAAAGACATTATTTTACAAATATGCAAAAGAAATAAAATCCATACCAACCTCCAATATATAACTATAGTACACAATCTCTAAACAAGAACGAATTTAAGAGTATATTAGTAAATTTATACTATAATCGGGGCAGCGGATTTTGGCGGAGTGCTTGCAAAAAAATACCACATCCGCTCCTACTCGTGTAAGATTTTGATTTTTAATTACCAAACCCGACCATACTCCCCCTACTCCTATTATACTTTCTCCAAACCCGTCCCATTAGGAGCGGGGTTCCGTTGGAGTGAAGTTTTTTTTTTCCATCCCTACTGACATTCAATCTATTCCAAGCACATGACAAAAACTATATACCGCATGAACAAACTGTTCATATCTTCTATATATCACAATCATATTTCCTAACATCACAAACATAGCAATCTAAATGAGCTTCAAGCTACCCAAAAACATCTGATAGCTTACTATCTAAAGCCATGTCTTTAAAGCTATAAATCACATATAGTACCAAAACAACCACAGACACGATATATATTATAGTCATCTGATCCCATCAAACTGACCACCACAATCATACAACCCTTACAACTCTATACATCCATGTGATAAAATAATGTCTGACACAATCTTTTAACGACGTAAAACACTGTTTACGTTCAGAAATTAACCAATTCTAGACAGTAACCAACTTCCCTAATTAGAACGGTGACACAAGCCAACAATTCGAGATCAGCTAAACAGTCTCTTTAACAAGAGAGAGATGTTCTTCATTAAAACATAGCCCACACAGAGGAGGAATCATGAATATTCGGTGCACTTGGTGTGACATCTGGTGTTACTTGACTTGAAGCATTTGCTGAACTCCCCTGCATCCACTTTTAATCGAAAGGATGGATTCCATGTATGCAAAATTAATTTTCATTCACATAATAAGCGTTGCAGTTTTAACTCATAGTTTCGTCACATGGACAAACAATCAATCAAAGCAATTATTTTAGTTTTTGTACGTGTGTGTGTATTCATATTATAACTGAGTGGCAGCTCACAGACTGACAGACTCGAATCTAGCTTGTCAGTCAAGCTTTCACCATTATCAAGTGGTGGCAATTTTTGTTTGTCCATATAAGATCAATATGTCGCAATAATAACAGACATAGTAAATATGTTTACCTTGGATGTAGGTGTATGAGGTGAAGCTGTTGCGGCACTTGTGTTTCCCAGTTCAATCCCAGATCTGCCCTTATCATCCTCCTGATGTCCAAACCACAAACAAGCAAATAATTTATGCCACTGTAGTTATGAGTAAAAGAATAGAATACTTGCTATTAGTATGAAAAAGTGGCCAAAACAAAACTGTACCGTGACTCTACCCATTCCCGGCAAGCAACTGGAACAACGTGGAGCTTCATGTTGCCACTTCCCCGACTTATGTACCAATTTGACACTTCGCTTCTCACCTGGCTTCTCCATCCCCACAGCCACGCATTGAATAATCTGATCATTCTGATCTTCATTTGATGTTCTTTGCACACCAAGTCTCACTATCGGGAGAAACTCATCCTCACCAAATGGACCGTCATCGAGGAGATATGTATCAACATGATATCCAAAATCACCCTCATCTCTCTTGGATGCATTGAACTTGTATGCTTTACTTGTATGTACGACTTGAACATTAGGACCCGCTGATTTAACTTCGGCATTGACAGCATATATTGGAATATAAGGCCTTCCCTGGTGCATGGCTACCATGTCCATGACATCGCGGTCACAAGTCAGTGCCCTCAGCCCATCATGACAAATACGAATACGAAAATTGTACATCTCCATCTACCGCATGCAAGTATGCAGATAAATGGGTTAGTCTAGGTTATGTCATCATGACAAAAGAAATGGACTAAAAATCAATTTACTTGAGTCTTGGGAAGTAAAAATGATTCTCTACAACACTACTAATCAAACATATGAAAAGATTTAGGCTTGGCAAATGGGCGGGTTTGGGCGGGTTCGGGCCGGGCCGGGTTTGTAGTCGGGTGGGGCCGGGCCGGGCTATAGCCGGGCTTGGGTTGGTTTATGAACCATGACCATTTTTTATTCAGTTAAAACCCACAAGAAATACGGCACAATCATTTGAAAGAAAATGGGTAATAAATGAAAAAAAAATATATGAATTAGATGATCTAGCTTCAGTGAAAGATCAAGAACAGCTGAAAAAATTTCTATATTTCAGCACTAACAAAGTTAATCAATACCCATTACTCCGGCGAGATTCAGATAGATCTCCGGCGAGGTTACAAGTGGGATATCCCCCCTCTCTCTCTCTCTAAGCTTAGGAGCTACTAAGGACAATGATTGCTCAAGAGGTGACAATAGCTGTTAGATTAGACGTCTTCAAACGAGACGCTTTCCGGTTGAGCCATTAGATTTAGACGGCAAATATGTCCCACGTGCCCAGGCTGCCCGTGAAATCTTCTTCATCAATTGTACTACTTGTGTCTATTGTCTCTCCTTATCTTGACAAAATGTAATAAAGGAACACAGGAAGAGGGAGAAAGAGGAAGAGAGAGAGAGGTGTCTAGAGAGAGAGAGAGAGGAAGAGAGAGAGAGAAAGAAGGCTGTGACTTCACTGACTTGTGAGAGGCGCCGCTTGAACTAATATAGATGTAGAAGAGTTAAAACCCTAGGCCTGGCCCAATTTAACCCGCAACAACCCGAACTGGGCCCACAGTTTAATCTCCAGTGTTTGTTGTCCAACCCACGTGAAAAATCACATAAGCCCGAATGCCAAAAATGTCGGGCTGTTTCGGGCTGGCCAACAGGCTCGGGCCTAGTTTGCCAGGCCTAAAAAGATTTTACGATACGCATGTCACCACTATAATTAATATATGATTCTCCCACTTGAAAACATGATACTTCTCTATTAGTTGCATAACACAAGGATGGCAATGGCTGGACGGGATGCCCCTTTCCAAACCCGTCCAGCTGAAAGGAGTCACTACCCGACCCTGCCTGCTCGGGTTGTGATCAGTCCCAATCTCCACCTAATTGTATGTCATTCCCCTCCTAACTGTAAGTTGTTTGGTTCCTTGGCATGGTTCAAAATCGCAGTATCAAAAACCATCTCGGGAGGGGCCGAGAAGACTCAGTCACAGCCTCACGTCGTGATTCTAGGTGGTAGACAGCGACAGAAGACTTGAGGTTCAAAAGATTTTGAAATACATGAAAATTTTGAAAACCACCATTGCTTTTGATCCTTATCTTTTTTGATCCCTAATAGACCCAATTTGCCCAGCCAAAACCTTTCTTCAAACAGCCCAAATCAGCCCAGCCCACTCTCTTAGGAAAGGACCCCTGAGATACTGAAATTACCAAAATGCCCCAACACTTTCTGAAAATTGCAGAAAAATCCCCTAACCTTAAGATATTTGCACTATTTTTCCTCGGCAAAGATGTATGACATTCTCCAACACCTCCAACCACAAATTGGTGATTCTGGACGTTGTACGTGGGCAAGATACGTTTGGTTTCCCGCACTAGTTTCTAATGGGTTTCATACCTACATCCACCACATGAAAAAGGTTTGCAAGATACTTGTTGATACAAACTTTTCGATGAATGTGATTTCTCCACCTGTTATTATAAGATTGAAACTTCAGACCGAGCCACGTCCACGACCATATAAGATACTTCGGGAAGATGGTTCTACCTTTCTTGTTTCTGAACGGTGTTTAGTGCCATTCCGAATGGGCAACTTATGTGATGAGCAAATTTGGTGTGATGTGGTACCTTTAGATATTAACTATCTAATTCTTGGTAGTCGGTGGATCGATGATTTTGGCTTATTCAAAGGTAAAGACGAATCCTATTGCATTCGGTATCATGGAAAAGTTATTAGACTTGTGAACCTCGCCCTTTCTCCAGTTACTAAGCAAGACAATTCTTCCAAATTTGTCCGGACCGAGTCGGATAACAAAACACGTGAGTCCAACCTAGAGAAAGAGTTGGTGGCTATAGATGTTCCTCATTGTGCGCCTCCAAAGCTGGTTGACTCATCACTCGAGGTTAACAACTTACCAACAATTATTCACGAGGAAAGACCTAAGGAGCTTCCCACTGAGTTGGTTGAGTTATCACTCGAGTTCAATACTTTACCAATAGTTATTCACGAGGAAACACTCAAGGAGCTTTCGCCAGAGTCGCCGCCCCTCAGTAATGGCCCACGTGCTGCTAGTCTTCATTTCGACAAGTATTGTCAAATTATTTTGAGTATTGGGTTTAATGGGCTCGTTCTTCCTCCATCCGTGCATTCCAAACGTAGCTACATATACACGGATGTTCTTCGCTTTCTCTAGCATAAACACTATCCTAACTCGCCGGAGTTGAGTTTTTCGAAGACGGGGAGAAATGATGGGGAACCAAAGGGCGATTTCATGATTTTTGTATTTGATCCAGGAGGATATCTCAATTTATTTAAGCCTAGGATGTTTTACTTAAAAAAATAAATATCTATTAAGATATTGTCTTTTAGGTAGATTAGATTTAGGAAATAATTATCTTTATTGCAATTTTATCTATTAGGAAGTTTTAGATTTTAAGAATTTTTCCTAGATTAGGATTCTTCTATTTTTCACTATAAATAAGTTACCATGGTTATTGTATGAAACAGTTTATGATGAATAAGAAATGAGTTGTTTTTTTAGAGCCTTAAGGTCTTGGTGGATTCCAAGAGTTCTTGGCCTTGGTTGACTCCAAGATTTCTTATTTTTTTTTTATTCTTCAACTTTTCCATCAATATTCCGATTTCTTGACGTGTCCTGCGTCAAAGAGACCACTCAATTTCCTTGGCATTCCTAACATTACTCATGCAAGTGAAATTTCGTGCGAAAAACAATGAATCACACAATTTTAAGAAAATCACATGTAAAAGCTACATCATCAAGAGTTAATATCACTTCCAAATCTAAAAATCCTACATCTGGGAGAAGAAATCTAATGGGATTCTTTTCGAATTTACTAAACAAATCAAATATCTTATTAATAAAATAGAAGTCCCAATATTCAACAACTACTTTGTGAAAAATTAAAAGCATATGATCATTCATAAAATTAATCCCAAATTTTCCCTTTAGCAAGTTAGTTTTCTTAAAAATCGCACATCAAATCAAACATTACAAATGGTGTCAAAAAATTAGAAATATATAAGTACCAAAAGGCAAAGAAGGGAAAACCCCAAATTCATTACTTACTTTTGCTTTCCTAGATTGCTTTGAACCGGAAGTACGATATTGCCTCCAAATATGTGAGACAAAAGTTGCCCTAGTTTAGAGAAGATACAACTTTGGATGATAACTTGCCTCTTATATATGTAAAACGACTAGGGTATACTACCATGTAAGGGTATTATGTAATTCAGTAATACTGACTTTGACTTTATTGGTCAATATCTATTTATTGTCACGAAACTAATAATTCTCTCAGTAAAATGCATTTTGCACCCTTGAATTCTACATTAATTTGCAATTTAGAAAACTGTCTTTCATTTACAGCAATTTGGTCCTTCAACTTCGAGTCTAATTGCAACATCAACCTTTTGTCAAAAAAAAAAGTGATGAAAACAAATGAAGTGGTGCCAAGTGGTGCAGTGTCAACCTTCCATGTGATGAACTTCTATCAATTTTTTAGACAGAAGCTGACATCTTTATAGACAGAAGCTAACAAAAGGTTCTTATAGCAATTGGTTTAAAGGTGCCAAGTGGTGCAATGTCAATCTTCCATGTGATGAGCTTCTATCACTCTTTTAGACGGAAGGACAATTTTTTAGACAGAAGCTAGCAGAAATTCCTATTGCAATTGGTTAAAAAGACCAACTTCCTACAAATGAAAGACGAGGGATCAAGCTGCATATTGGTGTATAGTTCAAGGGTGCAAAATGCACTTTACCCTACTTTCACCTTCTCCATACACCCAACCATACATCTAAAGAGGGAAATCATAAAATCTTAGAAGGAAATGTGTATTTTTGACATAATTGAGGACGTATCCATATACTTTCTAGTAAATGTGATGTTGAACAATTAAGTAAAATAGATTCGGAAAATTTGGCATAAGGGGAAAAATTTATGCAATGTTACGAATTTATGATTACTTACGAAATTGCAAAGTTAGGAAAAAATGGATACTATACAATGGACATGATGGGATTTTGTTTTCTATAAAAAGAGACACTTTATATAAAGTAACTAAGTTATTAGGGGTGATCATTGTGTACGTGTAGGCAAGTTAGGCACTCTTCACAATAGTCATGCTAAGCAAGCCTGGTTGACCCGACACAGACTCATAAGAAGTTCTCTGTTATCCCAAATCTGACACTAGTTGTTATTCTATTACCTTAATCTCAACTCTAGGAAAGTAATCTTAAAAACATTAGCAAGGAAATGTCAATTATAGTAACTAGTTTCATGTCAAATCACTTCAATAGGAAATAAATACAAGTTCTAACAGGCTGTAACATATTGGGTTGGGTAAAACGTTACAATAGGTAAATATCAATGAAACATGGACACGTACACAGAGACACGGATGCGAAGGGAGACCCGAACATGGCACGGCACGGCACGGCATGCAAATCCCAAAAAATTGCACGTAGACACCATTGGAAAAGTGTACACAGAGTGTCGTGTTCGTGCGTCAGAGATGACATGACAACCTCCGAAGTGGAGCCATCAGCCTATCTATTCTATCAGAATCCTCGGTATCCGACACATTAACTTCTTAGTAGTGTCCGTGCTTTCTAGGAAAATATTGATTAAGCTTACAATTTTCTCGGCTCAACCTTATTACGCATTTCATATAAATCAAGTTCGGCTAAAATGACTGGCCAAGCCGCCCAAAATGCAGTGGTCACTTGGCCCATGCCCAACCCTAGTAGTTATGCATGACAAGTAACTACTATTTTTTGGAGGATGATTGACCTCTTGATACTAGCACAAGTCTCCTTAAAAAGGCCGTTTCTAGGGTATCCCTAAAACAGTTGGGTATACGATTGAAAGGAGAGATTATTTTTATATTCAGGAAACATACTCGTAACACGTTACCTAAAAAGTGATGCATTGAATATAACAAATATACAAACTAGTCTAATACTTCCATATTGGACTTAAGAACAGATATCTTGTGCTTGTTGTCTAATGGAAGGCAACTCTCTTTGATCTCAATTGAGAGTTCTCCCTCAAACAGTCATACTAATGCTGATCCAGACTACACTCAACAGGGCAGGAAAAATGGTTAAACAAAGAACTAGTACTAGGAAGGGCATAACTACTGCACAAGCTAATACATGTGGAGAAGGTTAATTTCAAGTTGAAGATTTTAATTATGCTCTTAGTTGTTGCAGTTGGCACCCTTCTCTCTCTCTCTCTCTCTCTCTCTCTCTCTCTCTGGCGCACATCACACACCATTGTAGTCTAGTATTATAAGTGTAATAGATGAAGAGTAAAGATTGGGACACACCAAAGACAACTTTTGGGACACAACCCAAAATATGTGTCTATATCTCTCCTGTGATGTCACTGAACCCCACACTGACACAGGAGAGATAGACACATCTCTTGGGTTGTGTCCCAAAAGTTGTCTTTGGGTGTGTCCCAAGTATTACCCATAGATGAACTACATCTTCAAGAAAAATGAAAAATAATCAAAGAACCATTTTTCGCTGGCGTACCAATGTTTCCAGAGCTGAAGTAGAACTGGAACATATCAAAGCTCACTGTGTTGAGGCCATCTGGAGATATGGTATGGCAAGGAGTCCAACGGCCCGTCACCAGACGAAATTTGATTACCTGAAAGTTGAAGCTCAATAGTGATAGATTTTTCTGTGTTTTTTTTTTTTTTTTTTTAATTTCTCTTCCCGATTTCTCTGCGCAAAAACATATTAAAAACAAAAAAGAGAAGGAAGGATACCAAAGAAAAAATTAGAGATATTACCAATAATCCTTACAAGAACATGATTCTTCTTTAAAATGTTCAGAATTCGAATCAGGAGCAGTGATGTTACGATTCAGAAGCTTAAACACAGAACGACAATCACTACACACACAATGAAGTTTGAGACTTTAATCCGATAAAGCCAAAGGCAATTGCCATTTTTCACTGTGGTGCCCAGTTGAGTTTGTTCCAAACCTTCTTCATCAATATCTAGTAAAACTTGCTTCGTTTCTGGCTTGTTCCCAGCTGGCTATAATTTTTCCTCATATCTTGACACATTTGATTACTCTCTTTTGTTATAGAACGAACTTTATCTCCAACAATAACCACATGAACAATCCCATCGGATTATGCGTCATGCATAACCTCATGAGCTGCACCGGTGGTTCCTTAATACTTCTCTCAAATATGGCTTACTCAGGTTATGGACTTGATCCCATTATTTGCCACATAGCAGCATCAGGTTTTATAGTCATGAATGTAATGATGATCTCGACCACCGTATGAAACGAATGAGTATGTCCCAGTAGATCAACCATGCCCATAATGAGTTAGGTCATGGTCAATCCCATAAAATCAAATTCCCTGTTATGCAAATACACCAAACCATCTTTAACCAATCCTTCATTGCTTTGCTTCATACATTAGAATGCAAGAGAAACATATTGCATTGGGTGGGACATTAGAAAACATTCATCTTGAGAAAGGGTCAATAGCTTTTGTAAGATTTGTCCATTTACTGCTAATTGCTATCATGTCTACACTCTTCCACTCTGTCTCATTGAATGCTTGGATTGCTCCACCTAAGAATCCACGTTTAGAGTATGTTTACTAGCACTATCCAAGGTTCTTATCAATCTCAGGCCCCATTTGGTAAGCGCGATTGGAAGTCCAATCGTTTTCAGAGATCTTAAGCTTTTTGAAAAATTAATTTTTAATAATCTATAAAAGGCAGATTGCCAAACAGACTCAACAATCTCAATTAAATAATTGGTTACCAAACGGACACTAAGGTGTGTTTGATAACCCAATTAAGCACTGAAAATGAAAAATTTTCGGCACTTTAACATTTTTCAATGCGTTTTGATAATATACCATTTAATTGAAAAAGCAGAGAAAAATTCATTGAAATCTTTTGAAGTAAAAATTTCTACTGATTTCAATACTTAAAACACTGTTTTAATATTAAATTTTCAGTAGTTAAAATTCATCATTTAATTTTCAGTACAAAAGTTTCAGTTTTATCAAAGGGACTCTTAGGCTCCGTTTAAGTCCAATTGTGCGATTTGACTTACAATAGCTATCTGCTTTACCGTTTTGACTACCACAGTTGCAGCTTTCTGCAACTGGAATTTGGAGACCAATTGCAGTAGCAATGGCAAACGCGATTTTTCCCAAACAGGCCGTAAAACACATCAAACACTTCCCTCAACTCACCACTCGGATGTAATAATCAACCATAGTATTCAAAGATACCAAATCTCAGTGAGGCATTACGTCGAACACCTAATGAACAGACTTACTCTTAAGTATTGGCGTACCCTTTGTCAAACAGCTTCCTATCATCAATAGACGACCCAAACATGGCATAAAATTAACCAGCTTGTTTGAGGGCTCTGCTTACAGTGATAGAGTGAGACCAATTGGCAATAAGTAAGATCAAAAGTTAAAAATGGCTTTGTGGGTACTTCTCTTTCTGAGGTTTTCCATAAGTTGAGTGGTGTTCCAAGCAAAAAAGTTCAGGGTTCTTCAATGGAAGTATTATCGTTTCTGCATATTCGAGGCGCCCATAGAGTGATTTTGTTTGGAGAAGAGTTGAACGGACACTGTCCACATATCCAAAGGCAGGCAGCATTATTTGAAGCAACAATGCTAGCGTACAGGCTTTAACGCTTAAAAATTATCTGAATTCTGAGGTGACTAATGAAAAGATATTGACTGTGGATTCCGTAATCTTTTGTCTCTTTTTTTATTGGTTCAACTCAGAGTCTGAATTCTTTTTAGGTATAAGAGGGTGTTCTTTTTTATTGGTCCAACTCAGGGTATGGATTCTTTTTAGATATGTACCTCAAACATCACTCTTTTTAAAGAGTTATTCCTCCTCTTTTTATTTTGTTAATTTTTAATTATTATTATTATTATTATTTTTTATATTTCTATATGTGTTGATAAGACAAAAAGAGTTAATTAGTTAATTAGTATTAAATCTAATTTACGATAAGTTTGTTGCAATAGACTCAATCTATAAAACATTTTGGTGATAAGTAGGGGTGTTCATCGGTCGGTTTCGGTCGGGGTAGAGGGAGATTTTGCGCCGAACCGAAGTGGTCGGGGGTGGCGGGGTTGGGGACCGAAACTGACCGGGCGGGAGTTCGGGGTGGTCGGGGTCGGGGAAATCGGTTTCGGTCGGGTGGTCGGGGTGATTCAGGATGAGGCAGTGGTGGTGGATCTGGCTGTTGATGGTGCTGGACAGTGGTGGTGCGGGGTGGGGGTGTTTGTCAGAGAGATAGGTTAGAGAGAGAGAGAGAGAGAGAGAGGAGAAGGGAGGGATCTGCATAGGGAGAGAGGAGAACTGAGAGGGGAAATGAGGGGGGCCAACAGGTGTAGGGGTGTTTAGGTGGTATGGGTGTTCGGTCGGGGTCGGGGAAATGAGGGGGGCCACCGTCGCCGAACCGAGAAATCGGTTTCTCTGGAGCCCATGACCGATCACCGACCGCTACCCCGGGACACCGATTTTTTCGGTCGGGGTCGGGTCCGGTCGGTCGGTCGGGTCGGGGTTCGGGTAATTTTGAACAGCCCTAGTGATAAGTCTATTTTTTTGTTTAGTGAGAGGAATATTTCCTTTCAAACCCACACACTCCTATATATATATATATATATAGGGCTGCTAATTTACAACATAATGGTTATAGGTTAGCAGCATACAACAGCTTCTTTATCGACGAAAAACAGATTTTTAGTGACGAAATTTTGTGGCTAAAGGTTTCAACCCTCCTGTGCTGGGTTAGCAAATCCTATATATATATATATATATTGAACCTTAAATAAATTAGTTAATATATCCCATGATTGTTGCATATTTTATATATGGAAATAAAATCACATTATTCTAGGTATATATCTTACATTATCTAACGTATCTTAATCTCCATTTTCCATCATTTTATTCTCTACGTTTGATCACCATTTTCTTCTATTCTTTTGATCGTCGTAGTTGGTTATTCTAGCAATCGTGAGAGTTTCTAGATTGAAGAAAATAACAAACGAACGAAGATATATAAGGAAGTCTTTTGGATCAATAGTGACTGCAAGTGATGCCATTCGTTATACGTGTTTTAGTCATCCTCCACTTTTTGCATTCGTTTTGATCTGAACACTTGTCTGAACATTTATTATTTTATAAACCTAATACTTTTCTGAATAACATGCAATTATTCATAAGTTATCTATTTTCAGAGTGTAAAATTTTACACTGATAACAATTAGACACTTTCTGAAATTTAACACTGACACCATTGATACGATTTGTTGAGTGTGTTGGGTATGTTGACTTGGGTCACATGTTTTACCAGGTAGGGGTTGGCACTTTGGTTTTTAGTTTGTAGTGTTTTCGTGCAAAATTTCATACTCATTTGCATGTGTTAATTCTTAATCACAAGTTTCTATTGGTTTTGTCTCCTTTTTTCTTTTCTTTTTTTTTTTTTTTTTTGCGAAACTTCTCACTGAAAAGAAATATGATATTGCACATGTTGAATTTCTCAATCGCAAGAGGAAATAAATTTTTTTTTTCACTTGCAGTTTTACTGTTCAAGATTGAACCACTGAAGAATCAAGTTGTTATTATACGCTTGTAGGATGGCGACACTACTGTTGATAGGGTGACAAATGGTAATGGGAGATGACCTCATAGCAAATAGGAAGATATGTCGCTAACATATAGATTGACTAGACCATTTTATCATGTCTTTTTTCTTCTTTTTATTTTCCAGAAGAAAAGACGTTTCATTGTTTTGATAGTTTGAAAGTTCACAATGTTGAATAAATGTATGAATTGTCTATCTATTATAATGTGAATGATGTGAAATGGACATCATTGAGTGTGAAAATGTTGAATAAATGAGTATCGTTGAGTGCCAAATTTATCATGTGTGTTCATATGTGTAGTGTAAAATTTAACATTTAATTAATAATGACATTTAGAGCTTGTACAATATTTATCAAAACAACATATTGATAAATTTATTACAATTAAATCGAATCCAATCCATTTGCCTCAGTTGTGTTTGAGCCAGCTACAGTTTCAGAATTGAATAACTGATAAGGAAAACGTTCGAATACATTGAAATAATTGAGTGTGAAATTTCACACTGTAAAACGCAGTTCGAAATTCTACTGTAAGTATTATTAGAACATTTCTCTTATCAGTTATTCAATTCTGAACTGTCGCTGGCGCAGACACAACTGAGGCAAATGTATTGAATTCAATTTAATTGTAACAAATATATTAAGGGAATTGTTATTGCCACTCCAACATTGAACTAAGGCACTCCATGGTACCACTTTTAGAGCATGTGGTACTATATATACAATGCATGCCATGCATGGTACCATATGTTTTAAGAGTGACACCATAGAGTGCTTTGGTTTAATGATGGAGTGGCAATAGCATCACCCTATATTAATATGTTGCTTTTGGTTTGTAGGGATAAAGTTTTAGACCTTTAACTGTTATGACAGTGTGCAACTAGTTTATTTTAAACGTTTGGATTGTCTATATATTATAATATGAATGATGTGAAATGGGTATCATTGAGTGTGAAATGTTGAATAAATGGACATCGTTGAGTGCCAAATTTATCATGTGTGTTCATATGAGAAGTGTGATATCTAACACTTAAATTTCTTAACAATAATAGTGTGAGGAAAAAAAAAACTGAAAAATTTGTATATTTGCCATGAATCACGTTAAATATCATGCTATTATTATATTGCAGTGTGAACTTTCACATTATAAAACTGCATACAGCAGTCCGAATAGTGTGCAATTTCACACTATAAAACTGATAAACCTTACATGTATTCCAAAAAAAAAATGCAAGAATAGTAATCATTGAAACATGACAACTCAGTTTGTGGACTTTTGACTTTTGACAACTCTCGTTTATGATGTGAAATATTGATGGAAGATGAAATACACTGTCATTCAAAAATAGTGTAACAGATTTGTAAAGTAAAGTTCTAAAATCTTTGGATATCATATCCATATATATGATATGCTGCATATGCAATATCAGTGGGGATTTGATAACTAATTCCTCATTTAAATATATATTAAATAGGGTAATTTAATATATAGTCCTAATATATGCATCTAACTAGAAATATGCCCCTTTTTCAAATGAATCTAGAAATAGGTCCCTATAGTATTTTAAGGACAAAACTGTCCCCGTATATATATATATATATATATATCCACATAAAATCTGGATTTCAAATTCAAATAAGGGAATTTCTCACTTTTAACACGTTTTCCACTTTTTTGTGAGAAATTCTCACTTTTTACACAGTCCATTTTTTAAGGTAACTCAAGAGCCAGACTGTCTATATATATATAGAGAGAGAGAAAGAGAGAGATAGAAAATCTGATAGAGAGAGAAAGATGAAGACATAGAAGGAGAAAGAAGAGAGAGAGGGTCGCAGCCCCTCCACCGCCATCAACGACCACCCACCACCTTCCTCCTCCTCCCCTCTCTACCTCCCTTCACCTAAACCAACCATGCACCACCATCTACGGCCACTCCTCTCCGCCGGTGACCACTCTGTGGACAAATTACTCACTAGTTCGTGAGAAAAAAAATCAAAATATCTCACAGGAATTGAATCGTTTTAGGCGCGAAAATTCGATTTCATCTTTATTCTCGGAAATGCGAGTGAAAAGCAAGGTTTCAAATTTGCAACCCATCATCAACAAAATCAACTGATCGCGAGACGATACAGAAGGCGATCGCTCTGAAATGGCTCATGGATTTGATGCATTCATCGATGGTTGTGCCATAGATTTACTCACTTCCATGAATTTGTATACACAGTCCGAACTGTGTAAAAAGTGAAAATTTCTCACAAAAATGTGTGAATTTATCATTTTTTGAATTTTCTCACTTTTGAAATTTCTTTAGGTTCGATTTTTAAGGTCCGCTTAAGATCCGGACTGTTTGTATACATACATATAGTATTGATGAGGATCTCCTTATTATATAGGCTGTAAGAAATTCCTCACTTGTTATGTACATAAAGTTAGTTAGAAATTTGGCACTTTTATAGGTTGTAATAAATTGCTCATTTGTTATGTAGTGAAATTAGTGAGAAATTTCTCACTTATATAGGCTGTAAGAAATTACTTCCTCATTATCTGTAGATTAAATTAGTGAGAATTTTTTCACTTGTATAGTCTGTTATCAAGAATAATGTGTTATGTAAATGAAATTAGTGAGAAATTTCTCACAAAAAAATGAGAAATTCCCACATCACTTTGTTAAACCGAAAATCTCTTGATTATAGGGATATTAATTCCATTATCCATGATCTCCTAAAAATACGTTTCCCAAAACTGCATATAACACAATTTTGGAAGTTTTTTGAATATACAAAGCAATATAAACACAGAGAGAGAGAGAGAGAGAGAGAGAGAGAGAGAGAGAGAGAGAGAGAGAGTGAGAGAGAAATTATCACATTACTCTGTTAAATCCGAAATCCCTTGATTTTAGGAATATTAATTCAGTGAGAAATTGCTCAAAAGCATATTGAAAATCAATAAAACTAGTGAGAAGTTTTTTGCAGTTTGATTTATGCTTCGTATATTTTGTTACAGAAAATTTGATTACTACGATTATACTTTTACACATCGTATGTAGATTAAATTAGTGAGAAATTTCTCACTTGCATAGACTGGAATCAATTGATCATATGTTATGTAAATGAAGTTAGTGAGAAATTTTGCACAAAAAAGTGAGAAATTCTCACATCATTCTGTTAAATCAAAAATCCCTAATTTTAGGGATATTAATTCCCTTATACATGATCTCCTAAAAATACGTTTCCCAAAACTGCTATAACACAATTTTGGAAGTTTTCGGAATATACAAAGGAAACAAAAAAAAAAGTGAGAAATTCTCACATTACACTGTTAATAACCGAACTCCCTTGATTTTTGGGATATTAATTCCCTTATCTATTATTTCCTAAAAACATGTTTCCCATAACTGTATATATATATAATTGTATACATATATATGTATGTAAAGGGTATAATGGTCCGGATTTATACTAACCATTTAGGAATAGGGACTAATTATTGATTTCTATTACAAATTAAGGATTAATTTCTATACACCAAATCAAATCAAGTCAGGATCAATTACTATTAATGGCCATATTTAGGGACCAAATTGTATATTTCTATATTAAATATGTGTATAGATATGCATACGCTTCTATATATATCTTTATTGGGGGTAGAAAAGTCATCAATCTATTCGATATTGAGATATTTTGGACTAATTCCTAAATACATTCACAATTATAGGATCTAT
Source organism: Hydrangea macrophylla (assembly GCA_033977485.1). Taxonomy (NCBI): domain Eukaryota; kingdom Viridiplantae; phylum Streptophyta; class Magnoliopsida; order Cornales; family Hydrangeaceae; genus Hydrangea; species Hydrangea macrophylla. The sequence goes on along the minus strand of CM066983.1, from coordinate 79,348,580 downwards.
TGTTATGAAGATACAATTGATGGACCTATTCCATAAAGAGTAATGCTATGCTTCCCAATTTTTTTTTCCCAAAAGTGTATCCCAAATGATGTGGCAGTGAGGTTAGATCTACTATAGTGGGATCAATTGAATTTTGATTGGAAGTTGTTTATCTGAACCCATTACCACATCATTTGAGATGCACTTTTGGAATTTTTTTTTGGAAAGCATAGGATTACTCATGCTTCCATAAATGATTGGTAAAATAGGACATATCACTATATTTTTCAAACAAAAAATGAATTAATGAGCAAAGGGCTAGTAAGAGTCCAACACCAAACGATAAAAAAAAAAATAGCTACAAATTTCGCAAAAACAAAATGATTGGAGGATGTTGCATTCTAAATGCTTTTCAAATTCTGTATTCTAAGGGTGTGTTTGATAACCCAATTAAGTGCTGAAAATGAAAAGATTCAGCACTTATTCTTTTTCTGTGCGTTTGATAACATACCACTTAATTGAAAAAGCAGTCAAAAAATCACTGAAAACTTTAAGTGAAAATTTTCTACTGAAAATAATCACTGAATGCATTCTTTTTCAGTAGTTGAAGCACTATTTTCAGTATTACAAATTCAATCACTTAAAATTTTCAGTACTTAAAATTCAGCACTTAATTTTCAGCACTTAATTTTCAGTTTTATCAAACGCACCCTAAATGATTTTTAAACACACGTGGTAGTGAAATCACTTTCAATAAAAGTGGGATTGTTTCAACATCCTCTATTCAAAATCAAGTGGGCCACCAAATGGTTTAGTGCACGTACTTGCCTATGGTGTGTCAGTACCCTACTCCAATAAAATGGGAGTAATGTTAGGTGTATATAACTTTTGTACACACTTTTGCACACAAATGCTTTAAATATATGTACCTTGTGCTGTTTAAAATTTTCACACTTTTCTGTACACCACTTACACAATACTTGGTACATGTATTTAAAATATTTGTGTGTAAAAATGTGTACAAATTTATATACACCTAGCATATATTACTCATAAAATGGTGTTGGGAATTTCGTAAGGTCAATTAATTCGGTCAGCATAGGACTAGTGGATGTTGGTGTCAAAAAAAAAAACAAAACAAAAAAGCAAAGTGGCCTGCGTTTGGGCCTTAATCCACTTGTCCAACCGAGGAACCTTGGCCCTGTTTAAGACTAGTATGCCACATGTTTGTCACTGATTCGATGTGCCGTTTTTATAATACAAAGAAGTATATTTGAGATTCAAAACTGAAAAATATACTGTAACTTTGTTTCCACTTAATTATGGGGTTTTTCAGCCTTTGTAAGGAGCTTCTAGCCGATGGATTTGTAGTATGTTTGCAGATATCTAAAACCATTAAGAGTTCAAAGGCTAGATGCTGCTTTCTTATATAAGAAGCAGTTCACTATAGTCTTTACTTTTCTTTTGATAGAAAAATACATGAACAATTGAGTAACACAAACTTCTTTAGTCATATTGAAAACCTCCCCAATCTTGATGAAATTGCTTGTGGTGTAACTTGAGATTGACTCGGCTGAGGGAGGAAGCTCCCAAGATGATCCACAATAGAAAGCACCCCAAAATTCACCGTGATTGCGGAAAGTCGACCCACCAAAATGCTAAATTTGACAAAAAAAATGTCAGATTTGATGGAGACAACGTCAGATTTGCATGAGTAAATCACTAGATCTGAAAGGAAAATTCTGCATCTGCGAAGAGGTGTAACCAGACTAATTGTAGATCGAGGAGAGGAAGGAGATTTAGAGTAGAACCTAAACCAAACAAAAACAAAAAAAGAGTATTGGCAGTGGGACATTACTGCCCATTATCTGTGCTTGAGTCCCCTGGCTCTTTTCTACTTGTACATTCGTGGTGTTGTGGTGACGAGCTTTCAGGCAGTAGCTATGACTCAAAGAGAACATTCCACTGCGTGTGGGGACTCTTATGGTCACACCCAAGGAGGGTTGCTACGCTGGTTGCCCCTTCCCACACTTTTCTTTAGCAAAAAAAAAAAAGACTTAGACTAGTTGGTAAAAAAAACTCTCTATGCCACGCTCATACTAGGGTTCTAATCTTGCCCCCCCCCCCCCCTCTGACACCGACTATTACACCAAATGATAAAAAAAAAAAAAAAACCTTCAAAGAGAGGGACAAGACCCTCATGATCGAGGGACAACACCATCTCAGAGAGGGACAAGACCCTCATAAAGATCGAGGGACAACATCTTAGAGAGGGACAACTAAAAAAGCCAAAAAAAAAAAAAAGAAAGAAAAAAAAGTGTCTTCTGCACTTGTTTTGCACCAGCCTGTTATTAAGAGAGCAATAATACTAGACACACACCTTCAGCCACATCCCAAACTACAACACATGTTTTAAATGCATTTACTTTGTGCTGTGTGGATTTTTCATACATAGCCTACACTTTTTTGGGAAGCACAAGGTACATGCATTTAAAACATGATTGTGGTTTGGGGTGTGATTAAAGTTACAACAATGATATTAGGGATACACACCAAACGACATACTGTGCTTTAAATGCATGTACCTATTTGAATTTTTCACACTTTTTTGTGCAGTACTTACATAGCACAGGGTACATGCATTTAAATCTGGTGTGTCGTTTAGTGTGTATCCGTATCATTTTTTTTTGTTAAAGTTATGTGCATAACATTATTGTTAAGAGAAATTATATCTTTTAACAGCGCATGCTGAATCCAATTAGATTATTCAAATAAGGGCCACTGCTTTTAGCCATATAAAAGACAATACCATGTAATCCCAACTTGTATGAGAATAACTTTTCTACCTAGCCTCATAGGCCAATCTCTACACCTGTATAAATAATGCACTAGGAGAGCCAGTTGCTTCCACAGTTTCATAACTTAGCATTCTCAGATTTTTGATCACTACCAACTTTGAAGCCATCGTGATGGCTTCACTCAAAATGGGTTTCTTTGTATTTCTCTTGATTGTTGCATCTTGTTAGTCTCTCTCTCTCTCTCTCTCTCTCTCTCTCTCTCTCTAAAGGTGTACAATACCGTCGCTAAAGGTGATTTCACTTTTAGTGACGGTTTTGTACATCTTTAGCGATAAAAATTCCGTCGCTAAAAGTGAGTCTGTATACGGACGTCCACTTTAGAAACGGTCTCTCTCTCTCTCTATATATATATATACACATATATATATAATATATACTTTATGGGTTGTATCCAAAGAGAGTGGCCCAAGCCTATACAATTGTTGATCTTGTAGTAGTTGAATAAGTAAAATAGCACGGATTCACGCAAATCTGTGATTTGAGACTTTATCTTGTTACCATGTTAAACTATATATATAAAAATATAAGTATATGTATTTTTATCGCAATCTTGTGATTCACTTATATACAATTGATCGTGCATCGTGAACTTTCATACGTTGAAACCGTTGTACATGTGAAGAACTCGAACGTGACAATGGTATGATAATGCGACATGATAACAATGCAACAGTGTCTGGAGGAATGGTGTAAATTGAAGAGTATGATCTTGACTATCTGTTTCACATTCCTAATTGTGAGAAAAGGCATGGGTCTCAATCTCAATCTCAATCGAGTTGTCCCATTAAAGCTAATCTCCAGTTTTGGTCTAAGGAGGGGTCCTGGGGCCTTTCGAGTTTTTAGAGAAAAGCCAGGAAATTTTTGCGAGATTTTGAAACTTATTGTTTAATTTAAGTCATTCGATTAGGGACACCAGTTGCCCTTTTCTAGATTTTTGGGGAGAGGCAGGAGATTTTGTCTATACCACAATTTGAATCTTGATATATATATATATATATATATATAAAACTAGGTTGTCATTACAGAATCTTGAATGTCTTAGGGCAAAAACGTAGTTGCATTGGCAGCATTTAATAAAATGAAGTTCAAAATTATTTTTGGGTACAATCGTAAAATAAAATGCCCTATATATAGAGATCCCACATAAACATAAACATGCATATATGTGTTCAACGTTAAAAGGAGGAGAAAACTCATTCTCACGTACAACATTAAAACAAGTAAAATTAAGTAATTTTACAATAAGTATGTTGAATTAACCACCTCTAAATTTATTTTTAGTTTTCTCACTTTGCTTTTTTCTCCATTGAAAGTATACGTTCGTAGTTTATTGTCTAATGTCATTATTAAGGCTAAAATATATTTAGTACCCTATAATTACATGAAGTTTTAATTTGGACCATATATTATTAATTACAATACTTATTAAGGTCTTTAATTTCTAAATGAGTGTTATTTAATAATAATAATATTAACGGCATCCAAACAAATGACGGCATGGACCACGTGTGTGCATGTGCTTCAAAACGAACATGCAGTTACTATTACAAGGCTCAAGTTAAAAAATTGGGATAGTTATAGGGTACTAAAATTATGCATTTCATATTATTGGGTCCAAAAATGAATTTTTGGTCTAATACTAGGGTACTCTAACACATATTTAAATTATTTTTAGGCCCTTGCACTCAACGTTGTCCATGTGTTATTTATTTATTTATATATTTTTCAAGCCACTTGTCTTTAATGACATAAGTTCTGAAAATTCTACGATACATCATAGAGGTTTAGGATGTATCGTTCCTCTCCGTGGTTTTGGTGCTAAAGTATTATACCTTGATAACAAAAAGCGGTTTTTAAAAGCAATTTGGTTTTTCCAAAAGTGAAAGAGTTTTTAAAGTTATAAAAATTTGGCACTATATATATATAAGTTATAACATTTTAACACCACTTAATTTAGTCCCAAAATATCTGTACTTAGGTCACAAAACTTGTACCCATGTCACAAAAAATTGCTTCTAGGTAGTTTCTATAGTTGTTTTGTTACGAAATATTGTGTCTCGATTTAGTCATATAATATAACCAAACCGCTTTGATCATACCATAAAATTCTCCTTAGTGTTAAGGCCTTAGAATATTTCTTTGAGTGAAATTACATGGTACTAAAATATATTTGTGCCAATTTTTTTTTAATGTTAAACAGGTTTAACGTTGGAAGCTGAAGGGGTTACTGTTATATATACTGCAAGATGCAACCGCGACTCTGACTGCCAACCTTATTGTCGTGGAGCAAGAAGCTGGTCTTGTGTCAGAAACCAATTTTGCTACTGTGTGGTCGGTAGCACAGAGCAAGAGTACACCAACAATGAAGCCATCCTTGGAGATATTAATAATAATAAGGGAGTTCAAGATGTTATTGACTTTTCTTGGAAACACAAATTTTGATCCTTGTCATTAGAAAAATTTCAATCCATGAAATTATATTTATGGATTCGGGAGAGCAAGTAGGGACGACTGTCCCCTAACTTCGAAAACAAAAAAAAAAAGAGAAAATGTTTATTTATATTAGTTAGTAATGTTCGTTTTGGACCAAAAAAAGAGGAAGTAATATTCGTTAAATTTACTGTAACAATGAAGCCCTCTTAATTTGGAGTTAACAAGGAACCGCAAAACAGGTAAGTATTATGCGCAACGTACGTAACAATTTTTAATAATTTAAGCTAACAGTGTCAGAATTTAAGTCTAATTGAATGAATTTTTGAAGTTTAAGAACTCAATTGCAAAAAAAAAAAGGGTTATGGATCCAATTGAAAATAGGTGTATAGTTTAATGGACTAAAGTGTAATTTGCCCTTTTTTTTTTTGTTGTTTTTTAAAGAAAAAACATCAAATTGTTAGAGTAATGTTCTAGGAAGCACGAACTCTTCGGAAAGTCAGGTGCACCCGCACTGGGTGTACTAATTAAAGGCAACTGCACCCGCGCTAGGTGTCGGACCGTCGCACTCGTGCTTCCTAGATAATGTTTAAAAAAAAAATGGTTGATCAAGTATATATATAGACTTGCCCTCGTAATCTTTTATTTATTTATTTATATTTTATATTTTTTTACATAGAAATTAGGGGTAGACCTGTTGGAGTTTCCCACATCGATTGTGAAAGGGGTAGGTGGTCAGTATATAAGTGTGAGGGAAAGCCTCACCCCATAAGCTAGCTTTTGGGATTGAGAAGGCCCAAGACCACCCAACAAGACCTACATTGGACTGGAGGGCCCTTGCCCCTACAAAATTTGAAGAAGTTTGATAATTGTATATAATTTTAATACTTTTAAATTCCCAACCCTGAAAATTTTGAAAACAAATTGATATCTGTATGTAAATTTTAAATTAAACTCTGGTCATTCCAAAATGTTTGAAAAACTTTGGTATGTGGTACATAATTTTTAAATTTACTCCATGATCATTTCATAAATTTGGAATAGTATGTTATGTACTTAAAATTTTGACAATTTAAACTAATTTTCATCTGACTAAGTTTTTAACAGTTACAAACTGGTTCTATACATACAACACGATTAATTTGGAAAGTTAAAAGCCTGGTTGAAATTATAAGCTAAAGGATTACTAAACATCAAACTCCCATAGTAACCTCACATAATAAAATTGTAATTTTTTTAATATAAAAAATATATCCTTAAAATTTATATAAAAGGGCGCAATTTGTTTTTCCTCGGCGGCAGATATGCAAAATTGTAAATGTTTTTTTTGTTCAAAAAACTTAATCCAAAATTATACTATATGAGTAGATACCAAAATGAACTTGCCCCAGGGGCCCTTCTCCCAGATCCCCATATGGTCATGTTTAGCCTAACTAGTAATCCAGCCCCTATGATTCCGCCATTTTGTAAAATATTTAAATATTTGTTTGCAATAAAATTTGGTGTGGTGTGTGTTGGGCGTGCCAGAGTCCACGTGGACTCAATGAGGTTATCAACCTAATCTGACTTCTAAACCAAACGACTGCTGTTAAATAACAAGTGTTGGGTCTTAGCTTTCTCTGATGCAAGTAAGCAATTACAAATGGAAACTGAAAAGGAAACAAAACAAACACTGGAATTTAGAATACCTCCACGGACATCGTCGTCTTTATTAATTGAATTCAAGTAGTAATTACAAACGCTCAAAAAGAACAATGCAGAACACTCAAAAGAACAATGAGAACTCACAAATCACTCAAGAACAAAAGTAGTATTGTTATGAGGAGAAACTAAAGTCTGCTAGCACAGAGGTGTCGTGTGTGTTAGCCCTTTCAAATGTTGCACTACCTGCCCTATTTATAGAATTTGAGCAAATAACTGCTCATGTTAGTGGGGTTAATGGGTAGTGGTCCCAAATTTGTAGGAACCACCAAGTTACTGCACCCACTCTTTATCCCATGACCCCTTCCACGATCTATTTGATGATCCCACCTCTGCCACATTCTCTTTTCATGTAACTGCTTTTCTTCCAGCTCAGCATGACCCAGAGCACATGTTCTTTCTTCTTGCTAACTGCTTCAAAGCCTTGTGAATAGACCCTGGTTGACTGATTTCAACCTTCCCTGAGTAGCTTGATCCTTGTTGATTGATATACCTCGGTCTTATTCTCCGTAGGAAGGCAACTAGTATCCATATATCGGTCTCTTTTGTCCGATGTTTTCTTACTTACTAGATGATCACTTACCAATTATTTCCCAAGCCCGATATTACCTCTTCTTTCTTAGCTCTTTTTGGTCTCCACTTTAGGACCTTCATGGTTGGACATCGGCCTTATTTGACCGATTCCAGTACTACCATTGCAACTAACATGCAACCTTGGCCTTGCTTGTTCAGATCGAGGTATCTCATAAAGATCCAGAACCATCCTATCTTCGGTCTTAACCCCGATATTCACATACTGGCCATATCCTCTTCACCTGCCACTAGCCCTGATGTCGGTCTTTCCTCTGTAATCGGCCTTACTCCCTGTTCATCTATCTTCCTGCTGTTGTGATGACGTCATCAAGCCATGTGATTGTCATGTGTCTTGGGCAATCCCAAATTAGGGTGTAAACAATATTAAAGAATGAATTCCACAATATATATCAAACTCAAACTCAAATCAGAGTGATCATTTGATCTATTCTATGATCTGCTATTAATTTAATAGCCAAGTAGATTCTTTAAGTGGCTGATATTTTAATTGTCTTCTCTTTTCTTATCACCGTCCTTGTGAGCCTTTGTATTAATCTAGATTTTCCATAAAATCAATGGAGATCACATATCTTTGTTTCTTGGGCAATTTAATGTTTGCAAAAGTTGATTTTGGGGATGTCGGACACATGCAAAGACTACTTGTGCATTTGGCATCATTCTGGAAGTGCATGAGCAAGTAAATTTAGCGTCTCTTTACGCGTCTATGGATGTAGAAACTAATAAACTAGAATTTGTTCATTTTGAAAACTGAAAAAATTTATCATGTTTCTTTACATGTGGTTATTCTTAGTTTTTTGCGACAACTAGTATTAAGTCCTAGTTAGTGCCCTTTATTTGAAATAGGCCCAAGCCCAAAAAATATGTAGTAATAGATCCATAAATAAGAGAGAAACCAAAATACCCTCATTTATTCCACGCATGAAGAAACAGCTCTCAAACTCAACGTTCTTCGCGAAGAAAGTACACGAAATCACGCAAAATCTCAACGCCATCAAGGATTTTCGAAGTTCAAAACTTTGAAATGTGGCATATACGTTATTTTAGGGTTTTGCAGTCCAAAATTTAATTTCAAAGAGATGTGAGTGGAGATTCTGAAGCTCCTCACCAAAGTCGGCATTGAATCAATACAAACCAAACAATGGGGATGAAAGGTAACCCATTCTTTTCTTATGCGCCTAATCGATCCTAGATCATGAGAACAAATAAGTGATGGGTTTTTTAGAAATGGGATTTTAAGAATGTGTTTTGATTATGATTCAAAAACCCATAATAGGTTTCGGATTCCATTTCAAAAACCAAGAATGGTTTTTTTTGAGAATGTGTTCTTTGATTCTATTTCAACAACCCATAATTGGTTTTTGATTATGTTTCTAAAACCTCAAAATGGGTTTTTGGGTAGGAATGGGTTTCAACCTATTCTACTCTCAAGAGTTCAACTTTACACTGTGGGTTGTAAGCTTAATCGATAGTAATACAAAGCAAAAAAATTTCGTGAAATTCTTTAAAAGGGGTTTTTTGTTTGGAGTTTCATATGGGCCACATCGTACAATGAATGATGAAGAAACAACTGAATTTTGACTTTGCTGTTTGTCAATTTTACACTCAAAATTGCATTTACACTACATTTGTTTTGGGTTTTTCTTTGCGTATTATGTAAAGAATAGTTTGCATATTTTTTTAAAAAAACTTTGGCAAAATAACTTTTTTTTTTTTTTTTTTTTTGTTTTCAAAAGTTATAATGTAGAACCATTAGAAAAACAACAGCTGTTTTTGTTTGTTTTGACAAATTTAATGTTGTGCGAGTGACATATGGTTGTATCCTTCATTCTTCAAAAATCTATAAAAGTGGTAATTTGGTTGCACCTTTACGGGTAGTGATAAATTATACAGCATAACAGAGTAAAAAGCCATGGAAGGTATTAAATTTTGCACTCCATATCTTATTGTATAAAATCTTCCATAAGAGAACCCCATAATTAGTTAAAATATTACTACAATAATTTTTTCCTAGTTTTAGATTGAAACTCCCATGTGTGATGATCCGTTAGGTTTAACAATTGTTGTGTGAGTGACATATGATTGTATTCTTCCTGCTTCACAAATTTGCATTCATGATAATTTTCCCACACCGAGAATGGTTTGTGATAAGTTTTGTGCTACATCAGTTTACATACATGCTGAGTATTAAAATTTGGGGGAAAATACCTTTTACCCCCTGTGGTTACACTTATTTTCTCATAACCTCCCTGTGGTTCATTTTGTAAAACTTAACCCCCATGTACTACGGACTGAAGTGAGACTGTTAGAACATGGGTCTAACTATAGGGGGGTAAAAGGTATTTTTCTCTAAAGAATATGTATAGGGGCTTGGGGGTATTAACGTCATTTCCTTTTTTTCCGTTAGAAAAGTTAACAGTCGCACTTTAGTCCGTAGTACAGGTGGTTAAGTGTTACAAAATGAACCACAGGGGGTTATGAGAAAATCAGTATAACCACAGAGGGTAAAAGGTATTTTCCCCTAAAATTTGCACTCAACTCACTCAATTTTCATTATTTCATGTCAAAACCACGTGGGTAATGAACGTGTTACACAGACCATAAGGAAGAAACAAATATTGCATTTCTTGCAACTTAATAATTATACTAAGTATTCATGCCTACCACTACAGATTACGGAAAGTGCAACCAGGCCAGTCCAGTACACAAAAAATCCACACCGAACAACTCAGACTGGACTGCAATTCAGGGGCACACGTCGCACTCCACTCAATGTTCGATGAAATTAAGCTTATAGACACCTACTCATTTTTCTAGTGCTATTTTATATTGGGAGATGTGATTCGAACAATAGTGCTATTTTGTGTAAATAAAATATCTTAAGTTTGGTGTAATGTCTTATTTACTCTGCATTAATCCTGTTTTTGGTACTTATTCAGAGTTTCACCTACCTTGGTTTTTTTTTTTCCCTTGTTAAAAGCCATAGTTAAATTGTTCACTGATTTACGGATGTTTCGTTGGATATATATCCAATGGATGCTAATATAAATGTTTTAATGATAACTCTCACGCTTGATTAGTCATTGATGGTAACTCAATGGGAGGTGACCCTGCAGCATCATTGTTCATATGTTTCATGTGCAGTACTCAGTTGGACACATATAAATGTTTCATATGCTAATATAAATGTTTGTGTGAAGTGTAGAATTGTTCACCGATATAGGGATGTTTCGTGGGACACATATATCTAGTGGATGCTAAATAAAATGTGTTGACGATAATTCACACACTTGATTAGGCATTGATGGCAAATCATTGGGAGATTGTGACCATACAAACAACACTAGTCATTTGTTCTGATATTCAAATTTGGCAGCAAATATGATATTCTTGAGTTTATTTTTGTAGTGTAAAATTACGCCATGTTCCTGTGAATTCTTAAACCTCACAACAAATTACATTATAGAATGTATAACCAAAACATCACACACAATATGTTGAAAAGGATCTGGAAGGCAGCAATCCTGTAATCCTAAAATTAAGGGATTTAATATCCACAATCGGTTACCTACAATTAAGGGATTGTTTAATGAAATCTCAATATAACAGCTCATTCTAAATGTGACTCTATTCAACCGTATATTTACTGATTTAAATCATATATATATATACACGTATAAGGGCAAAAATGTCCAGAAAATTAGAAGATTTGGGGATTTGGTTTGATTTGGATCTATTAATGAAAAGATATTTAAAGTGGATCTAATCCAAAACAGTTTGGTAAAGTGGGATTTTCGGGAGATATCTATTTTTTAAAAGATATATAATCAATGTGTTTAAGCATTACTTCTAGCATAACTACCATTATACCCCATGACCAATTTGAAGATGATGTATTTAGACATTGAAAGGCTTTATTAATTATCCATGATCTCATTCAAATTCTTGAACGCATAAACACGCCTTTAATTTTTTTTATTTGTCACAAACAGGCCCTTAATCAATACGTCGATTATTGAGATGTGCATGCACCCAAAAAAAAAAAAGATTATTAAGATGTGCGTATATAGATATAGACTACTTACAAAAATATCAGCTGATCAAGTACAGTTGGAAGAATCCTACCCAAAAAAAGTACAGTTGAAAGAAGCAAAGTGAGTCTATTCCATTTGGCGCCGAATTGAGTCTTAGTTTCCTCTATTGCATAGCTCACGTGTTCAACCCCCACCAATTAGTGGCGTAGCCACAAATTTTTTATTTTTTCTTTCTTTTTTTAGTGGCATCATTCTATAACCTGAAACTATATCCCAAAGCATGGATAAAATAGGATGCAATTTGATGGGGTTTAAATATCACAAAAATATAATTTTAGCCTATAGAATGACACCACAAAATATGGTGCACTACACGTACCCATTTGATTGAATACATGAACAAATTGTGAAATAGAATTTATCTATTTGAACCTTATTAAATTACAAATTTGGCATCCCTCTCTTATTTTTCCTTATTTTAGTGGGTCAACTTAGTACATAATAAATTTTAAAACATTAAATTGTATATATAAAGAGTAATTTTTGGGACACAACTTTTATACAACTTTCACACAACATCTTAAAAGATGTGTCTATTTCTCTCTTGTGATGTCACTGGATCCCACAGTGGCACAGAAGAGAGATAGACACATCTTTTAGGAAATTGTGTGAAAATTATATAAAAATTCTGTCTAAAAAATTACCCACATATAAATGTGGTCTCCCCAACTTGCAGTTAGCTCAGCCCTTGCCACGAACTTTCTCTTGTAATAAAAAAAGTAGTACTTATGGAAGACAAAGATATTAGAATACATTTTTACTGATCTCCAAAATTGGTCACCATTGGATTCATTATTAAATGAGAATTAATTAATGGGACCTTCGGCCATAGCCCCCTCAAATAAAACTTTTCAAAATTAAAACACATACTACTTTTCTTTATCGCATTAGACCATTTTTACAGTCAAATTGCTATAACTTTTGTTATACAAGTCCGTTTTTTTGTAAAATTTGATGTTTTGATATCAGCAAAATGAGATCTATCAAACGAGTTCAATGTTGGCCATGAAATACTGGGACAAAAAAAAAAAAAACTAAACATCAAACAAATATGAAAAATTGCATTTTTTCGCATACATATAATAAAAACATATTTCTTTCGTACAGTTGGCACCATAGATGCATAGATCTTAAAAAAATACACGAAATCAAAAAAAAAAATCACCAAAAAAACCCAAGAATTGATAAAGTTATGGTAGTTTAAAGTTAACAGATAATATTATCTGTTAGACATACAAATAACAGATAATATTATCCGTAACAGATAATATTATTTGTAAGATAGATAAAATCTCAAAATTAGGCTGCAACTTAACTTTTTTTCGTAAAATTTTCACGCCTATTGCGTAGATCTCAAAGAAATACATGAAAAAAAAAATACCCAAAAAGCCCAAGAATTGATAAAGTTATGGTGGTTTAAAGTTAACAGATAATATTATCTGTTAGTGTAAACAGATAATATTATATGTCTGAAAGATAAAAATGAAAAATGAAGTTCGAAATTACTTTTTTTTGTACAACTTTCAAGTCCGATGCGTATATCTCAAAGAAATACATGAAATCAAAAAAAAATATCACCCAAAAAGCCTAAGAATTGAAGTTATGGTGGTTTAAAGTTGACAAATAATATTATCTGTTAGTGTAAACAGATAATATTATATGTCTGAAAGATAAAAATGAAAAACGAAGTTCCAAATTACTTTTTTTTTGTACAGCTTTCAAGTCCAATGTGTAGATCTCAAAGAAATACATGAAAAAAAAAAAAAAAAAAAAAATCACCCAAAAAGCCCAAGAATTGATAAAGTTATGGTGGTTTAAAGTTGACAAATAATGTTATCTGTTAGTGTAAACAGATAATATTATATATATGAAAGATAAAAATTAAAAATGAAGTTCCAAATTACTTTTTTTTTTGTACAACTTTCAAGTCTAATGCGTAGATCTCGAAAAAATACATGATATCAAAAAAAAAAAAAAAATCACCCAAAAAGGCCAAAAAACGAGTGAGTTATGATAATTTAAAGTTTACAGATAATATAACATAATCTGTGAGCGGAGGGGTTTTTCACCAAATACGAAAAGTAGCGAGGGGCTTTTCATAAAACTGCAAATAACGTGGGTTTTTTTTACTAAAACACATAATTTTAAGGGGTCTATGACCTAATATCCCTTAATTAATAGTGTAAAATACTGTATCCTACTGCATTAGTCAATGAAAGAGGAGGGTGAGCAATTTTGGGTAAACAAAACCGCACTCAAGATATTGTAAGGTATTGTATATTAAATGATCCAAAAAGAAAGGTTACTCCCTTTTCTTTTCTTTTTCCTTTTACCAAGAGCTTGAACATGGTCCTTAACCCATCCATGTACTTTCATGTATGGAGGACACTCAATATTTTTATTTAATACTAGATCTTTAGGATCCTAGTTAACACACATAATCATGATTAATAATTTTTTATGTTCTAAATATTATATATATATACTTATATACACACACCAAATATACATATATGTTCTAAATGTCATATTTACATATATACGGTAGAGGGTCGATTTGATATAATGACTAGTATTAATACCACGCAGTTGACTCATTTATGTCGAGGAATAAATGGTAGACAAAATTTATTTTGACATTTATCTATATACTCCGTACAAATTTACATATAAGACTTCAGTAAAGTTGTTTAGGTTCTTCTCATAGTTTATAAAACTGTTTTTTTTAATATTGTATTTTTTTCAAAATAATTTTTATTTTATTTTTTAAAATGTGCATCAATGTGAGAGGAACCTAACGAAAAGTACTGAAGTAACTTTACTGAAGTCTTGTCCCAAATTTACATACTTGATAAAAAGGATGGATTTAGTCTTTGTCTCTCATTACATAGATTTGCAATGGGGATGATGATGGCTCAAGAAGATAAATGGAGCAATAACTTATGTGAAATTTTCTGTTGATGGACCTTTTAATAAAATAAACATAAATAAAAACGGGTTGGATCTGAGGCCCCCAAAGTCCATTTTATGGAATTTTAGGCAAAAAGTCCAAAAAAAAAAAACAATTTAGGTGGATAAATACTCCAAGGACTTAAGATAACACTAATTTAAATTTCAAATTATTATCCTTTGTTAATTGTAAATCTTTTGTAATCTTATTTACACAACTATCAGTTACAAACCATAAAACGCAATCCAATTATCACAATCTTTTAGGGAACTAATCTTAATGACAACCGTAATCATAAATTTGTGGCATATATACATAGCCTTGGCTTGTAGATAAATAAATACAAATATATAGCCTCTATAGATCTCATCCAAGGGAAAACAGAACACAAATAAGGATATGGAGAAGGCTTCATTCAAGTTGGTTTTCCTAGTGCTGCTCTTCCTCACTTCATCTGGTAACTCACAATCTTTGACTTGTATTGTACATTGTGCAGTAGTCGTTTGATAGTTTTAAAAGTGATTCTTAAGGTTCGTTTGGTTTGTGGATTTGATGGTAAAGAAAAGAGAGCAGTAAGAAATAACACCTTTCTTTGTTTGGTTACTAAGAAAAATAATGTGAAACCTAGAATAGTGATAAGAAAACAAGGTGAAACTTAACTTAATTTTTTTTTTATAATTGACTTCTCACCATTCTTGATTTTCTACAATGTCTCACTTTTCTAAAATTAATTGCATGCTAGGGAAAAGAATAATGCCTCCCATGAACCAAATCATCTCAATAATAATTTCTAAAGCATTTTATTGTAGAAATTCATCATTTTGACTAATTAATTGAAAAAAAACAACTAAACTTAATTATTTCTTTAAGCTGAGACCAAAAAAAAAAAATGATTTTAAGCACAAATTTTCACATTATATATATATATTTTTTCTTCAAATGCTCTCATTCAAGATGATAGATTTTTATATGTAGTGCTTTTTAAATTGTAAATTAGCACATTCAAGTTCATTGAACACGTAAACATGCCATCATAAAAGAATAATTCTGTACTTCCTAAATTTGAATCCTAAATTTGATTTTAAATGCTTTAAGAGTTGTACTACTACCACATATTGTGGCATTGATTGGTGGTACCACACACCTCTGCATCTAGTACAACTGCAAAAACCATTTCAGAACCAATTCGGGATTCAATTTTGAGAACATAGCATTACTCCATCAAAAATGTATTTTCCTTCCCCCAATCCATTCTTTTTCTTTATCTTTTCTCAATCAATCTGTAAACCAAACGGACCCCAACAAAAAACTTTTTCCTATATGAGTGTATATTAAGTACTGAAAATAATACTAGCAGGGGTGGTGTTGGGAGCAGGAGCAGAAGCAGAAGCAGCAGGGAAACCGGTTCTGCCGCGGTGCCAAGTTAACTCAGATTGCTTGCCTGTTTGCCAAAATTGTGCATTTTGTGCTTGTATAGACACTTGGTGTGTTCGTGGGTGTAGCCATGGGTAGTTCACAGAATTAAAGTCATTATTAGACAATAAGAAAGTTTAGAAAAATAATTCCCTGGCATGAGATTGTTAGGCTTTATGATTTCTGATATGTAGGGCTAGTTTTGATCCTATGAAAAAAATGAGGTGAAAAAATTAACAAGTATGTTTAGGTACAAATTTGATAGTGGTTATGGTTCAAATACCAATATTTGATACAATGGTGATATGACATTATTGGTACTACCACACTACTACTACTACTACGTATGTACGAGTATAGTTATCGTGTGAATACATCCTTACCTTAAAATTAGAACTGACGTGTATTTGAATTATGACCTCTTATTAATTTGTGATATCACATGAGCAAAATAGCCGATGAAATGAATAGTTTCTTATCAATGAGATATGAAAAGATTATATCTTATCAATGAGATATGAAAAGATTATATTTTTGGTGTTACAAAGATAATAGTTAAGTTGTACACATACTCACATATAGGGATGAGTAATGATTGGTGCACATAAAATGTACACGTAAAGTGTGCACATAAAGATTTGAACATTCGTTTCGGTGGGTTCCATGTAATTAGGTACGGGCTCCACCAAAATAAATCGGCCAGATCTTTATGTGCGCGCACACTTTATGTGCATATTTTATGTGCACATAGCATTACCCTATAGGGATTGAGCCACATAGGGTCCTGGTGGCACATACCACCGATACATTTTTCAGATTTATTTTTCATCCTAGGTATTCTATATTTTGCACTGTTTTGCCTCTTGAGAATTTTTAATTTACACCTTCAAAACTTTAAAATTTCACTTTAATCCTTAAATTTTCTTTCTTGTCATCCAAATAAACATCTAATTTATCCACTTAGCCCTCAAGTATTTAATGCCTCATAGACATCCTTATGAATATTAAGAGTTCTTTGTTTTATAAGTGAAAATAGTAGAAACAACCGAAAAGAAACCCAAGAAAAGACACCCAAGAAATTAAATATATGAACAATTTTTTTTTTTTTTTTTTTGGGAAGTTAGGGATAGACTAGTTTTTCTTTGAATAAATTATATTCTAACCATCAACCCATGAAACAACCACACAATTTTTAAAATACTATAATTCCAAAATTATATCATTGCTACCAAAAAAAAAAAGGGAGGCATGGGGGTTTCGCCTCCATGCCATCTTGAGAACAAACCCTAGCTCTAACCCTACTCATCTTGACCGACTTGCTATCCTACACCTTCGTGTGATAGCACATAAAATTGTACTCCCTCCGTCCCTTTTTTTGTGTCCACCTTTGGGAACTCAATTTATTAAGGGGACAAAAAGAATCTACGCCTACTTTCCATAATTGCCCCTAATTATTACAATAACTTTTTTAGTTTTGTCTTGGTGTAGATTTCAAGGAAGGGTAGTTTTGAAAAGTAAGTAAAAATTGTATGCCAATTTAGCTAGGAAAGTGATCACTAATTTTGGGACATCCCAAAATGGAATATAGGACTCAAAAAAAGGGATAGAGGGAGTATTTAATTTAAAAAAGATAGATGGGGGCCAACATAGTAATTTTAAAATGAGTGCACTAAAGTAATTTAAGGAATTGTTAAATGCACCGCAACCACCAAAGTTGTTTTCGTCCTCACTGCATTTGGCAACACCCGTTATTTGTCGGGTGTATTTAGCAATTATTATTAATTTTAATTTAATTTTCAGATCTTTTGTAAATTTATTCACTGTCCTCATTTTAACGAGTTGGAATAAACTTTTTTTTTCTTTCTCATTTAATATATAGAAATATAGATTTTGAGGGACACATATATCTAGTGGATGCTAAATAAAATGTGTTGACGATAATACACACACTTGATTAGGCATTGATGGCAAATCATTGGGAGATTGTGACCATACAAACAACACTAGTCATTTGTTCTGATATTCAAATTTGGCAGCAAATATGATATTCTTGAGTTTATTTTTGTAGTGTAAAATTACGCCATGTTCCTGTGAATTCTTAAACCTCACAACAAATTACATTATAGAATGTATAACCAAAACATCACACACAATATGTGAAAAGGATCTGGAAGGCAGCAATCCTGTAATCCTAAAATTAAGGGATTTAATATCCACAATCGGTTACCTACAATTAAGGGATTGTTTAATGAAATCTCAATATAACAGCTCATTCTAAATGTGACTCTATTCAACCGTATATTGACTGATTTAAATCATATATATATATATATATATACACGTATAAGGGCAAAAATGTCCAGAAAATTAGAAGATTTGGGGATTTGGTTTGATTTGGATCTATTAATGAAAAGATATTTAAAGTGGATCTAATCCAAAATAGTTTGGTAAAGTGGGATTTTCGGGAGATATCTATTTTTTAAAAGATATATAATCAATGTGTTTAAGCATTACTTCTAGCATAACTACCATTATACCCCATGACCAATTTGAAGATGATGTATTTAGACATTGAAAGGCTTTATTAATTATCCATGATCTCATTCAAATTCTTGAACGCATAAACACGCCTTTAATTTTTTTTATTTGTCACAAACATGCCCTTAATCAATACATCGATTATTGAGATGTGCAATGTGCATGCACCCAAAAAAAAAAAAAAAGATTATTAAGATGTGCGTATAGAGATATAGACTACTTACAAAAATATCAGCTGATCAAGTACAGTTGGAAGAATCCTACCCAAAAAAAGTACAGTTGGAAGAAGCAAAGTGAGTCTACTCCATTTGGCGCCGAATTGAGTCTTAGTTTCTTCTATTGCATAGCTCACGTGTTCAACCCCCACTAATTAGTGGCGTAGCCACAAATTTTTTATTTTTTCTTTCTTTTTTTAGTGGTGTCATTCTATAACCTGAAACTATATCCCAAAGCATGGATAAAATAGGATGCAATTTGATGGGGTTTAAATATCACAAAAATATAATTTTAGCTTATAGAATGACACCACAAAATATGGTGCACTACACGTACCCATTTGGTTGAATACATGAACAAATTGTGAAATATAATTTATCTATTTGAACCTTATTAAATTACAAATTTGGCATCCCTCTCTTATTTTTCCTTATTTTAGTGGGTCAACTTAGTACATAATAATTTTTAAAACATTAAATTGTATATATAAAGAGTAATTTTGGGACACAACTTTCACACAACATCTTAAAAGATGTGTCTATTTCTCTCTTGTGATGTCACTGGACCCCACAGTGGCACAGGAGAGATAGACACATCTTTTAGGAAGTTGTGTGAAAGTTGTATGAAAATTGTGTCTAAAAAATTACCCACATATAAATGTGGTCTCCCCAACTTGCAGTTAGCTCCGCCCTTGCCACCAACTTTCCCTTGTAATAAAAAGAGTAGTACTTTTGGAAGACAAAGATATTAAAATGCATTTTTACTGATCTCCAAAATTGGTCACCCTTGGATTCATTATTAAATGAGAATTAATTAATGGGACCTTCGGCCATAGCCCCCTCAAATAAAACTTTTCAAAACTAAAACAAATGCTACTTTTCTTTATCGCATTAGGCCCTTTTTACAGTCAAATTGCTATAACTTTTGTTATACAAGTCCCTTTTTTGTAAAATTTGATGTTTTGAAATCAGCAAAATGAGATCTATCAAACGAGTTCAATGTTGGCCATGAAATACTGGGACCAAAAAAAAAAAAAAAACTAAACATCAAACAAATATGAAAAATTGCATTTTTTCGCATACATGTAATAAAAACATATTTATTTCGTACAGTTGGCACCATAGATGCATAGATCTTAAAAAAAATACACGAAATCAAAAAAAAAAATCACCGAAAAAACCCAAGAATTGATAAAGTTATGGTAGTTTAAAGTTAACAGATAATATTATCTGTTAGACATACAGATAACAGATAATATTATCTCTAACAGATAATATTATTTGTAAGATAGATAAAATCTCAAAATTAGGCTGCAACTTAACTTTTTTTCGTAAAATTTCCACGCCTATTGCGTAGATCTCAAAGAAATACATGAAAAAAAAAAAACCCAAAAAGCCCAAGAATTGATAAAGTTATGGTGGTTTAAAGTTAACAGATAATATTATCTGTTAGTGTAAACAGATAATATTATATGTCTGAAAGATAAAAATGAAAAACGAAGTTCGAAATTACTTTTTTTTGTACAACTTTCAAGTTCGATGCGTAGATCTCAAAGAAATACATGAAATAAAAAAAAATATCACCCAAAAAGCCCAAGAATTGAATTATGGTGGTTTAAAGTTGACAAATAATATTATCTGTTAGTGTAAACAGATAATATTATATGTCTGAAAGATAAAAATGAAAAACGAAGTTCCAAATTACTTTTTTTTGTACAGCTTTCAAGTCCAATGTGTAGATCTCAAAGAAATACATGAAATCAAAAAAAAAAAAAAAAATCACCCAAAAAGCCCAAGAATTGATAAAGTTATGGTGGTTTAAAGTTGACAAATAATGTTATCTGTTAGTGTAAACAGATAATATTATATATATGAAAGATAAAAATTAAAAATGAAGTTCCAAATTACTTTTTTTTGTACAACTTTCAAGTCTAATGCGCAGATCTCGAAAAAATACATGATATAAAAAAAAAATCACCCAAAAAGGCCAAAAAATGAGTGAGTTATGATAATTTAAAGTTCACAGATAATATAACATAATCTGTGAGCGGAGGGGCTTTTCACCAAATACGAAAAGTAGCGAGGGGCTTTTCATAAAACTGCAAATAACGTGGGTTTTTTTTTTACTAAAACACATAATTTTAAGGGGTCTATGACCTAATATCCCTTAATTAATAGTGTAAAATACTGTATCCTACTGCATTAGTCAATAAAAGAGGAGGTTGAACAATTTTGGGGTAAACAAAACCGCACTCAAGATATTGTAAGGTATTGTATATTAAATGATCCAAAAAGAAAGGTTACTCCCTTTTCTTTTCTTTTTCCTTTTACCAAGAGCTTGAACATGGTCCTTAACCCATCCATGTACTTTCATGTATGGAGGACACTCAATATTTTTATTTAATACTAGATCTTTAGGATCCTAGTTAACACACATAATCATGATTAATAATTTTTTATGTTCTAAATATTATATATATATACTTATATACACACACCAAATATACATATATGTTCTAAATGTCATATTTACATATATACGGTAGATGGTCGATTTGATATAATGACTAGTATTAATACCACGCAGTTGACTCATTTATGTCGAGGAATAAATGGTAGACAAAATTTATTTTGACATTTATCCATATACTCCGTACAAATTTACGGATAAGACTTCAGTAAAGTTGCTTCAGTATATTTCGTTAGGTTCTTCTCATAGTTTATAAAACTGTTTTTTTTTAATATTGTATTTTTTTCAAAATAATTTTTATTTTATTTTTTAAAATGTGCATCAATGTGAGAGGAACCTAACAAAAAGTACTGAAGTAACTTTACTGAAGTCTTGTCCCAAATTTACATACTTGATAAAAAGGATGGATCCAGTCTTTGTCTCTCATTACATAGATTTGCAATGGGGATGATGATGGCTCAAGAAGATAAATGGAGCAATAACTTATGTGAAATTTTCTGTTGATGGACCTTTTAATAAAATAAACATAAATAAAAACGGGTTGGATCTGAGGCCCCCAAAGTCCATTTTATGGAATTTTAGGCAAAAAGTCCAAAAAAAAACAATTTAGGTGGATAAATACTCCAAGGACTTAAGATTACACTAATTTAAATTTCAAATTATTATCCTTTGTTAATTGTAAATCTTTTGTAATCTTATTTACACAACTATCAGTTACAAACCATAAAACGCAATCCAATTATCACAATCTTTTAGGGAACTAATCTTAATGACAACCGTAATCATAAATTTGTGGCATATATACATAACCTTGGCTTGTAGATAAATAAATACAAATATATAGCCTCTATAGATCTCATCCAAGGGAAAACAGAACACAAATAAGGATATGGAGAAGGCTTCATTCAAGTTGGTTTTCCTAGTGCTGCTCTTCCTCACTTCATCTGGTAACTCACAATCTTTGACTTGTATTGTACATTGTGCAGTAGTCGTTTGATAGTTTTAAAAGTGATTCTTAAGGTTCGTTTGGTTTGTGGATTTGATGGTAAAGAAAAGAGAGCAGTAAGAAATAACACCTTTCTTTGTTTGGTTACTAAGAAAAATAATGTGAAACCTAGAATAGTGATAAGAAAACAAGGTGAAACTTAACTTAATTTTTTTTATAATTGACTTCTCACCTTTCTTGATTTTCTACAATGTCTCACTTTTCTAAAATTAATTGCATGCTAGGGAAAAGAATAATGCCTCCCATGAACCAAATCATCTCAATAATAATTTCTAAAGCATTTTATTGTAGAAATTCATCATTTTGACTAATTAATTGAAAAAAAACAACTAAACTTAATTATTTCTTTAAGCTGAGACAAAAAAAAAATGATTTTAAGCACAAATTTTCACATTATATATATATATATATATATTTTTTTTTTCTTCAAATGCTCTCATTCAAGATGATAGATTTTTATATGTAGTGCTTTTTAAATTGTAAATTAGCACATTCAAGTTCATTGAACACGTAAACAGGCCATCATAAAAGAATAATTCTGTACTTCCTAAATTTGAATCCTAAATTTGATTTTAAATGCTTTAAGAGTTGTACTACTACCACATATTGTGGCATTGATTGGTGGTACCACACACCTCTGCATCTAGTACAACTGCAAAAACCATTTCAGAACCAATTCGGGATTCAATTTTGAGAACATAGCATTACTCCATCAAAAATGTATTTTCCTTCCCCCAATCCATTCTTTTTCTTTATCTTTTCTCAATCAATCTGTAAACCAAACGGACCCCAACAAAAAACTTTTTCCTATATGAGTATATATTAAGTACTGAAAATAATACTAGCAGGGGTGGTGTTGGGAGCAGGAGCAGAAGCAGAAGCAGCAGGAAAACCGGTTCTGCCGCGGTGTCAAGTTAACTCAGATTGCTTGCCTGTTTGCCAAAATTGTGCATTTTGTGCTTGTATAGACACTTGGTGTGTTCGTGGGTGTAGCCATGGGTAGTTCACAGAATTAAAGTCATTATTAGACAATAAGAAAGTTTAGAAAAATAATTCCCTGGCATGAGATTGTTAGGCTTTATGATTTCTGATATGTAGGGCTTGTTTCGATCCTATGAAAAAAATGAGGTGCAAATTTGATACAAAGGTGATATGACATTATTGGTACTACCACACTACTACTAATACTAAGTACGTACGAGTATAGTTATCGTGTGAATACATCCTTACCTTAAAATTAGAATTGACGTGTATTTGAATTGTGACCTCTTATTAATTTGTGATATCACATGAGCAAAATAGCCGATGAAATGATTACTTTCTTATCAATGAGATATGAAAAGATTATATCTTATCAATGAGATATGAAAAGATTATATTTGTGGTGTTACAAAGATAATAGTTAAGTTGTACACACACTCACATATAGGGATGAGTAATGATTGGTGCACATAAAATGTACACTTAAAGTGTGCACATAAGGATTTGAGCATTCGTTTCAGTGGGTTCCATGTATGCAGGTACGGGCTCCACCAAAAATAAATCGTCCAGATCTTTATGTGCGCGCATACTTTATGTGCATACTTTATGTGCACATAGCATTAGTACCCTATAGGGATTAAGCCACATAGGGTCCTGGTGGCACATGCCACTGATACATTTTTCAGATTTATTTTTCATCCTAGGTATTCTGTATTTTGCACTGTTTTGCCTCTTGAGAATTTTTAATTTACACCTTCAAAACTTTAAAATTTCACTTTAGTCCTTAAATTTTCTTTCTTGTTCATCCAAATAAACATCTAATTTATCCACTTAGCCCTCAAGTATTTAATGCCTCATAGACATCCTTGTGAATATTAAGGATTCTTTGTTTTATAAGTGAAAATAGTAGAAACAACCGAAAAGAAACCCAAGAAAAGACACCCAAGAAATTAAATATATGAACAAAAATTTTTTTTTTTGGGGGAAGTTAGGGATAGACTAGTTTTTCTTTGAATAAATTATATTCTAACCATCAACCCACGAAGCAACCACACAATTTTTAAAATGCTATAATTCCAAAATTATATCATTTCTACCAAAAAAAAAAGAAAAAAATGGAGGCATGGGGGTTTCGCCTCCATGCCATCTTGAGAACAAACCCTAGCTCTGACCCTACTCATCTCGATCGACTTGCTATCCTACACCTTCGTGTGATAGCACATAAAATTGTACGGAGTATTTAATTTAAAAAAGATAGATGGGGGCCAACATAGTAATTTTAAAATGAGTGCACTAAAGTAATTTAAGGAATTGTTAAATGCACCGCAACCACCAAAGTTGTTTTCGACCTCACTGCATTTGGCAACACCCGTTATTTGTCGGGTGTATTTAGCAATTATTATTAATTTTAATTTAATTTTCAGATCTTTTGTAAATTTATTCACTGTCCTCATTTTAACGAGCTGGAATAATTATTTTTTTCTTTCTCATTTAATATATAAAAATATAGATTTTAGTCCCTCAATGCCCATCTAAAGTGGATAAAGTCTAATAGAGAAACTTATTATATCAATTTGTGGCTCACCACCTATTATTATTAAGAATTGGTCCTTTTGCCCAAATTATTACATGGACATTTATAGACTTATATGCCTTCACTATCTAATTTAAGATCACATTTAATGGCTAAAATATGTTATATAGAGTCCATAATAACAGAAATGGTAACTGAAAATGGTTCCTAAAATCATGCTAGTTTCCTTGATTATCCAACATTCTTTTGTTTGATCTTCTTTCACTTTTAATTTGAGCTAGTGTTTTATGCACACATGATTTACAGTATATTATTTTTATGCGCTTACTCTGAATATCATTGTTTGATTCTATATTGGCGAAACTACATTAGTGGAGTTATGTGATTGATTTCGGCGATTGACAAGAGCAAAATTTCTCATAATTAGGTGAGAAATTTCTCACAACCTTAACGTTAAATAGATTTTCTCCAAATGATTTCTCCCATGATTATGAGGAATTTTTTACAACCTTTACTTTAAAAAGATTTTATCAAAATGAAATAGAAGTTAATCCCACGATTATGAGAAATTTCTCATAATACTTGTTTATGTGAGAAAATGACAAACGTTGCGATTGCAGAACTAAAACAAATCAATAAATCTGTTGAAATTACTAATAGAATGTAAAAAATTTCACATAATGTTAATAAAACTAATGCGTATGGGAAATTTCACACTCAAAGTATTGAACATGAGAAGTGTTTGCATACATATGTTCCAGATTACACACAATACACTACCCATAATACACATGATATACAAATAATGATGTGAGAAATTCATCTATGAATGTTGTGAGAATTTTTGTCCATGAATGATGTGAAAAATTGCGTCTATGCAAGCTTCGTAGACAATCAAATGGGTAGAGAGATCTTCAGTTATGGATGACATCAAACTTGTCATGATACTAGTCACGAAGTCCGACGAGTATGATGTCACCGGCGGCGATTCAGACCTTACTGTCACGCCCCGGAGCAGCATAAATAGAGAAAAATAAATTTCCTTTATGGGTCCATAGGGAATGACAAGTGAAAGTCACTGATAATCCACACCACATAGTACTAGTCCACAAGAACAACAGGAACAGTAAAACAACTGAAATAAAAACACGGTTCTATCTATTACAAACATCAGAGTACTGTCCACAGGATCACAACAGGCCTGGAGACAATATATGCCCAAGTACCCGTTAACTACAAAGTACAACAGTAAAAGGAAAAGTAGTAATATAAACTACTATCTATCTTCAAGTCTTCAGCTGGCATACGGATAGGCGTCAGCATAACTGGCATCAGTGGGGCCATTCTCTACGTAACTCCCTTCAGGGTAATCATTATCGCCATAAGTTCCATCATCTGCATTGTAAAGGACAGGGTAGTCTGGACGGGGAATGTCCAGGCAATAAAGGCCGTCAGCTTGTTGAAAGCTGAGTGAGTACTAACTAACACAGTCTCATAGAAATAACATAATTACCATTATGAACAATATATGACAGTGATACTAAATATATATTCCTCATTCATTGTTCAGACATATCATTAATCGATTCTTATCGACTCCCACTCTAAGACTGATTTCACAATACCCAACTAACTATCTCGAATTGATTATATCAGCACAACATACCAGTGCTCTTGTTCACCGCTATACCGCTTTTAAGAACTCTTGCGAGCACCCATACATCGTTCTCATATAACGACTGGTCCATGGATATACCCATACTCTTGTTCACCGCTTTTAAGAACTCTTACTGTTCACCGCTTTTAAGAAAGCTTGCGAGTACTGTACATACATAGCTCTGGTAATTCAAATCATGGGCGTGCCACATCTACTCTTGTTCATCACTTTTAAGAACTCTTACTGTTCACCGCTTTTAAGAACGCTTGCGAGTACTGTGCACCCATAATTCTCACGATCCTGATCAAATCCTTGACATACACTTATCGGATTCAACCTGAGCGAATCATCAGCTCGACACACACAACTTTGAACATACCAATCCTCTTACTGACTCACTTCTCACTTATCCAATACTACCCAGTATTATCACCTCAAACTTACTACGTTATCGCGTCGAACTATTTCTAGCGTTCCGAACCCGACTACGTTACTCACCATATTATCTCAATCTCGTTATCGTATCCCATTACCTCCGTAATCCATAATATCGCATAATAGGAAATATGAAACAACAATTAAACAACTACCCATTATGCATAATAAACTGAAAAGAATACATTCATATTCTGCTCGGGTTCGATCGATTGAGGTCCGCTCAATCGATTGAGGCAAAGTGATGTTTGATCGATTGAAGTCTTTTCGATCGATCGAAGTGAAGGTGGTCTCGATCTTTTGAACTTATTTTGATCGATTGAGACTTAGTGATGTTCGATCGATTGAACTCAGTTCGATCGGTCGAACTTCGTCTTCCACAGATTCTGCCAGTGAACGTGCAGAATGTACTAGGGGGTGTTTGGGTTATAATCAATACGTCCAGAATATGTAAAACATCATAACTAAGATACCGAGTGAGTTTGGAACTCACCAAAAGTCGTTAAGGGCGCGTTTGGCTCGGTTGAAAGCTTCGAGCTTCCTCCAATGGTGGCCTCTTCTCTCTGCTCCTCTCTTTGTCTCTTCTGTCTCTCTTTCTCGGCCTCTTCTTGTTCTTCTTCTTCTCCTTCTTCTCTTCTCCAAGCTGAGTATATATATATGTGGTGTGTGTATATATATAGATATGGAGGTAGGTGTATATATATGCACCAACACACAAGCACACACTCTCTCAACTCTCAAGGTTCAGCAAACACATAACACACACGAATGCAGTGTATATATAGAGGAATTGGGAGTGTAGGTGGCAGCATTTGCGCAGAAACTGGAATTCTGATAATTACATTCTCGATCGATCGAAAGATTCTCGATCGCTCGAACTCAGATCGGTCAGTTAGATCGATTGAAAAAGGGTTTGATCGATTGAAGTGGGGACCACGTATTAAATTCAGGTCGGTAGGATTTCGATCGATTGAACAAGGATCGATCGCTTGAACTATGAAGATGCTCGATCGCTCGAACGAGCTTCGATCGATCGAAGATTAACTTTTATGAATGGTCAAAGGAAGTATATAGAACCTCTCTTCATTAAATATTTATTGAAAATACGGGGTATTACATCATCCACCACCCAACAAAAGATTTCGTCCTCGAAAGCGGAAACATACAGAGTTAAAACAAAAACGGAAATTTCTCACGCATCTCTGGCTCTAGTTCCCATGAAGCTTCTCCTTCATCATGATGCTTCCACTGAATCTTGACTAATGGAATCTCCTTATTCCTGAGCTTCTTGACTCCACAATCTAAAATGCGAACTGGTCCTTCGTTGAATGTAACATTGTCGTTGACTTCAATATCCTCAAAGTTGATCTCGTGCGCTGGGTTATGAACACATTTCCTTAGCATACTGATGTGGAAAACGTTGTGCACTCCTGACATCTTCGGGGGCAACGCAAGGCGATAAGCAACTTTTCCCACACGCTCTAGAATCTCGAACGGTCCGATGAATCGTGGCGATAATTTGCCTTTCTTCTGACCAAATCTGACGATGCCTCGAACAGGCGAAACCTTGAGTAACACATGATCTCTAACTGCAAACTCCAAGTCTTTGCGTCGCTTGTCAGCATAACTCTTGTGTCGGGTCTGAGCTGTCTTCATCTTCTCACGTACTACTTGAATCTTTTCACTAGTCTCTCGTATCATTTCTGGCCCAAGAAATTGAGTATCTCCGACTTCAGTCCAACATAGCGGCGATCGGCAAGGTCTTCCGTACAAAGCTTCGAACGGCGCCATTCCTATGCTCGAATGATAACTGTTGTTGTATGCGAATTCTATCAGAGGTAAGTGTGTCTCCCAAGAATTCTCAAAATTAATAACACAAGCACGTAACATGTCCTCCATTACTTGATTAACTCTCTCCGTCTGTCCATCGGTCTGTGGATGAAAAGCTGAACTCAAGTTCAAAGTTGTTCCCATTGCTGTCTGGAGACTCTTCCAAAACTCTGCAGTAAAGCGCGAATCTCGATCTGATACGATAGAAACAGGTACTCCGTGTAACCGTACTACGTGTTGTAGATACATTCGGCTCAAACGTTCCACTGGATACGTCATACTGTAGGCAATAAAATGTGCCGTCTTCGTAAGTCGATCCACGATTACCCAAATAGCGTTGTGGTTCTGCTGTGACTTCGGCAATCCTACCACAAAATCCATGGTGATGTGTTCCCATTTCCATTGAGGAATTGGTAACGGCTGTAGAAGTCCAGGTGGTTTCTGATGTTCTTCCTTTACTTGTTTACAAGTAAGACACTGAGAAACATACTCAGCCACTTCTCGCTTCATTCCTTCCCACCAAAAATTTCTCTTCAAATCCTTGTACATCTTTGTACCTCCTGGATGAATCGTCATCCGTGATTTATGATCTTCATCCAATATGTCCTTCCGGAGATTTTCTTTGTCAGGTACACAGAGTCTACCTTTACATCGTAAAGCTCCGTCTGTCCTAACACTCCAGATCTCAGGTTCTTTTGCTGCCATCTTGGTGAACCATAACTTCAAATCCTCTGCTGTCTGTTGAGCTTCTATAATACGGCTGATCAAAGTTGGTTGTACCATCAGACATCCAAAATGTTGTCTTTCCATTGGTTCCACTGGCTGAAGTTTGAATTCGGCTAAAACTTCCATTGCTTTCCATTCTCGAATTAGCAATGCAGCGATCACTAGTCAAGGTTTACGGCTCAAAGCATCTGCTACGACATTTGCTTTACCCGGATGGTATTGCAATGAAAAATCATAGTCCTTGAGTAACTCTATCCATCTTCGTTGTCGCATGTTCAACTCCTTTTGAGAGAACAAATATTTCAAGCTCTTATGATCGAAAAACAGATCAAACTTTTCTCCATAGAGATAGTGTCTCCAAATCTTCAAGGCAAACACTATTGTTGCCAATTCCAAATCATGCGTCGGATAATTCTTCTCGTGTACCTTCAATTGTCTTGATCCATATGCGATAACATTCCCGTCTTGCATAAGTACACAACCCAATCCCTGGTGCGATGCGTCACTATAGATCACATATCTTTCTCCACTCTTAGGTATCGCAAGTACTGGTGCAGAAGTCAATTTCTCTTTTAACTCCTGAAATGCACCCTCATGCTTGTCCGTCCATTCATACTTCGTCTCCTTCCTTGTTAAATCTGTTAGAGGTCCTGCTAACTTGGAGAACCCTTCTACGAATCTTCTGTAATATCCTGCTAATCCAAGAAAACTTCTGACCTCTGTCGCATTGGTCGGTCTATTCCAGCTTAAGACTGCATCAATCTTAGATGAGTCCACAGAAATACCATCCTGAGATATAACATATCCCAAGAATTTGACTTCCTGTAGCTAAAACTCACACTTGCTGAATTTTGCATACAACTTGCTATCTCGAAGTGTCTGTAAGGCAATCTGTAAATGTTCCTCGTGGTCTTCTTCCGTCTTTGAGTAGATCAGTATATCATCGATGAACACTATAATGAATTGATCCAGATATGGTCTGAATACTCTATTCATTAAGTCCATAAATACTGCTGGCGCATTCGTCAATCCAAAAGGCATAACTAGAAACTCGTAATGCCCGTATCTTGTCCTGGATGCAGTCTTCGATACATCCTCTGGTCGAACTAACAATTGGTGATATCCTGAACGTAAATTGATCTTGGAAAAGATCCTAGATCCTTGTAACTGGTCGAATAGGTCATCTATCCGAGGAAGTGGATATCTATTCTTGATTGTAACCTTGTTCAACTCCCTGTAGTCTATACAGAGTCGAAGTGTTTCGTTCTTCTTCTTTACAAACAGAACTGGTGCTCCCCAAGGTGACGTACTCGGGCGAACGAAACCTAAGTCTTCAAGCTCTTGAACTTGCTTCTTTAGTTCCAACATCTCGGTTGGTGCCATCCTATATGGAGTCTTGGAAATCGGCAATGTACCAGGTACTAGTTCCACACAGAAGTCTATTTCTCTTTTTGGTGGAAGTCCTTTAATATCCTGAAATACATCCTGAAAGTCTTGCACAATAGGAATCTGATCCATCGTGAGCTCTGTACTTGTACTCCCAATCGTAGCCAAACTACTCGTAAGAAACATGTCGCTCGTCGGCTGACACTGAAATCTAATCGTCGGCCTTCCTTGTCTCGGAAATACAATCGTCTTAGTAGGGCAATCCAAATTGGCACCATACTTAGTTAACCAATCCATCCCTAGGATAATATCAAATCCTTTCATTGACAGAACTACCAAGTCCGCAGAAAGATTCCTATCTCCCAAAGTCAATGGGCAATCTCTACACACTTTACTCAACTTAACTGTCACTCCCAACGGTGACACAGCATTCAGTGTTGACTCAAGTGTCTGGGGTTCTAAACCCAATTGACGCACAATCTTAACAACAATAAATGAACGTGCGGCTCCAGTATCAAATAAAGCTTTAACTGGACTATGAAAGAGTACAAGCGTACCTTCCAAATGTTGCTGTTCATCAGCGTTAAAGCGTGCTTCTCCTGGAATGATAGCATTCATCCTTGTCTGATCTAGAGGTCCTTGTATCCCTTGAATTGATGCTCCATAGTATCCTCTGCGAGGTGCACGACAATCTTTACTTAGATGTCCTTTCTTGT
The DNA here is from genome assembly GCA_033977485.1 of Hydrangea macrophylla. Classification (NCBI taxonomy): domain Eukaryota; kingdom Viridiplantae; phylum Streptophyta; class Magnoliopsida; order Cornales; family Hydrangeaceae; genus Hydrangea; species Hydrangea macrophylla. The sequence goes on along the minus strand of CM066983.1, from coordinate 79,317,070 downwards.
TGCAATTCCGACAGAAAATATCCATTCTGCAGTTAACTCTAGGGGTTGTACAGAATCTGGCAACGTGCCCTGGCTTTCCGCAATTAAAACATCCTCCGCTATTGCTTGGCGGTGCTGTCAGTAGTGCCTGCGGCTGTGATCCTCGCTGGTGATATTGCTGGGGTCGAGTATAGCCCTGTTGTGGCTTTCTGGTTCCTTCCCAGGTTCTCTTATTCCCTTGGAAATTACTCTGAGGTCTCCAACCTTGAGTATTCCTTGGTGGCAGGTTATGGAAATTCTTCTGTTGAAAACTTCTAGATGCCTGAGGTCGATTCATCTGTGGTTGTTGTGCTGGATAAGCATCCTTTTCCAATCCTGCTACAAATCTGACAATCTCTTCAAATGATTGATTCAGATGACCAACCATCATATGTCTGAGATGGGGATTCAATCCTTGGTGAAATCTCTTCACCTTCTTCTGTGGAGTGTCTATCATATGCTGAGCAAATCTGGATAGACGCTCAAACTGTGTTGTATATTCCCTAACATTCCATCCTCCTTGGACTAGATTGAGAAAGTTCCTTTCCTGTTGATCTCTCTCATCCTCTGGGAAATACTTTTCCAAAAATCGTCCTTTGAATGTCTCCCATGGCATAGCTTTAGCAGTATCGATACCAATAGTGGCTCGCTCGGCTTCCCACCAATCTGCGGCGGCATAAGTGAGCTGAAACGTAGCAAGGCGACGTTTCTCTTGTTCGCTGCATTCCAACGCTTCGAATATCAACTCCATTTCTCTTATCCATTGTTCTGCTTTCCATGGTTCTGTTAGTCCATCAAACTTCTCTGGACGTAACCCACGAAAATTTGCCAACAACTTATCTCCAGTCTGTCTTGGTGGCGGGGGTGCAAAAGGTCTCTGGTGGGTGGAGTGATTATAGGTATCCCCCACATGCTCCATCCTTTGCATAAATGCTTCGAAAGTTCCCGTCGGATCCATCCCTTCCGGAATAGGTGCTCCATTACGTACTTGGTGATTTCTCAAGGGTCCTACCATGATGATAACGAGTATTGCCTACAAGAGACATATTGATCAGCTGAAAGTCTTCTCGTAGAAACGAAACCAAGATAGAATGAGAAGTAACAAGAGCTAACAGTTCTACAAAATAACACATCAAACAACCAACAATCAATATCAAAAGTACTGCTCGTATATATATAGATATCAAAAGATGTACCATGGAGTACATAGTTAACCATACCATGTACCACGTGGGACAAGGCTAAAGTAGTACTAAGGTCAACTACTACTATCTATACAAAGCTATGGTCAAATAGCTATCTCTCAAGCTCCCAAAAATCTAGTGGACAACATGTCCTGATAAAACTAACAAAAACTAAGTCTTGCAGGTCCTGACTCAAAAGTCGTCAGCGTCTGATCCTGCTGGTGGTGCCTCATCCTCTGAATCAATATCCATCTCCTCGAGTGGGTCATCCTCAACTGGTGCAACAAGATCTCCGACTACAACTCCTATATCCCAATCCTCTACTATCTCTGCATCATCATCCTCTATACCGTCTACTATCACCTGGTTGGCGACATCGACTGCTACTGCGGCGAATCCATCGGCTATATCAAGAGCTCCTGCTATGGCTGCCTCTCCCATAACAAAATCTGCTGGCTGTACGACCATCTGAGCTATCCATCCTACTGCCATATCGGCCATAGCTGCCATATGCATAATGGGTCCAGCTGGTATCTGAAGCACAATTGGTGCCTCTGGCACAACTACCTCCTCATCGGCTGCATCCTCATCTACTACTATGTCTGCCTCAATAGCCTCTGGGTCTGGTACTGGATCCTCTGGCTCAAACTCTGGCTCCTCGGGGTCATCCTCAGGCTCATCATCATCTGTATTGTCTGCATGCTCATCCTCTACTGGGTCCTCGTCATCTATCGGCTCCTCCTCTCCATCTCCGTCTATGTCCTCATCGGCATGCTCATCCTCAGGCTCCAGGTCCCCATCCTCCTGAATCGGCTCATGCTCTGGAACTGGTATATCCGGTACTGGTGATGATGGTGCTGCTGGTGCTGGTGCAACTACAAGCTCTGGTGGACCGGCTACAATAGCTCTCAACTCAATCTCATCCATCTCGGGCTTACTCTGAACTAACCGTAATATCTCCTGGCAAATGTCTCTACCAATCCTCGCAGTATGGTAAGCATCCATACGCATCTGCGTCGGGTGAGTCCTCTCTGTCACATAAAGTGCTCTCCACATGTCCTCCTCTAAATGTCTACTAGCTATCTGGCACACACGCTCACGATAAAACTCTGGGTCAGCTGGCTCCACGGTATCCCCATGGATCACGTGTCCTCCATAAGCATCGGTAAAAAACTGATGGAACTCTGGATCCATGCTATCCTGCAAAGGAAAACTATCTATCGTCAGGAAGACGAACTTATCTTATATTCATATCTCATCTCAAGAAAATCTTAAATACTAGAACCAGATGGTGTGGAATCCATCGGTGAACGACAATATCAGAACCTAACCGTAATATAACCTGGCTCTGATACCAAAAACCCTGTCACGCCCCGGAGCAGCATAAATAGAGAAAAATAAATTTCCTTTATGGGTCCATAGGGAATGACAAGTGAAAGTCACTGATAATCCACACCACATAGTACTAGTCCACAAGAACAACAGGAACAGTAAAACAACTGAAATAAAAACACGGTTCTATCTATTACAAACATCAGAGTACTGTCCACAGGATCACAACAGGTCTGGAGACAATATATGCCCAAGTACCCGTTAACTACAAAGTACAACAGTAAAAGGAAAAGTAGTAATATAAACTACTATCTATCTTCAAGTCTTCAGCTGGCATACGGATAGGCGTCAGCATAACTGGCATCAGTGGGGCCATTCTCTACGTAACTCCCTTCAGGGTAATCATTATCGCCATAAGTTCCATCATCTGCATTGTAAAGGATAGGGTAGTCTGGACGGGGAATGTCCAGGCAATAAAGGCCGTCAGCTTGTTGAAAGCTGAGTGAGTACTAACTAACACAGTCTCATAGAAATAACATAATTACCATTATGAACAATATATGACAGTGATACTAAATATATATTCCTCATTCATTGTTCAGACATATCATTAATCGATTCTTATCGACTCCCACTCTAAGACTGATTTCACAATACCCAACTAACTATCTCGAACTGATTATATCAGCACAACATACCAGTGCTCTTGTTCACCGCTATACCGCTTTTAAGAACTCTTGCGAGCACCCATACATCGTTCTCATATAACGACTGGTCCATGGATATACCCATACTCTTGTTCACCGCTTTTAAGAACTCTTACTGTTCACCGCTTTTAAGAACGCTTGCGAGTACTGTACATACATAGCTCTGGTAATTCAAATCATGGGCGTGCCACATCTACTCTTGTTCATCACTTTTAAGAACTCTTACTGTTCACCGCTTTTAAGAACGCTTGCGAGTACTGTGCACCCATAATTCTCACGATCCTGATCAAATCCTTGACATACACTTATCGGATTCAACCTGAGCGAATCATCAGCTCGACACACACAACTTTGAACATACCAATCCTCTTACTGACTCACTTCTCACTTATCCAATACTACCCAGTATTATCACCTCAAACTTACTACGTTATCGCGTCGTACTATTTCTAGCGTTCCGAACCCGACTACGTTACTCACCATATTATCTCAATCTCGTTATCGTATCCCATTACCTCCGTAATCCATAATATCGCATAATAGGAAATATGAAACAACAATTAAACAACTACCCATTATGCATAATAAACTGAAAAGAATACATTCATATTCTGCTCGAGTTCGATCGATTGAGGTCCGCTCAATCGATTGAGGCAAAGTGATGTTTGATCGATTGAAGTCTTTTCGATCGATCGAAGTGAAGGTGGTCTCGATCGATTGAACTTATTTCGATCGATTGAGACTTAGTGATGTTCGATCGATTGAACTCAGTTCGATCGGTCGAACTTCGTCTTCCACAGATTCTGCCAGTGAACGTGCAGAATGTACTAGGGGGTGTTTGGGTTATAATCAATACGTCCAGAATATGTAAAACATCATAACTAAGATACCGAGTGAGTTTGGAACTCACCAAAAGTCGTTAAGGGCGCGTTTGGCTCGGTTGAAAGCTTCGAGCTTCCTCCAATGGTGGCCTCTTCTCTCTGCTCCTCTCTTTGTCTCTTCTGTCTCTCTTTCTCGGCCTCTTCTTGTTCTTCTTCTTCTCCTTCTTCTCTTCTCCAAGCTGAGTATATATATATGTGGTGTGTGTATATATATAGATATGGAGGTAGGTGTATATATATGCACCAACACACAAGCACACACTCTCTCAACTCTCAAGGTTCAGCAAACACATAACACACACGAATGCAGTGTATATATAGAGGAATTGGGAGTGTAGGTGGCAGCATTTGCGCAGAAACTGGAATTCTGATAATTACATTCTCGATCGATCGAAAGATTCTCGATCGCTCGAACTCAGATCGGTCAGTTAGATCGATTGAAAAAGGGTTTGATCGATTGAAGTGGGGACCACGTATTAAATTCAGGTCGGTAGGATTTCGATCGATTGAACAAGGATCGATCGCTTGAACTATGAAGATGCTCGATCGCTCGAACGAGCTTCGATCGATCGAAGATTAACTTTTATGAATGGTCAAAGGAAGTATATAGAACCTCTCTGCATTAAATATTTATTGAAAATACGGGGTATTACACTTACCACTCGGCCACAAGGGATGTGGTTACCAACTTTGATTAGACATGATAAAATATATATATATTTTTAAAAAATTCTACATCATACTTTTCTGACAAATATCATGACCACGAATTTGTGTCACATTGTGCCCGTATTGCATGTCCGCTTCGGTGCTTCTTAGGTCAACATAATACCATATATTTCGAATCTAACATAATATCGTATGTTTAGAATATTCAAACAACAATCACAATTTATTTAGCAGACCACTTTGTGCGACTATATTTACCAAATATTGGAATGCACTATGGATGTGCTTTCCAAGGACTTCCCAATCAAATAGGCTATAGACAACCTTTGCATTTCCGGCCTCGAGATATATATCAGATCTCCTGAGAGGAGATGACCAACCAAAAAATCTTCTCCAAGTACAATTCGCTTGTTGTAGAATAAGAAAGGTTGTCTCTTGAATAGACATTCCCCTTTAATATCCCCATACATGTTATTAAAATAACAGTATTAATGCTCACAAAATTCAAAATTCTTAATTCACAAACATCAGCATGCTGATGTGGCGTGACGGGCTCACTGAATAATTTCTCACTTAAGTGAGGCTAATTTTAACTCTTAGCTCCTTTGGGAAGCTATTTTAGGATTAATTGCCTATTTAAGATTAATTTTGACACATAACTCTCCTATATGGGGCTAATTTTAATACTTAATCCCCATGTGGGGTTATTTTGAGAGAAATCTTAGTAGTTTCACTTTAGTCCAAAACCACAAAGGGGGTTGAGTGTCCCACTTTTGAACTACAGGGGAGTAAAGTGAAAATGAACCTGACCACAGGAGAGTAAAATGTAATTAACCCTTTATGTTAACACTATTCTTTTTTCTTGCAATATCTTACTTCTTTCTTATTAACTAAACAAAGAGAAAGATTTCTTTAACATTTTGTTGCGCTTTCCCTTAAAAATCATATAACCAAACACATATAAACAACATAGGTGGTTTGAGGTGATCACACAGAACTAAACAAACATATATTTGTAATGTCTTTTAAGTATATATATATATATATATATATATTAATGTCTTGTACTCAAACACAAAGACGGATGTATGTAATTTTTAGATGCAATTTTTTTGCCTGTTTTTTTTCAGTTTAAGAGATAAATATATGGATGTAACTTTTGTCTCACTTTTTTCCCATAACCAAACAGAGTAGGATTTACTAATACGAATTGATGCTGACACAATCAAAATCATCCAAGAGACTTTGCCCCCGGGAAAAAAAAACCACGGGAAAAAGATAAGTTGCTACACTTGGACCCATAAAAGTTCCAAAGCTAGAGTAACCCATCAAAACCTACCACCAAAAGAAGCAAAACCTTGAAACGCTCTAGAAAATTACAAGTAAAATCAAGACACATAACACCATAAAAACCTCCAGGGCAGTCTTAGAAAAATTCCTCAAAACAGGGTAGACTCTGTCTCCTTACTCTCTCTCACCTAAAATTATTTTAACAGTTTATGTCATGGTAATTGACAACAATTGACGGATTTGGCTCAAATCTTAACACATCTATTGATTCTATGTTGTTCAAACCCCCACGAATGGCCTTTTACTTACTTTGCCCCCAACTTAACATTATATATCAATCTAGATTATAGTTACATTTCTATACATATACACATGAAATATAGGTATATATACGTGGGCAATTTTAAGAATTAATTTATGAAATAGTGCCGATATTTATGCATAAGTAACGTGGGGGTTTGCCTAGTTTGAAGCCAGGGATAGGCAAAAGTGGTTGTGGTCAGAATTCTTGACCTCCTAAAGAGGCTAGGGATTCGAAAAACCCCCATGGGCCGTGTAAGATAGTTGGAGGGATGTACTTTAAAAAATGTCCAGCTTGGTGTGAGTTTAGATCCTACCGCTACCTTGTCTCCTCAGGTGCGTGTGTTGTGGGGTTGGTGCACGTGTCCGAGGTTTGGCCCTTATTCTACTCCGATAAAAATGACAGTAGGTATCGATCCCGAAATCACGGAGGACATGCGGGGGGATTTGTCCTCATATTCCAAAAAAAAAAAAATGTTGGTGTATATTTTGAGCAAACCGGACAGCGATCTTGACAAAAAAGTAAGGGTTTGGAAGAGTGAAGAATTTCTCCATTGCCTATTATAACCAGTATGAGACAATAGAATATCTCCATTGAGATATTCTAATTGAGTCTCAAAAGAAAAGCTAATATTTTATTCCATTACGAATGATACACTGGTTCACCAAACTATAAATAAGTTTAAAGGAAAAAATGCAGGGCTTTACTCTGAAACCACCTAAAGTCCTACAATCTTCTACATACGAACACAAAAAAATTCAGGAAATGGGGCGGGGCAAATGAAACATAATTCGAGGATAATTCCTAATTTCCTTGTCAGCAAGGCATGAAACATATTCTTTACAATTTTTGCCAAAAATTATACCCTTCAAAATTAAACAATAAAAATAAAAATTAGAGAATTCAGAGAGAAACATAAGGTTATTTACTGTCGGGCGCAAGAAGAGGCGATGAGAACCCAGGTAGACATCATGTATGTTGAGACCGCTTCATATCCGCAATTTAATTCTTACTTAATCTTCAAAAACTCACACTTTGTCGAGTACTAAAACTCGGATTAAATTCACAACCGCGAAAACACGGATCTCGCTGTGCCGACAACCATGGAGATATTCTAATTGAGAGTGAAATTGGGGAAATAATCTCTAGGGTTGCCGTCGACAACTTGTCGGCAATGCTCCTCTAAGGAGAGTTGTCCATTTTTACCGAAGCTATTTAAGAATTTGTATCAAAAGAATAAACTGCTTCAGAGTCAAATTGGGGACAGAGATCGGTTGATAGAGAAGTCTGATTTTGATATATTAGGGCATTGGATGTGTGTGTGTGTGTGTGTGTGTGAGAGAGAGAGAGAGAGAGAGAGAGAGAGAGAGAGAGAGAGGTAGTTATGGCTTTGAATGGGGAAGATAAATGGCCGAGGGGCCTTGAATGGAGTGAGAGAGTTACTTGGAGAGATTAATGGCTGGGTAGCTAATCGATCAGGAAAAATAAATAGAGAGACTGCGTATCGCTTATAGAGAGAATCAAACTCAGATTTTAGTAGATGAAAGAGGAGAGAGAGAGACAGAACTGGGGAATGGAGGGGCTGTTGTAACATTAATAGGAGAGCAATCTATTTGTATTGGTCAGTTACAGCCTTTTCTAGTCTAGGAATAAGAAAGGTTTATAATTGTGGGTTTATAAATGTGTTCCACGTGTCAGTCTTATAGTCAACAAATGCTACACTCTCCGTTTTTAGTTCTTTTATAGTGGATGTGCCACTAGAATTAAAAGATTTGATAGCTATTAAACAATTTCCTAAAAATACTACAATCCTAAATATTTAAAATAAGGGCATTTTTGTCATCCAATATTGGTGAGAGACTTATTACCACGTTGATTTATGAAAAGAACCGACCTATTGTTATAAAAGTCCACCATACTGGACTAAATACTAATTAACCCTTTAATAAATTTTTTTATCCTACTTCACGAAGGTAGTAGGATATATAACATTGTGTTTAAATGTAGATGAATAAGAAAAAGCATTCTCACCTCACCAAAACATAAAAAATGCTAAGCACACAACACTAACTACAACATAACCCACAATCATACTTTAAATGTATGTACCTTGTGCTTCTTAAAAAAGTGTGGACTCTGTGTGAAAATCCATACAGCACAAGGTACATGCAATTTAAAGCATGATTATGGTTTGTGTTGTGTAGCATGATTGCTAAAACATTACAATACTATTAAAATGAAGACAACAATGTAATTTAGTTCGAGTTTATGAAGGTTTGCTTTGTGGGTTTATTAATTAATATATATAATTTACTAAGGTGATATTAACTTAATTTTTGCCCATTTAAAGTTGTATACGTTGAGAGTTGTAGGTAAGTATTTATTTTTCCTTCGGAAAAAAGGGTAAGATACATAGGTAAGTATTTTGCTATACATACATGCATAATTTAGCAAAAGGGAAACTACTTAGAAAACAATAACTAAAAGAATAATGTTTATATACCAGATTTTCAACTATTTTTCTTACAAATATAAGTCGAACCAAGTCAGATCCCCCCCCAAAAAAAAAAGAAAAAAAGAAAAAGAAAAAGAAAAAGAAAAAGAAAAAGAAAAAGAAAAGTCGAACGTACCAAGTGAAAGCCAACTTCCCAAGACGCAAATCCCCCTCCTCCACGTATAATAAATTAGAAATTTAGTAAAAAGTTTCTCACTTTTGATTTATTAAGTTTTAAACGACAACCCGTTTATTTATTTATTTATTATTTATTTTATTTTTTATTTTTGTCAAACTTCATAACTAGTGAAATTTAATCTGATCAATTCTCTTTGTTTTAAAAGTTAATTAGTGAAATCTCACTTAACTTTTTTATTTTTATTTTATTTTTAGTATTTTTTTTTATGTGAAATTAATTCATGTTACACATAACTAGTTCAATTTTTTTAACAAAGATGTGTAAAATTTCACACAACTTTTATAACATGTTTTTTTTTTTTTTTTTTTTTTATAACATGTGGACTTTTGATTATATTAATAAAATACGGGTTAAACCAAATACTAAAAAATATCTATTTTAAAGGACTTTTGACTAAAATTTTCAAATAATAAAAAGAAAAACTCAAAGCATATGAAAGCCAATGACCGAAAAAAAAAAGCATATGAAAGCCATAGTTTAATTTTATGGATGCCAATGTATTGCATTTTCCTACTTAATGTCTTTAGGACCTACGCAAAGTCATTCCATGATACAACAATTATTTTGATGACGTGGAATCACAAATTAATAGATTTTCAAGTTTTGATTTTTTGTGACGCACAATCACGTCACAAATACTGAGAAACGCATAACAAATAAGTATTTATGAGGTGTTCGACACGGCACACCAGCGGCACAAAATCCTTAGTCACAAATACTGTTTTATGGCGCGGTCAACGCGTCACAAATGACTCATTTATTTATGAAGTACTTATGCATCACAAATAATTGCTTACACCGCCATGTACAAAACATTTGTGCGCCACAAATAAGAGTACTAGTTGTGGCTTGTGTTACAAATTATTACCTTTTATGACGCACATCTGCGTCACAAATGCTTATTATCATTTAGTTATTTGTTATTATTTCCGATGCATATTAAGCCACAAAAAAAAATAAAAATAAAAATAATTGTACAGGCCGGTTTAACTTAGTTTTGTATCGCCTGTGCATATGTGCATCACAAATACTTTGCATCCATTATAAGTAGTATTTGTGATGCATATAAGTGCGCTACGAATAGTTCCTTTAAATTAATATTTTATGTTTTACCAAATTTAGAATTTTTATGTGCCTTATACCTGTTATAATATCAATCTATACATTCAAGAACACAAGTGCAATACACATGCACCCGAAATAACCATCCGCATAAAATTTAAGTAATTCAACTCCAACATCTTTTTTTTTTTTTGATACGTACCTGGATCTAGACTGGATATACACACAAATTCAGCACAAACGTACACCTCAGCCCTAACCCAACCCCAAAGTCCACTCATTCCGACTGAAGAATAATTGAAAAGAGAGAGACTATGCCAATTAGACTATATCCCGCTTGGCATTGATTCATACAAACAAAAAGTTTAAATTTGTTCAAATTATATGCCCCTAAAATTAATGTAACTGCGTCTACTCATCAAGCCCATCCAACTGCCTCTAATCATAACCAAGGGCGGAGGCAGTGTAGGACAAGGGGGGGCCCAAGCTCCCCTGAGATTTTGAAAATTAAAATTTTAGCCTAAATTTTTTTAGTATTTTATATTTAGGCCCCCCTCAAATTATGTTTAGGCCTCCCTCAACTTATGTTTAAGCCCTCAAAGGGGTCCAATGCCCAATTTAGTGCTATCAACTACATATATATTGATATACTAGTATATACAACTCAAAAGAAATGCGCCTAAAATTTTAAAAATTACACTTTTAGTGTGATAATTTTATGCGTTTTAGAAATAGACCCCCTTAAAATTTCGAAAGATACTATATAATATTTACGTGTCACCGAATAGATTTATATTATAAGCATATCCCCAAAAAATCACAATTATAGACAAGTAGACCCTAAAAAAATTGTCAATTATGTATGAATAGACCCCAAAAAATTTTTTTCGGGGGCGCTGCCCCTGAACCCCCGTATAGCCTAAGCCCCCTGCCCAAAATTCCTGGCTCCAACCCCTGCTGACTTTTCCAAATTAATGTAGCTCATTTATGCTCTATACTTACACATGGGACCAAAATTTTATTTTCATAAAAGAAGATTATATGTTTAAGAGATTGTATGCATTTTGATTTCAGTATTTAAACCTCCAAGTAAATTAATGATTTTCTTTTGAAAAAAAAAAGTTAGTGATTTTCTTCCTTATAAAAAAAAATAATAAAACAGACAAATGATTTCTTGCCAATTCAGAAACAAAGAAAATAGAACATATGTTGATTAGTCCACTATTTTAACTTTTGTCTAATACACAAATTATTTTATTCTTGATATTGTAACCTCTAAACTAAAATCCTTTTGATACAAAATCTATGTTCAATTTTCCTATAATATTTATTACCGAGTTATCAAAATCCCATTTTTATTCCAAAAGATCAGCTAAGAATTAAAATTAGGATAGCCTTTCACACACACACACACACACACATATATATATATATATATATGCAGAATGTAGATCCCCATAAGAGCATCACCACTGAAGGCGAATTGTGCAAAATATAACTATTGCTCTCACCTACCAGGCCACTTAGTAGATATGGAGAAAGCTTGTCTCAACATGATTTTCTTTGTTATCCTCTTGATTACTGCAACTGGTTAGTCTCTCAGGGACCGTTTGGCACAACTTTTGCTTTTGCAATCTAATCGTAAAGAAATTGCTTTTAATTTTAAGCTACTCCAAGTTGCTTTTGGCCACTTGCAAATTTCTTTTATATATAATTGACTAACAATTTTTTTTTCATCGATTGGATCACACAATCTGGTTTGTCAAAAGATTTCATTTTAGTTTTTTTCGGAGTTCAATAATCAATTAAAGAAATCCAAAATTGATGCCAAACACCCTCTCACTCACTCTCTCCATACATATCTATAATATTCCATTAATTTGACTAATAAAACATAATTTTGTAGGAGGTGAAGGAGCAGTCCTACACCCATGTAAAAAATCTGCGGATTGCTATGAGTACTGTGATCAAGGCTATGTGGCCTGCGTTGGTGGCCTATGTTCATGCGCTAAAGATCAAAAGTACTCTAATGTTGAAGCCAGCAATAAGGTGGTGGACCAAAGACTTTGACTGCCCAAAACTTTGTCCTCTTAGCTAAATGTACTACAAATTGTGTAAGGGGGCTTTGTTTATGATGTGTTGATTGCATAAGAATTCAAGCTCACAGTTTATTATGTAATACAATTTCAAGTTCACTATGCTTACTCAATTGATGAGGCAAGTGACTTTATAAGATGTCATATCTGTTATCTTATGCATTTTGATGTTGAAATTCAACCTCAGCTTGTTAATGGAAACCCTAAAACACAAAAACAACTTAAAAACATATGCAAATCTGAGGAGAGTCTAGGAGCTTATTTGGATATGGATCAAGTTCAGTCTCATTTATCCGGTTTTTTAATTTTTAAACTTTTTTTATTTATTTATAGTGAACCAACATTACTTAATTTGGTTTGACAAAAACATTGAAATGATAAATTTTTGATCGTTTGGATGTGGCAGTCCTACGTGATACTTTACAATTATAGGGAGATGACGTAGGTAAAATTATTTCATTAAAGCTTTGTTTGGTTCATGGATTTGGTAAGAGAAAAAAGAGAGGAGAAAAGAAAATCGGATGGGAAACTAGTCCCATCCTCACCAAATCCATGAACCAAACAAAGCATTAATGGAATTATGCTAGCCTTTTCTTTTCTGTTCTCTTTTTTTTTGAACTTATCAGCCTTTTCTAATGTCACTTATTTGTTCACTATTTTTGAGTGTGTGATATAGAGAGAGAGAGACAGTGAGAGGGAGAGAGAATAGTCCATGTTTCATTCTTGTGCCTAATTCAAACAACAATGTTAGGGTCACAAATAAATCTCACAAACACTTACATTCACAGTTTATCTCTCTCCTTCAAATCCCACAGTGCCACCCAGCAGAAAGATAGACTGTGGATGTAAGTATTTGTGAGATTTGTTTGTGCTCCAAATATTACCCTAGTTCAAATGCTGCTGCCTTGCCAACATTAGAACTGCTTTTAATTTAATAGCAGATCCCAAAAATCAGTACAAGAACATTATATATTACCGTTGAGTAATGCTAGATTTACACAAGATTCCACACTAAATAATCCTAACCTTTGATTCCAGTGTGCCCCATCCCCATGTGACACGGGGTACATTGGAATCAAATGTCAGGATTACTTTGTGTGGGTCTTGGCATTGTTGATCACTATTTTAAATGGTTGCAAGTTTTAACAAATTGAGGAATTTGTTATGGACCCCACCACTGAACGTATCTTGGTCATCAAAAATCAATTGTCGAGATGTATTCAGTGGTGAAACTCATGCCAATCAATGACCGGATGATACTTTATATCAAAAAAATATATATGTAGCACTACTCACCTCCAATATGTAGGACATTATAAGTTACTAGGTGGATACTTTGGGATTTATTATGCATCACGAAAGCTACAATGTTTAGCACCATTTACATGACAAACTAGGACGTATGTTTAAATTTTCATATATATATATATATATATATACGAAAATTCTATGGAGAGGTTGCCTTCTCTTTATTAAAGAGAGGACCCCTGTTTTGACCGTTGAATCGTGTTAAAAAAATGGATCTGATGGTCAAAATGGATGAACTCTCTTTAATAAAGAGATGGAGCCCTCTTTAGAGCCTGACTATATATATATATATATATATATAAGACCAAGCCTAGCTAGTGATTAGGGATTCTATTTCACCTGCAGGTGCTTGCGTGTTCGATAATCATGGGGTGGGGGTTTACGGGTTGGAAAAGCACTACCTCCCCTTTATAAGATTTGAGTGCTAGGGACTCCCGCAACTTTTAAGTTATGGACTTTAATTTGAGAAATCATTCAGTGTTCGAGTTCATTACACGTGTGATCATGCATCTAATCTTAACCATACACATGTCTCCTATTTTCAAGGATACTGACAAGTGGTGGGCTGTAGGGGTGTTAGGATAACCGATTCAAAATATTTTTCTAGTATAAAAATCGAACTGAACTGAACCGATATAATGCACTAAACCGAATCGAATCGACTCAAAATCGACCAATTTGCTTAAAAAACGGACTGAATTGAACGATTGAAACCCCTAATTGGCGGTTTATTATTTTGAAATATTGCTAACCACTTGTCATAATCTCTGAAAATAGGGGACATGTGTAAGATTAAGATTGGGTGATTACACTACTGTCACACCCGTTCAAAAAATTTCATGGTTTTAATATGCATATTCAGATTTTTGTGGATTATCAATGTTATTTGATAATTGAATTGAGAAGAGGTTGACTGTGAGTCATTGGTAAGGTGTCAGTGAGGACACGTGAACATGGCAGTTCATATTGCATAATCTTGAGTAAATGACATTTATATGATTTAAATGTTATTTGACCTTATCTGGTATTTCTGTGAATAGTAATTATACCTGTGTAGTATAATTCTGGTAATCTTTGATATTGTTATATATCGTTTTGAGAACTGTGGTGAGAACGTGAGTGACACGTTAATTAAAAAGGTAGGTTGTGTAGAGATTTCACAGAATATAGTTTCGGACGTTATTTTGGACCCAAACGAGACTTAGTCGAAAACTTTTGGAATTTATAATATTCACTCGTAAAGTTATAAAATGGACTTGTGCAAAGTTTCATGGGTTAATGAGAAGTTTTGAGAAACTTGCGGGGAGGTAAACGTAATTCCCCGAAAGTTTGCCTATATATAGATTGGGATGAGATTTCAATCTCATCCAAACACTCACAAATATCTAGAAAGAGGAGAGAGAAAGGAGATTGAGCCAACGGGCTTTGCGACGCCGATCGACGACCGTTCGTCCGTCAGTTTTTCTCCAGATTTCATATTCGAACTCGTGGAGGTAAGATCTACGTTTTGATCCTACTTAGGCCGTGTTTGGCCAATTTTTGTAAAAATCTTAATTTTAGACTTTTGGGAAAAACAGGTATAAACTTGTAGGAATTTCCTCAAATTCGAAATCCGACGATTTTTTAGCCTCCTAGTCGATCCTTCAAAGTTTGGGGAAAATCGCACGAGGTATGAAGTTCTAACTTATGAAATATAGAGGAATACATGTTTTATATTTCGACGATGAAATTGAGATCCGGGCGAAATCCATGTGTTAATTGTTGGCCCGTTAATTATGCACGTACTAATTTGTGAAATGCATGTTTAAATTTACGCGAGCACGTTGAGTTGTCTATGTGGGTCAAAGGGGAGTCTTATACAAATTCATGCCGGAGAAAGCTTCTCAATGTTTGAGAATTTTAGTAGCGACGGCTACTGTGCATGGTTGTAGGCTTGGACTTGCCATGGCACTTGTGGGATGTAATGGTTGTAGGCTTGGACTTGCCATTGACATCGCGGTTTAAGGCTTGGACTTGCCGCTACCAGATGAATGCGTATTTTCCTCCCTAGAGACTATTGATATGATTTATGAGATTAAAGCATGTTTTGTCATATATTGCATATGTTAGACTTGTACACTCAGCATATAGCTGAGCAGTGGAGATGTACTCCATTGCAGGTAAGAAGAAGGACAAGAAGAAGCGCGATGAGTGAGGCCGATGAACGGCGGGGGAATCACTTGTACATGTTTTTGTTTTAAATGCTAAACCCTTGTGTAAGGATTTGAATTTGTAATAGTATGCTGTAATAGAACCATAGATGATTTCTATAGTATTGTAATCTTGTAATTGAACGCCTATAGTTATGTTTTCAATGTTAAATCAGTTGTGGTTGAATTGGTGTTGGAATTGAGAAGCATGTGTTATTAGTATTTGCAATACAGGGCTGCCAGCAGGGGAGCAGTCGACTGGACCCAGGGTCAGTCGACTGGATCTCGTGTGTTTGAGACTCTGAAAGTGAATAGTAAGGGAAACAGTCGACTGGATCCTTGATCAGTCGACTGAACCACTGTAGTTTTTGAATACTGCTTCTAAAAATGGAAAAGCAGTCGACTGAGTCCCCATATCAGTCGACTGGACCCCTGTGTTATATGCTATTTTTTTTGGGTTCTGCTTGACCCAGTCGACTGGGCAGTCGACTGGACCTCTGTTGAGGATTTAGGGTTTTAGTTTCTGCCAGGCACAGTCGACTGGACCCTAGTACAGTCGACTGAACCTTTGTATTTTGAAATGAATTCTTGTGAACACTTTTGATTGAACAAAATTTTTTCTAACTCTGATTTCAATGGATTTTATAAACTCAGAGTGTAATGTTCCCTAAGTTTTAAATACCCAAGGTTGTTCTAAAGTTCTTTCCGCTGCGTATCATTATATTGTTGATTGGTTGAGCCTTGGTGGCGTGCCACGTGTCCTATTTCCACGCGTAGTGGGATGGGTCGTGACATTTATTGGTATCAGAGCTATAGGTAACAAAACTTTGGGAACGTTCGACGACGAGTGGAGTGTTGAGTGAATTGTCGCATGTTTTAAATTACATTCATACATCTTAGAGATGTTTGATGCATATGGATGTTGTTTTACATACATGACATTGTTATTGTTGTACATGCATAGTGTTTATGCATTGCGAACTACAGGATTGTAATCATGGATGACCGAGAGTTATCACCCCATACCCGACGAATGAATGAAATGGCAGAGATGATGGGAAATATGGGGGAAATAATACGGAATATATCGGAGCGACTGCCTCCCACACCTCACATCGAAGTGGAACCAATAACTGTAGTACATGCACCCAAAAATAGGGGTATGAGATCAATATCTGAATAGTTTACTCGAAAGAAACCAATGGAATTTCATGGGACACCCGATCCAACGCTCGCAGAACATTGGATAATGGACATGGTACGAATCTTCCGATCTATCCCGATGACCGATAGGGAGAAGATGGAAAATGCAAGTGATGTACTGAAGGGTGAAGCCCAGAACTGGTGGGTAAATGTACTAGATCAAGGGGCACCGATTACTTGGGAAGGGTTCAAGGCGGTATTCAATCGCCGGTTCTTTTCGCGAGCCGCCTACAATGCGAAGAAGCGAGAATTTGATAACTTGAAGCAGGGAGATATGACTGTAACCGAATATACTTCCAAGTACAATGCGTTGTTGAGGTTTGGCAAGGGTTCAGTACCAGAGGAGGAAGATAGAGCAAGGAAATTTGAAGAAGGTTTAAGGGAAAATATTCGTTTAAGGGTGGAAACCTACGAGCATTCGACTGTGGCAGCAGTACAACAAACGGCGCTAGTGGCCGAGAGTGGGATGGAAAGGTCGAGGCAGAATCAGCACGGAAAACGAAGCAATGAGAGTGGAGATAGGAACCAAGGCGGATCTTTCAAGAGGCCATTTCAAAGAGGCTCTGGTTCTAGTTCCAGTGATTTCAGGAGAACGCCAAGTAGCATACCGTTGTGTTCGCTTTACAACCGACCACACTCAGGCCGGTGTTTCATGACCAAACCCCAGAACAGAAATCAAGGAGAGGTAGTGTTAATTCTACACCCGAGATGAGAGGCAAGTGCTATGATTGTGGAGTATTTGGACACCAAGCCAAGGATTGCCCGAGGAAGTATTCTCAGCAAGGAGTTAGTTCTATGGCTTGTAGTGGTTCGAAGCCTAAGCAGATTAATGACGGGGGACAAAGGTTGGAGCAACGTCAAGGAACGGCATATCAGATGAACCCAGGAGATATGACTGCTTCCGAGACAGTAGTCTCAGGTATGGTGCTTGTATGTTCACACTTAGCACGCATACTTGTCGACTCGGGATCTACGCATTCATTTGTATCGCATGCCTTTGTTGAACATTTGACTGTTAGATCGGCACCGTTAGGATATGAATTGTCTATTGCTGTGCCACTTAGTAAATCGATAGTGACGTCTACTATATATAAGAACTGTGAAATCAAACTAGGCGAGAAGTTGATGACAGTAGACCTTATACCGATTGGGGTGAATCATTTTGATGTGATACTGGGAATGGATTGGTTAGCCCTTAACCAAGCTACGATAGATTGTGAACGAAAGGAAGTTAATTTTCGATCACCGGTACATGGGAACTTTTGTTTCCAAGGGAGTGGGGTTACACCGCCGCCGTATTTGATTTTAGCTATCCGGGCGGGAAGATTATTGAAAAAGGGATGTCACGGATTCCTATGTTCAGTGACCGATGTCTCAGCGACCGAATTCAAAGTAGAAGACATTCCGATAGTGCGAAAATATTCAGATTTCTTTCCTGATGATCTACCAGATGTTCTTATTGAGAGAGAAATTGAATTCACCATTGAGGTAAAGCCAGACTCAAGACCGGTATCCAAGGCACCGTATAGAATGGCACCACTAGAATTGAAGGAACTGAAGGTTCAACTACAAGAGTTACTTGATAAAGGTTTCATTCGACCAAGTGTATCGCCGTGGGGAGCTCCAGTATTGTTTGTGAAGAAGAAAGATGGCTCAATGCGTATGTGTGTGGATTACCGGAACTGAACAAGTTGACGATTAAGAACAAGTACCCGTTACCCAGAATTGACGACTTATTTGATCAACTTCGTGGGGGCACAAGTGTTCTCCAAGATAGACCTGAGATCGGGTTATCATCAGTTGAAAGTGAAGGCCGAAGATGTTGAGAAAACAGCTTTTAGAACGCGTTATGGACACTATGAGTTCTTAGTTATGCCATTTGGAGTTACGAATGCACCAGCTGCGTTCATGGATCTTATGAATCGAGTATTCAAGGATTATTTGGATGACTTTGTGATTGTGTTCATTGACGATATCCTTATCTATTCACCAAGTGAGATAGAACACGAGAACCACTTGAGGTTGATACTTCAGAGATTACGAGAGAAACAATTATTTGGTAAATTCAAGAAATGTGAAATTTGGTTGTCTAGTATTACTTTTCTTGGTCACGTGATTGACAAGAATGGAGTATCAGTTGATCCTCACAAAGTAGAAGCTGTATCTAATTGGCAAAGGCCGACATCTGTATCCGAAATTCGAAGTTTCTTGGGATTAGCGGGATACTACCGCCGTTTTATTGAGCATTTCTCGAAGATTTCATTGCCAATGACAAAGTTAATGAGAAAGGGTGTTATTTTTGAATGGAGTCGGGAATGTGAAGACAGTTTTCATGAATTGAAGTCGAGGTTGACAAGGGCGCCTATTTTGACAATACCATCTGGAACCGAAGGATTTGTAATCTATAGTGATGCTTCACACAAAGGGTTGGGGCGTGTTGATGCAAGGGGTAAAGTGGTTGCTTATGCTTCTAGACAGTTGAAGACACATGAGATTAATTATCCGACCCATGATCTGGAATTAGCTGCGGTAATTCATGCTTTGAAGATTTGGAGACATTACTTATACGGGGAAAAGTGTGAGATATTCACAGACCACAAGAGTTTGAAATACATTTTCACCCAACGGGACTTGAACATGAGACAACGAAGATGGTTGGAGTTGAAGTAGGATTACGATCTTTCGATTGAGTACCATCCGGGAAAGGCGAATGTAGTAGCCGATGCATTAAGCCGGAAGACGCCGAGGAATTTAGCCGACGAGCTAACGCAACAAAAAGAGTTGATAAAAGAGATGGAACGCTTAGAATTGGATGTGATTCCAGAGACTAATGGTGGTTTAATGATGGCGATCATGGTACACCCAGATATTATTGATGAAATCAAGAAGGAACAGTTTCACGATGTTTACTTGTGTAAAATGAGAGACGAGATACCTTTGGGAAAGCGATTTGGTTTGGTTTTGGAACAAGGGATTCTGAAGTTTGGAAATCGGTTATGTGTACCGAATGTGAAAGACATAAAGGAATGACTCTTAGAAGAAGCTCATAGTACGAAATATTCAGTGCACCCGGGAAGTAATAAGATGTACCGAAACTTGAGAGAAAACTTCTGGTGGAAGGGTATGAAGCGTGAAGTCGCTAAGTTTGTATCTGAATGTTCGGCATGTCAACAGGTTAAAGCTGAGAGACAAGTACCCGCGGGATTATTACAACCTTTATCTGTGTCAGAATGGAAGTGGGACGAGATCACGATGGATTTTATTTCTGGATTTCCACGATCATGCAATAAGAATGATAAGATTTGGGTTGTAGTTGACCGATTAACCAAGTCAGCTCATTTTCTACCGATCAAAATGACTAAACCGTCCAAGTTAGCAGAATTGTATGTGAGAGAGATTGTAAGACTACATGGAGTCCCAGCTGTGATTGTATCAGATCGTGATAGTAGTTTTACGTCAAGGTTTTGGGGAAGTTTGCAAAAGGCTATGGGTACGAAATTGAGTTTCAGTACTGCATTTCATCCTCAGACCGATGGACAGTCAGAGCGTATGATTCAGACCTTAGAAGATATGTTGAGATTGTGTGTGTTAGACTTTGGGAGTGATTGGGAGCACCACTTGCCATTAATTGAATTTGCGTACAACAACGGATTTCAGTCAAGTATCGGTATGGCACCATATGAAGCTCTGTATGGACGTAAATGTCGTTCACCGGTTTGTTGGACTGAGGTTGGAGAAAGGAAGTTGTTAGGACCTGAGTTAATACAGGTGACTACCGAAAAGGTGAAATTGATTCAAGAGCTACTCAAGGTAGCTCATAGCCGTTATAAGAGTTATGCAGACTCTAAACGACGACCGATGAATTTTGAAGTTGGAGATTTTGTATACTTGCGAGTATCGCCTTCAAAAGGCATTGTACGATTTGGAAGGAGGGGAAAGCTCAATCCAAGATTTATAGGACCTTTTGAAATTCTAGAGAGAGTAGGGCCGGTGGCTTATCGATTGGCCTTGTCATTAGAGTTGGAACATGTGCATAACGTATTTCACGTATCAATGTTGAGACGGTGTATGACTGATATGAGTAAGATTATTGTGCCTGAACCGCTACAGATTCAAGGGGACTTGACTTATGTGGAACAACCAGTAGAGATTCTAGATTGAAAGGAACAAGTCTTGAGAACTAAAACCATTCCAATGGTAAAAGTGCTATGGCGTAGCCATATGTAGACACCCCATTTTGTCGGCTATCAGATTTAGGAGACCCATAGCTTGGTGGTTCACAATGATCGTAAAAGACTCAAAAGGACTCTCGGAAGTCAGCTCTATCTCTCAGAATGCTCAGAATGACCAAAATGCCCCTGAAAGCCCGAAAACTCCCAGATTTGGTCCCAAAGTTCTGAAAACATGCTACGTCGTAAGAAAAGTGATAAAATGAGTTTTTAAGAAAAATCGGATGAAATCGTCAGCTCCCAGAGACCCCCGGAAGTCCCGGAAGTTCCTGGAAAGTCCCCGTTGACCGGTTTGACCAAGGTTTGACTAGGCTTGACCAAGGTTTGACAAAGTTTGACCGAAATCGTCCGAATTCACCAAAATCATTCTAAATCATAAAAATGGTGTTAAAACAAGTTCCAAAAGAAAATCGAGCGAAAACATCAGCTCCCGGGAACTCCCGGAGGTTTCTAGAACTTCTCGGGAATCCCAGGTTTGACCAGTTTGACCAAAATTTGACTTCGGAACTGGGGCGCCGAAACAATTTTCAAATATTTTTCATGGATACTAGAGGTCAATAGCTTTCCAACGGTATGTCATACATAATTTTGGGATTTAAAACGAATTTATTATGAATTTCCAAAGGTGAAAAAGGCGATCAAATCGGCTTTTATCGCGAATACCGCAAAACCTTTCAAAGTTACCTATCCCCGAACTATTTTTTATGTAAAGTAGACTCCATTACCTTTCCAACAGTATATCACAACCTCGATTTGGAGTTTGTATGCATTTTCTGTGAATTTCGGACAAAATAGGGCCTTTTCGCGAATACCGGAACTTCAGGGGGCCTAAACAGCATTATCCAGACGAAGGGAGGAGCACTGCCGCCGCGGCACTGGCCCACTGCCGCCACGGCACTCCCCCCCAGAACAGTGTATTTTTGTAATAACTTTTGTGGCCCCATTTTGATTAATTAAAAACCAAAACGACGTAGTTTTATGATTTCAGATGTTTGGAGCCAATGGGAGTACTTTCTAAATCCCAAAAACACCCCAAGTTGGCCTATATAAACACCCCATTACTCCTCATTTTGGGAGAGTCAAAGGTGAGTTTTGGAAAAGTTTGGGAGAGAAAGTTGTAGAGATAAGGTTAGAGTAGAGAGAAAAGAAGCTTTCTTCTTTGATTTTCAAAAACAAAAGTGAGTTCTAACTTTGTTTTTACTTCATTACTTCCATTTACTTCAACATTCAATACTCCCAACCACCATTTTAGTGAGCATTTAAGAGAATGGAAGCTTCTTCCATGTCTAGTGTCATTACATATGAGTGAAACACCAATCTAAAAGTCTCATGCTTCATGAATATCATCTATTGATCATTATCTACTTGCTTGTTCATTTATTGTTCATCTCTTCTTATCCCATTTCTTTTTTATTTTCTTTATTTACTTACTAGTTCATCATCATCTAAGTGATGACACGAAGTTTGGGGTGAGTGAATCCTTATGGATAGTAGCTCTTGACCTCAAAAACATGTTTGATAGATGATGATCATAACCTCAATACTTCCAAGGTATTCTTGGAATGTATTGAAGTTATGTTCAAAAATAAAATAAATCTCTCCAACAATCTTGGAGGTTCTTAATGATGAGTTTGATGTAGGTATTCTAAGTGGCTATGATCCTTATTGAGTGTTGAAAATATGTTTTCAAAACATCTATTTCAAAACCCCTCTCAATCCCTCTCATTTGGTTTCAAGAAACAAAACTTTGTTTTCTCCAAAATCTTCAAAACAATGAGTCAAAACAGTGAGTGAGTTGAGTTCAAAGATTTTTCTAGAACTCAATACTCAACATATGGATACAAGGCCACTTAGAAAGTCTTCCTAACTCATTGGAGAACACCCATGATTTTTGGTTTGACTTGGAAGTACTTGAAAATGGTCCATTTGGGTCCCAACATTCCTTCCAAACATTCTGTTTTTTGCTGTCACAGCAGCTAGGTCAACTTACGACCTCTTTTCCAGAAACCTTTTCCAAAAGGGGTGGTCCTAACTTATTTTTCCCTTAAAATTCAATGTCTTAGGAAACTTTCTGTATAAAATGGGTCTCTAGATCATTCGTTTTCATTTTCTAAGATTTTTTAACATTTCAGTAGACAGTACGAACTCTGTTTCTGAGTGACCTCTGTTGTTTATATGATTTCTCTCAATCTGTGATAGTTATTAAGGATTGGCTTTTTGGGTTGTGTTCTAGACACAATAAGGAACATCTCCATAAAAAATCATGCATTGAAAACATTCCTAACTCCTCTTTTCAAATTCCAAAAGATCATGCTACTGTTCTGTCCACTATTCACAGCAAGTACATTTCAACTTTCATTCTTTGATTTGATGCTCATATGCATTCCAAATTAGTTCATATCTTAGGAAGTAGTTCATAATACATTTGTATATATCCCATGTTGATTTAATTCATTCATTCATACACATTTTAGACTTTTAAGTCTTCTAGAAATCCATGTACCCAAAACACACTACAACCTTTGCACATCTTAGATACATACATTGCATTCATGCAAGATTTGGGGTTTTTGTAACTCTTAATCTAAGAAGATTATAAGGGATGATCACGATCACACGTTCATGCTCCCCTCGACCTAATCATCCTTTCTCATCCGTCCCGGGGATTGAGAGATCTTCTATTCTCAAAGATTAACATGCATCATCCTAGCTTGCTAAGCATCCTTGTTTTCTTTGACTATTTGTTTCAAGAACAATTCATGTCCCCCTTTAGATTAGGAAGTCTTGATTATTTGATACATGATTAGACTATTTTTCCTAAGTTTATTTGTGTGATCTTTCACTTTACATTGTATGATATTTGACTGAGATCTTATGAATGATATTTTATCTTTAGATCTTCCATCTTCAAGTTTCTTATGTAATGTAATATACTATCATAGTATTAATTGCCGAACCATACATAGTATGAGATGATTATTTGGATGCTAATTGAGGCCCGTCGAAAGACGGGGCGAGTTGAGGGTGTTTTAGTCGTGACAAAGGCTCCTTCCTCTCTCGTACCAAAACCCCGAGCCAAGTTCTTTGGTTATGAAGGGCCGGTGCCCTTTATCCATTTGGGTGAGTCAAAATTAGGTTTCTTGGTTCCTTAAAGACCAAGTGGCGACTCTGTATCTGTTTTCAACAGACCTTTTCTCTTTCTTTGATTCAAAAGTCAAACAAGTTTCAAAAACAAAACGAAGCGGTGGAATCCCGGTATCCACACCATACAACGGAAGAGGCTACATGGGAAAGTGAGGAAGACATGAGGAATGAGTATCCGTACTTATTCGACGCATGAGGTAAAGTTTGGGGACAAACTTCCTTTTTGGAGGGGAGAGTTGTCACACCCGTTCCAAAAATTTCATGGTTTTAATATGCATATTCAGATTTTTGTGGATTATCAATGTTATTTGATAATTGAATTGAGAAGAGGTTGACTGTGAGTCATTGGTAAGGTGTCAGTGAGGACACGTGAACATGGCAGTTCATATTGCATAATCTTGAGTAAATGGCATTTATATGATTTAAATGTTATTTGACCTTATATGGTATTTCTGTGAATAGTAATTATACCTGTGTAGTATAATTCTGGTAATCTTTGATATTGTTATATATCATTTTGAGAACTGTGGTGAGAACGTGAGTGACACGTGAATTATAAAGGTAGGTTGTGTAGAGATTTCACAGAATATAGTTTCGGACGTTATTTTGGACCCAAACGAGACTTAGTCGAAAACTTTTGGAATTTATAATATTCACTCGTAAAGTTATAAAATGGACTTGTGCAAAGTTTCATGGGTTAATGAGAAGTGTTGAGAAACTTGCGGGGAGGTAAACGTAATTCCCCGAAAGTTTGCCTATATATAGATTGGGATGAGATTTCAATCTCATCCAAACACTCACAAATATCTAGAAAGAGGAGAGAGAAAGAAGATTGAGCCAACGGGCTTTGCGACGCCGATCGACGACCGTTCGTCCGTCAGTTTTTCTCCAGATTTCATATTCGAACTCGTGGAGGTAAGATCTACGTTTTGATCCTACTTAGGCCGTGTTTGGCCAATTTTTGTAAAAATCTTAATTCTAGACTTTTGGGAAAAACAGGTATAAACTTGTAGGAATTTCCTCAAATTCGAAATTCGACGATTTTTTAGCCTCCTAGTCGATCATTCAAAGTTTGGGGGAAATCGCACGAGGTATGAAGTTCTAACTTATGAAATATAGAGGAATACATGTTTTATATTTCGACAACGAAATTGAGATCCGGGCGAAATCCATGTGTTAATTGTAGGCCCGTTAATTATGCACGCGCTAATTTGTGAAATGCATGTCTAAATTTACGCGAGCACGTTGAGTTGTCTATGTGGGTCAAAGGGGAGTCTTATACAAATTCATGCCGGAGTAAGCTTCTCGATGTTTGAGAATTTTAGTAGCGACGGCTACTGTGCATGGTTGTAGGCTTGGACTTGCCATGGCACTTGTGGGATGTAATGGTTGTAGGCTTGGACTTGCCATTGACATCGCGGTTTAAGGCTTGGACTTGCCGCTACCAGATGAATGCGTATTTTCCTCCCTAGAGACTATTGATATGATTTATGAGATTAAAGCATGTTTTGTCATATATTGCATATGTTAGACTTGTACACTCAGCATATAGCTGAGCAGTGGAGATGTACTCCATTGCAGGTAAGAAGAAGGACAAGAAGAAGCGCGATGAGTGAGGCCAATGAACGGCGGGGGAATCACTTGTACATGTTTTTGTTTTAAATGCTAAACCCTTGTGTAAGGATTTGAATTTGTAATAGTATGCTGTAATAGAACCACAGATGATTTCTGTAGTATTGTAATCTTGTAATTGAACGCCTATAGTTATGTTTTCAATGTTAAATCAGTTGTGGTTGAATTGGTGTTGGAATTGAGAAGCATGTGTTATTAGTATTTGCAATACAGGGCTGCCAGCAGGGGAGCAGTTGACTGGACCCAGGGTCAGTCGACTGGATCTCGTGTGTTTGAGACTCTGAAAGTGAATAGTAAGGGAAGCAGTCGACTGGATCCTTGATCAGTCGACTGAACCACTGTAGTTTTTGAATACTGCTTCTAAAAATGGAAAAGCAGTCGACTGAGTCCCCATATCAGTCGACTGGACCCCTGAGTTATATGCTGTTTGTTTTGGGTTCTGCTTGACCCAGTCGACTGGGCAGTCGACTGGACCTCTGTTGAGGATTTAGGGTTTTAGTTTCTGCCAGGCACAGTCGACTGGACCCTAGTACAGTCGACTGGGCAGTCGACTGAACCTTTGTATTTTGAAATGAATTCTTGTGAACACTTTTGATTGAACAAAACTTTTTCTAACTCTGATTTCAATGGATTTTATAAACTCTGTGTAGTGACCCGAAAATTTTAAAACATATTATTTTATTTTTTTCATCAGAGAAAATACCAGTTTTGGAAATTGGTGCAGTGTAATTTTTACCTGTGTGTGTGAGAGGAGGCATGAGCTCAACACACACAAGGTTTTCCCTTACTAAACTTGGAGCCCAATTAAATTTTTGTGCACAGTGTATGCAGTGTGTGTAGGAGTGTGTAGTGTATGTTTCATGTGTATGTGTGGGGAGCTTATTCTTGAAGCCTCTTGGAGGCCAAGTTATAGTAAAGCTTATATATACACACCCTCCCAACAAATCTCTCCACAACTCTCAGCAACTCACTGTCTCTCACAGCTCTCTCTCACTCCGCTATGTACACACACACATATTATGACATGTGTACACACACCACACATATATAGTCAAACCTTTATATATTCAAGGAGATTTAAATCAAGGCTTGATTTCTTATTGGGGAATTCTCTTCAATTCTCAGCAAATCAATTTGGGTAAGTTATCAATTGTGATATATTGACTTCATTTTTTTGTAAGAGTTGCTGATATATATATAGAATTTCATATATATATATATATATAGTGAGAGAAATTAGTAATATTTAACCCAAAAGATTGGATTGCCAATGGATTCTCTGTCTTTCTCTATAAATTCAATTGGGTAAGTTTTCCAATGGTGATTTGTGAAATCAGTTTATTATAAGCTGTTAGTATAGATATATATTACTGAAATTCCAGGTATATATCGTTAAAGGGCCGAAAATAGCGAGCAGAAAAACTGTCACAGAAACGAGATTTCTTTATATCAAATGAAAGGTCTCGATCCCACGAGGCTCCATTTCGGATTTTAGAAGCTAATTCGCAACGGTTGCGACGAACGAACAAATTAAAGTTTTGTCACCGTTCAATTTTTCAATAAAATCAAGAGCTGCGTTTGATTTCAATAAAAATTGATTTCATATTTGAAATCTATACGGAAAAAGGAAAAGATTCATATATTGGAAGTCTTATTTGGATTAAGTTTTCAAACTGGGTAAAAATTAGCCTTTAATTTCAAAACAGGGGAAGAAAGAAGAAGAAGACGACACTGTGACATCTCGCGCGCGCGACCCGCGCGCGCGACCAAGCTGTTTTTGAAAATTGTTTTTATTTAAACACGTGATCCTTCTGAACACTTTCCGCGTGAGCGAGGCCTCGCGCGAGCGGTCCGCGCGAGCGAGGTCTCGCGCGAGCGGCCCGCGCGCGCGATCTCGGGCAGTTTGTTGAAAACTTCTGTTTTGTTGTCCTTGAGCCAGAACTGAGCTAAGGGACCTTGTACCCTATGCTTTAAGAGTTGTACCTCACTATAATAGTAGTTGTACTTGTACTTAGAGGTGTTGTACCTCACTAATATACGCGCATTATTGTATATCGAGATTTGTAACAGATTGAGCAGTCCCGGTTTCTGTTCCGAGTTATTATTCAGTCTATCCTCGGTGAACGGTAGTTCCGTATGACCCTCAATAAAGTTGTATAACATGTTAATAGTGTACTTACATGTTTACTTGAGCTGCTGTGCCTTAAGTGGTTACTTGAGTTGCTATGTCTTATGTGTTCACCTGGATAATTTCAGCATGTCTATTGTGTTGCTTTGAATTGATAGCATGTCTTAATAATCTGTCTTATGAAATATTGAATATGTCTGAATGCTTAGAGCTCGCATATGTCATATCATTTCATAAGCATGAGCATGAACACGAAAATCACGAAAATGATTTTAGGGTGAAAGACCTTAGAGGCTTTCAATTTAAAAAAAAAAAAAAAGGAAGACCTTATAGGCTTCCAGGTTTTAAAAAGGGAAGACCTTAGAGGCTTCCATGCATAAAACCCTCTAGGAGGGATTTTGTTTGAAAAGTTAGAAATTCCGGATTTGTGGGTAGACATGTGAGATGGGTACCACTAGGAACTCGAATTGCGGGATGTGCTGCAAGAAACCCCCGTAACGGTAAAGGCTAGGCCTCCGTGTAATTCGTAAGGCCCAAAGTTCCGCACGTTTGAGGCTAGGCCTACGTGGACTGGAAGCCCATGGTCCGGGTAATAATGTTGACGATCGAGGGTGAGTGTTTGAAAATGCATGAAAAAGGTTTTCATACATGACATTGACATTCATTGCACTCACGCATGTTATATAACAGATGTTATTGTGCGGTTATATGACCATACGAGTCTTTTGGCTTATGGACTATCAAACCTTTCCTTTTCAGGTGATATAGATAAGGGTAAGGCCCCCGAGAATTGATGAACTTCCGCTTTGTTTGAAGGTCGAGTTTATGGGATTTTAATTTACATGTTGGTTCAAAGAGCATGTTATGATTTAATTGGACAAGTGTTAGTCCACCCACTTTTAAATAGCATGATAGCTTAACTCTGATTTTCCGTTGTTTATCTTGAAAACGATTTGTTTCAAGAAAGGATAGTTTTCAAATGAAAACCCGATTTCTGTTTTGTTGATGCTTTTCAAATGATGAATAAAATTTTCAGGCCCGGAGTAGAGTTTACTCGTGAAGATCCCGTTTGGGAAGAAATTGTGAGATCATAATACTTTGTATTAATAAAAACCTTGGGTTTTTATTTTAAGAGTTTCTGAAGCTTGAGAAAAAGGAAGTAAATCATTGTATTACTTTTCAATATGTGAAACCAAGTTTGAGTTTCTATTTAAAGATTATATTCTAAAGTTTGAGAAAGAGATTGATAAATGTTTATTAAATCTATATATTTTCCGCTGCACCGTTGTTCATTTGACGAACCGATAAAGAATTTCTGTTAATGTCCTTTAAATTGACAAGCAAAGCTTTTCAAAAGACTAGTTTAATGCTTCCGCGATTGTTTTAATCATATCCGTGAGTCTTTAAAGATTTTGTTTTCCCACCAAAGATTTTGAAAGGCTATTCTATACTTCCGCAGTAACTCTGGGAGTCTAGGACTCGAGGCGATGTAAAATGGTATCAAAGTCTTGAGGTTTAAAAATTTAAATATTTTAGAGCTTTGAACTTTAAATGATTTTAAAGTTTAAACGTTTGTTTTTCTAAAGAGAAAGTTTTTCAGATAAGCTTCGGGTCTAGGACTCGGAGCATTACAATTGTGTTCGGTCCTTCCGCTCCTTGTTTATTATTTTCTTTTATTCTTAATAGCACCCCCTCGCCTTCGGGACTCGTGTCGTGTCGGGGCGGGGCGCTACACTCAGAGTGTAATGTTCCCTAAGTTTTAAATACCCAATGTTGTTCTAAAGTTCTTTCCGCTGCGTATCATTATATTGTTGGTTGGTTGAGCCTTGGTGGCGTGCCACGTGTCCTATTTCCACGCGTAGTGGGATGGGTCGTGACAACTACAATATCACGATAACGTGGTATGACAGATTCATCGAATAATTTCTAAAATTGAAGTCCACAACTTTTTATATAAGTTGAGGGAGACCACATGAGAAGGACTCCGGTGCTAGGGGAACCGGAATCACTCACAAAAATTTGTTACCGGCTGACGTTGTGAAGGTGGCACCTTGTCACCACGTAATCATGGCCAGCCAATTCAATTTTAAAAATTAAGGAAATTTACGTATGAATTAATTAACATATTTAGCCTATCTTGTGTCTTAGTATTCCAGTACCATTTGCAGACCTTACTTTTCATCTAAATTAAACCTCAATCTATGCCATTTCTTTTGGAATATCTGGGAATTATCATTGGTATGAGAATATTTTTTGACATTAGTCTAACGTGATTTTCGAAGCAATGTTATGTAAGTTATATAACAAGTTGTGGCACTATTTGTAGTATAGATGTGCATGTTGTGTCAGTCCATAGCATTTGAAGAGAGGTTATTCAGTGATTCTGTCATATCACATTATTATAATGATGTTGTGTGGTACTCTAATGATCATTTGGAATAATGTGACCATTAAGGTTAAGAGGACATGATAAGTGAGAAATGATGTGATCGTTGGAAATATGGGGTCATTGACTTGCTTAAAATTAAACTATTTGTCATGCCACTTAACTTTAGTAGTCACATAACTTCACGTAATTGAGACGTCACACCATGTCATCATAATGAGATAAGTGGGTAAAAGATTTGAGTTTGATATAATTTCAATTTAAAGAATGAGATAAATAGTTACACCCCCATTTTTTGAAGAGTTAACTAGTATTAAATCCTATTAGGTGCACCTTTGTTACAATAGACCCAACCCAAAAAACTATTTGATGATAAGTCCACAAATTTTTTTGGACTAGACTACCCCTAATACCTGTCAGCGCACACCCCCCAATCACTCCGACAATCTTGCATCTTCAAAATTCAATCACCAATTTTTTTTAATAACCGTTCTTTTCATGGATTTCTAGAGAGAGAGATAGAAATAGAGAGAGAAACTTAGAGAGGCTCTGATACATATATATATACAGAGAGAGAGAGCATCCCTGGTTCCAGATTTTCTTTTGACAGCAAACACCATGGCTCCAGATCTCTGTATCATTTTTGATGTTCCTCCATGGCGGCTGCATCTACCTCCCCAGTGTTGTCCCCATTGATTTCCAGAAGGTGATTACACACGCACACACAAACACACACACACACACGCATATACGTATATATATATATATGTACATATATATATATATCGATAAAGCAATTAATCTGATAAAGCTCACACACGAAATCAGTGGGCATATGGTAGAATCCAAAAGTTTTTTCTTTTTCTTTTTCTTTTTTTTTTTTCCAATCCTGATACTTTTTTGGACCCGTTCTAAGGAAACTATTTATAATTGTGTATATTAATCCAAAATTTTGAATCCATTAGGCGGTATGGACTCACAGTGGGCACTATCTCCCAACGGAAGGAAATTTGAAGAATTCATGCTGTTTCTAAATATAAAAAAATGTGGATCTCAGTATCGTCCAAGTACAAATGTTTTTTCATAGTATTAACCAATCTCTCTCTCTCTCTATCTCTCTCTCACACACACACACACACACACATACATACACTAAAAGGTATATAGATGACTTTCTTCTTCTTTTT
Source organism: Hydrangea macrophylla (assembly GCA_033977485.1). Lineage (NCBI taxonomy): Eukaryota > Viridiplantae > Streptophyta > Magnoliopsida > Cornales > Hydrangeaceae > Hydrangea > Hydrangea macrophylla. The sequence goes on along the minus strand of CM066983.1, from coordinate 79,285,431 downwards.
TTTCCCAAACTGGTAGATGACTAAAAGGTTTGTGATTTGGCTCACTATTAATTGCTTCATCCATAGTTACACAATGGCTCTAGAGATCTCTGTATCTTTTCTGATGTTCTTCCATGGCGGTTGCCAACCTCTTTTACTGTAACCAGAGGATTTGAGATAAGCAGGCTCGGCTACATTAATGAAGCCCACCAACTGTTTGATAAATTGCTTCATAGAGATGCTGTCACTTGGAACTCAATGATTATTGGGTACTCCCAACACGGTCGAATGGAGGACTTTTTGATATGCAAATTGTAAAATTATACATTGTAAAATTATAGATGATTTTTAGTGTAAATTTGTTCACTAATTTCTTTTTTGATATGCAATGCATTGTAAAATTATACAGTGTAAAAATTCTACTCTTATAGTCATTTCTAATGTAGTGTAAGTTTAACTATTGTAGTCATTTATAATGCAGTGTTAAAATTATACTGGCAATCATCGACTCTTTCAGACTAATGCAGTGCAAAATTATACTGTGTAAAAATTTTACTCTTGTAGTCATTATTTAGAATGCAGTGTAAAATTCTACTCTTGTACTCATCGACTTTTTTAGTCATTTGCTTGTTTCAATATACTTTCATCTCAAACAAAGATAGCCAATAACTATCCTATCTGTTTCCCTATAATTATGTGATTTATAATAATAAAAAAATTAGTTACCTTAAAAAAAGGGGATTTTAATCACAAATTAAATGATTCAATCTTTGACTATACAACCAACTATCCATATTTAATGGAGTACATGCATCTATATATATATATATATGTATATATATACAGGGGCAAAAATGTACCATTATTCTAGTCAATTTGGGGGAGTGGACCAATCACTAAATAGTTTCAAAATGTTTGGGTCTAATATTATTATTAAATAATGACTGGGTTTGGACTAAAAAAGTTGAGTAAATAGGGATTTTTTGGGAGATTTCTATTTTTTGAAAACGTTGCTAATTGAGGAAGGACAAGCCCAATCGTGTGTTATATATTTAGGGTATTTGTGACCATGAAATGTGATTAGGGATTTTTCAGTAGAAATATTTTTAAGAGATCTACTAATTAACACAAAAGACTACTAAAATACCCTTATTACTAAATAACCTTACTTTCTTCTAGTTTTTTTTCCCCACGCATAAATATAGACTTGTTTGTTGCAGCTTAACTGAGAGACTATAAATTTTAACTTTTCAGATTATAACTTTTAGAGCTCAAAATAAGTTGTAACCCTGTTTGGTGCAACTTTTCATAATCACTAATTAAGTTGTAGTGGTATTTGGTAACATAAATTGTCAAATAACTTAACTGCTCTATAGTGTCCAAATTGCCTTTAAAAGTTGTCTACATGTACTTTATGAATGATTTATTGAAAATGTGTAAATCTTAAGATATACATATCAACTAATGATAGGGTGTTAGTGTTGTAATAATAAGAAAGATCGAGAAGATGAATAACATAGGGTTCTTAGACAAATGATGTATTCAATTTAATTAGGGGTAATTTATGTCAATATATTAAAAAATAAAGGTCAAGGTTGTCCAATTAAGATTCATTAAATGTAAAATAAGCCATATGCTGGAAAAACACTTTCAACACCGTTTCAAATAAGTTGGTTTTAGACCTTAAATAAATTGGAAACAAGCTAGTCATAAGCTTTAAATATATAAGCTCTACCAAACACTTCATTTTAACTTTTTATAATATATAGCTTATAAGCTACAACAAACGGAGTCTTAGAAGCTAATTAAATTTCTTAAAAATAAGAATTTAAAAAAAGGGAAGGGAAGAGACTCATAAACATTTAATATATATTTTTTCCCTGGCCCTATCTTCTTTTTCTAATTTTCTAATAATTTTGCAAATTAACGAAAATAAGAAAAGGGTTGAGTTGATGCCAAAAATCTTGAAGGACTGTTTGGTATGCTAAACCGTCTATTTTGAGTATGACTTCCTATTCTGTCAGCATATGTCAATGAAATAAGCTGTACTTGCAAAAAGTTTCGGCCGGCCATGTTTGGTTTGTCACAATCAAGAAAATAATTGATTAACAATTCTTATTTCTGAGCCATGGCAATTTTTGTGTTTAATCTGATCTAAAAGTACCAAATTATTATTTTAGGGGTTTACAAATTCGACTAAAAATAATCTGATAAGTCAAGAATTCATTTCAATTTTATCGATATTTGAAAATCAAACCAAATGGAGTGTTACAGAGATTAGAGTTGAATTTTCGGATCCAGTAATACTACTATCTAATTCTCAGTTCAAATAACGGAAATTATCAATTGGTACTTTTAAGAAACTTCTCAGGGATAAGAACTGCACCACATGGATCAGATGATCACAATCCGAAACGTATCCTATTTTTTTCCCCCCTCGTAAAGTGGTCTTTCCATCAATAAATGCTAACACATCTTCCAAAACAACCACAAGCACATCCGTGTGCATATATATATATATATATATATATTTCCTAGCACAGCAATGTTGTCTCAGGGCGAAGTAAACAATACAGCTCTTTTACGCTTCATAGCTTCCACACAACTCTTTTAAAAATTCGTTAGAAATTGGAATGGCTTCCTTCAAGATGGCTTTCTTGGTCTTCCTCATACTTACTCTAACTGGTTACTCTCTCTCTCTCTCTCTCTCGTAGGGGTGTTCATCTACGAGATGTTCATCGGTCAGTTCGGTAGAATTTTTTTTTTTTTTTTTTGGTGTTTTAAAACCGACCGAACCGGTTATGTGTGGGGAGGAATGCTAAGCTCCTACATGCATGTAGGGTTAGGGATGTTCATCGGTTGTTTGGTTGCTGATTTTTTTTCATTTTTCATTTTTATTTTGTGTGTTTTAAAAACCGACCTCAGTCGATTTTTGGTCGGATTTGGTCAATTTGGTTCCATTTTTAGTTTAGTATATTTTTTTGAAAACTGACCGAACAGTCCGTTGATTTAGGCATTTGGTTGAACACCCCTACCTGCATGTTTCAATTGAATGAGTAATACTCTGGTTCCAATTTGCATTACACAATTAGCTCTCATAATTAAGTCTCAGCACACGTGGTTAATGTTAGCCTAGTACCACCACATTTTGTTGGGAATTCTCTATTCTCTCTCTCTCTCTCTCTCTCTCTCTCTCTCTCTCTTATACAAAGGATTGTTGTGGGTAAAATAGCATTACTCAAAATTAGTCAATCTTAAATGGTCAAAAAAATTTCTGTATAAAAGGTCTCAAAATAACTACTGGGAAGCTACCTAAATGTATTGATGAGTTATACATTCAATAACATCGTTGTCTCATGTGGGTGTAGAAAGAGTAATTAGGCGGGTGCATGGTGACTCCCAAGCAAGGTTGGACTTAAAGATTTTTGGTTAAGGAGGTCTAAATTATTCGGGGGTTTGGGACAGCATCTTTGAGGTGAATTTTTTTAGGTCTACTTATACACAATTATGTGTAAAACTGTAAAATTGGTTCAACACCCTTAGTTTGGGATAAATCAGGTAATTTTAGGGGGCTTTTCAAAAGTCGAGGGAGGCCTGTGTCTAAAACCTGTAAAATATTGTATGTAAATTTAAAATTTTTAAAAGTCCAAGAGATGTTTGTATGAATTTTAGGAGGACCTATTTGTAAAATTTGTAAAATATTACATGTAATTCAATAATTTTCAAAAATTCAGGAGGTCTGCCATTGCTCCCAAGTCCCAGGTACTTTTATGCTCTTATTATAAAATAATTATAAAATATTATCTTCTATTTAAAATTGAATACAACATTATATTAGTCATTAGTGGAGTGACACATTCATTCTATGAGTGAAAGTAGTAAAAAGAAAGTGGAGCGGATAGTTAGAAGAAGTTATTTTGTTTAAATTTTTTGAATTGACATTTTAGTACCATTATAAAAGTATTTTAATTAAGAAATTTAGTAGGTTTTATTGTAATTATTGAAGTGAGCTAAATACTATTTAGTACCCCTCTCTTTCTCTTTCAATATTAATATAGATATATATATATATATATACACACATATACATATATGTACATCTCGTATGTATGCAAAATTTAAGTGCTGCTTAATTACTCTAAAAGCCTCATTGACAACAGTTTTTGGAGTTCACAATTGATATTTATGGAACCCGAGCAACTAAAATGAAAAACTGTTTGACGAACCAGATGCATATGAGTCAATCGCAGAAATTTTCGATTAGCCAAAAAGCTGCCTAGGTTGGGCAGTATTTGACCAAAACAGTATTTTGCAATATATTGAATCGCAGAAGCAGAAACTCTGCAAAATAGATATAAAATTGATTTATTGAAATTGTTTGTAATAGGTTCGCCAATTTCAAGGGTGTGGAGAGCCGAAGGAAGGGTGCCCGAGGGATGTCGGACTGCAGGGGACTGTGACCGCCTTTGTGGAGGGAGCTCCAACTGTGTCAATGGAGTCTGCGTTTGCATAAAGGAGCCTATTAATATTGCTGAAGCCAAACGTGATCAATATTTGAGTTGTTCAAGTGATTCCGACTGCGAAACGCGTTGCTCACCGGTTTGCTACTCCAAAATGTGTGATAATGGCAAGTGTAGATGTATATGTATTGACTGATATAATTAATGTTGTTCTTTATAATAAATTGAGTTTGAAATGAAGAAATGGAATGAGTTCTGCTTTTGGTTTGGTTGGTTCTTTTGCAACGTATGTTTTTGAGATTAGGTAAAGCCTTCTTGATTCATGAATTTATATAGTGGGAAAAAAAAAAATACAAAACACTTAACAAAAGAAAAAACAAGAGAAAAATGAGGCACAAAATTAATTAAAAATTTTGAATCTTGTGAGTCAATTCTCTTCATCACGTTACTCTTATTTGTTGAGGAGTTGTAGTTTCTAATATTATTTAGTTTAGAGAAAAAGTCCAAGGAAATAATTTTCTTCTCATTTTTTATTTATTTATTTATTATTTATTATTATTATTATTATTATTTTTTTTTTTATGCCTTTGTCTAAATTTGCCAACCAAGCATAAGGCCATGTCTGGCAGGATAGACAAAGCTATTGGATAGAATATGATAAGGTATTATTGGATAGGATAATTGACAGTGTGTTGGATAAGAGTTCCAGTGAGTGATGTTACTAAATGTATAAAATACTTACTATAATAATTTTACTTTTGGTTGTTATTTTTCTAAGAGTAGTGCTACACACACACTTTTTGAGACCCAACTTTAAATGTACTTACCCTGTGCTGTGTAAGTGGTGCATAAAAAGTGTGAAAAATTCAAAGAGTAATGCTAGGCACGCTTTGAAATCTACACTGAATTTGACACCCAACTTTAAATGCATGTACCATGTGCTGTGTAAGTGGTGTACAAAAAAGTGTAAAAAATTCACACAGCACAAGGTACATGTATTCAAAGTATGATATGTCAAATTCAGTGTGGATTTTAAAGTGTGCCTAGCATTACTCAAATTCAAATGGAATGTACATGTGTTTAAAGCATAGCGTGTCAAAAAGTGTGTGCGCCAAACATTTTCCTTTTTCTAAAGATTTTTTTCATGAGTTTAAAATAAAATTTTATGCTTGAAATGTTAAAATTTTATTTTATGAATAAATTATGATAATTAAATGTTCAAAATATTTACTTTTAAAATATTGTGTTAGTCATTTTTCTTATCCTATGCTCCTTACCTAGCCCTATCCTACCCACTATGGTATAATTTTATCTTGCAAAATCGAAATAAAAGGGGTTCCGACTTTCGAATATTTTTATTCGGAGGAAAGGTTGCGACAAACTTAGGACAAGATGAATCCTATCCTATCATGTTCTCTTATCCTGTGAACCAAACAGGGTCTAAGAGTTTACTACATAGATAGACTTATTCACAGGCCATGTTTGTTTCACAGACTAATGGTAGGATTAGGTAATATTGGATTATTAGTTCATCTTAATTGAATGTTCCACTGATTGGGTATTCTTAATTACATGGGACTAATAGTCAGTTTTTAACTAAATAGTCCCCGTATGAGGGACTAATTAATCCTATAGAGGATGTGGTATTATTAGTTTGCTTAATATTGAAGAGTATGAGTATGGAGTAAGTATGGAGTAAAGATTTGGATGCAAACATTCCACAAACAAATTACATTAACATCAGTGAGAGACGTTGTAGAGTTGATATCTTTTTATCCTCTGTGTTGCATGACATATGCACTATCTCAATTGTGTTAGTGTATTTTTATTTATCGAGTGCGTGTGCCCAAATCTTTACTCATAAATATACTACTGATCATTGATCAATCCCGTCCACCAAATAAACGTGGACTTGTACGAACTATGTGCACGTTTTGGCTCCGGTTATATGGAGGCCAGCCCGCCTCAACCATTTGAGGACCCATCAACAAACAGGTAGCTGAGAGCCTGCGATGCCAATGCCAATAAACGCAGGGTCCTGTAGGGTCCCAACCTGGGCTCAGTACTATAGACATGTTAGGCCCAGTCTTGCCCACATGTTTTTAATAGGTATCCTGTATGTTCTATATGTTTTATGGGTAATTATTGGGACACAACTTTCAGACAACTTTCACACAACCTCCAAAAATATGTGTTTATCTCTCTCCTGTATTACTGTGGAGTCCAGTGACATCACAGGAGAGATAGACACATATTTCAAGAAAGTTGTGTGAAATTGTGTCCCAAGAATTACTCATAATTTAATCCTCTTATCTCTTTTTTTTTTTTTTTTTTTCCTTCTTTTTTTGGAATATGAGAAGATAATCATTCCACTAAAAAAAAGTTATTAGACGATCATGCAAATAAGTAAATCTTTAATGTAAAGTGATTATAGTTCGTTTGGCGCCGACCTAAGCCTTACACCCTTTCATTAAATAGGTTGAGTTTTCGACCCCTTTTCCTTCCCCTTATTTTATATGAAAAAGAAAAAAAAAAGAATAAAAGAAAATTTTTCCCGTAGTTACAGAAAAATAACATCACCTCCGGGTTAATTTTAAACTTCAAAGTTGTTTGACACATAATAATGAAATGAATAATGCTATTGTTACTAAAATGGCATCTAGAGGTGTAAAACGGCCGACTGGGTTAGTTCAGCCCACTAAATGGGTGGTCGAGATGGGTTACATGTTAGGTCATGCTGGGCCTTAGTTTAAGCGGTTCGGGTCGGATTGGGTTGTGTTTGGAGACTAACGGATGGACCCAGACCGACCCACATGGCACGACCCTAGCGAGCTAGGTTGGACATTGCCGGGATGAGAAGGACTGGGTTGGCGGGTTGAGATAATTAAATTAATTATTGTTGTAGTTTTTGCAAAAGAACAGGTAAAAGTAGTGGGTGAAGGCTACTTTATGTAAGATGTCATGGTTTCAAATCCCTCCTTCTACTAAATTGCATTTTATGCTAAAAAAATACTTTGTTCAAGCTCGGTCGTGGGTTGAGCTGGACTGGATTGACCATGGGTCAGAGGTGTGCTGGGCCGAGCTGGGTTCATGATTCAAAAGTGTAGGACTGGGCCGAGCTGGGTTCATGATTCAATGTTTATGTGCCAAGTTTCACAAGTTTGGTTGGATTGGGTTAAGCTTTTTGGCGATTTGGTCCGGACAGGGCTGGGATAAGTCAGTCTACTTTACACCTCCAATGGCATCCCAACTTTGTTTGCCGATACATGTGACAGTGGAACCATAAAAAATAACTTTCAATGAAAATAAGGTAGTCCTAGAAAAATGAATGTGTTTCCACTATCATATATATTGGAAATCAAAAATTTTATTTCTTCTTTCTGATTGCATAAATCATATTTATTAATTTTTTTTTTTTGGGTTCACAAGGGTAAATTTTTAAAAATAATAAAATTATTGATAACAAAATTTAGATAAGATACATTTAGTACTTCCCTTTGAAACAATTCAATATTTGGACCCACTGACACAGTGCCTGTTTGGGCAGTCCAATTGGGGCCCAAAATGCTATTATGCAACTCCAATCGTGATTCTTAAAGCGTTTGGACATGATAAACACAAAAGCAAATGCAAAGCAATTGGAAAAACATTGCATTTGAAAAGCAATTCTAGAAAGCTGGCCACTAGCAGCTTTTAGTCAATAAGTGAATTGGATGGTTTGACTTAATTTCATGTAATGCCTAGCACTTTCATGTTTAAGTAATTAATAATGAAAAAAAATTAAAACATAGATAATATTGACAACCACTTTTTATGTATTACACCACAATATGAATATTAGTTATTTAGTATTTTCTAAAATTACCATTTACTCAAGCAAATTATAATTAATTATAAGTATTAACAAAATAAACTTTGAACTCAATACTATTATAATAGCAATATAGCACAAGGGTATAATTGACTTTTAGACATTCAAAATAACTTTTACATATATGTAACCAAACACTTGGATAACCTATTTTGCCATCATATCTACTTTTAAAATACATTATTCAAACACCAAAAAGCTCATAGTCTATTCTGACCAAAATCAATTCTCATAAAGCAATCGCATTCACAAAAGCTTAAGATGCCCCAAACATGCTCATAATGATGCTTGCTATAACATGCATTAAATGGCATCTTTAAAAGAGTCCATTTGGAGATCACCATTTCTCAATAGCTTACCACAATTATTAAATATTTTGGATCACCTTCCTCAAATGTTAGTGTGGACTATTAGTCTATCATAATAGTGTAATTGATATCCCAACGCAAAGATTTACTTTTACAGATCTTCAAATTCTATTTGCCTATTTCCAGCAAGAAAATTTATATGTAATGAAAACAAATAGATGACATTCTCTATAAGTTCTCATTATTAATCATTATATTCATTAAAATTCTAATTTTACCCTTCTGAATTTATGGTATGTAAAAAATAAAAATTTCCAAACTTGTCACATAGACAGGGGTGGACCCATAGAGAGACCGGGGCAACGGCCCCTGCAAAAAAATTAAAAATTTTGAGAGTCTATATAGAATTTTGAAGATTTGAAAATATTTTACATAGTGGCCCTCCAAATTTGTGACTTTACATGTGGAGGTTCTTAACACATAGTGTTCACTTAACTTTCATTATATTGAAATGATGATGTGTTAGGAATCACATTTGAGGATAAAAAAATTTGGGAAAAAAAATATTGCAGGATTAATAACAATATCCACTAGTGTGACCATGTGACGTTAAAAGTCTCTATTAATAGTGAAGGGGAAGAGTAATATCCCCTTATTTAGCTCATGAGATAAACAATGTCTAAATCTAATTTGCCACAACTACTCATTCGACTCTCTGTATCACTTAAAAATAAAAATATGTATAAATGACCCAAAAAATTTTTCTCAGGGACGCTACCCCCGCATGGAACTTGCCCCCCCCCCCCCAAGCACAAAATCCTGGGTCTGCCACTGCACATAGAGATCACACTCTTTTTCTTTAAAATATTTTTTTTTACACTTACCTTGTATCTGGACTGGATACACACACATACGCATACCTCAACCCCAATCTAACCCCCACATCTCCACACTGGCCCACAAAGCCCAATAAAGGACACTTATTCACACTTCTTTGGTCTAAATTGTTGACTTCTTTCGTCTCTAAATTGTTGTGCTCCACTATAAATATTGATGAGAAGAGGCTACTTTAGCAGTACAATGGTATAACCCTTTTGCCACAATCAATTCAACCTACCGCAGATCACAAACAAATCAAAAAGATATGGAGAAGGCCTCATTCAAAATGGGTTTCTTGGTCATCGTCTTGGTTGCTACAATTGGTTAGTCTCGCTCAGTCGCTTGTGTACCCCGTACAAAAAGACACACACACACACACATATATATATATATATATATATAGGCCTTTAGTACGAGGGATTCATCATTTTAATAGAGTTAGGATTTCTGTTTTCGGCCGTTTGATTGTATTTTCATTAAGAGTATTTCTGTCATTTCACTGACGTGACCTAGATTAAATGATGATCCAACGACTATAACAGAAGTCTTCACTTTATTAAAATGAGGAATTCCTCATTAAAAAGATTTTGTATATTTATATATAGGGTCCAGGTCTTAAGCGGACCTTAAAAAAAGGACCTAAGACGGACTGTGTGAAAAATGAGAATTTCTAAAAAAAAAAGTGAGAAATTTCAGAAGTGAGAAATTTCAAAATGTGAGAAATTCTCATTTTTTTGTGAGAAATTTTCACTTTTTATACATCTCATATTTTAGGTTCATTTTTTAATATCCGTTTAAGATCCGAACTGTATATATAAACTCTTTATGTTATGTAATTCTATTTGCGCATGAAATCGAGTATGCCTGCTATGGTTCTAAATGTGTGTACCAGTTTGGTTCTCACCAGATGTGGGAGTGCGACAGCTTAAACCACATGCCAATAAAAATTCAAAAGGTCCATTATTAATTGTTGAATATTATCCCTGGCTGTACCTTGTGGGCACTATATAGCGGATGTAATTTTTGGAATGAGAATTCCAATTCTGACCGATTCTAATTTGAAAAATACCGATTTTATCAATATAAAGGTAATTTCGAATTCCAAAATTCCTATTTCCGAAAATTCTGAAAAAAAAAAATCGGATTGAATCGGAATAGTTATGGAATTTTCAAAAATTATGAAAAAAAAAATCGGATTGAATCAGAATAGTTCTGGAATTTCCAAAAATTTTGAATTTTTGATCCGAAAATATTCCGAACATTTTCTAATAAATTTCGGGAAAAAATCCGATATATTCTAACTTTTTAATGGTATATGTAAAAATACATATATATAAATATATATATATATATATATATATTTTTATCAAAATGGGGTTTGACTAAAATTTTAAAAACTTTTGTCCTAAAAGCCAATTAACAAAAAATCTACTAATCAAATTTTGAAACAATGATATGCTAATTTTTGCCTAAAATTTTTGAAAATTCAAAACTTTTAAAAAAAAATTCAAATTTTCTAAAAATTACGATATTTCAGAAAATTTGGAATCGGAACATGCAATGCAAATTCTGAAATTTCGGAATTGTTATTGGAAAGGCATTTTACATTCCGAAATTTTTTAATTTATTTTTTCCTAAAGAATCATTTCCAAATTGTTCCATCCGAAATACACCCTTAGAAATATGCGAATATGTGCACTGACGAGAATGTCCACGTGAATTGTGGGACTCACGTATACATACAGAATCCCACTATATTAGTCACTACTCACCCACAATACCTATTTTCATTGGTTGCTGAGTATTCAGTGCCCCCTCATTGTACCCGAATAATTTCTTCCCATTGCCATGTCAATTGAGAAATAGATTTGGGACACAAATGTGCAACCGCAACATTATCAGTGTGTAGAGACACACATATATACTATATTTTTTCTATAACAAATGATTGAATACACACGACTTGGCTGCAGGTTCGCAATTCACAAAGGTACAAGTGGCTGATGCTGCGTGGCCATACTGTCGCCGGAGCATTGATTGTAAGGGTAGTTGCGGCCCCAACCGACCCGCCTATTGTGTCAATGAATTTTGCCAGTGCATTCCTCCCCGTAAAGCCCTTTTTGCTGCTGATGATCAAGAAAACAATGATAAGACCAATGCCAGTCACAATATTAATGGGCGCTTCTGATTTTGTACTAGCTAATGAGTGTAATTTCCAATTCCATACATGTGTTAAATAGAAAATCAATTGAAGTGAAATGTGTTGGAAATTGGAAGGATAGTGCTATGAAATTGATTGAGGCGTGTTACGGTAGAACTGTTCTTAAGAATAATTCTGTCCCCTCGGAGTCAGTGACTCAATGCAGAAAGTTTTGTTGAGAATTTAACACGCGGAACTAAATTCTTCCAAATAAACACACACACACACACACACACACACACATGAGCAGTAATTAAATATGCACACCAAAGAAAAGACACAGATTTCTACGTGGTTCAGCCAAACACCTGCTTACGTCCACACCCTAGAGATTCATTATTTTACTATTGAGTAAAACATGATACAAGTTATATGGATTAAATCCCATAACTCAAATACAAGATTTTTGTACCCTCCTCACTTAATACATCAAAGAGCCTAACACAATTAATCACTGTAACATAAAGAAATCACAGAGATAAAGAAATGTCCATCCCTACCTCACATCCCTATCATTGTGAACAACCCTCACAAAAACCCCAATGATTAATATCTCTCTCATCCTAGACCATGCACCCTCATGAGGGGAGACCCCCGACTTGGTACACCAAGGGCTTCATAAATTCCTATACAACATCCCTATATATAGAGTTTGCAACACATTACTTATTTGACAAGTAGTATAACTATATCACAAAGGAAACCAAATCATAATAAGAATCTAGCCAAATCACAATCTCTAAATTAATGGGATTGACCCACATGTGATATAATCTTAACAATCACCCCCCTCTATCACTTGTGGGAAAACTGCCCAATCATTCTATCATACATGTTCAGTACCCCTTCAACCGGAGCACCCACAAAGTCGACCACTTTACAACCGTTTGACAAACTACAAACACTTCACCATTGGCCATAACCAATATCAAATTGCACATACCTCGAATCCACACGGTCTCAACACCCTCGATTCAAACAATACGACCAATACATGTGCAATTGCCCCGAGTTAATTATACGCATTAACTCCACTAGAGAAGAGCCTCTATCCCTCTTTCTCCCCAACATGATTTCCCCTCACCATCGTCTGAATCGTGAACAAACCATCCACGCGCTTACTTTTATAAGAATTTTTTATCGAGGACTTGGGAGTACAACTCTACCAACCTGACGACACAAACCATCCACACTTCTCTCAACTGCTGTATGTAATTTCAGCAACAATATTAAATTCCTCCGTAACTTTGGGATCAATATCACACTACTCAAATAGCGAACTTGCTCCAAAAATATTTGATCAACGTTCCTACGTGTAGTATCTTAACAATTACCTTGGTCAGATAATTGCGCCTGTGTCTGCCCCCGCCTTCTTGGAACCCATCAAATTATTTTATCCAAAAGCACATACTTACCGTACCCGAAATCTAACAGTCCAAGAGAAATGCCTATATGAGTGGAATGTGAGAACCTCTCCATCATACGCAACCTGCTACAATCACAGTAGCATCAAAATTATTTTTCGACCCTAGATCCCAACCTGCTGTTGTATATATAGGATCTATCACCAAGAAAAAATAAATTTCAATTTGTGCAGGATTTCATAAATCCGCACCCACCAGTGATTCCGCAGCGCCTAAAAACCTTAGGAACCATCTCTGACCCGAATTCCAAATAAAATAGTTAAATCCCGCTAAATACTTGAAATTCCAACAAATCAAAAAACCTTAATTTGTTATACCTTGCACACCGAATTGCTCCCCCATCCAAGGCTTGAAATCCACAAGGTACGCTACAAAGTCATCTTCCATGGCTCATACACTGTCGGCATGCTGCTCCATTGATTTAAATTTTTTTCTTCGTCTTGTGTTATCTTTTAACCACCGTGCTTCTAATCTCCACTGTCACTGTGTGCCTCTGTCACCATGATGTGACCAACCATAGCTCTGATACCACTTGTTGGGAATTTAAAACGCAGAAGCAAATTCCCCCAAATAAACACACATACACGAGCAGTAATTAAATATGCACACAAAAAAAAAGACACACAGATTTCTACGTGATTCAGCCAAACACCTGCCTACGCCCACACCCTAGAGATCCATTATTTTACTATTGAGTAAAACATGGTACAAGTTACATGGATTAAATCCCATAACCCAAATACAAAATCCTTGTACTCTCCTCCAAAGAGCCTGACACAATTAATCACTGTAACATAGAGAAATCACAGAGATAAAGAAACACCCATCCCTACCTCACATCCCTATCATTGTGAACAACTCTCACAAAAAACCCCAATGATTAATATCTCTCTCATCCTAGACCATGCACCCCCACGAGGGGAGATCCCCAACTTGATACACCAAGGACTTCCTAAATTCCTATACAACATCGCTATATATAGAGTTTGCAACACATTACTTATTTGACAAGTAATACAACTCTATCACAAAGGAAACCAAATCACAATAGGAATCTAGCCAAATCACAATCCCTAAATTAATGGGATTGACCCACATGTGATATAATCTTAACAGGTTTCAACATGATGTTCTCTAGGATTCAGCAATCAAATCTTCCAAACGTGCACTCGAATTGAAAGAGTATATGAGCGCTCAGAAGTGCTCCAAAACAGATAAGAGAATTTGCAGAAATATTTTTTTAGAACCAGGGAGTCACAAGAAAGTATTCTAGAGAAGGTGTGTCCTTTTACAACAAATCCAACACTAATATATAAAAAATTATTGTATCCTCCCAACAGCTACAAGAACTAAACACCATTAAACCCAAGAGTTAAATTTGTAACATTTTTAACATGTGCATGAAATGAGTTAAACCAGTTTTAAGAAAACATTTTTAACACATGTGCTTAGCGCTCTAGCTGTCACAAAAAATTTAATATAACGAACAAAATGTGACAGTTCTTCCCATATGCACGAGAGTACAAATCGAGACGCATTCGTGTTCGCAGGAAGCATCCGCGCAAGTCACAATTTTTCTAGCCAAATCGAACGGTCCGAACCCAAGATTTGCATCCCCCCTGCGCGCGCTTGAGATAGCCTTTTCACAACACAAGCTTTTGAGCTTAGGTTTGGGTTTTTGAAATAAAGAGGCCTATGGCCAAAAACATGCTTTTTTAGTTTTATATAAAAATGCCCAAAAAATAAATGTAATAATTAAATAATCCAACAATCCCCCCCCGCCCCTTATTTAAAAAATTCAAACAAATAACAAGGAGTGGAGCAAGAGAACTCAATGCATCAGAATTGGTGCCGTTAGGACTATGAACCAGTCCCTAGGAATATAAGAAGTGATATTACATGAACTTGGTGAAATAACATTTCTATGAACCATAATCCCTTATCGTAAACCAATCGTCATACATCCATATTGATCCCTCAGAATCTGAGCAACTCTAATCGGTGTGTCACCTCTAGGCCCTACGCCTTATCTTGGGTTTTCATAAGTGCTCTAGAAAACTTTTCCAAGTTATCATAGAAAGCACCCCCACTTTCACACTTATTTAAGTCATGAATCCATCAAGTATGTATTGCAATTAAACATACAATCCGAATGATATGAACTATGGAATTCCTTAAGCGTTTAACTCAACCTTTACACATTGCAATTACACTATACACCATAGAAATTGACAACAACATAATCAAGTTATAATGCATCTCAAATCAACCAATGACTTGTTATTACCCATATGAACCTATTTTCTGGGTTCTCCAATTACATAGGTTGGGTTACCATCATTATTTATTTTTGTTATAGGCATAAGCCTCATTCTCCTCGATGTTTCATAAACTAGTATTCTCCCAAGTGGTTTAGTCAGCCAAATTTACTTCTGACCTCACAAACTTAAGAGATTTAACTCCATCTCAAGCAGCTGCCACACAATATTGTGTCTTAGCATGTATGCCTACTCTTTCCATTATAGGCCTTATTCATAGCTCGACCTATTATAGCCTGGCTATCTCAGTGTAAAGGAACCAATGGAACTAGTTTATTCCAAATAGGAATATCTGCTAAGATGCTTTTAAGCCACTCAACCTCAAAACCAAAATTTTCAAGAGCTACAAACTTATATTCCATCATTTACTTAGCTGTGCAAATTTGCTTGGACGACTTTCAAGATACTGCACCTCCACTAAGTGTAAAAATAAATTCACTCATTGAATTCGTCTTATCTGAATCCGAAATCCAATTTGCATCGATCACTGATTTTTGAAATTAATACATACTTTCCTCCCCCAAAATATTTGGCTAAAATCTGGCCTTGAAATAACCAAACTTTAAATTCTTTCAAATTTTGAAGTATGCAATACATTTTTAAAAATAATTATCTCCGGATATACAATATTTTCAAAAATAATTTCGTCACGGGATGATATTCAACTCTAAGTCTCTATAGTACCAAAACATTGGTACTAAACGAGTCATCAAGTAAAACACTTCATTTTCCCTTGAAGAGTATTTTCTTGTAACAAATGTGTTGTTACACATGTGCCTACAAGTACTCAAATTAATTAGCCATCCTCCAAAATTTGTCATGAACTTTACTTCCACATATGTAGCCACAAATGGTTCTTTGGACACATTAGTCTGGGAACGCTTTGATGTTTTTCCAATTCTTGACCAATGAGCTTGATTTGTTTTTCAAAACAAAATAATTTGAAATCATTTTATCTGAAGGAGGTTTTATATCACTTGGCTCAAAAGGAGTCTAAAAAGGTTTGCAAAGAAAATTATTAACTCAAAACCTTTTTCAACCTCTTAAGATTGATCAAGAGAAATACCAGCAGGAGCTCTTGTAATTTTAATCTCTAAAATTACCCTCGCTACATCCAAATCCTTTCATATCAAAATTAAATCTCTATATAAATATGTCATAACACATACTCTATCGTTGTGATATAAACATATGTCACTTTCATTAATTTTGAAACTATTTGAAACAATATTTTAATCAAGATTTTCATTCCCCTAATTGGCTACTAAATTTAAAATCTATATAAGGAGTAAACAAGTATTCACACTTTACTCTTATTAGAATCAATAAAACCCAACTGGTTTATCTTAATAAAATTTCTCCTATAATTCTACATTCAATATAAAATGGTTTTAACATCCATATCATAAATAAATACTCACACATATCAGCAACATCTAATAAATTTTAATATATGTAAAACATGAATAAGTATCCAAAAATTAACATATTTCTTTTAGCTAAAAACCCTTAGCTACTGAAGTAGATTCACAGTTTTCAATTAAAAAAAACCATCAGTTTATTATTATTAGAGTGGGGTACTCTTATTTAAAACAAAACATATATTTTTGTAAAGCTTGCCCAAAATATGTGAATCATCTCAATTGGACCTTGATTGAAAAAATTATCATGTGTCAAAATAATTGGATCAAAAAAGAAAGATATAATTACAATGGTCCTATTACATCGTATAATCTCTCATTCCCCATTTGCAAGTCCATGCATAAACCAATGTTTGTCCGCCTCATATACTACATTATACATTACACAGTATAATATTATACTCATGAGCGAGAGACAAAATCCTCAAGTTTTTCCAATTCCTTTCTTTTTCAAGTATTATTGGCAACAAAAAGTTACAACAACACTTGCAAACAGTGAATTTATCTCAATAGGATTCAACACTCAATTAAAATGATAAACTAATTACCATAAAGAAAAAGAACTCACTAAAAAAGCACCACACACGCATATGGTGTGGCCCTGCTAGCTTTTATCAAAAGAATTTTCCCCTTTTTATATTATCCTTTCCCGCTCTCAGTTTCTGCGAGAGTGAGACTCTTTCTTTGGCTCTTTCTGTTTTTCTTTAAATTTGAAAGCCATCATGAAAAATCTCAAAATTTTGTAGTTATGAATAGGGATGGCAATGGGGCGGGTTTTCCGGGTTCCCCGCCCCGCCCCGCCCCGCCCCTAATAGGTAGGGTATGGGGGGGGGGGGGGGGGGGGTTCAATAGGGTTAGGGGCGGGTATGGGGGTGATTTTTAAAACCCGAGTCGGGTTCGGGTCGGGTTCGGGGGTAGGGTTAAAAAACCCTAACCCGCCCCGATTATACTGAGAAATTACTATTATGCCCTTATATATCAAATATATTATACAAAACCCTTGGAGTATAAATACTCATTTCAAGGGATTGAGCTCATTTTAGGGCACACCACAAAACAGTCCATTGACTGCTCAAGCCTCACGCAGCCGCAAGCTTCCTCCACCGTCGTCCTCTGCCACCAGCCACCGGAGCCGCAAAGCGCTAAAGACTCTGCCGTGAGTAGTTCCCTCGCTCCCTCTCTCTCTCTCTCTCTCCGTTTAGATCTATAGTTTTGACTCTCTCTCTCTCTGTGTCTCTCCTCCACAGGACCGCAGAACCGCCTCCACCGCCATCCTTGTCCACCGTTGAAGCAAGCATCCAAATCTGGTAAAGACTCACCCATATAACAACTACTCTTACTATACAGTTATTTAATTATTTCTACCACTATTATTGAGCATTAAAAAAATCGTAGGTCAAACAGCCATAACTAAGTTGATTTTTTTTTTGAGAAGAAAATATAACTAAGTTGATTTTGGATGAAGATATTGGGAAGTTCCTCATGCATATACATATACATGTATATACCCAGCTGTAAATGTAGACTATGTAGTACCTTTAATAAAAAGACAGGTTGGGAATTTTCATTTTCGTCTCATTTCTGCTACTAGCATTTACAATATTATTTAGCATTTTTATTTATTTTTGAGCTGGCAAATGTGAAATCCCCTGGATACACATTTATGTAGTTAATTGTGTTTTTGCTCTCAATTTAATTTACATATAATTTTTTTTTTTAAAAAATACTAATCCATCCACTGAAATATCAAAATATCAAATTATTAAAAGGAAAACAGAGTAGTTTTAGTTTATTACTATAGAGTAACTCTTTGGGCACATAACTATATTAGTGAATTAGTCTTTATATATGTATCTCTATTCTCTATTTATATTTATATATGTTTTGGGGTTTAACTTTCCCATTAGTAGAAATGTCTGGTTTGGTTTTGCCATTCTAGTTTCTAATCATTTTTGAAATTAAGTACATAGACTTTATGAAAGATAAAATAGACTGATTGAAGTTCTACACTTTAAAAAGAAAACAGAGAAGTAGTTTTAGTTTATTACTATAGAGTAACTCTTTGGGCACATAACTATATTAGACTTTATATATGTATCTCTATTCTCTATTTATATTTATATATGTTTTGGGGTTTAACTTTCCCATTAGTAGAAATGTTTGGTTTGGTTTTGCCATTCTAGTTTCTAATCATTTTTGAAATTAAGTACATAGACTTTATGAAAGATAAAATAGACTGATTGAAGTTCTACACTTCTGTTAGAAATATAAATGGGAATCCATATTTACAAGCACATTTATTAGATGATGCTAAATTTATCAATACTGCTAGATGCAATATGAATCATATGATGTTTACCTTGGTGATATTGATGTTTCTATTTGGGCTTTTCATAGTGGTCTTGAAATTGTGATTCACTTGGTCCTTGGCTGGAAGCTATTTTTTGCTCTTCATTTTACTTTATGTTTGGGTGTGCAATTTATTTTTTGATTGGATCCATGGATTTTTTTTTCGCCTTTCATTTTTGTCTTTTATATATGCCCAAAGGACTACACATATGCATGACCATCAGAAATACTCAATTAAAACTTATGTAATCAAGACTATTCATGTCAGCATACTTGTGTCTCTGTATTACCTTTCAAGTTGTTGGCCTATGGAGTAGGCAAGTTTTAAGGGGTTTTCTAGTTTGGAATTTGATTGAAATTATGTGTTCTTCTTGACTGAAATTGACTAATTTTAAATTTTTTTATTGCAATCATATTGTTTTATTAAGATTGAGACATATACAAATTTAATTTAGGTTGACAATGTCGGATTCACCGGTTGACAGTAGATTTACCCAAAAGTCTGTACCTAACCAAAATTCTGTACCTACCCAAAATTCTGAACCTACCCCATCTTCAACCCCAACTGTTGCCGCGGATTCACCGGTTGCGAGTATGAATAGCGATAGGATAAGGAAGTTGACATCACCGGTTTGGACAAGTTTCAAAAAGATTAAAATCGATGGAGATGATATGGCTATATGTAACAAATGTGAACGAAAACTTAAGGCCAATAGTAAAAATGGGACTAAGCACTTACATGAACACTTAACTAGATGTCCCAAAAGGGATAATCAGGACATTAGACAGACTCTTCTAAGAGCTAATCAAAGATTGAGTGATGGAAAAACCGAGTATCGATCTTTTGTTTTTGATCAAGAATTTTCCCGGAGAGAGCTTGCAAATGCGATAATAGTACATGAATATCCTCTTGCAATTGTCGACCATTCGAGGTTTAAAAGTTTTGCTAGTAGCCTTCAGCCTTTGTTTAAGATGGTTACAAGAAACACAATTAAGAGTGACATACTAAAGATTCATGAAAGTGAGAAAGAGAAAGCTTACAAGTTATTGGAAAGACTCGATAGCAGAATTGCGATCACCACTGACATGTGGACTTCAAATCACAACAAGAAAGGATACATGGCAATTACGGGACATTTCATTGACGAGTCTTGGATCTTGCAAAGTCGCATCTTGAGGTATTAATTTACAAGTATTTTTCAATATTAATTTGTTAAACACAAATTGTTAATATACTAATTAAATTTATTACATATTTTTAGGTTTGTCTATGTTCCTGCTCCTCATAATAAGGAAACTCTATCTGAAGTGCTTATTGATAGTTTTTTAGATTGGAACATAGATAGAAAATTGTCCACAATTACTATGGATAATTGTTCTACCAATGATGCTGTTATTGATGTTTTGTTGGGTAAGCTTGACTCGAGTTCAATTTTGCTTAATGGGAGGGTGTTTCATATGCGTTGTTGTGCACATATTTTAAACTTGATTGTGAAAGATGGTTTGGAAGTGATTGGAGAGGGTATAGAGAGGATACGGGATAGTGTCGTATATTGGACAGCAACACCGGGTAGGATAGAAAAGTTTCACGAAGCAGCCCGTCAATTACGAATTATAGGTCAAAAGAAGTTGTCTCTAGACTGTAAGACTCGTTGGAATTCCACTTACATAATGCTTCAAAATGCTTTAGTTTATAAAGACGTCTTCCCTCGAGTAAAGCAACGTGAGAGAAATTACAATAGTGTGCCGAGGGAAGATGATTGGAGGTTAGCAACAGAAATTTGTGAGAAGTTGAAGATGTTTTATGATGTCACCATGTTGTTCTCTGGCACTACTTACCCTACCACAAATTGCTTTTTTTTTTGCATATATGTGAGATAAGGGTGGCATTGTACAAATGGGTTGAAAATCCAAATTTAATGATTAGTGTGATGGCATCGAAAATGATAGACAAATTTGAGAAGTATTGGGATGTATGTCATACAATTATGGCCATAGCTACTGTCTTGGATCCAAGGTACAAATTGAAGTTGGTGGAGTTCTACTATAATTCTATTTATGGTGATACAGCTTCTAGGGAAATTGAGACAGTTCACCGATGTTGTTATGATTTGTTGCATGACTACCAAAGGAAGTTCAAAACTAATGATGCTCCTTTTGTTGGTGAAGCTTCATGTGATAGTGATCCATCGACTAACATTGTTGCAAAAGAAGCAGTAGACAAATTTTATAACTATGTGATTGAGAGCTCGACCACTAAGAACGTGAGGTCTGAATTTGATTTTTACTTGGAGGAAGATCCGTATAGGGCAGATAATTTTGATATCTTGAATTGGTGGAAGGCAAATGCGCTCAGGTATCCTACTTTACAAAGGATTGCTCGAGACATTTTAGCTATCCCTGTTTCGACTGTTGCATCAGAGTCTGCCTTTAGTACAAGTGGTAGATTGATTAGTCCTCATCGTAGTAGGCTACATCCATCTACCGTAGAGGCATTGATGTGTAGCCAAAGTTGGATGTGGGCTGAGTCACAAGGTAATTAACTCATTTTTTTTTACATGTTTCTATATTCTATTGATTTTGACACTTGTATAATATCTTATTTTTATTTGTGTAGCTACTTGTTCCACATCAAAGGCATCATGTCCCCCTACAATTTGTGATGACAATGAACCTCAAGAAGATGTTGTGTTGGTTAACTTGGTTTAAGTCAAGTTTGTGGTAATTAACTCATGTTCCCCTTCAATTGATTTATCATGTGTTAATAAAGCAAAACATAACTTATTGTGTTTTATTTTTTAGGTTTTTATGTTCGTGGCTTGGTGCAAGTGTTGATGTTTACTATGGACGTGGAAGTGCTCTTTTGCCACTTTTTATTATATTTGTATTGTGTTTGTGTTATGTTGTTCAATTGGGTATTTTGATGTTATGAATGTTGTTTCTTTTTATTTTATGAACTTATGTATTTTATTAATTATGTTGTTCGAGTGTGGATTGCATAGTTTGTATTATTAATAATCTTGTGGTTTGTTGAATCTTTGAATTTTTTAGGTTTTTTGTGTTTAATTATTGTGTTTAAATTTTTAGATTTTTTTGTATTTTTTATTTTTTCCCGGAAGATACTTCATTCAATTGATTTAATTTTTCCTGAATCTTTGCATTATTAATAATCATGTGTATAAATTTTGAATGTTGAATGTGTATTAATAACATAGCCATCCAAAGCAGCAAACACGATTCTTTGATTATCCATTGCTTAATAATCATGTGTATTAATAATCATCTTTGATTTAATTTTTCCTGAATGTTGAATGTATAATTTTTTTTCCTTTTGTTGACAAAAATCAACAAAAAAGTGATTGGGTAACTTAAAAAAGGGGTAGTACATTTAAAAAAAAAAGGGTAGAATGCATTTTAAAAAGTTGAACTTAACCGGGGCGGGGCGGGGCGGGGCGGGGCGGGGCGGGGCAACCCGAGAGCGGGGCGGGGTCGTGATCGGGAAGAGAGGCTAGGCGGGGCGGGGCGGGGCGGGGGCGGGGGGAGTGTCCAGTGAAGCGGGGCCCCCATACCCCGCCCCGTTGCCACCCCTAGTTATGAAAGAGGTAGATGACAATGAGATCTACAAAGGGGTCAAAAGTCTTTTATATAGAAGGAAAGCAAGACAAAAAATCATATATAATATACACGTAGCTATATATAACTTCTTGACCCAACATTGCATGTGACCTTTGAAAGGTTACATTAACTATTTTTAACAAAAGAATAGGCAACTGATAAAACTAATACACAGCTTAGCATGTAAACGTTGGGCATTAGTACATATCATTAAATGCTTTAACCGTTTGCCATATAAGTCCATTGCCAGTCATCACGTTAGAAATGTGGATTTTGTATGGGTCCTTTAGATTTCAGTCCTTTATTGTATCAGTATCTAGAAATTGATCCATTTTATAAATTAACTTAAAAATTAGTCCCTCACCTATTTTGAGGACCAAACTACCCCTACTCCCATAAATTAGGTTTTGAAATTCAAAACCCAAATTTATTATTTTATATATATAGAAAGAGAGAGAATTAAAAGAGGAAATTTAATAATTACCCCAAACTCCCATAAATCATGGTTTTAAATTCAAAAACCTGATTTGTTATACACACACATATATATATATATATATATATATATAAAGAGAGAGATAATTAACAAATAAATTTCTTACCAAATAAAATAAATTTCTCACCAATTTTCTCTATAACAGTGAGAAATTTCTCACCATTTTGAAATTCAAAACCCATAAAATACATATATATATATATCTTATAAAAATATCAAAAAGATAGAAACTCAAAAAGATAAAGACATGTTATATACTTACGATCTAAACTGCAATGCAGTCAACACATCATGATCTAACAAAAAAAAAACGGCAAATAATCAAATTTTGGTGAGAGAAATTGACTTTTTGGTGAGAGAGGGAGGAAAAAAAAAGTGAGAAATTTCTCACTTTTTGGTAAGAAATTCTTGGTTCTAGTACTTTGATTACAAATTTCTCACTTGAAAAAAAAAAAAAAATCCTCACCTTCAAACCTGAAAATGTAAACAAAGTTGTGAAATTTTACAAAAAAAAAATGTTGTGAAATTTCACAAACAATCAAAACCCACTTTAAAAAACCAACTACAACAAGTCATCAAACTCAAATCTCACCAACAAAAAAAAAATTTAATCTTTAGGAGAGGAGAGGAGAGGAGAGGAGAAAGAGATATAACTGCAACCCTGGATTTAACATTTCCAACCATTTTTTCAACTCTCAAACTCTTCCATGACAGTGGGCCCAAACTCTTCCCTCTGAATCTCTGATCTTCTCACCCCAAATTCCACTGTCTATTCTTCTGCTAACTTGCGCTGGATGCACGTTGGCCTTCATGGAGGCACTGCAAGAGTCCATTGCTATATTTTTCAATTCTAGCACTAAACCAGATGAAATTCACCAAAGATGTCTTGAAAAAATTTAAAGCCTACAATGCAAAATCACAAAGAATATAAAACTTTTTAAAAACTCAAATCATATGGAAACAAAACTACTTTTTTTAGAAGACTTGCCACCCAGATAAAAAAAAAACTAAAAATAAAAAACCAAACCTAACCTAACGTGAGATGAGAGAAAACAGATCAGAAAAAAAAAAAAAAACTGGAGAGAGAGAGAGATCGTGAGATGAGAGAGATAGAGTGGGATAAGGATGGAGAGAGGGATATAAATGCATTTAATTACCCTCATCAATTTGAAATTTCTAATTTTAAGTTGATGATACATATATGTATATATATATCTAATGATGAGGGCAATCTTGTCCATAAAAAATACACAGATTTGAGGGAAAGGACTAATTCCTATATTTTTTTTAATAATTAAGGATGAATTTAAGAGTTTAAAAAGTCAAATACACCAAATCTTTCTTTGACCCATTACGAGGGGCTAAATCTTATATTTCTAATTTTGTATAGTCACATAAAATGATGATTAAAAACAAACATTAACTCCACAACAATATTAAAATATTATTAATTTTTATTAAAATAATAATTCAACAATTTAGCCAAGCAAATTTAGGAAAAATTGCTCAAACCCACTAATTCAACATTCTAGCCAAGCCCTACTATTTGACCTCTCCACAATTCATGGGTAAGTCTGTTTTTTCATGTTCATCCGAATACATATATACATGTAGACACATCAATACATTAACATAAGTAGATAAATAATTAGATATTGCAAATCATACGCATACAATACTTAAATCTACACATACCTACGTACATATATTGATAAGTACGAATTTCAAAACACAAATTTGTTTTCAATCATTTTTAAGCTAGCATGCAACCAGACACAAGAATTGGATGTGATAGAACAAATAAGTTCCAATTTACATGAATCAAATGTTCAACTCAGTTGATGCCAAGTACCAACACTAACGACAAAACAAACGTGGAAAGGCTCCACTTAATTAATTAATTTATTGATTTAACAACTGTCTAAAGTTCATGTGAACAATAAATCATTTTCAGATTAAGAACCAATTTCTTAGTAAATAGAAAAATAGCAATTTCTATGTCTAGATCTTAAAGTGAATATCCTCAAATTAAAAGGTTGATGAGGTATGGGGACGTAGAGGATGATCCAAAATTCATGGCAGAAAAAAAATTCTTAAAGTTGTTGGAATAGTAAATAAAATTGGAACAGAATTACCGGATTGATAGCACCTATATGACAAATCTTGGGTTGAGTCGCAGACTAGCTAATCATAGTAGCATCCATTATTGTTCTTAAGATTGTTGGAAATAGTGCTATGAAATTGAATGAGGCGTGCTATGCTAGCACTATCCTTAAGAACAATTCTGTCCCCTCGGAGTTAGTGACTCGATGTAGAAGGTTTCAACATAGCGCTATGTTCTCCAGGATTCAACAATCAAATCTTCAAAATGTGCACTCGAATTGGAAGAATATATGAGCGCTCAGAATTGCTCCAAAACAGATAAGAGAATTTGCAGAAATATTTTTTTAGAACCAGGGAGTCACAAGAAAGTATTCTAGCAGAAGGTGTGTCCTTTTACAACAAATCCAACACTAATATACAGAAAATTATTGTAGCCTCCCAACAGCCACAAGAATTAAACACCATTAAACCCAAGAGTTAAATTTGTAACATTTTTAACATGTGCATGAAATGAGTTAAACCAGTTTTAAGAAAACATTTTTAACACATGTGCTTACCTCTCTAACTGTCACAACAAATTTAATACAAGGAACAAAAAAATGTGACAGTTCCTCCCATATGCACGAGAGTACAAATCGAGACGCATTAGTGTTCACAGGAATCATCCGCGCAAGTCACAATTTTTCTAGCCAAATTAGACGGTCCGAACCTATGATTTGCACCCCCCTGCGTGTGGGTGAGAGAGCCTTTTCCACAACATAAACTTTTTAGCTTAGGTTTGAGTTTTTGAAATAAAGAGGCACATGGCCTAAAACATACTTTGTTTAGTTTTACTATATAAAAAGGCCCAAAAAATAAATGTAATATTCCATTTAAATAAATAACCCCTAAATAATCTAACAAAATGACCTAAATTAAGATACTTTCATAGTTTTGTCAACCATGAAATATAATTTTTTTATCTTATAAGGAAATTAAATTAGTTTTATTTTTTTTTTTCTTTCTTTCTTTTTTATAATGTCTCTTCATCGTCAAAGATTTAATTCCTTCCACTATTTATGTGTGGGTATAGAGAGAGAGAGAGAGGGAGAGAGAAGAGTTCATGTTTCATTCTCTGCACAAATGAGGATAAAGTTGTAATTTTAACTGCAGCGCCTATAGGCCTGGTTTGGTGCAGCATAATCAGAAAGATTATAGCTAGCTTAATTTTTAGCTTTTCAAAAAACCTCCAACTCAGTTTCAATAAGTTCACTTTTGGGTCTTGGAATTAGTTGAGAAAAGATAAATGTTTTGAATCAATAAGCCACACTAAACTCATCGATTCAGATTTTTCTAAGTTATAATTTACGACTTATGCTGCACCAAACGACAGCACTGTAAGTTTTTATTTTTTTATTTTGGAACAGCAAGATTGTTTTATAAGGACCAAACAGGTCACTGATACAATACACCAAATTCAGCCCATACAACAAGCTAGAGCCCCTAAAACTGATAGAAAGAGAACACGAAAACTAGCCCAGTATCACAAATTGATAATAGAAAAAGCAAACCAACAACCAAAAACATAAAGTGAGGGCAAAATTAGTTGAAGCAGAATCAAATTAAGCAGCTTCTGAATTTCTGAGCATCAGAACCGGAAAAAAACAGTCATATGCGTACATGTCCGATCCAAGTCGATGCGTCCCCACACTTTGATTTAAGCAAAGACTAACAGCAATTCAGCAGCAAAAACAGCAGTAGCCAATAAAGCGGACAGCCCTTAACAGCCCACCACCATAAGCACCATTGGTAACTCGGCAAAACAATTAGCCAAATTGTTTTAAGGTGACCCAGCAAAAACAATGACCCATCATAGCTTCTGTCGGGTGTTTTTTGCTCAACAAATCAGATTCAATTGCAACGATCAGTCAATCAATAACAACAGAGAGCTACAATAAGTCTCAACAGAAATGACAGCATCCTGTTCCGATCAGGCCACACCATGGAAGAGCATGTCTCAAAGCTAGACCAACAAAAGTATGAAAATAAACCCAGCAGCCAAAAATCCACACCAACTCGATCCATGCCCTGTTGAAAATCAGTGCAAGTACAGCACCCCACTGGTTCTTTGTAAAGATTTTAGCCCATTACACTTAGAAACCATAGCATACTGTGCTCATATCTCAACGCCTAAAACACAAAATGGATCCTAACCTTCACCAAGAAACAGCATTCGGATTACTTGAAGCAGCTTCTAAATTTCTAAAGCATCAGAACCGCAATAAACAGTCAAAAGCAAATCCGCAGCAGAACCCCTCCAATAAGAATCAAAGAACCAAGAAAAAAGTCAAGGTCATCAAGCATACACGTTCGATCCAAACCGATGCATCCCCAAACTTTGATTTAAAAAGAATTAATCATCAAGAAATCGATCAACATCAAAGAGCAAGCAGCAACCCACCAAAGCAAACAGGATCGTCCCAGCACAACACAAGAGAAATCAACCCAAACACAGCACCACAAGAGAATAAAAGAACACCACACGGACCAAAACCAAAGGCACCACCCGACCAACGAGGAAAAGACAACACACACTCCCTCCAAAAAAAGACACTCACACCCACTCGACAAAGGGACACCAAGATTTATTTTTCTCAACAACACAACAGATTTCAAAACAAAGGAAAAAAACAAGCCCAAAGATGAAGCACTCAAAAGGACCCCCCAAATAACCTCGACTACACCTAAAGCAACAAACCAAAACCCAACAGAGCAACAACCAGTTAGACTCACGCACTACAAGCTATACAACAGCTCAAAACCAAGACCAGAAACAATACTTCATATCAGAATTAAAACAAGAGAAACACCAGTTATAACAAGAGAAAAACCAGCTCAACACCACCTATAAAAAACTCCCAAATTCGGCCTAAACCTGAACAATTCAGAGAGGAAACATAAAAGCTTCGAGCCGTCCGAAATAGGAAAACAAAATCAAAACCACAGGAAAAAGCAGCAGGAAGAGCAGCTGAAACTTTGACTTCAAAAAATTCCCGCAGAGCCACACTCAAGGCAAAGCACATCAACCAGCACACTAATTGTCGCATCACACCCAGCGAAAAGCTTTCCAAGGTCTCAGCACCAAAGCTACATAGGCTTCGATGGGTATGATCCAGAGAGAAACCTACTGCAAAAACACAAAGGGCATCCAGACTAGTAAAGGAGCAACACTACAAGGAGGCAGCGAAATCACCATGACGAAATCACTGATGATCCTCCAAGCCAAAAGGATTAATGCTAAAAGAGCCGAAATTAAACCAGAATTATAGACTTCCAGCTTAAGGACAATTTGTAGACCATGAAAAGCGAATAAAGCCAGATTTGGTCCTATAGAACCAGCTTTCCTTTATTCTGAGATCAGAAACCACCTGAATTACATATGCTAAAGCAGAAAGCAGGCTTCAAAAAACATCAACACATCTCCAATATTGAAGGATCCTAAAAAACAGCATCTCTATCCGCATCTGAAGACTCCATAATGAAGACATCTAATGTCAAGGTAGTAGCCAATTAACAAGTTCCGCAGCGTTTATGCCTTTCGAAGTCAACTCAAACCACAAACCAAATCCGATCCTGAAAGAGAGAAGAAGGAAGAGAACATCCCAGCGCACACACCCAGCACCACAAGGGAATAAACAGACACCACAAAGCCCAAAACTAATGATACTACCCAACCGCTGAGAGGACACCAAAACACACAACCTCGAAAGAAAACCCACTCACATACACCCACCCGACAGAGAGACACCACAATAAACACGCACCCTCAAGAGAAACACAAACAAATCCCCGCACCCAAGAGGCAGACCCAAAACACATCCTATCAACACCACCCCCACGAAAAAAGGAACTCCCCCCCTCCTCCCTCCCCCCCCCCTCCCCCCCCTCCCCCCTTCCCCCAAAAGAAACACTCACCACCAAAACCTCAGCATTCTTTAAAAAACACTCTCCACTGTCTTACCGCCAGGCTTTGAAAAATCTGTGACAAGTTACCCCTTTCTTGGCCAAACTGTATGCAAAAGCATTTCCTTCCCTAAAGACGTTAACAAGAGAAACTGTTCCAATCTTTACCAAGCACAAATCAATATCAACAAAAGAGTTCCAAAGTTTCCAGGGCCTCAGTTCCTGCTTTTTAACCCATGCCACCGCCACCCTTGAATCTGATTCAATAATTAGGTCCTTTTTGCCCACCCAACCTGCTTCTATAAAACAACAAAGAGCATTCCGAATAGCTTCAAGTTCGGCAACGTTCGAATCCAAAATTCCCAATGGACCATAAAAAAGTGCAAACACTTCACCCTTCTCATCCCTTAGCACACCCCCACACCCCGCCAAGCCAGGCTTGCCCCATGCCGATCCGTCCACATTAAATTTCAAAGAGCCTAGAGGAGGAGCCTCCCAACTCACTACTGCCCTTAAATTGGCTGAATTCAGAAGTTTCCCACTTTTTAATTTAATAGGGTCCTCACACCAATCATGAAAAGAATAGCCAAAGTCAGTTTCAAGAGCCTGAACCCAGTGAAAGGATCTGAGTTTAATAATCTCAAATAATTGCTCAACAGACCACACTTTACCTTTAAAGCACACGTCATTCCTGGCCAACCAAATGGACCATAAACCTGCACAACAGACAGTTTTCCACCAAGTGCTAAGTTGAGAAGAGAGTGGAAATCCCTCCCATTGGGTCACAAAAGCATCAATAGAAAAATCACAGCACCAAGCCAAATCCCACCAATTCCACACCAAACACCAAACTTCCCAAACCCACTTACATTGAAGCAAAAGATGGTTGTGATCTTCTTCAGTTGCTTTGCACCAAGAGCACATCAGATCTGAATGTTCAAAGTGTACTCCCTTATTAGAAAGAAATACCTTTGTCGAGATTCTCCCTTGAGCTGCAAGCCAAATAAACCCAATAACCTTAGATGGAGCTCTACACTTCCATAATGAGGTAGCCCAGTTGCAGCTAAGATTGTTATCGGCTGCCTCAATAAATTTAAAACATTTATTGACGGAAAACTGACCATTATCTGCGTGGATCCATATCAATTTATCTTCAATATCGCTCCTCAATGAGAAAGGGCTAATAGCATCAGCAAGTCTCTCCCTGTCGTTTTCTTCCCATTGCCAAAGCCTTCTTCGAAAAGCTAAATTCCCATTTGACAAAACCTCCCAAACCGTAGCATCTTTTAATTGCAATAATGAGAAAAGACGTTGGAAAGATTCTTGAAGAGGCTTATCATTACACCAGCAATCTTTCCAGAAACTAATAGATTTTCCATTACCCAAAGCCCATCTAAAACCTTTCGAGTCAATGCACTGGTTGATTCCATTTGTAACACTTAACTTCAAAATATCAGCCCAAACTTTTGAGAAACATTGAGAATTAGAAGAGGAGAAGCGCCATTCATTATGATCAAGGTTATATTTTTCACAAATCAACCTCCTCCAGAGAGCTGACTTTTCCTTACCAAATCTCCACCACCATTTGGCTAAAAGGGCTGAATTTAACGACTTTAATGGGGTCACTCCTAACCCACCTGCTTCCTTTCTAGAACAAACCCTTTGCCACTTGACTTTGCTGATCCATTTGGCTTTGTCTCCACCCCCCCAAAGGAAAGCTCGCCTGATCTTGTCCAATTTATTAATGACACCAGTTGGCATCCTGAAAATGGACATAAAATAGACAGGTAAATTTGACATTGCGGTTTTAATCAACGTCAACCGACCACCAAATGAAAGAAACTTCCTTTTCCACCCTGATAACTTTCTTTGGAACTTTTCAACAATAGAATCCCATGTCTTTATTCTTGCTGGGTTAGCTCCGAGTGGTATCCCTAGATAAGAGAAGGGTAAAGAACCATGCCTACAACCGAAAAAGCAAGCCAAATCCTGAAGATCGTTTGATGCTTCACCAACCGAATATAAACAGCTTTTATTGTAGTTGATCTTCAGACCAGAAATGAGCTCAAACAAGATTAAGATCCTTCTAATAACTCGAAGCATATTTTTCCCCCTCTTGCAAAAAATAATCGTATCATCCGCGAATTGGAGATGGGAAAGAAAAAAACCCCCATTGCCAACCCCTATTCCTTTTAGTAAGCCCATACTTTCTGCTTTTGAAAGAAAAAGATGGAGCACCTCAGCCACAACAAGGAAAAGAAAAGGGGAAAGAGGGTCCCCTTGACGTAATCCCCGATGCATACAAAATTCTGAAGTAGGACTCCCGTTTACCAAAACTGAGACTTTTGATTTAGTAATACACTCACGAATCCAACCACACCATCTTGTGCCGAACCCCATCTTATTCAAAAGAAGAAGAAGGAACTCCCAGTTTACAAAGTCGTATGCCTTTTCAAAGTCAAGCTTTAAAATCAGGCCATCCTTCTTCTTCCTCTTAATTTCATCAATCACCTCATTAGCCATCAATATTCCATCCGTTATCTGTCTCCCTCCCACGAAAGCAGACTGACAATTGCTAATGACCTTCCCAATGACCCTTTTCAACCTTAAACAAAGAACCTTTGAAAAAATCTTATACAACGATGTGATGAGGCTAATCGGTCTGAAATCTTTAAGATCAACTGGACAATTGGTCTTAGGAATCAAGGTGATAAAAGATGAGTGGATTCCAATTGGCAAAGATCCCCTGTCAAAGAAATTTTTAAAACATTGGAAAATTTCATAACTCAGCACACCCCAGAATTTTTTTATAAAAACAAAGTTAAAACCATCAGGGCCTGGAGATTTTGACCCATCACAACTCCACACAGCTTCTCTAATTTCTTCCACCGTAAATGGAGACTCGAGCATATCAGCCTCGTCCTCAGATAAAGATTTAAACTCCAACCCCTCCAAAGATGGTTCCAACCATACAGAAGCTTTGAAAATATTTTCATAAAATCGCACCACACCCTCCTTAACTTCCTTCGGATCCGAGGTCCAAACTCCATTGATAGAAATTCCTTTCAAGGCATTCCTAGCTGCTCTGACCTTGGAAATATTATGAAAAAAATGTGTGTTATTATCTCCCTCTTTTAACCATCTAATACTAGATTTTTGACGCCATACACATTCTTTATCTCTATAAAGCTTCCAAATATCTTGAACCAATGCATTTCTCTCAGCGATTTCCTCTGATGAGAGGTCTCTATAGTTGCCGGTAAGATCAAATTTCTCCACAAAGCCTTCAGCTTGCTCAATCTTTTGGTCGATTGATCCGAAAACTTCATGATTCCAACCCTTTATCTTGCCTTTCAATGCCTTAAGTTTTCCGGCTAAGTTGAGAGGAACATCACTATTACTATCAAACTTCGACCAGCTTGTTTTGACAAAATTAGAGAACATGGGATGCTTAAGCCAAACATCAAGAAATCTGAATGGTTTAGGGCCCCAATCTATCTCATCAGAAGCAAGTAGGATAGGACTATGGTCTGATAGCACCCTTCTCAGCCCTCTTTGTGAAAGATTCGGAAAATTCTGCAACCACTCCACTGAAACTAAGAATCTGTCAAGTCTACTCCTTCTTGATCCTGGGCCATACCAAGTAAACTTCCTACCGCTCAAAGGTAAGTCCAGTAGCTCACCATTTTGAATAAACGAATTAAAAGAATCTGAACCCCTACCAACAGAGCTGCACCCTTTTCTTTCTTCTGAAGAGCGAATTGAATTGAAGTCCCCCGCAAAACACCATGAAATCGGTAGAGACAATTTTAAATTCAACAAAGTCTCCCACAATCTTTTCTTATCCCTTTCAGAAATAGGAGCATAAACATTGACTATTGCACACCTAACATTATCTCCAACCCATCGACCCCAAACACAAATCCAATTATCAGTTGATAAATTTCCTTCAGACACAAAAGCTTCCTTATTCCAAATTATACCCAAGCCTCCCGATAGACCCACCGCATGCGAGACTACGAGTTCGAAATCATATGAGTCCCACACCGATCGACCTTTTAGCCTATCAAAATTCTGAATTTTGGTTTCTTGGAATAACACCATGTCAACCTTGTTATGAGCAATTACTTTCCGAAAGGCCTTGCACCTCTCGGATTTCCCCAGACCCCTTACATTCCATGAAAGAATCTTCATATCAACGAACTAAAAAACTCCTCAAGCAAGAAGAAACCTATATGCTAGGCTCCTCTTCCGAAACTTCCAATTGTTCATTTCCCAAGTTGTGATCAACAAGGATAGAGACAATATTCCGAGAGACCGCGCCATCATCGCCTTTAAGCTTAATACCCAAGCCAATACCCATATTGATAACTGCTTCTGCTTCTTTCATCAGCAACGAGTTTCTACAATCAAAGTCCCCGTCTTTTATTTAAAATTGTTCTTTTTTTAATTTTGCAAGTTAAACTATTAATTAAATGGACTCTTTATGTCAAGTTTTTAGATAAAAAGCATTTTGTCCCTTCAAATTAATCACGCTTTTACAATTCATGCCCCAAACTTTAAAAAGTTCTAATGTCCCCTCTGAACAATCTTTAGGGTTGCAATATATGTCCCTCCTGAACTTCAAAAAGTTGAAATCCCTCCTGAACTATCGTCCGTGTTACAATGTTCCCCCTGAACTATCTTTCGTATTGCAATATCAATCATGTCATCACATTCTGTTAATAAATGTGATGAAATTTGCTCGTATGAGATGCACATGCTAAATTTCAAAGCATTTATGACTTTTTACCACCCCCTTCTAAATTAACAATTATAAAAATCATAAAAACTCAAACTTTTTCTTGCTACAAGCACAAAAAATTAACAGATTAAAGACAATGGCAGCCCAATAAAATTAACTAAGTTTTATGATTTTTATGACAGTTATGATTGTTAATTTAGAAGCAAAATGTGAAATGTCATAAATGCCCTTGAAATTTGGCATGTTCGTTTCACATGAGCAAATTCCATTACATTTCTTGACAAAATGTGATGGCAGGAGCAACATGAAAGATAGTTCAGAGGGAGAATTGCAATACAGACAATAGTTCAGGAGGGACATTTTAGCTTTTTGAAGTTCAGAGGGGACATTGCAACCCTAAATTAGATAGTTCAGGCGGGATATTATAACTTTTTAAAATTCAGGGTACGAATTACAAAAGCGTGTATAGTTTGAGGGGGCAAAATACTTTTTACCCCAAGTTTTTTTATTAACACTAAAATAAAGAAGGAGAGAGAGAGAGAGAGAGAGAGAGAGAGAGAGAGAGAGAGAGGTTTTGTCAAAAGTAAGAGAAGAGGGAAGGAGAGAACCCCAATAAAAAAGGGTCCATTGGCTATAAGTCCAAAATTTAGAACTTGTTTGTCCAAAGGTCATTGTCCAAAACAGTTTTATTAAAAGGTTCTCTATCTTTATTTTTTTTTGGGTCCTTAATACCACTCAATTAAAAAATGATATCAAGAAACATATCCCTTAAATATCTCTTTATCAAATTCAAAATTTTAAGACTTGTAACTCAATCTTCTTCTTCATTTTTCAATTTCGTAACCCGTTCTTATTCACCTTCATTGCAGAAAAAAATAGCAGAGCATCTATGTAAACTTTGTTGATGAAACAAAGTATTCAAAATGCTAATTTGTCTAAAAAACTGATTGAGAAAATCCACAAAGTGTTCAAAATGTGAAAAATTGTTTGAGAAATTTCACAATGTGATTAAAAATGTTGTGTTTCCATAAAATTGTTTGAGAATTTTCACAAAGTGTTCAAAATGTTGAATTTTCATAAAACTATTTGAGAAATTTCACAATGTGTTTAAATTAAAATATACTGTGTTTTCCAAAAAAGTGATTGAAAAATTTCACAAAGTGTTCAAAATGTTGATTCCCCCCCCCCCCCCCCCCCCCCCCCCCCCCCCCAAAAAAAAAAAGTTATTCACAAGGTGTTTAAAAATGCTCTATTTTCCAAAAAATTGTTTGAGGAAATTCACAAATTGTTCAGAAATGCTAATTTTTCTAGAAAATTGTTTGAAAATTTTCAAAAAAAATACGTTTTGAGATTTCCATAAACGAAGTTTTGGGAAAATTAACAAACTACTACCTTAATAAATTTGAAAAGACGATCAAACATGACGAAAAGAAAAAACCCACGCACATGTCCATATGTGGGTGTAGAACACATAGTAATACATACACGCATGTGTACATGTGTGTCCCTGTATATATGCATATATGCATATTTTCTGAGAAGGCTAAACCAAATAAAAACATCAAACATGCCAATGTAATTAAAATGATTGTAAATTTGTCATTAGAGATTGAGCTTTCAATTTCTATGTCTTGAATCTATCTACATCTCTCTATGTATTATATATATATGCATACAAGTGTGTGTGTGTGTGTGTGTGAGAGAGAGAGAGAGAGAGAGAGAGAGAGAGAGAGAGAGAGAGATTTATTATCGATAAGAGTATTTTGGAGATAAGGGTATTGGAGAAGAAATGGATTATATATATATGTATGGAGTAATACTTGGGGCACACACAAAGACACAATTTTTGGGACACAAACCAAGAGATGTGTCTATCTCTCTCCTGTGTCACTGTGGGGTTCAGTGACATCACAGGAGAGAGAGAGAGAGAGAGAGAGAGAGAGAGAGAGAGAGAGAGAGAGAGAGAGAGATATCTCTTGGGTTGTGTCCCAAAAGTTGTGTCTTTGGGTTAGGGACATGCTCTCAAGTACACTGGGCGAGTGTATTGAGCTTTTAAGCGTAAAAAATTCACGGGTTAGTGGGATGGGGTGCAGGTGAGTGGGGCGGCCCACGAATTTTTTTAAACTTAAAAGCTCAATGCACTCGTTAAGTGCACTTACCAAGGCACTGAAAAGCATTTTCCTGTATGTATATATATAAGAGTATTTTAAATTGACAATTAAATTAAATTTGACTTATCAAATAAAAAGAGTAATTTAAGAGACTGATATAATATCTAAAAGGAGTTGTGTAGAATAAGAGGCCTTCTACTATCACTAGGTCTTCACTATTAAGGGCCTTTAAGCAAATAATTTTTGGTCCTACAGTTCAGTCATGTCACCAATCTAAATGGATATATACAATAGTTAGAACTGAAGAATACTCAACTATTCAATGACTAATTGTAGGCACATTTTAAATTCACATTAAATTTGACACTCAACTTTAAATATATATATTCTGTGCTGTATAAGTAGTGTACAGAAAAGTGTGAAAAATTCACACAGCATAAGGTACATGTATTTAAATCATAAAATGTTAAATTATGTGAATTTCAAAGTGTGCCTAGCATTACTCGTGTTGAATTGCTTGAAGGTGAATGCATGAACAATCTGCTTTCTATACGGGATTCTACCATCCTTCTCATATAAATATTTAACTCCATGACAAAATGATAAAATTTCCTAACTATGTATATACAATAAGAAAGAAGATTTCGCATTCCCAATTAAATATATGCATGGTCAATGTTCCATTGCAATCCGATAAAAATGAGGGAAAAAATATCTACTGCAATCTAAGTTCAGAAGTAATGAAAATCCCATTCTTGCAACAAAAAGATTTGAGTAATGCTAGAGTCAAAGGAAAAAGTAAAAGGGGTGTGCAAAATGGGACAGTATTTGGGTGCTTTTCTCTTAGTGCTTTTCGTGTTATTCTCCCTCACAGAAGTGGGAGCTACTAAGTCCCACTTTTAGTTCCCACTTTTGTGAGAGTACTAGGTTCCACTTCCGTGAGAGAGAAGAGCACGAAAAATACTGAGTGAAAAGTACCAAAATGCTGTCTGTAACGACCCTGGTGCTGTGGACGGGCTGCTGTAGGTGCCTTTGTGGCTGCAGTAAGTGCTGGCAGGCTACACACTATGGGAAGTTCGTCCCACATCGCCTGGGTGTGGAAAAGTAATGTGCTATATATGTGTGGTTTCAAGTCTCCCTAATAAGAGGCCTTTTGGGTAGTGGCCCAAGAACAAATCCGTACAGGTTTGAGCCCAAAGCGGACAATATCTTACTGAGCGATACTTGGGTCGTGACAATGTCCGTGCTACATGTCCCTACACATTACTTTATACACCCATGCACTTTCTATCACACCACTTAAAAATAAAAATATATTGTCTCCTTTCTACCCCTTTCCTTCTTTCCGAAATTGGCCCAACTAAGAAAAAAAAGAAAAAAAACTCAAGTATTCTCTTCAAATTTTTTCTTTTTAAAATATTAAATATATATGTACAAGTTTTCTCTCTACAACTCCTTTTCTATCTTCTTCCGTTCTTCAAATCCATCATCTGCCTCATCATTCTCTTCGATCCTCTACATTGTCTTCCTATATATATATATATTTTGGGCAATGCTATAGTGAGCAGCTTCTCATATAAGAAGGTGGGTTTAAACCGTTGGATGAGCATCTAACCATAAGAGCTTCTCATATAAGAATGCGGGTTTAAACTGTTGGATGAGCATCTAACCATAAGATTCTCAGGAATATAGAGATGCATTTATTACTAGATGCTCATCCAACGGTTAAAACATGTCTTCTCATATGAGAAGCTATTCACAATAGCTTACCTTTTTTTTTTCCTTTACTTTTGTTAGATTTGAACCTTTCCTTCTTTTTATTTTATTGAAAAGTAGTCATCTTTGCATTAGTTCCTTTGCTTGTTCTATCTCTCTTCAGAGTTTAGCCAACCAGACTCAACATCCTTGTGATGTAATGACGGCCACAATTACCCAAACGAATTGGAGTGTGTTTGGCGTCAGAAATCGCGTGTTAGATGGCTTAAAGAAGGGGATAATAACACTCGGTTCTTTCATTGCGTGTCAAAGCTGAGAGCTTCGTGTAATGCGCTAAGAGGTGTCAAAGTGGGAAGTAGATGGATTTCTGATCCCGAGGATGTTAAAGTTGAGGCGGTAAAATATTTTAAATAGATCTTTAGATCTGTTGATCGTGTTAAACCACTGATGGAGCGGCTCTCCTTCAAAACCATATCTATTGAAGAAGCCTTTTATATGGAAAGAGAATTCTCGGAAGAAGAAGTTAAGAAAGCAGTGTGGTGTTGTGATGGGTCAAAAGCCCCGGGACCGGATGGTTTCAATTTCAATTTCATACGAAAGGACTGGAAGTTGTTGAAATCTGATATCTTGTCGGCCTTTAGTAACTTTTTCCTCACCGAATGTCTTCCCAGGGGTATAAATTCAACTTTTATGGTCTTAATCCCTAAAGTATCTAACCCAATTGAATTGAGAGAGTTTAAACCCATTAGTCTCATTTCGTCCCTGTATAAGATTTTTGCAAAAGTGCTTTCGGCTAGATTGAAGAGTGTGTTATGCAGCATCATCAGTGAAACCCAAAGTGCTTTTGTAGGGGGACGACAGATTTCAGATGGGATTCTCATGGCAAATGAAGTGATCGATGATTTGAGAAAAAAGAAGAAGGCGGGGTTTGTTTTAAAACTTGACTTTGAGAAAGCTTATGACTTGGTGGATTGGGAGTTTCTAACTGTTGTTTTAGAAAATATGGGCTTTGGGACGAAGTGGTGCAATTGGATTCGAAATTGTATATCTAGTGCGAAGATCTCGATCTTAGTCAATGGTAGTCCATCGGCTGAATTTCCAATGGCGAGGGGTCTGCGTCAAGGTGATCCATTGTCACCTTTTCTCTTCATCATCGTGGCTGAAGTTTTGCATGTTCTATTTTCAAAAGCTGAAGTGTTAGGTCTGGTTAAAGGGGTGTCGATTGGTAAGAATGGATTCTCTGTTTCACACCTCCAATTTGCCGACGATACTATCATTTTTTGTGATGGTGATAAGGAGATGTTAAGGAATGTCAGAAGTATTTTAATCTATTTTGAGTTCATATCTGGGCTTAAAATAAATTACGGTAAGAGTTGTCTATATATGATAGGAAAATCTGATTCTATTCTTCAAGAGGCAGCCACTTCGTTTGGATGCAAATATGGTGGATTTCCGTTTTCGTACCTCGGGATTCAATTAGGGGCCAATCCAGCCAGAGTTAAGACTTGGAAACCAGTTATTCAAAATTTTAATCTTCGTCTAGCTGGTTGGAAAAGGAAACTACTCTCTTTTGGGGGCAGACTAATTTTGTTAAAATCAACGCTATCCAACTTGCCTATCTACTATATGTCGGTGTTTAACGCGCCGAGGGGGGTGATCTCAGAATTAGAAAGAATTCGTCGATCCTTCCTTTGGGGAGGTGGTGCAAAATCTAAGTGGATGAATAGAGTTAAATGGCAGAGTGTGTGCAAGCCAAAAGAAGAAAGGGGTCTAGGTGTAGGCTCTCTTCAAAACATGAATCTAGCTTTACTCGCTAAATGGTGGTGGAGATTTGGTGTGGAGAGGAAAGCGATGTGGAGAAATCTTATCTGCGAAAAGTATGAGTACAATCGACACCTATGGCAG
This sequence comes from Hydrangea macrophylla, assembly GCA_033977485.1. Lineage (NCBI taxonomy): Eukaryota > Viridiplantae > Streptophyta > Magnoliopsida > Cornales > Hydrangeaceae > Hydrangea > Hydrangea macrophylla. Next base: position 79,245,590 of record CM066983.1, on the reverse strand, counting down.
CCGGTCGTATTACCGGATAAAAAATTATCGAAGACTTGGTTGGATATTATGAATCTCCGTAATAGGGACTTAGTTAAAGACCTAGTCAATGTCGATTGCTTCAGATGGGTCCTAGGTGATGGAAAATCAATCCGATTCTGGTGGGACAGGTGGATTTCCGATAGATCACTGAAAGATATTTTCCCTAGACTTTTTTCGTTGGCCACATGCAAAGAAGTGTCAGTGTGGGATATTTTGAGTGCTCGACCTGGGACTGCCCTTAATTTTCGTAGAAGATTGTTCTCTTGGGAGGAGTCTGAAAAATCGACCCTTTTAGGTGGTCTCGAGAAGTATTATTTATCTCCCAATATTCAGGATAGATTGATTTGGTGCTATGGGGATAATGGTAGGTTTTCAGTTAATACTTGTCGGAAGAGGTTGGAGGGTATGGTTGAGGGTGATCGATGTGAGTGGTATGCACAGTTATGGAAGAATAAGTCTCCGACAAAGGTAAAATGTTTTATATGGATGGCAATTTTGGGAAGAATCCCAACAAAAACATTTCTTACGCGTAGAGGCATTTTATTTTCACCCTCTGAAATGTCTTGCCCATGGTGTAAAGAGGAGGATGAAGACCACAACCATTTATTACTACAGTGTAAGTGGGTATGGAATGTGTGGGCTCAGATTTGGGATTGGTGGGGGATTCAATGGTGCTGCGATCAGGGTATTGAAGGTTTTGTGACTCAATGGGGCGGGGTTTACTTCAAAAATGATTTATATAATTGGTGGTTGCTTGTCTGAAGTGCTGGATTATGGTCGATTTGGTTGGCTCGAAATGAGGTTTGCTTCAAAAACAAGGTTTGGCAAGTTGAGGAAGTGGTCAATATTGTGAAAGTGAGATCGTTTCATTGGGTTCAAGCGGTGGAGCGAAAGTTCGCATATTCTTTTCATAACTGGTGTGATGACCCACGTAAACTTGTAGCCTCCAGGCCGGGAGGAATACTGGGCCCTAGAGCTTGGGTTAAATGGGAGGCCCCTCAGTCGGGCTCATTGAAGTTTAACATTGATGGTTCGGCATGGGGAAAACCAGGTTTAGCTGGCTGCGGTGGTGCCCTTCGCAATGAGAAAGGACAGGTCATATGTATTTTCTTTGGCCCTCTGGGTATTCTCGACTCTAATGTGGCTGAGCTTGAAGCCATTAAACATGCACTTCTCTGTTTCATCGAAGCAGGGTGGGCCGGAGAAAAGGATCTTATTATTGAATCTGATTCCAGGATTGCTGTTTCATGGGTACTAAACCATAAGGTGAGACCATGGAAGCTATGGGCTTCGTTTAGAGAGATTGATCGATGTTTAATGAGAATTGGTAATGTCTCTTTGGTTAACGTGTTCAGAGAATGAACAATTTTGCAGACTCTTTGGCAAAGAAAGGTGTAACACATCCAACTTTTTTCAAGGCATGGTGGTAAGTCGAGTGCGAGGCCCAGCAGTACATCTTTGTTGTTAGTTTTGGTACCCTGGTCTAAGTCTTTAAAAGGTACATTCTGTTTCTGATGTATTCTCTGGTTTTTCAGAGTCGGCTTTTAAGTCTTCTTTATCTCTTGTTCTCTTGCTGGGGTAGTGGTAATTCATCATATGTCTTAGGGTGGGGGTGGGGCCCTTTCGGTGTCCCGTTGATTGATATCATCTCGGACTCCATCGTTTGTTTGCTGCTGGACTCGCGGTTTTGTATTTGGAGTGTCATGGTTATGTTCTTTTTTATCTGGGGCCTTGTGTACTGACTGGTTTGGAGTCTACTCTGCCTCTTCATTTTGTTTTTGGTTTCATGTGTGTCTCTTTGGTTTGGTAAAAGTTTGGGTTTTTGTGAAAAATTCCGTGGGGGGGTTTCAATATGTTGTCAATTGTTGAATCCAAATTGAGGTGAGCTACTGTAAGCTTCTACAAAGGTAAGTTTTATCAAAGAAATCTGGGTCGCAGCATTTCGATCACTGGTATGTGGTTTTATTCTATTGGTTGCTGGTCTGATGATGCACTACTTGGTTTGCTCTATGCTTTCAAATTGTTTTTTGCTGTTGTACAAGTCCTTTTGATTTTACTTGCGGAGGATCTGTTTACATAAGGGATGACACTATGGATTGAGAATGTCTAAGCTGGCTGCGGTCAGAGTTTTGCCAAGCTAAGCTTCCCGAGCAAACATCGCTGATTTGAAGAACCGAAACCAAGAATTCAGTCTCTTTTAATCCATTTTTGGGTCTTTGTTTTGTGAGCGGCAGAATTGGTTTTTAAGGGGTGTTTTTTTTTGGGCTTTCATCGTGCTGAAATTAATCTGATGGTCGTCGGAACTGTTTGGAATTGGTGCTGCTATATTTAGCTTTATGGTAGCTGTGCTTTCTTCTTTTGAGTATAGGTGTTGCTGCAGATCTTTTGGATTCCTTAGGGGCTGTTTTTGTGGTATAATTGGTCCAAGTGTTGTCGTAGGGTGATCTTTGGATTTGGTCAGTTCGCTTGTGATTTAAGATTGTTCTGTTTGGATTTTGGTGTATCTTGCTTTTGGCTTTCTGCCAATGTTAATAAAATTTGTGTTTAGCAAAAAAAAATAGACGGTAAAAGTCGAACTTCCTTGTGATGTTTCGTCACTATACCAGATTGAACTGATGCGATTTTAGTAGTGATTTGATTTAGAAATTGAAAAAAAAAAATAAAAAAAAACAAAAACATCTCATACTCAAATCAATAATTTGATGACTTGAAATTGAAACGCATGAATAAAACCAATAAATCTACCCATATATGTATGGATTTTGATAGTTAGTGAGAGAAAAATAAATTAAAATTGATGGCTATTTGACTGAGATTAAGTGGGTGTAAAGAGATTGAGTTTGGTTACGTACACATTTTTAGTTGTTTGTTATTAGGAGGCCTCTTCGGTACACCTAAATGGTTTGTGTACGTGCCACGGAACAAAGCTTCCTAACAAGAAGAAAATTGGGTTGAGTATGGAAGAGGCTTGTAATCTATTGGAAGCAGGAACAATGGGATCGATCTCGGATGGATGCATTAGAAACTGAAACGAGATTATCCTAGGGGAAGCTATGGAAACGTGGAAACTTGGACAAGCCATTGGTCTGTCTTTTGAAGGTGAGGAAGAAGAGATTGTTTCCAGGCTACAAGAGTTGGAAAACAGAGACTGGGACGAGTTCGAGAGAGGGCAGAATGGCTTATAGTCTATGTGGTTTGCCTGCGTGGGTCTGGGGGTCTTTTCTTGCTGCTTGGGGTGTTGGTTGGTGCCTCTGCCGGGGTCTTCTTGTTTGGTTTTGTGGGTTTTTTTCTTGCCTCCTGCCTGGGTATGTAGGTTTGCTGCTTTGGTGCTTGCTGGGTTGCTTTCTGCTGCTGTCTGTGAGTGAGTTCAGTTCTGGCTTCGTGTGCTTCTGATGGTGTATGCTTCGAGAGGGGTGGTAAGGTCAGAGTTGTGGGGAGTGTCGCTGTCTAGCGTTGTTGGTGGGTGGTGTTCTTAGCTTCTTTAGCGGTGTTGGTCGGAGAGCTTGGTAGCGGCCTTTGTGCTTGGGTTTCTCCGCTCTTGAGGTTTTGAGGCTGCTTTTTCTTTCAGTTTTGGTGCAGGTTTCTCTTCTTGTTTTCTGGTTTTTCTGGTTTTTGTGCAGTTTCAGTTGTTTTTCCTTGGGCTGGTTTTTGGGCTTTGTTTGTGGGTCTGGTGGTTTGCTGTCTGCCTGCTTTAGGTGGGGTGTAATTTCTCTCTGGGTTCGTTGGCTTTTCTAATAATATAGCTTGTTGTTCAAAAAAAAACTTTTATGCTCCTGAGAACAAATGACACAGGTACTATCAAATCACTTGATTGTACCAAAGAGTTTTCCTTGTTCTTAAATGTCAACTGTACACAAGTAGAATTATATTAATTTATAAAGTTTAATCTAAATCTAGTTCACTTAATATTTTTCAAAGCGAAAAGGATTACAATAATCTCAACATTAGTCCTTTAATTTTCTCTGCCATAAATATGGGCCAGAGGTACTTGAATGTCACATATCCACAAAGAGATTTACAGTCATTGTAACTAAAGCCAAAACAAAATATGAAGAAGGCTTCAATATTGAATGTGATTTTCCTTGTCATCCTCTTGGTTGCTTCATCTGGTTAGTCTCTCTCTCTCTCTCTCTCTCTCTCTCTCTCTCTCTCTCTCTCACACACACACACACACACACACAACACATTTTGAAGGTGACTAGCTAATTAAAATGCTTTTTGTAGGTGTGCCATTCCCAAGGGTACTAGGAGAGCAATTGATCCAAAATGACAATATTGTTGAAAGAGAAATGGTTTATTCCGAAATTACAAGCAATGGAGATTTTGAAGGCAATTGTGGAAGAGTACTAGTACATAAGAGTGCTATAAAATGTGCAAGCGACAAAGATTGTGTAATGCATTGCATGGATAATTGTGGCAATAGAGTCTGTCGTGGGTCTGTTTGTCTCTGTCATTGAACTCCTCTGGGTGTTCATGAATTTTAATGACAAAGTTGCTTTGAACTTTGTCAAACCATAATAATTAAATATAAGTGTTGGAGTAAATTTTAAGTTTCTATGTTGAAGTATACAAGAATATGAATTACATTAACAAATCTTGAATTATGACCCAAAAACACACAACCCTAAAGTTAACTCAGTCTAGCAGCGTTTAGTGTTGGGTCATGAATTATAATGACACAGAGTTGCTTTGAACTTTGACAAACCATAATAACTAAATATAAGTATTTGGAGTATATTTTAAGTTATGTTGAAGTATGCAAGTATGTGAATTACATAATTAAGAAACCTTGATCTATGACCCAAAACACACAACACCCCTAAAGTTAAAAACACTTTGAGTTCCCCCATCAAGTTAACTCCGTCTAGCAGCGTTTATGAAAAAGAAAAAAGAAAATTACAACCCTTCCATAACTAAAAAGTCACAATTCCTTCACCCTACCCATTCCTTTCCCAATATTTTCTGTGGAGATCTGGTGTTGCCACGAATGGAGCTGCAAAATTGTCTCAACAACCGCAACCCCACTGCTACTTTGCCCCATTAATGCACCTCCTACAAGTCCTTTCACCAATTTTATTTAATTCTATATAAATTAGTGAGATTCTAATGTTGAAGCATATCAATATCACTTAAATAGAAAGCTTTTATGCATTATAAAACCTAGGATGAGATTAATGTTATGTTTGATAGAAGGAAAGAAAAGTACCAGGGATGGGAGAAGTATCTTGGGATTGGATATTTAATGCAACAGCGTTATAACGTCATCGGATATTCAAACTAATTCACATAGTGCGGGCGGACTGCTCGGGCGACATTTCAGTATGTTGATATTTTTGCTCCTCATTTACTACTTAATTTTTTTTTATATACATTACATACTTCTAAAACCTGAGATAAGACAAAAATAACATAAAATCTAATAAAAAAAAATCACGCGAGATTAACAAATGTAACTTTGGATCTATAAACGGTCCGATCTAAAATCATAGAATTTTTTTTTTCTTTTATTTGGTTAGTAAGGAATTGAAAAGATGAGACAAAAGAAGAAGGAAACTAAAGAAAATAAGTTTTGAGTGATAAATTAAACATTTGAGTTTTGCAAGTCATTTTTCATCCTGTTTTCTTACATTAAAATAAATTTAAAGTTTTGATATTATTTGAACATCAAAGAAAAAACAAGGTTTTTCGTATCCTTTTCCATCCCCTTCTGTTTTCATTCTCTAAATCTGAAAATTAAATAAAACCTTGATCCACAACTATTGTGGTACAAGTACAACCATGAAATTTCAAACATGTGGTCATTACTCCATGTAAAAACTGATCTCAAACAACTACCACTTACGATTTGGTTGGTTGCCCCATGAGTTTTTGGGTGGATTTAAATTATAAAAAGTATTCAATCTAAAATATTAAACATTTACTGAAGGTAGTAACAAAATAGAAGGACCCATTGTGTTTCCTCATATGTTGCATTAATTCCTAGATTTTCTTGGATATTTGTAGCACGAAGGATCTACTACTTATGAAGGCAGAAATGATAAAAACAAATTCGTCGCACCATAAAAAAAAAAAAAAAAAAAAAAAAAAAAAAAGCACCTAAGTTTAAGCAATAAGTAATAATCAAACTGAAATCTTAAAACCAAATTTAAATTTGAGAAAAATAAACGTAAAGTTTGTCCTCCAAACTAATAATGTGATAAAGTTTCTTCAAAAAAGACAAATAGTTTGCCAATATTGGATTTCAAGCGGGCTTAGCCCAATCAGTATGACATCTCTTTCTTTCACCGGTAGGGAGATTGAGGGTTTGAATTCCTTTAGGTGGATTTATTTACTCGCCCCATGTTGTTCATCAGTCGGAATAAATGACCCTGGATGTGCTTTGTTGTGCGCCATTGTGGGGCTTTGGGGTTGGTTGGGGTAAGGTGTGTGTATGTCCTGCCATTATCTAGGTAAGTATAAAAAAAATAAAATAAAATACATTTTTGCTCACCCCAAAATTGCTCATTCTTTGCTCACCCTCCTCTTTCATTGGCTAATGCAGTGAGTCCCAGTATTAAATGAGAATTAATTAATAGTGCAAAGTACTGGGCCCCACTACATTATTAGCCAATAAGAGAAAATGGTGAGCAATTTTGGGTGAGCAAAACTGTACTTAAAAAAAAATGAAAAAGGAAGATATTAATGCAACAGTCAAATGGCATTATCAACAATTATCGTTCGTCATTAATGACCAAACCAAACCAACCCAAGCCTTGTGTCTCAATCAATTAGGGTCGGTTGTATGAATCATTTTTCTCCATTCTGCGCGATCAAAAACTATATGCTCATTTAAATTATATATATATATATATATTCATATCTTGTTGCACTACATACGCGTAGGTCAGTCTAGGTCAATCTCTCTCTCTAACCATTCTAGGCACTACGATCTTATCACTCTTTCGCACAGGTGCATCTACAGGTATTCGTTGCACATGGCCGAACTATCTAAGTCTATTCTCCCTCAACTTATCTTCAATCTGTGCCACTCTTATAGTCTCTCGAATGTACTCATTTCTAATTCTATTTTTCCTAGTCTCACCACACATCCATCTTAGCTTCCTCGATCATCTCAGCTACGCTCACTTTGCTAATGAGTTGTTTCTTAGTTGCCTAACACTCTGTCCCATAGAGCATAGCTGGCCTAATAGCTATCATATAAAATTTTCCTTTCAATTTTGCAAGTATTCTCCGGTCACATAATACTCCAGAAGCACTCCTCCACTTAAGCCAACCTACTTTAATTCTATGGATCATGTCATCACCAATCTCTCTATCTCTACTGATCATTGATCCTAGATATCGAAAGTGTTCCCTCTTTGGGATCTCCTAATCTTCGATCTTTACTACTTCTTCGTCTCTCTTTCCCCTGTTACTAAAACTGCATTCCTTGTATTCTGTTTTTGTTTTACTTATCTTTAGCCCCTTAGTCTCCAATGCTTCTCTCTAAGCTTTCAGTTTAGTGTTGAGTTCTCCTTTAGTCTCATCAACCAAGACAATATCATCTGTGAACAACATACACCATGGAACTTCATCTTGAATGTGTCTAGTCAATTCATTCATTATTAGGGCGAATAAATAAGGGCTCAAGGCTGACACTTGGTGCAAACCTACGGTAATTGAAATTTCGCTTGTTTCTACGGTCGGTGATCTAATTGTAGTAACCAATTCATCATACATATCCTTCACCACGTCTCCCAAGCATTTCCACACCTCAATGGAGATCACATCTAATCCTAATGCCTTGTTGGGTTTCATCTTCTTGTCACACCCCAAATTTTCAGACAACTATTTATTAATCAAGGGAGACCCCTCGACCAATATTCAGTTGTCCAATCATCAGAGGTGCTTGTAATATAAATAAAAAAAACATCATACAGTTTGAACAGGGTGTAGGTAATGGTTAACAACTCACGTAGTTTGACCAACACATGTTACCAACGACTCCACATGTACTCAATGCTGTCTCCAAGTGATGGGCCCCGCTATAACCAAAAATACCCAATCCGCATGTCTACCCATCGATGAACTTACTCAGAGTAACCATCCCGAAACCCACTTCACAGTAACCAGTCGGAAGACCCACTTCAGAATGACCACAAAACAGGGCCCATCCCCACAGAGCCCACTATGAAACTCCACGACTGAAAAAGGCCAGCCTCAAGCAGCTCACTCCGAAGCCCATCCAAAGTAGTCACCCGAGGCCCACTACGATTGAACCCACCCCAAATAAAGTGAAGGAAAGCAAAGTGGGCCCATTCCACCTACTGCCCTCTCCACTCGCTATACCACCGCCCATTGGACACATGGACATTGTTTAATCCATCGAGCACTGGTCAAAGCTTGCTATCACTTGGAATGACCATTCGTGTCATCGATTAGCCATGACATCGAATGACCACTCACCACGAAATCGACCATCGCTTGCAGTCACCACTCGCTCTCAGGCGTAGCTTACAACGGATCTCCCCTCCACACTCCCCATGAACACTTCACTACACACAAACACACACTCACACGTGGATTCCCCACCCTTGGTCATGAAGCAGTACCAAGGGTGGCCAGATCCATTGGGAACTCGAGAACTCATGGCTCGGTGGCTAGAACTAGGGGCACCTCCCTACCTGAACGTCTCACAGGAAAAGGTAGGGTTGGTCCTAAAGAGAAAGAGAGACACGTGACCAGCGTCACGTGCCCTGCCTCCAGCCTCACAACCAATTAGTGGCCTACGACCACAAGACCAGCTGAAACCCTTGACTCTCACCTTGCTTAGTCACTTCGACCTCGCTGAATATTCTGCGAGCCAATAGCATTGTCTCAGCATTCCCCCTTCGCTTAAGGGTCTGTACCAATGGCCTTAACTTTGGTATTCACCCTCGTTTAACCCTCTGCACCAATAAAAACCATTCTCCTTTGATCACTACGTAATGTTGAGTTGTCATTTCAAGCGACAATACCACAGTGGGAGTTCTTTAGTGATGTGTATGAGATATATGGATGGGTATAACACGTAAGCAGGTTAGTACATGTGGAACAATAAATAAAATATGATAAAATAATGCAGAAAGTGTAGTAGAATAATAATGTATAAAAATGCAGTAGAGAAATGGGAGTCGGAGAGGACATGGCTCGAGTGAGAACCAGAGTAGTCCCAAATAAGAGAGAGAGAAAGCAGTAGTGGGTTGGTGATCGTTGAGGACTGGTGTATGGAAGGGAGTTATTCTATAAGGCTAAAGGAGAGGTAGGAGAGGGTTGAGTAATGGCTGAGGGTTGTGCCTTCGGGTGGTGTTTGAGAAGGTGGTGTATGTCTTAAGTGCTCAGAACTGCAGCTTAAGACTGGGTTAAGGCTTAAACTCTAGGTTCAGCTCGGGTTTTGACTGCCTTATTGGATGTATTGAATGGGGGTTGGTATTTATACAGGGTTTGTGAGGATTAGGGTACAGCTGGAAGGAGCTGAGTTGGCATCTTCGAAGTGGTTCGCCTGTTTAACGTAGGTGAGGGACTTAAATGTGTATGTTTAAGGTAGTTGGGGTCATTGAATGAGATGTGGACAAGCCAAGGGGATGAGTCATACGAGATGAACGTGTTGTCACTTTCGTGATTCGGTCGGTCAAAGAGGATGATGTTTTTATTGGTGCAGAACACTAAGCAAGTGGTATTGTCGCTTGAAATGACAACTCAACATTGCGTAGTGATCAAAGGAGAATGGTTTTTATTGGTGCAGAGGGTTAAACGAGGGTGAATACCAAAGTTAAGGCCATTGGTGCAGACCCTTAAGCGAAGGGGGAATGCTGAGACAATGCTATCGGCTCGCAGAATATTCAGCGAGGTCGAAGTGACTAAGCAAGGTGAGAGTCAAGGGTTTCAGCTGGTCTTGTGGTCGTAGGCCTCTAATTGGTTGTGAGGCTGGAGGCAGGGCACGTGACGCTGGTCACATGTCTCTCTTTCTCTTTGGGACCAACCCTACATTTGCCTGTGAGGCGTTCAGGTAGGGAGGTGCCCCTAGTTCTAGCCACCGAGCCATGAGTTCTCGAGTTCCCAATGGATCTGGCCACCCTTGGTACTGCTTCATGACCAAGGGTGGGGAATCCACGTGTGAGTGTGTGTTTGTGTGTAGTGAAGTGTTCATGGGGAGTGTGGAGGGGAGATCCGTTGTAAGCTACGCCTGAGAGCGAGTGGTGACTGCAAGCGATGGTCGATTTCGTGGTGAGTGGTCATTCGATGTCATGGCTAATCGATGACACGAATGGTCATTCCAAGTGATAGCAAGCTTTGACCAGTGCTCGATGGATTAAACAATGTCCATGTGTCCAATGGGCGGTGGTATAGCGAGTGGAGAGGGCAGTAGGTGGAATGGGCCCACTTTTCTTTCCTTCACTTTATTTGGGGTGGGTTCAATCGTAGTGGGCCTCGGGTGACTACTCTGGATGGGCTTCGGTGTGAGCTGCTTGAGGCTGGCCTTTTTCAGTCGTGGAGTTTCATAGTGGGCTCTGTGGGGATGGGCCCTGTTTTGTGGTCATTCTGAAGTGGGTCTTCCGACTGGTTACTGTGAAGTGGGTTTCGGGATGGTTACTCTGAGTAAGTTCATCGATGGGTAGACATGCGGATTGGGTATTTTTGGTTATAGCGGGGCCCATCACTTGGAGACAGCATTGAGTACATGTGGAGTCGTTGGTAACATGTGTTGGTCAAACTACGTGAGTTGTTAACCATTACCTACACAGGGTAAATCATAACTCACTCGTGCAAAAGTAACGGTCAACATCCAATCATAAAAGTCAAACCAAGATTTAAAATCCAACTCCAAAACATAATAAATATCTAAAAAGAACACTTCACTAAAATAATAACTTAAATTGTCAAATGGCCCTCAATGCCAGAATCTTATTAGGTATTTATTATGTTTTGGAGTTAGATTTTAAATCTTGGTTTGACTTTTATGATTGGATGTTGACCGTTACTTTTGCACGAGGGAGTTATGATTTATCCTGTTCAGACTGTGTGATGTTTTTTTTTTATATTACAAGCACCTCTAATGATTGGACAACTGAATATTGGTCGAGGGGGCCTCCCTTGATTAATTAATAGTTGTCTAAAAATTAAGGGTGTGACACTTCTTCAAAGCAAATTTCACCTTACGCTTCCTTATTCCGTTCGTCATTGATGACATCATAATTAAAATTGATTAATCACTTATGTTGATTCGCATATCAAAAAAAAAAAAAAAGTTTGTCAAAATTTACATAGTTAAATTATAAAGAATAATTTAGGGTAAATTGCACATTTCACGTTAAAAGTTTGGATGGCTGTAGACACCCCAATTTTGACCGGCCGTCGAATTTAGGAGAGCGTCACCTCCATGTCCAATGATGACAATGACCGAAAAATCCGAAGTATTCCAAGCTCTTCAGAAAGTTCTCCAAAACGCGATAAAATTTCACAGAAAGAGGGAAATACCAGGTATTTAGGAGAATTCATATATAAAACACAACTTTTGGAAAGGATCTTCAAAAATAATTTGTTTCAAAAAGACAAAAGACCTAAAAGGGGAACCTTAGCCAGAAACGGCACACGGAAGACTGCCGCGGCACTCCCTGAGTGCCGTGCGGCAGTCAGAGAATGCCGTTCCGGCGTTCACCGAATGCCGCCACAGATTTCTGACTGCCATTCGCTTTTAAAGTCTGTATTTTGCAGAACAATACGTATGCGCATGCGAATAAGAACAAAAACTGATAAAGTAAGACTGACAAAAATGCGGCAATCCATTAATTGCCGCGGCATTTGATGAATGCCGCGCGACAGTCATAAAGTGCCGCAACGGCAGTCATGAAATGCCGCAGCGGCAGTCACGGACTGCCGCGCTGGACAGCAGTCTGCATAATTTCAGAAAGTACACATTGTACCAACAAATGAGAGAATTACACCTGTTTTTTGCTCCGAAATTCACCAAAAATACCTGGTAATTTTGCTTATAAAAGAGAAGGGATCTTCCTAAAAGAAGAGAGACCAAGAAGAACACCAAGAAACATATTGGGAGAGAGATCACATGCAAAAAAATACTTCCATTACACCAACATTTTTAGAGAGAAAAAAAGAGTGTTTAGAGAATTAGAGAGAAGAGCTTGGAAGATCTTCAAAGAAAAGAAAACTTTGAGGATAATTTGGAGGTGATCCTCTAACTATAGATTATTGGCTTATTCTTTCTTCTTTTAAAATCTCTAATCCTAAAATCTTTCACTATCTTCTTTGTTTATCAAGTAAACTTAGGAGTTTCTTTTGTTTCCATATTACTTTCTTCCACTTTCTTGTTTATATTCTTCTCTTGAAGGTCTTAGAGATCTTCAATATCTCTTTTGATCTCTTGAGCATGATCTTTTGAATCCCATGTAGGCTTGTGCTTCACATAGGAGTCAAAGTTTGATCACCACTTCATAAGAGGATCCAAGTCCATACTCATGATTTGGATCTTCTAAACTTGATGTCTTGAGGAATCCCTTCTATATTCCTTTAGGACTCATGAGTCATAGTCATGTCTCCCTCTCCAATGACCATCAAATGGTAGGAGAATGTAGTTTTGAGTCTAAACCCATCTCCATGGTTTAGATTCCTTATCTTATAGATTTCATGAAGTCTATCCATATTTCATTTGAAATCTATGAAGAATAAAGGTTTATAGTCTCTAATGGCCAACAAATGGCAAGAGAAGTGGTTTGGTTCAACTCAACTTCATGGTTTAATAGTTGGAGTTACCAAATAAAAATTGAACTAGCAAAGTAAAAATAGTGAATCCACAAACTGTTTTTGATCAAAGATTTTTAGTTCAAAATCTAACCGTTGAAATCAAGTGAAACCAATGGGAAAGTGTCAATAACACAATATTCTACCACTGTAATTTTTGTTTTAAGGTGGTTCATGTTTAGCATGGTTTGATCATGAGTTTTGTGACACAAATACAATCTGTCCAGAATTTCAGAATAGTTTTAGAACGTGACACTCTTTTGAAACAATTAAATCAGAGTTCTAATAAAGTGTTTGTGACTCCAAATAATTTTTTCTATAAAGATTAATGTGTTAGGAAGTCACCCTAAAAAGAACAAAGCAATTAGGATTTTTTGCTATTTTTAATAAATCGTGCAAGAATTCTGGACAGAAGGTTGTAAAGTGCTGAGTGATGTCTAGTATTTTTCATATTCCCGGAGATCCGACCGTTGGAACTTTGATTTTCTTTTTGATTTGAAAACTAGACTCACAGAGGCATATTGAGTCCAAAAATCATCAAGATCAAATCATGGGAGATATGCTTTTTATTTATTTTAAGTTCTGATCTGCTCTCTGCAATTTTCAGAGTTTTATGACATATTTGACTTACCTTGTAAATAAGGGTCTAAATGACTTTTCTATTATCTAGGGCTTAAACCATGCTTTAATAATGATTAGTTGAGTTTGAATTCAAAGTTTAAGAGTATTTCATAGTTTATCCTTGTCCATGTACATATTCATCTATATGATTCGACACTTGTAATTAAGACTTATTTGCTTTGGATTTAATTACATTAGATAGATGTAAGCTAGAAATTTAGGATTGTCATTTTTAACATTGTGTTTTGCATATCATGTGGACTAACCCTTTGTTTTGTAGCTCTATTAAGGTACGATTTCTAGAACTCCTATTTAGTTTATCTTAATTTCTTGGTTTTATTGATTTTTCGACTTAATGCGCGACACCTTAGAATTAGGTTTTGCCTTATGTGTATATGTGATTAGAGACTCTTCTTAGGATTTTCTTTTATTCGCATGCATTGCACGTTTATTATCGCTGCTGGATCTCGGGTAAGTTCACTTGTTCTCTATTGCATATCATATCGCTTGTTACCTGAATTACGTGGCTTTTGAATGATATTTTGTCAATTGCAATTTTACACCCTTTGGACATGCTTTTGTGATGTATATGTATATATATGTATTAGTTGAGGGCATGCTTAGATTAATAAATTTGATTAAAAGGATGTTGAGTAGAGGCCTATCGCAAGATAGGATGAGAGAGGGTGCTTTAGTCCGATGGGCTCCTTCCTCTCTCATTCCATAATCCCCGGACCTAGTTAATCTCTGGTTTCTAAAAGATCAGTTTGCTTTCAAAATGGTTTCTTAATTTTCCTTTTAAAATTAAGTTGCGACTCATTTGTTTTGAATTTGGAATTTCAAAAAGAAAAGCTGTGGGTAAGTCAACCTGCGATATCCACAATCTGGCGACTCTGCTGGGGATCGAACCCAGAATCTCTGGTTTCGCAGACCAGAATTCTGATTTTGGGTTCACTTGAGGATTAGACTTGAAAAATATCCTTTTAATCGAATTAATCAATCTTTGTGTGCCTGCTGCATTTCACTTGCATGTCCAGCCAGTCGATTGCACGGAACTATGACCTTGGAGGCTCGGGGCAACCCGGTCGGTCAAGTCATCATGGGACTGTGTGATCACCCTTGATCTCGTACCATGATTTGGTATATGAAGCATCCTATCGGGTGTGTGTCAAGGGTCCCTTATTTGACCAAAACCCAGCCTGTGCATAGTAGTTTCTATAGAACCTTTCAATTTTAGGAAATCAGTTCTTGATTAGGGTTATGTGTTAGGAAGTTTTGTATGCCCGGAGGGGATTACTTGAGATGATGACGACACTTGCTTGATAAAAGATGTATAATCTTTTAATCACCTTTTAGCAATTTCTCCTCATGTTCCACGACATTTGGAGAACATGCCGAACCTTGATTATAAGATTACGCTTCTTATATCACGTTAGCTAAGCATCATTGACCTTGTATGTATCCAAACCCATGAAAAGTACGATGATGATCTTATCACATGACCCTTCTACCCTGAGAATTTTAAAATCAGCCTTCGAAGAATGAGATTTCCGCGGCCTTTATTCAAAACCGCTCTTTCAAAGGACTTGGGGGATTTCAAAATCAAAATTTCGAAAAATTCATGCTTTTCAAAAACAGAATTTTTTTTTGACCTAATCACCTTATGATCCAAAATTCTTGAAAACTGATTTTCTAAAGTTGCTTCCCAAAAATGGATTTCAAGAACCCCCAAAATTTTTCAAAACTTCGAAGGATGGGTAAAGAGGGCCACAATGAATGGAGAAATCATCGTACTTGACATGGGTAAGGGTTTTATGTGCTTATGTGTTTATGTTTTAGGGTTAGATTTTTTTTCGCTTTCTTTGGCATATAGAGTAGGCATACACGCACACATGCATTGCATCCGCATGACATACAAAATAAAAGTTTTGCTAAAATAAAGGTAAAAAGGTATTCTAAAAAAATAATAAAACTTAAAATCTGCTGTAGGAGCAAAGATAGCCAATCAAGCGTGGTTCAGGGATCCTACGGCAAGACTTGTAAGGAGAGGATACGCTAACATGGCCGAAGAGAGAAACAACAAAGAGATGACCGGATTAAGGGTACTAGTCGAACAGCAAGCGGAACAGATGAGGAGACAGGCCGAGAACATGAACCGCATGATGGGAATGATAGAGGAGCTGAATCGCCGACCGCCGCCGCATGTAATTCCACCTATTATAGATCCGCCTTTGGAAGGAGGAGACGGGGATTGGTTCGACGATCAAGAGGCACACTGGAATGATGCACTAAGAGCCAACAGGGACAGAGAGAAAGATGAGAAGGAGAAGCTGTTGACCGAGAATATAGAAAAGTTGGAAAGGGTAATGCGCAAGGCTCAGGGAGTGGATACCTATCTGATGGAACTGGAAGGATTGTATGACGGAGTCCACGAAACGCTGCCGGCTGGTTTCAAAATGCCAGTTTTCGATAAGTTTGATGGCACAGGCAATCCCCGCAGTCATGTCCGAATGTGCATAGGAGCTTTTCAGCCTAGTGGACTGAGCACTACCATGATGGCTGTTCTATTTCAGCAAACCTTAACAGGAGCTGCTCTGTCATGGTACCTTACACTTGAGCCAAGCAAAACCAGAGTATGGGAAGAAGTGATTAAGGCATTTATGGCACAATACGAGTACAATCAGGATTTGAATGTTACTGTCCGAGATTTGGAAACGACCAGGCAGGGAAACAAAGAATCATTCGCAGAGTATTTGAGTCGATGGAGAGGAAAGGCAGCAAAAATGGTACAAAGGCCGCCTGAGAAAGACCAGATCCGAATGCTGATGAAAAGTTTGCAGCCAGTTTATCAGGAGAAGATGAGATTTCAGTCAATCAACACCTTTGCCGAGGTATTCGATGTAGGGGCGAGAATCGAAGATGCAATTCAAGAAGGAACAATCAAGAAGGAGGAGCCACAGAACCGATATCGAAGGCCCAGTTATGGATCAAATGAAGGGCACTCGGGGGGTCACTCTGGCCCCACCGATGTCAATGCACTTAGCGAGCCGGAGAAAAGATTCGATATCACCAGAAACTATCCAAGAGGAGGGGAGGATAAGCCACTAAGGAAGTTTTCAGACTTGGGAGTATCATTATCAACTGCCCTCGACAGGCTGTTAGCAAAAGGGCATCTCCGTCAGCTAGAACCTCGACCCCGGCCGAGTCCACTCCCACCACACTTCAAGGGAGATCTCTACTGCAAGTATCATCAACAAAAGGGCCACTCGATGGATCAGTGCATGAGATTAAGGCACGAAATCCAGGACCTCATTGACAACAAAGTGATATCCGAGCCACCTGTCAAAGCCCCCAATGTCACCAAGAATCCTCTGCCGAACCATCGTGCTGTGCCACCGCCACGGGGTCTTTATTTCTTAGGGGTAGAAGAAGCGGCATTCGATCCATCCAAGCTAATCACAAAGGTCGGAGAGCCAAAGAAGTTCTATCAGTTGCCAGAAAATTTAGGGATCTGCATGCTCGGAAGCAAGCCAGGGATATGGGAAAACGAAGTGACAAGGCAGTCAGATTGGTGGGTCTAAGAAAGCAATGATCGGAACATAGGACGGGTAGGGGAGGATGATCTATGGTATCAAAGCGACGAAGAGGCAAAAGAGGGCTCAAAGACCGTTTCAGAAATCGACAACATTTGGGCAAAAGAAGAGATCGACCATTTGACTCGATCTGGTAGGCACTTCAAGCCGCATGAATTAGAGGAAGATCACCCGGGGAGAGAGCTGGAGAAAGGAAAAGGAAAAATGAACGAGGAAGAAGAAGAGGATCGGGTCCTAAAGCAAATGAAGAAGACTCAGGCTAACATCACTGTCTGGGGGTTGCTGATTGCCTCCAAACGCCATAGGCAGGCGGTCCTAGACGCTCTGAATCAGGCTGACGTGTCTATCGACACCACCCCGGAAGACCTCATAGGATTGATCGGCAAGATTCCGACTTCGGCTATCACCTTTTCATCAAATGACTTACCTCCGGGAGGACCCACGCTCAACAAACCACTGTATATCACCGTTGAATGTTTGGGGAACACCGTGCCCGCTTGTCTCGTTGACAACGGGTCTGCTCTTAATGTATGTCCCTTCCGCACAGCCAAGCGAATGGGCCTAGATGAATCTTCCTTTGTGCCGTCTCAACAGAAAGTCCGGGCATATGACAACACCCAAAGGGCAGTCATGGGCATTATCTTTCTTAATCTCGCTATCGGGCCGATGGACAAAGAAGCTGAGTTCCAAATCATCGATATCCCCGCTTCTTTCAATCTGCTGCTGGGAAGGCCTTGGTTGGACAGTTTGGGCGCTATACCATCGACGATCCATCAAAAGGTTAAGTATGTCTGGGAAAACAAAGTCTGTGATATCCTCGGAGACAATTGGGTTCGTCCATCTGAAGCGTCGTCAAGTGCACCGGTCCTAGAATTACAACTGCAAGAAGAAGAAGTGAAAATGGGAAGATTCGAGTTCATCAGCGTGATAGAAGAGGGAAAGCCGAAAGAGTTTCCGCCGCCCCATTTCGATCAGTATGCTAGTCGAGTGGTCGCGGGAATCATGAAGAAAATGGGCTTCTTTCCAGGATTAGGACTGGGAAAGAACCTTCAGGGCCTGCCGGAGTTTCCAAAAATTCCTACTCAGACTCACACTTACGGCTTGGGGTATCAGCCAACCAAGAAGGAACTAAGGGCAAAGAAGAAGGCCGCCAACGCACCACTAGACCCTTACTTGAAGACGCTCAATGGATACTTCGTGAAGGAAGGAGAGGATTTCCCCTTTTGTGGTTTCCCAGAACCATGGATGGACCAAAAAGACAAATGCATGAAGCCGGGGTTCGAGATCTTCTTCTCCCATGAATTTTCTGGGTACAAAGACCCATTTTTGTAAATGCCTGAAAAGTCTGTTGCTGCCAAGGACTGGATTGGTACGCTAGACGGTTCTGCCATGAAAGATCTGCTAGGCGAAGGGACGCAGAGGTCATGAAGGAGGATCCCGGAAAGACCAAAGGTGAATACGTCGAGGGTATAGTGGAGGAAGCTGCCGAGAGTGAAGAAAGTGAGGAAGGGAAGGCTGAGGAAGAAGAGATGGAGAAAATCACCAAGACAGGAGGTCCGGAAGAATGCTTTATTACTGGCCTGGGAGGAGAGCACAAGAAGGAGTGGGTTTTTGAGTCTAGTGATAGGTTCCCCCCACACCCAGAGTCTGTAATGGCCCAAATGAGGCGTCTTTCAATTTCTATGTCTGTTGTAATCACTCCAAAGAAAATCAATGAAAGTATGACTGATTCTGCCTACTCGAACGCGCTTAATGAATGTGATGAATGTGATGATCATGAAATACCTATTGAACTGCAAAAACTAATTGAAAAAGAAAAAGAATCTGCATGTAAAATCATTGAGGACACCCTGACAATTAATCTTGGAAATGAGAACAATCCTCAAAATGTCTTCATCGGCTCTACACTTAGCAATAAAGAAAGTAAAGAACTAATCAGTCTGTTAAATGAATTCAAAGACGTTTTTTTATGGTCTTACAATGATATGCCAGGTATCGATCCAAAAATAGTCCAACACCACATCCCCCTCTTTCCCAATTCAAAACCCATAAAACAAAAATTGAGGCGAATGAGGCCAGAATGGGCACTCAAAGTAAAAGAAAAGGTTGAAAAGCAATTAAGAGCTGGATTCTTGATGGTCACCGAGTATCCCGAGTGGATTGCCAACATTGTGCCTGTCCCAAAAAAGGATGGTCGTGTTAGGGTTTGCGTGGATCTTCGGAATTTGAACAAAGCAAGCCCTAAAGACGATTTCCCATTACCCCACATCGACGTGTTGGTTGATAACACTGCGGGACATGAACTTCTATCTTTCATGGATGGGTTCTCCGGGTATAATCAAATCCTCATGGCTCCCGAGGATAGAGAGAAAACCACGTTCATCACTCCGTGGGGGACATATTGCTATAGAGTCATGCCATTCGGACTTAAGAATGCAGGCGCAACCTATCAAAGGGCTGCCACCACTTTACTGCACGACATGATCCACAAAGAGGTAGAAGTGTATGTGGACGATATGATTGTGAAATCCAAGGAGAGGGGAGGGCACCTAGAGGCTTTGAGAAAGTTCTTTGGGAGATTGAGGGAGTTCAAGATGAGGCTGAACCCGCAAAAATGCACGTTCGGAGTCACTACTGGCAAGCTGCTAGGATTTCTCATTACCCAAAGGGGAATGGAAGTGGACCCTACCAAAATAAAGGCCTTAACCGAGATGAACCCACTGAAAAATGAGAAAGAACTGAGAGGGTTCCTGGGTAGAATACAATTTATAAGTCGTTTCATCTCAAAGCTCACCATGACCTGCGACCCTCTGTTCAAGCTACTCAGAAAGGGAGAGAGATTCAATTGGGACACCCCGTGTCAACAAGCCTTCGACAAAATCAAAACCTACCTCCAGAACCCACCTGTCTTGTCGCCACCTTTGCCCGGGAGACCCTTGTTACTTTATCTCTCTGTATCCGAAGATTCGATGGGATGTATGCTGGCCCAAGAAGGAGAAGAGGGGCGCGTGGAGAAGGCCATTTACTACTTAAGCAAGAGAATGGTAGGATATGAGTTAAAGTATTCGCCCTTGGAGAAGGCCTATTGGGCCTTGGTTTGGTGTACCCGTCGCCTCCGCCACTACATGCTAGCCTTCCCTGTAATCCTGATATCCCGAATGGACCCATTAAAATACCTGTTCAAAAAACCCATCTTGACCAGTAGGATTTTCCGTTGGACCATGATGCTGGCTGAGTTCGACATCAGATATGTCACCGCCAAGTCCGTAAAAGGAAGGGCTGTCGCCGAGTATTTAGCCGACCTCGCTGTAGAATCTGAGGACAAGGGAGACTTCAAGTTCCCAGATGAAGGAATAATGGAGGTTAAGGAGGATTTGTGGAAGATGTACTTCAATGGAGCAGCCACCCAAATGGGTTACGGAGTTGGAATCATTCTCGTAGCACCAGACGGGGTCCCCACCCCATTAGCTGTCAAACTCAAGTATAACTCAACCAACAATACCGCGGAGTACGAAGCATGCATAATTGGGATAGAAGCAGCCTTGGCTTTGGAGATTAGAAGGATTGATGTCTTCGGAGATTCCAACTTGATCATATCCCAGGTCCGAGGAGATTGGAGGGTAAAGCATGAGAAATTGAGACCTTACCATGACTATCTGGAAAGCCTGAAAGCGCAATTCCGAAAGATTTCCTTTTACTACCTCCCTCGTGAAGAAAATCAACTAGCCGACTCTTTGGCTACCTTAGCCTCGATGATCCAAATCCCTTCCAAAATTGCCATGATCCCGCTGTCCATAGAAGTAAGGAATCAACCGTCATTCGAAATGATCGCAGCCATAGAGAGAGAAGATGAAGCGCCTTGGTATGTGGACGTGTGGAAGTTCATTAAAGAAGGAGAATACCCCGAAGGAGCCTCAGAAAAGGACAAGAAGGCGATACGACGATTTGCTGCTCAATTTGTGATCTACGCGGATAAACTATGGAAGAAGTCCTACACCGGGTATAATTTGGAGTGTTTATATGGAAGGGAAGCTAAGAGAATGATGGAGGAAATACATGAGGGAGTATGCGGGCCCCACATGAACGGGCACATGCTGGCAAAGAAGATCATTCGACAAGGGTACTATTGGACGACCTTGGACAAAGACTGTTGTGAATATGTTAGAAGGTGTCACAAGTGTCAGATTCATGCAAATTTGATGCACACCCCACCGTCGCAGCTCTATAGCATGACCACCCCTTGGCCATTTTCCGTATGGGGGATTGATATCATCGGTGAGATAGTTCCAAAGGCTTTCAATGGGCACAGGTATATAATCGTAGCGATCGATTATTTTACAAAATGGGTAGAAGCGGCCTCATATACGACTTTGAAAGCCAAAGATGTGGTGAGTTTCATTGAGAAGAACATAATCTGCAGATACGGAGTCCCGAACGAGTTTATCTCCGATCATGGCAGTCATTTGCAGGGGGAAGTCATCCCGCTCTTAGAAAAGTATAAGATCACTCGCCATCAGTCATCCCCGTATAGGCCCCAGACGAATGGAGTAGTAGAGGCAGCGAATAAGAATGTTAAAGCAATCTTGGGGAAGACGACAGATACGTATAAGGATTGGCATGAGAAGCTGCCATTTGCTTTATGGGGGTATCGGACGTCAGTAAGGACTTCAACGGGTGCTACGCCATACTCGCTGGTCTACGGAATGGAAGCAGTCCTTCCAGTCGAGGTGGAAATACCCTCTCTCAGAGTCTTAACAGAATGTGAAGTGACAGAATCAGAATGGATACAGGGAAGGTATGAGGAATTGATGCTGCTCGATGAAAAGAGGCTGACCGCGATAAACCATACTCGGGGGTACCAGAAAAGAATAGCTCGTGCTTTCAACAAAAAGGTCCGCCCAAGGAAGCTTACTGAGGGTGACCTGGTCCTCAAAGAACTGAAGGTGCCTGTTTATGACCCCAGAGGAAAGTTCAAACCCAACTGGGTCGGGCCATACATCATTAAGATCCTCCTTTCCGGAGGGGCGGCCTATCTCATGGACCTGGACGGGGTTGAATTTAAACAGCCAATTAATCTCGATCGCTTCAAGAAATACTTTGCTTGAAACCATTTCTTTCGAAGCCTCCTACCTTGATGAACTACGCTTGACCTGATTCCCGCTAGGGGATACGTAGGCAACCAACTTGGTTCGGTCATTTCGAAAAAAAAAAAAAAGAAAAAAGAAAGAGAGAAAAAAAACGGTGCTAAACTAGGGGCAAACTAGCGTTTGCCCAAAGTCGCTTCAAAGCCATAAACCAGGGGCAAACTTCGTTTGCTAAGCCGAAGAACCCAGATACAAAACCCTCCCTTGGATCATCTGGCTATCGAGATAAGTACTATAAAAAAAGCAAATGAGAATTCATAGAAGGATTAAAGTTTAAAGCAAAAAAGCAAAGTAATGAGCCAAGTTAAGACATTAAAAGGATAATTCTTCATAAAAAGATTAGTCGAAAGGGTGGACACTTTAGATTTAGCATGACAACACTTCTTGAAAAAGAAAAAATAAGAAAAAATCACATTCAAAAGCGCAAACAAAGGGTAGGCAGGGTCTGTCAGAAGAGTTTCGTAAAATGTCAGGCATTTTCCCTGTTTTCGTCTACTTTATTATGCATGTGTCTGTCAAGCTCGCCTCGCAGCCAAGGTTTGGATCTCTAGAAGATACTCAGTAGTAGGTACAGTCAGAGCAGGAATCCTCGGGAACGGAGCAGCCATTCTATTGGGCCAAGCCTCCATGAAAGCCTTCGCGATAGAAGGACGCAAAGGGAACCCCCTGGTGAAATCAGCAGTCACAGATTCAGTGACATCTTGCAAAAGTCCGAACTGACGGATGACTCGGTCAAGAATGTAGAAAGTCGTAACGTGCAAACCCGGCAGCCAGATGCCAGGTCGCCCTGGGAGGCGTACAGCAACAAAGCGATGGATCCACGACGGACAAACCCAGCAGATGTCACTAGGAGAAAGACCCTGAAGCCAATCAAGCCACGCGTCGGCGGACTGAAACAAGCTGTGAATCTCCATGCGATCATAAGAAAGTGACCCACGGAGATGGGAAGCATGAATGAAGAGGTCCAAACGCTCCATGAGCCAAACCTGCAAGACAAAAGGTGCTCCAGCAGATAACATGACCCCAGTGGCATGAGCATGGCCCAATCCAATCAGAGTTTCACCAAGGACTAGCATAACGGCACTCTTCATCTCCCGCAAACCGCAGGCGATGGGTATGAGAGTGTCCGAAGATGACCGAAAGAGGAAGTAAGAGAGCATAGCAATCGACAAGGCACTACGTCGAATGATCTGATACTCACCATTGTAAGGGTCCCCTATGGGAGCGTAAACAGAAGAAAGGCGCTCAAAGTCGATTTGCCTATCATGAACAAAAGAGCCCGCCGCATTCCGAGACGTGTGAAGAAGGATGGCTAAGTCCCGAACATACCCGGCCTGAATCTGAGGAACCATCAATTCAGCAGAAGGATCCGTGTGGAGAATGGCGCTAAACTCCTCAAATAGGGGACAAATCTCCTGAGAGCCGAAACGAAAGACATTGAGAGCGGGATCCCAACATTGGACGGCGGAGCGAAGTAGACCCTCATTTAGATTCATCTGTTGGAAAGAGAAGAGATCGTTTAGTCTGAAGCACTCAAAATTGAGCTTATCGATGCCGGAGAGAGTATCCATCCATGGGAAGAGGATTTGAGAACTAATGGGGGCCATTTGAAGGGGAACTGAGGAGAAATGAGAGGTGTTTTGCGGAACTTTGAGAATGAAGGGATATAAATAGAAGAATAAGGCTGTCTACCTACCCGCGGCACTCGATAAAGTGCAGCAGCACTCGATGAAGTGCCGCGCGGCAGTCAGCGAATGCCGTTGCGGCATTTACAGACTGCCGTAGCGGCTCTCACTGAGTGCCGCGGAGGCTTAACCGAGTGCCGTTCTGAGTTTTTCATTGGCCAGAATCTGTTTGTAACACGATCAGCCCACCTGCAAACAGAAAACTAATTGAGAAGCAATAAAAAACGTGCGCATCATGCAGCACGTACAAATACATTCATTCATTCATTCATTCATTTCATTTATTTTCAAAAGATAAAAGAAGCAAGAGCATTCAAAATAAAGTCGGGACCAAGCCATGGTCCCACATACGACAAGAGTTGGACCAAGCTATGGTCACACATACGGTGAGTAAGCAAAGAAAACATAAATATGCAAAGCATCTATCCTACCAACTATAAGGAAGCAACCATCAAAATAAAGCATATGTGTATATATATATACAGTCATCCACCAAAAATAAAAAAATCCTCTCAAAAGAAAACAAAAATATATAAGCAGGATCAGCTCCGACCCCGACCCCGGCCGCGAGCCTGACGGGTCGTACGCCTAAGAGGCTCCTCCTCTGACTCAGTCCCGCTGCCTCCACCACTCTCTCCACGCCCGCTGCCTCGGCCTTTGCCACCGCTAGTGCCCTCGCCGACGCCTCCGCCACGCCCAGCACCGCTACCTCCGGGGGCATCGCTGAGAGATATGCCGAACTGCTGAAGCCGATGCTGGAGCTGTCCCACCTGCTGAGACAGGACTCTGTTCTCCTCCATCTGGAAGAGAGGGGATGAGTCCAGAAAAGTGTTGAAAGGACATTTGGAATACTAAGAATATGGAAAGGGTAGGAGATCATACCTGGGCCCTCAACTGAACCGCAGCAGTCGCCCGAGCTCCCTCAGCCTGAAAACAAGAGCCAGGAATAAAGATCAGTAAAAAGAGATACAGTCCCGGTCAAAAGTGGGAATGGGGATAAATTTTCTTACCATCCACTCCCGCCCGAGAACCCACTGTCGCACGCTGTGGGCATACGCTAGGCCCTCCTCCGCATAAGCACGCGGGACGACGTCATAATGTAGAGGTATGGTGGGAGCACCATGTGAAAGTCGAGGAATCGTCGTCGAGTGGGGCTCTCCGAATGAAACGGTCGACATAGTCCAGTCCCACTCGGGCAGGGCAGGAGCTCGAACCGCGGCAGGAACAGGCTGCAATCAAAAGAAATAAAGCATGGGTAAAGAATAAAGAGAAAATTCACATAAATAATAAAGGAATCGTTTACTCACCCGAGTCACTTCCATCAGAGGGAAGTTCGGCATCAGCTTGGCGGCACGGAAAGCCGCATAACCTGACGGGTCGTCCAAAAAGCCGTGGATACTGAAGCCGGCTCGAGCAGCCGTAAGATCGTCACCCTGAAGCGTGTCTATGGCCCTCATAGAGACGGGAGGAGGGAACAGCACAAAGAACCCGGGGGCCGCTATCGACTGCCGGGTCACTCTCTCTCCCAAATACCATGCCATACCCTCTGACCCACCATCAAGAAGTCGCCTCGTCGGGTCATACCCGGCCGACTCTCGCAACTCCACCCTAGCCTCAGGAAAGACCCTGAGCCACGGCTGCCAGTGCACGTGCCCCTCCCTCAGGTTCGTCAGGAAGTTCCTGAACGAAACAAAATCATGAGCCCCGGTCTTCCTCCCAACCCTATCCTTCGTCCATTTCAGCCCCTGGGGCATGATAAGGGCGTCGGCATCGCGTGTCTGAGGAGACATCATGCGAAGATACTCATGGGACCAAATCTGTGATACAAAGAGAGAAGAAAGAAGATTAGTCTCACATTTAAAAAAAAAAAAAAAAGAGAGAAGGAAGAAGAAAGAAATATGATAATGTGCAATATAAAAAAAAAGTATACCTCCCACGCTCTCCAATACCCGCCAGTAGCAGCCGACCTGTCCCGGGAAATGACGCTCATGTGCCTGTACAGGATGGCCAACCCTGTACCAACCCAGTCGTACTCAGCAACCTGGTCCAGGCGCTCCAACGACGCTACCAAGGAAGCGAAAAATCTTTTAAAGTTGAAAAGGAAATAAAAGAACCAATACAGTTGGGACACCCGAAAATCCAATGAACAAGGGAGAATAATAAGTTCTGATTCGTCAAGCATGAAGTTCATAATAACAAAATAAATAAAACTTCTTTACAAGTAAAGCATCAGAGACGCACAAGGGCGCCACGAGCATGTCATGCAGAACAGGGTATCTAAGAGTGGTGACAATTCTATGTTGCATTCACAAGGAGGAGGATATACGAGAAAGAAGAAAAGAGAAGCGTTTACCTCGCGCTTAAACGCGCGGGCCGATAAATGCTCATCAGGATCCCTCAGTAGAAGCGTGGCGTCTGGGTGATGAGTGGCAGTATATCTGGCTTTCTTCTTGCGTCCTGAACCACTCGCTATAATCTGTCAAAAGAAAAGAGAGAATTCGAGCGTTAGATTCATGAAAATTTTAGAAAAATAAGGAAATAAACGAGATTAATCAAGTTTTAATCGAGTAGAACGAACCTTATAAGCCCCTGATAGATCAATCCAAGCTAGGAAAGAAAAAGAAATTTTTTCTCCAGAGAGATCTCGAGATGAAGAGAGTGAGAGAATGAGAGAAAGGGAAGAGAACCCCGGCGGTTTAAGCCACTGCCCCTCAAACGCGGCACTCATTTTTCCGTGCGCGGCAGTCAGTCAACTGTCGCGCGGCACTCGTCGAGTGCCGCAACGGCACTCCTTGAGTGCCGCGCGGCAGTCACGGACTACCGCGGAAAATCGCGTGTGCCGCGATTAAGGCGGTTCAAAGATATTTACTTTCCCCCCAAAAATTCAAATCAAGTCCCGAAAATTGAATTTGAGGCCCCAAAAATTGCCCTCATTGCGCTTTTGGCCCTCAGGGTCGTTTCTTAGGTACACTTTGACTACAAATTTTGGAATTCAAAAATATTTGAGCCCGTGGGCCCCCATTTTTGAAAATTGGAGATGTTTGAGCCCGTGGGCTCTCGATTTATGAAAATTAAAATAAAATCCTAGCCCGCGGGCCCCGGTTTTTGAAAATATACAGTAGATTTTGAGCCCGTGGGCTCCCAAAGCTTGAAAATTTGAAATCTGGAGGATATAACAGATTTATATCCCCTATCCGCGTGACAGATTTGCGTCGATTAACCCTCGTTTTTGAGAATATAACGGACTTATATTCCCGGTTTTTGCAACGGACTTGCGTCAACCCTCGTTTTTGAGAATATAACAGACTTATATTCCCGGTTTTCGCAACGGACTTGTTTCAACCCTCGTTTTTGAGAATATAACGGACTTATATTCCCGGTTTTCGCAACGGACTTGCGTCAACCCTCGTTTTTGAGAATATAACGGACTTATATTCCCGGTTTTCGCAACGGACTTACGTCAACCCCCGTTTTTGAGGATATAACGGACTTATATTCCCGGTTTTCGCAACGAACTTGCGTCAACCCTCGTTTTTGAGAATATAACGGACTTATATTCCCGGTTTTTGCAACGGACTTGCGTCAACCCCCGTTTTTGAGGATATAACGGACTTATATTCCCGGTTTTCGCAACGGACTTGCGTCAACCCTCGTTTTTGAGGATATAACGGACTTATATTCCCGGTTTTCGCAACGGACTTGCGTCAACCCTCGTTTTTGAGGATATAACGGACTTATATTCCCGGTTTTCGCAACGGACTTGCGTCAACCCTCGTTTTTGAGAATATAACGAACTTATATTCCCGGTTTTCGCAACGGGCTTGAGTCAACCTTCGTGATCAAATCAAAAGCACTCTCATGACTCCTGTGACAGATTCTCGCATAGATAATCTTCCCTGACTAACACGCCACGAAATGCGCGTCATACATAGGGAAAATGTGATAAGCATGACATTTACATAACCAGTTTAATTCAGACAACACCGTTGCATAGCACGTGCATCACGACAGGATAGGTGCATCCATCCGTGTGACTATTTGCGTCTGTGAATGTTCAACCCATGCCTGAACTACGCTTTGGTCTGATCCCTGACAGGGATACGTAGGCAGCTCGTCATGGAGCACGACCATTTAGAATTCCGCTGCACGCCCGTTTTTGCAACGCATTTTGTTTTTACCTAAATTCGACAGTCAGGTCAAAGGCTTGTCTTCACACAGGCTTTGACATTCACTTATGGGACGCTTGCTCCACAAGCTCTGTCAAAGAGGGGCAAACTGTAGACACCCCAATTTTGACCGGCCGTCGAATTTAGGAGAGCGTCACCTCCACGTCCAATGATGACAATGACCGAAAAATCCGAAGTATTCCAAGCTCTTCAGAAAGTTCTCCAAAACTCGATAAAATTTCACAGAAAGAGGGAAATACCAGGTATTTAGGAGAATTTAGATATAAAACACAACTTTTGGAAAGGATCTTCAAAAATAATTTGTTTCAAAAAGAGAAAAGACCTAAAAGGGGAACCTTAGCCAGAAACGGCACACGGAAGACTGCCGCGGCAATCCCGGAGTGCCGCGCGGCAGTCAGAGAATGCCGTTCCGGCGTTCACCGAATGCCGCCACAGATTTCTGACTGCCGTTCGCTTTTAAAGTCTGTATTTTGCAGAGCAATACGTATGCGCATGCGAATAAGAACAAAAACTGATAAAGTAAGACTGACAAAAATGCGGCAATCCATTAATTGCCGCGGCATTTGATGAATGCCGCGCGGCAGTCATGAAGTGCCGCAACAGCAGTCATGAAATGCCGCAGCTGCAGTCACGGACTGCCGCGTCAGTATCTGGACTGCCGCGCTGGACAGCAGTCTGCATAATTTCAGAAAGTACACATTGTACCAACAAATGAGAGAATTACACCTATTTTTTGCTCCGAAATTCACCAAAAATACCTGGTAATTTTGCTTATAAAAGAGAAGGGATCTTCCTAAAAGAAGAGAGACCAAGAAGAACACCAAGAAACATATTGGGAGAGAGATCACATGCAAAAAAATACTTCCATTACACCAACATTTTTAGAGAGAAAAAAAGAGTGTTTAGAGAATTAGAGAGAAGAGCTTGGAAGATCTTCAAAGAAAAGAAAACTTTGAGGATAATTTGGAGGTGATCCTCTAACTATAGATTATTGGCTTATTCTTTCTTCTTTTAAAATCTCTAATCCTAAAATCTTTCACTATCTTCTTTGTTTATCAAGTAAACTTAGGAGTTTCTTTTGTTTCCATATTACTTTCTTCCACTTTCTTGTTTATATTCTTCTCTTGAAGGTCTTGGAGATCTTCAATATCTCTTTTGATCTCTTGAGCATGATCTTTTGAATCCCATGTAGGCTTGTGCTTCACATAGGAGTCAAAGTTTGATCACCACTTCATAAGAGGATCCAAGTCCATACTCATGATTTGGATCTTCTAAACTTGATGTCTTGAGGAATCCCTTCTATATTCCTTTAGGACTCATGAGTCATAGTCATGTCTCCCTCTCCAATGACCATCAAATGGTAGGAGAATGTAGTTTTGAGTCTAAACCCATCTCCATGGTTTAGATTCCTTATCTTATAGATTTCATGAAGTCTATCCATATTTCATTTGAAATCTATGAAGAATAAAGGTTTATAGTCTCTAATGGCCAACAAATGGCAAGAGAAGTGGTTTGGTTCAACTCAACTTCATGGTTTAATAGTTGGAGTTACCAAATAAAAATTGAACTAGCAAAGTAAAAATAGTGAATCCACAAACTGTTTTTGATCAAAGATTTTTAGTTCAAAATCTAACCGTTGAAATCAAGTGAAACCAACGGGAAAGTGTCAATAACACAATATTCTACCACTGTAATTTTTGTTTTAAGGTGGTTTCATGTTTAGCATGGTTTGATCATGAGTTTTGTGACACAAATACAATCTGTCCAGAATTTCAGAATAGTTTCAGAACAGTGACACTCTTTTGAAACAATTAAATCAGAGTTCTAATAAAGTGTTTGTGACTCCAAATAATTTTTTCTATGAAGATTAATGTGTTAGAAAGTCACCCTAAAAAGAACAAAGCAATTCGGATTTTTTTGCTATTTTTAATAAATCGTGCAAGAATTCTGGACAGAAGGTTGTAAAGTGCTGAGTGATGTCTAGTATTTTTCATATTCCCGGAGATCCGACCGTTGGAACTTTGATTTTCTTTTTGATTTGAAAACTAGACTCACAGAGGCATATTGAGTCCAAAAATCATCAAGATCAAACCATGGGAGATATGCTTTTTATTTCTTTTAAGTTCTGATCTGCTCTCTGCAATTTTCAGAGTTTTATGACATTTGACTTACCTTGTAAATAAGGGTCTAAATGACTTTTCTATGATCTAGGGCTTAAACCATGCTTTAATAATGATTAGTTGAGTTTGAATTCAATGTTTAAGAGTATTTCATAGTTTATCCTTGTCCATGTACATATTCATCTATATGATTCGACACTTGTAATTAAGACTTATTTGCTTTGGATTTAATTACATTAGATAGATGTAAGCTAGAAATTTAGGATTGTCATTTTTAACATTGTGTTTTGCATATCATGTGGACTAACCCTTTGTTTTGTAGCGCTATTAAGGTACGATTTCTAGAACTCCTCTTTAGTTTATCTTAATTTCTTTTTTTTATTGATTTTTCGACTTAATGCGCGACACCTTAGAATTAGGTTTTGCCTTATGTGTATATGTGATTAGAGACTCTTCTTAGGATTTTCTTTTATTCGCATGCATTGCACGTTTATTATCGCTGCTGGATCTCGGGTAAGTTCACTTGTTCTCTATTGCATATCATATCGCTTGTTACCTGAATTACGTGGCTTTTGAATGATATTTTGTCAATTGCAATTTTACACCCTTTGGACATGCTTTTGTGATGTATATGTATATATATGTATTAGTTGAGGGCATGCTTAAATTAATAAATTTGATTAAAAGGATGTTGAGTAGAGGCCTATCGCAAGATAGGATGAGAGAGGGTGCTTTAGTCCGATGGGCTCCTTCCTCTCTCATTCCATAATCCCCGGACCTAGTTAATCTCTGGTTTCTAAAAGATCAGTTTGCTTTCAAAATGGTTTCTTAATTTTCCTTTTAAAATTAAGTGGCGACTCATTTGTTTTGAATTTGAAATTTCGAAAAGAAAAGCTGTGGGTAAGTCAACCTGCGATATCTACAGTGGCTTGACACTATACACCACATTTGAAACTTTCTTTTTTTAAGACAAAGACTTTCACTGACTGAGTAGAAGGTTTACGATTGTACATCTATATCTATATCTATATCCAGTCAGGCTATAAAGAGGGCGTCCTTTTTTTATTAAAGAGAGGACCTCTGTTTTGGCCGTCAGATCGTGTTTTCATTAATGTCAGTTTTGTCATTTCACAGTTTTTAAACACAATCCAACGGCCAAAACAGAGGTCCTCTCTTTAATAAAGAGAGGTGGCCCTCTTTAGAGAATCTTTGTATCTATATCTATCTATCTATATACTATATATATATACACTATTAGTGAGACCAAAAGACTCAAAGAGCTTCCTCAACCTCTCCACCTAAGCGCCTAGGTGGCATCTCCTCAAATTTTCTTTTTGTCATGTCAACCTTTCAATTTTTTAATAATGAGAATTTCTTTTTCTTTTTTGTTTTCTCCCTCCCACTTCTGGTAATTTGTTAAGTTAATATTACTCCTACATTTTTTGAGACACTGTCATTCACGGTGATTCACCCAACCTATCTTGAAAACTTTAAATGTCATAATGGTTTTGATTAAAAATCTTTTTGACTCTTTTTCCCAATAGCAATTTCTACTTGCACACCAACTCAACAGTTTTGTCTATATCTGTATCTACATGCATGGTACACATGATAGCTCCCACATTTACCACCAACTTTCTACATACCTCCACGCTTTTCAAGAAACCAACATGCTTATACCCATTATATATTGTCTAGGGGAAAATCTAACATGCATCCCCTCAAAAGGGTGGATGTCAATTTTACAATACGTGGGTCATGTTTAGCCGCATTACCAAAATTATTTAAAAATAATAATGAAATTGGTTGGGAGAAATGTGGGTCTAATCTGAGAAATATGGATCTGTTAAGAGAAATGTGATTCTGTTATGAGGGGGTTGACATTCACCCATTTTCTAAGGAGGTGTATTCTAGGCTGACCCATTGTTTAGAGTGAGAAAATTTTAGATTAGAGACTCTTTTTCAATTTTACAAAAAAAGTTAGGCACACAACACATTCCACAACAGGGCTTTAAATGTGTTCTATCTTGTGTTGTTTGAATTTTTCACACTTTTCTATGCACCACTTACACAGCACATGGTACATGTATTTAAAACTCTTGTGAAAAGTGTTGTGTGCTGGCCTAGCATTTTTGTCAATTTTAACTTTACAATTGTAAATGCAGTAAGTTCTCACTCATTTTTTGCATTTTATTCCCCCTTTTTTGTTAACAAATTATATATATACTCTTACCATTGTATATTTACTTCTTAATTCTGTTAGGAAGTATTATTATTATTATTATTTATTTATTTATTTTTTAAACTCTGCCGACCACAATTCTAACTCATGATATAGTGAAAACACAAACAGAAGATAACATTCAGATATTTGTCATCAATAGTGTATTTATTTATGATATCACACAAATAAACGTCTAATAAAATTACACCTTATGCATTTGTCACTTATGTTGGACAACACTATCTCTTTTACATCCACGTAAGTATCATACCAATTATTCGTGCATATATACAAGTATTTGTGCGTGTGTAATAGGTATTAGTGATGTAAAAAAATAAATGTACAGTTGATTTTTTTTTTTTGCCCCACATACTCTATAGAAGGGAAGTCCATAAATAGTTGGTCTTCTCATCCAACATGCATTCTTAGCGAAATGGGTAAATTGTGTCTCCACTTGATAACAAATAAGGTGGATTTGTATTTCTTGTAGTATGTGTCAGATGGTTAAAATGCAGCAGAGTGTGTTTTTTATTTTTCTCCCCCCTTTTTTTCCCTGTGGGAAATTGCCCCTTTTCCCCCCTTTTTTGAGTTATAGGCTTTGTGAGAATCTATGATAGAGCTGTGTCACCCTAACGGCTCCTATTCGGCTCGATCCGGATTAGTCGGAACCCAATATAATTCTGGATACCGGAGGTCTAGACCAAATATATATATATAAATACACTATCAAGAACAAAGCCAAAACTCTTTTTTATAGTGTGCCAAATGGCATTTTGTGTGTTTTTGTTTTTTCAACGTGTGATTTTCTTTTTCCCATTTTTTCCCTTTGCATGAATTTAAAAGTATCTTTGGATATGAACCTCCTTTAATTATATCATACATAAACCATCTTTATACGTATATGTGAATCTAAATATATTGTTGAACATGTAGATACATGAACCTTTATTTTAATATCTTTATTTCTAAGAATCATGTTTGTAGAAATTATGTGCAGTGCTAACTTTTTCTGCAGTGGCCAAAAGAAGTTTTTGTTGATCAATGTAGTTTAAGCCTTTCGTCATCAGTGAGTTTGGTCTTATGGAGCGTATGAGAATTTCACCAACAAGAAATGACTTGTGTAGGAATTTCTGGTGAGATTAAATGAATAACATACTTTTACACATGTACAACTAGGTGCTTTAGTTTATTTTTATTTTTATTTTTATTTTTAAATTCCTTCATATATTATATTATTATTTTTTGTCTCCGTAATTTGTTTAAGCTTTAAATTTTATTCTACCTTTTTTGTTTAATAAATTTTCATTTCCGGTGCATTGTCCAAATTGTCTGACTAGTAAGTGATAAGTCGTAGACTCAAAAACTAACGCCCAAGGCCCTTGTAAAAGGTAAAAAGCCCCAATATCGCATTACCCACCAAAACCAAAATCTGTGAGGCTACACAAAAAAGAAACAAATTAAAGCACCAAGATCAGAATCAAATTCAAAACTTTTGTACAAGATCACCTCCAACGGTATTTGAACTCGATCAGCACGCACCACTGATTGATTTTGCTAGGAAATCTGGTAGCAAAGTGGCCGGCATTAATTCAGATGGGATATGAATCACCTTCATAGCCTCTTTGACCCTTGAAACACGACCCCCCCCCCAAATATCATCCAAATCGAGAAAGAGACCCCTGTATTTCCACAAGTCTGATTTCACGACTGAGAAGAGAACCCAAGAGAGTCTGCCACCTGAGAATCGCACTCTACATTAATACACCAGGTTTTCCATGTCTACCTAACCAAATCTAATGAATAGTACTTGAATTCCTTCCATCAGCGCTACGATCGAGCTCAGTAGAATAAGACTCATTCATTCTCAAGCCAATGGATTTTGAACCTGAGAGCCACAATAACACTCGACGAATCTCTGAGCACTCCTCTCCAACACCCGACGGGCAAAAGGCTTCCCTCTTGGGGGAGCCCATGCTTCCCTTCCAGATAGATTTGAAGAAATGGTTTGGCGAAATGACTCAGAGTTATCTATAGCCCTGCAAAAAGAGTTAATCGAAAGTGTGAAGCCACCCAATTAGCTCTAGGAGTAAAAAAATGCAGTTTAGCCAAGAATCCATAAGGCTATGTTTCATCACACAATATAGTACTGAATTTTGTTAATGATAAGATTAGATTACCACAAAATTTCAAACTCTATTTAAGGGTTGGCCATACTAAGTAGATACATCATACATGTAACCTGAGAGTCCCTGTTTTGTTCAAGGGACATGTCTAAAATGGTAACATTTTTTGTGAAACAACTTGGGGCATAATTTTCAAAAGAGTACTATACACCAAAAAAAAAGGTTCGGCAAATGAAATTTGATAACTAAAACTCTGTCATTAATTACTAACAAAAGAACAAAAAATCAAAATTTTAATTTAAAAAATATTGTCATTAACACATCTGGAGAATGATCTCATTCACAGTATACAAAGCATTTCAATGTATACGTCCATCATATTAAATAAAGTCATCTGGAAAATGCTAAAAGTAATACTAATATTTTTCAATTATATCATCTTAAAAGAACATATATAAGAATGACCACATGTGGAGAAACACAATGACAATTTTTCATTCTTCACAAGGCATGGTAATTGATTTGTTTTCTTATTAAAATTAAATGTTTTACAAATTGTGAATGATCGGGTTTCAATTCATAGATGCGCAAACATATCCTTCGTATTTTCATTTCCAAAACAAACGTAATTATAAATGTCAAATCAATCTTCTAAACAAAATTTCTTAGCTCTTTAATATAACAACGCAAATCAATTCTACAGTCATTGCTAGTTCCACCACAGAACTGAAAAGAATTGAATGGAGAAGTCTCTACACTCAAATTTGCATTACTTGTCGTGCTTTTGATTATTGCCCCTGGTTAGCCTCTCTTATACTCTCTCTATAAATCTGTTTGTGTTTATGTATATAACATATAGTATCTATTAGATTTATCTAAAAGTTAAAGCAAAAACCTTCTTCACAATGTGTCAAGTGGTATTTTGTGGGTTTTTTGGTTTTTTCCACTTGGCATTTCTCATATTTTCATATATATATATATATATATATATATTTTTTTTTTTTCTTTCTCACTCTTTAAAGCATATACATATAAAAATATTCTTCCAAACTATTTACCTTCTTCCTATTAAATTGAGTCAATTCCCAATGTAACAACTTTTCCTATTCTCACCTATTCTCTTTTAGGATTAGCACTTAAATTGATTCCCAATATGTTCTACATTTAACCCAAAGATTTTTATTTCTCCCTCTCTCTCTCTCTCTCTCTCTCTCTCTCTTGTAGGTCTTTTGTATTCCGCCTTCATTTTATTCTTATTATTGAGAAAATAAGTATCCTCAATTTTAATTCTATTCAATATCCAAAAAAACACCATGAGGTATATATATGCGTTACAAATATATAGATAAACAGATAGACTTTATATGCTCATCTTTGATACATAGGTCCCTTATTTGTGTGACTTTTATTATTATTTTTTTTTATTAGGGTATATAGATATCGCCTGATCTTAAATAAAATTAGGTTGGTATTCGGCCATTCATAGGCTTACCAAACTGCTGTGTGGTCAGTGCATTTGCAAGGCACGAATGACTTTCGTGTTGTACCCAAAATTTAAACTTTAGATAACTTTATATTAGACTTACACCATTATTAATATTCCTCGTAACAACAATTAATTGCTAATATTAATGATGTACTCATGGTATTCTATGCATCAATTATCGTCAAAGTTTGGGTAATACACGGATTGGTTTTGTTTTTCATAAAAGAGAGAGTTCTAAATAGTTCAATGTTTGTTTAGGTGTTTAAACCCTATTTTAATTTATTATAAGCTTCAACCAAAGGCCCTTAGTTTAAACACATCATAGTAAAAATCCACGCATGTTGTTTTCCTTATAAACTCATTTCGCACTTGTTTTGATAAAAAATCATTTTATGTCTATAAAACTTCAAATTGTCATAACTTTTGCTTAAAAAGTCATCTTTCTGTATTTTGGAATTAGACAAACAAGATCTATCAACGAGATCAACATTGACAATGAAATTCTGGAAAGAGAAAAAAAAAAAAAAAACCTAATCATGGATATAATAAAAATAAGTTTCTTTTGTAAAATTGACATCTATAGATGCGTAAATCTAGCAAAAAAAATGCATAAAAAAATAAAGAAGAGACAATCAAAAAGGCCAAAAAAATAAGAATGTTATAATCATTTAATTTAAACAGATAATAGTAGTATTATTTAGTTGTTCAAACAGATAAAAGCTCCAAGTGAGGCTCCAAACTACCTGTTTTTGCATAGTTTTCAAGTCCAATGCATGGATCTCGAAAACACATGAAATTAAAAGAAAATTCACTTCTAAAAGCCAAAAAATGAGAAATTCATGGTCGTTTGAAGTTGACATTTTTCGAACACATAATATTACTTGTTTGTAACGGATAATTTGTTATCTGTTTCGTTGTTTGAGGCTTAAATTATTTCTTCTTCTTTTTTTTTTTTTGGTGCAAAATTGGCAAGTCTAATGGATAGATCTTGAAAAAAATACATAAAATAAGAAAGAAATCACAAAAAATGCCAAAATATGAGAAAGTTATAGCAGTCTAAAGTTGTCATTTCTCAAACAAATAATATTATATTATCTGTTCGTAGTAGATAACAAATAAAATCGCTGAACAACAACTAAAATTTGGTTTTTTTCTTCAGATTTCGTATCACATTTGGATCTTCTTTTAAAGATCTCGATTTCACAATTCTAAAAATATAAATTTATTGAAAAAAGGGTTTGAAAAGTGGAAGTTATGAAATTTTTAAGTTTAAAAAACTAATAATAACATTGCATAACTAACTCTGAAAGGGTAAAAATGATTGGAATATATATATATACATATATATATATATATATATATTAAGGTGAGATTGGTACCAAAAAAGTAGCGTAGGATGTTCAACTTTTGGATTTTTACATGTATCATCTCATTTTGAGGAATTTCTCAAAAAAATCCTTTTTTAAGTGATATCGGAGTCTATATCTGACTTAAAAATACCTCAAGAACTAGTACTGTGGTTTCTCAAACCAACACAATACTCGTTTAAAAATCAAATGAAATTGATACCAGATTTAAACTGAATCATATCTTAAGTAATTATGGGGTGAAGTTGTAGTATATACTGATATACAAAGCCCAAGAGGTCAGTGTAACTTATCCACAATTTAAAATAAGAAAAGAGAAAGAAAAAAAAAATTAGCCCAATGACCATATTTTAATTTCACAATAAACTTATAGTTTTTACATGTAAGCTAAAAAAAATCTTGGGATTATTAAAAATCAGTTAACTTTTGTTTGGCATTTTAAAGAATAGTCTGATACTTTTTCAAAATGAAAAGGAAATCAAGTTAAAACTAAATTTTGAAAACACATCTAACTTTTTGATTTTTTTTAAATAAAAAAATAAAAAAATTTCATTTACCTCCCCCATCTTCTTCCTCACCACCATCTCCATCACCTGCCACCACCAATATGGCTGGTCACCACACCTCGACCACCACCACACCACAACCACGACCACCACCAGCCACCACCACCACAACCTCTTTCTCTCTCTATATATATATGGTCACCACCACCCCAACCTCTCTCTCTCTCTCTCTCTCTCTCTCTCTCTCTCTCTCTCTCTCTCTCACCACCACCACCACCACTGCTTTGCCAAAAAAAAAAAGGTTGCAGGTTGGAGCAACTGTCGAAACAGCAGGAGCAACTCACCAAACTTTTCGGAAGCAACTCACCAAATGTAAGGAGCAACTCACCAAACAGAAAGAATAACGTTGCTCCTTATGTTTGGTAAGTTGCTCCCGTTATGTTTGGTGAGTTTCTCCTTATGTTTGGATAATTGCTCCAAAAACCTACACCTTATTTTTTTTTTTCTTTTGTAGTGGCGATGGTGGATGAGGGTGGTGGCCCGTACGTTGTAGTTGTGGCTATGAACAAGAGGCAGTTGACCTAAGTGGAAAGGGGCTCTGGCCGCTTAAGCAAGGGTCTCAAGTTCGAGTCCTTGTGGATGCAGAAACTATCTTGGGAGAGGTCTCCACTTCGGCGCCCGACCGTACCTCGGAGGATTAATCCTGGGCGAAAGGCCTTTGGATACCTTGGGAAACCAAAAAAAAAAAAAAGGTAGTCGTGGCTATGAGAAGAGAGAGAGAGAAAGGGGTTGGGGTTGGTGTTGGGGTGGGGGTGGTGGTGGAGCGGGGTGTAAATTTTTGGAGCAATTGTCAAAACAGAACGAACAACTCACAAAACGTATCAGGAGCAACTCACCAAACGTAAGGAGCAAATTTATTCTTTTCGTTTGGTGAGTTGCTCCTTACGTTTGGTGAGTTGCTCCCAATATGTTTGGTGAGTTGCTCCTACCGTTTGGACAGTTGCTCCAACTTGCAATTTTTTTTTTCTTTTTCTTTTTTGCAGTGACAATGGTGGATGAGAGAAGAGGCCCGTGGTGGTGAGAAGAGAGAGAAGAGATAGAGAGAGGTTGGGGTGGTGGTGACCATATTATTTATATATATATACTCATACATATATATATATATATATATAGAGAGAGAGAGAGAGAGAGAGAGAGAGAGAGAGAGAGAGAAGTTGTGGTGGTGGTGGCTGGTGGTGGTCGTGGTGTGGTGGTGGCTGGTAGTACTGGTGGTGGCCGAGGTGTGGTGGCCAGCCATGGTGATGGCAGCTGATGGAGATGGTGGTGACCGGTGAAAAAGAAGATGGGGGAGATAAATATAAATTTTTTTTATTTAAAAAAAACAAAAAATTTATGTGTTTTTAAATTTTTAGTTTTAACTTGATTTCCTTTTATTTTGAAAAAGTAATTGACTGACCTTTAAAATTTTAAATAAACTTGACTGATTTTTAATAATTCCAAAAATCTTTACCTATTCTATATTTTTCTTAAAATTTTATTTTGAATTTTAGAAAATTAATTATTTCAGTTAAAGCCTTAGATTTTTATGTCAATATTGAGCACAACTGAAACCAATTATCAGAACAACTATTAATTGAAGGACTTTAATGATCACAATTAATTTGGCCTCAATTTGCTCAGTATAGTCAATTAGATAGATTTAACGTTATCTCATTTCTTAGTGGTGATGGTATGTTTTTTTGGGTAAAAATCCAAAGACATAATTTTTTGGACACAACCTAAGAGATGTGTCTATCTCTTTCATGTGTCACTGTAGGGTCCAGTTACATGAGACATATAGATATATCTTTTGAATTGTGTCCCAAAAATTGTGCCTTTGAATGTGTCTCAATCTTTAGTCATGTTTTTTTTTTTGTTTTGTCCAAGTCAAGAATGTAACCTTCCTCTGCAGTCACCAACAGCCAGCTAGCAAAGAGATGACTTTTCCTTTTTAGTGCAATTGTCAATGGTGGTGATAGAAGATTGAAGGAGACATATAGCTAACATTAACTATGGCAATTAGGAAAACTCCGTGGTTCGCGCGATCATGTGCTCATGAGAAAATATTGTGAGACTGTTGTGTAGTCAAGCGTCTTTTTGATGAAGAAAATTACATGTTGATGTGAAAAATTTGTAACTCGATGACCAGAGGTGGAACTATGTATCGGTCGAGGGGCCCATGCAAGGTTGTTTTTAAGAGTTTTTTTTTTTTTTTTTTAAACAGCTATCAAGTTTTATAAATTAAAGACCACCAAGGTCAAGGGTACACCAAGTTCAGCACATTATATCAACAAGCTAGAGCTCCTACCAATTGATACAAACAGAATCAAAGCATTAGTAACCAAAAAATAGTCCAAAGATCCCAAAGTGATAAAACAAACAGTCAAACCGACAGCCTAACAATCTCAATGTATATTTAAGTATATATATGTTAATTGGTGGAATTTTGAAATTATGCATTGCCCCTCCAAAACATTGACTTCTAAAAATGAAAAATGCTATGAATCCTAAGTTTGCTTCTCAATTGTCTTGTTAGTTGTATCTCATGCACTGGTATTTGGTACCATCAATAATTGTCACAGTATTTGGTACTACAACTATTATGCCATTTAAGAATCAACTTTGTGATTCAAATTTAAGAAATTAGCGTTATATACTCTTTTGAAAAATAGTTCATGACTATATACAGTAAAATACTGATCATTTGGATAAATCATAAGCCAAAAGCACCATGCACACGAGAGAGAGAGAGAGAGAGAGAGAGGGAGAGAGAGAGAGAGACTTGGGGTTGAAAAACTACGGTGGTTTTGTATTGTGATTTTGTTAGTTACGCTTTTTTTCATAGTGGTTACAATTTTTATCGTAGGTTACAATTGATAGTGGTTACATAAACCACCTTTGTTATCTTTTCTTTTATGGTGGTTACAATTTTTTGTCACCGGATAAAGTTTTTTTTTCTGGTGGTGGTTACAGGTTTTGTCATCAATAGGGTCAAAGCGAGGAATTTGCATTTGGGGGCCAAATTACAATGTAGGCTATCTAATAGGGACATACGGGGTTCGGGGTAGCACCCATGAGGTGAATTTTTTTGGACCTATTTATCCATATTTCTGGATATAAATTTCTTGTACATATTGTAAAAAATATAATTTTACTATGTACATTTTTTGTCTTGTTTGAGAGTGGAGAGATTTGGTCTTTGTAATATTTACTAGGTATATTAATTAAAACGACCATGAGCGTCCACAAGAAGTTTCTCAATCAATTAATAAGAGGTCTGGCTATATATAGATAGATATACAAATATGTAAGTTGCCGCTGCCATCTCAACCATTTCCCCAACCCAACACAACACAAACAAACTTCTCCCCAACCTCAACCACATCAAGATGCATAAAGCCTCTATCTTTGCTCTCTCTCCAATAGAAGAAATAATTTTTGGGGTAGCATTTGTGACAGGCTTTGCACTTTTACTCTTACCATCTGAAAAAATAGAAGGTAATCCAGTCCCAACTATCATCTTCAAGGACAGGCCTTCTTATTTCCATGCATTTCTTATAGCCCTTAGTTTTGCCTTCTCTGCTTCTGTAATCACTATATCTATAAGAGAGGGGTACCCAAGTTTTGCTAGGCACTGTCTTCGTGTATCTATTGTTTCTATATCAACAGCCGTATGTATATTGGTTTGGTTAGTCTTACCTTCAACTTCTGAACTGGCGGCTTCAACTCAATTACGCCGGCACGGACACAGCAACACTACAAATCCTCTAAAAAATGTGTATGGTACACATGAATAATGTCTTTAAAGTGGTGTCGTGTCCATATGCCGCATATGACACGATCACACGTTATATATTTTTTTTTTTTGAAGTGTTCATGCTTCTTAGGACTTTACATTTTGTTTAAGATATGATGTGGTGTCTCTGGTCGTTAGTATTCCAAATATTTGTTAGTATTTCTATGTGAAAAAAATGTGTCTAGAATCATCTATGTATGTACAACTATAATAAAGATCAAGCTGTCCATATAATATGTAAGTTTCTCAAGTAAAAGTAATAATAATAAACATTTCCTAGCAAAAAAAATGTAAGTTTCTCAAGTACTAATAAACAAATATTTGGAAATGATTAGACCCAGAGCTCTGCGAAATAATGTACATTTTCA
The DNA here is from genome assembly GCA_033977485.1 of Hydrangea macrophylla. Lineage (NCBI taxonomy): Eukaryota > Viridiplantae > Streptophyta > Magnoliopsida > Cornales > Hydrangeaceae > Hydrangea > Hydrangea macrophylla. The sequence goes on along the minus strand of CM066983.1, from coordinate 79,203,533 downwards.
AAGCAAATTTTGTTATAGATATTGAATGCCGACAATTTCGCCTTAAAGAAGCACCTCCTAAAATACAACATATAAATGATGATGTCTGTGCTTTTTAAAAATTTAACATGGAATTAGAGCATATTTTGATGAAACTGAACGTATATGTTAAAAAGGCTGGAGCTTTTAATTAATTGTGAAAATACAACAACAGTTGAGTCACTCATCAAAAGAGCAGAGAAAGAAAAAACGATCAAAAGAAATGGCCTTAACAATGGCATAGGCATATAAGTAATTTGACTAGTTGGGTAGGCTCGTAAACAAAACTGTAAGCAAAATTTTGTTCCTTATTTATATTTACAATAATGTTAGACCATACAAAATTTTACACCTAGCACATCTTGATCCTTGATTCCGGTGGATCCCATGTGGGATCCACATAGGACCCACTAGAATCAAGGGTTATAATTATTAGGTGTGGAATTTTGTGTAGGTTTAGAATTACTCTTGTATTTATACATTATAGAATAAGCTGGGCAAGACCGTATATAGCTGCATTTTCAAAGAGTGAATTGAATGGATAATGTTAGGGACACAAAAGGGTGATAAAGAGATGCTCACAAAAAGATGTAGCATCTTATGTGAAGTCCCAGTGATTGAGTTAAGTGTGATAGATTCTACTGTCACATAGATACTACATGGACTACCACATCATTTTGTGAACATCTCCGTGTGATGCTTTATATCCCAAACATTGCCCGAATTGAATTTGTGCCCGGAGCGTGCCTTATTTGTCATTTTTTTAAGTTACAACCAGAAGTTTATTCTTTAAATATTTTTTTTGAACAGTAATATTATTGATGATTCACAGTGCAAGCACCGAAAAGTACATACACCCCATCGAATTAACGACTGTTGTCCAAGCCCCGCAAAGTATCGTACATTCATACCTCTAAAGGAAACTCAGTTTCTCTAAGACATTCTATCGAACACCTTAGTTACCTATGAAAGCACCACCTATAAGACCATTACACCCCCGTATTACACATCTGTCATAAAAGTAAAAAGAAAAAAATTTCATAATAATAATAATAATAATAATAAGGTCAAATTACCCTTTATAGTTTATTCCATAAAACTATACACTTGTTTTTAATTGGGTTCATAAGCTATTTTTTTTTCAATGGGTCATTAAATTTCAAAAATTCATTCAATCAGACCCAAATTCTGACACTGTTAACTTAAATTATTAAAAATTGTCATGTACATTGCACGTAATGCTTACGTGTCACATGTTAGGTTAAGACAAGCACGGGAGATTGTGAATGGCTAAAAAATTATGCGATTTTGGATATGATTGAATGCGATTTTGGATCTAGTCGAATGTGTTTTTGAATTTGATTGAACGCAATTTTGGATCTGATTGAATGCGATTTTTTGTACTATTCACAATCTCTCGTGTTTGTCTTAACCTAACATGTGACAAGTAAGCATTACGCGCAACGTACGCGACAATTTCTAATAATTTAAGCTAACAGTTTCAGAATTTGATCGATTGAATGAATTTTTGAAGTTCAAGGATTCAATTGAAAAAAAATAAGTTTATGGACCCAATTGAAAACAGGTGTATAGTTTAATAGACTAAAGTGTAATTTGTCCAAATAATAATTATAATAAAAAAAGCTCTACCCACAAAACAAAGTGACCCAAGCATATTCCCTATCCCTTACATGTACAGCAAGGTTGATGACTAGGAAGTACCGATACTTCTAAGAAGGTAACGTGTCGCGTGTCGTATCGTGTCCGATACACGACACAACACTTCACGGACACTTTTATTGGAGTGTCGACGTGCAATTTCTTTTGCATTTTGTCATGTCGGTGAGTCCGTATCGTGTCGTATCGTGTTGATATTTCCGTGTCCGTACTTCATAGGTTGATGACAATCTTTCTATGTTGACCGTCACCTAACCAGTGGGTCCAAACCATACAAGAAATGTTGCATCTTGATTGCAGGCATCTCAATAAATAAGGAGTAAGGCTAAACTCACACTAAATTTTATATTAAATTCCACACTTAATGATCTTGGCCTTTGATTCCAGTGGATTCTATGTGAGTCTCACATGAATCCTATACCGTACCGGCCCACTAAAATCAAGGATTAAGGCATATTGAGTGTGAAATTTGGTGTAAGTGTAACATTTTTGATAATTAAGCTTTGAAAACTAAAAGTCACGATTGCAAAAGAATGTTGACCTTCGCTACAAGGTGAGAAGCCGACCCAGACCATATTTGTAGAATGCATAAACATCAAGGTATATATATCCGGATTGTTAGTAGTATGCCCTAAAAGTCAATTAGATTGGAGTAGTATTTTAGGAATATTACATTGTAATAACAATTTCATATTAATAAAGGGCAAGTTTATTATTTGTCATTATTGTTGTTTAACATTTATATGATATGTCCATAGAATTAAAGTCGAGAAGGTATGTACTTAAAGAGTTAAGTAACAAGGCCATATACTTCTCAGTTGCTTTATTCTAAAATTGTTCTTAGTCGTATGGACAATGGAACAGATATATGGGTGCTTGTTATAGAACAAGTTCACTGAACGTGATCAACTATTAGGAAAATCCAAATGGAGTTTTACTTATCTGTCAATGGATTATTCTTAGTTATAGTGGTACAAGTAATCCTTAGACCTGAGACATTACTGTTGTCTTGTGTATGAGTTATTATATTTTAACGTGCACGGTGTTTATGTTTTAATCAAAGGCATATTCATGTATTGTTGGGTTAATAAGTCATACATGGAGACATGTGAATGTACAACAAGGAATCTATCACTCTCAAGTGGGGAGTGAATGTCCTATGTGATCTTCTATGATATATCTCAAGTAAAGCTCCCTGGCCAGGGCAGGGTGAGAATTAGAAAGAGTTTTCTAATTTCACCAAATAGAGAAATATCAATTTGTTCGAGAACATATAATTAAATCTGGGTTTGATAATATGTCCATTACCCAAGAGATTTAATTGGGAAATTGTTTGATAGAAGGATTGAATTGTACGGTAACTGTTAACGGAAATGTTCACTATTTTTCAGACTGTCTGGGGTGTGTCATGATATACTGCTAGGTGTCACTCATGACTAGTGAAAGCCCAGAAATAATAAACATTAATATTAATTATTTCTACAAGGGAGAATTAGAAGATGTTCTAATTTAAATTAACTAGAAAGGGTTCTAATTGTAATACTTTAAAGTATTAGTACCTACTACCAGATTAGTATGAACCTTAGGGGTCACACACAAAAGGGCAATGTGTAATTAGAAGAAGTTGTGAGGGGGTACTTGATATTAAGTTGTTAATATGGAAGTAGTATAATAATACAATTAGTTTATATTTGATTTAAGAAAGTCTTCCAATCAAATATAGTTTCCTAATTAGATTAGAAAATGGACTTATAGCATTATTATATATATGAGATATGAGAAACTAAGTGGGATGCTAGTACACCCAAGTTTCTCCCAAAACTCCCAACCCATTACATCCGTAAGATCAAAAGAGTTTTTGATCTATTCACCTTTCGTCTTCTTCACATTATTGGAGGAAGGAAAAGTTTTCTTCTAGTGTGCATTGCTCGTGTGGATACTTTTAGAGATCGGACGCTTGGACGATTTGGTGAACTGTTCGTGGGACGAAATGAAATTGATATTTTGTAAAGCAAGCTTCAAGGGTAACTATTCGATTAACCCCCTATAGATGTTGTATGTATTTTGTATATATCATAGACTTGATCATGGGATTAGTAAACCATTAAATTTTTGTTTTCCGCTGCGCGAACCTTAAAGGGTTCCACATGGTTTTCTTTCAGTGGTATCAGAGCCTTAGTCTATGATTAATACAAAATACTGTAATTGTTGTTGTAGCATAAATTTATTTTGAATGAATTGGAATTTTGGGAATGTTTGTATGAAGATACTAGGGTTTTTGTTCATATGATGAACAAAGGGTTTAAACTTCGCTACATTAGTATATAGTGTTTACATAAGATGTAAACATGTATATGCCAATTTTAATGTGTATAAAAGTTATATATATTTTTGTGACAAGTTTGGAACTTATTCATGATTGTTTATCCGAATCTGTTAGCGGTTCGCTAGAGAAGACGAGTCAGATCTGAATTTCAAAATTTTACGTCATAACACCTATAATCGATTGGAAACGACGTTCTGAGCAAGACTCATACCCTTTTGGCTATGAGGCTTGGTAAATTTTGTCCAAAATCGAACGATTAGACCCTCTAATATGCGTTTTAATGTATAGCATGATTGTTTTTATATTAAGACAAATTCTAATTGGATTAGAATTGAACCCAAGATTCATGCTATAACTAGAACAATTATTTTTATTATATTTTCTTTTATTTACATATGATGTGAATGGATGAAAAGGATGATTATGGACTATACCAAATAATTGAGTTATGTGATTGGTTTATTATTTCAATGTGATTGAATGTTTTATTATTTTGGGTTTGTAATTTTTAAATAGGGCTTGCATGCCTTCCTACCTCCCCCCTATGTACCTCCCCCTTGATTATGGATCAAGGGTTTTCTTATTAAAGCCATGTAAAATTAGGTTTAGAGACGAAAATCAGAAATTACAAGGAAGAAGAAGGTGGAGCTTACTTAGAGTAAATAAGGTGTCCAAGAAAAGAATGAAGACTATTTATTATTATTGTTTCAAGCTTAGATCTTGAAAGCATGTGATGTTTAATAATGATTACAACACTATAGACCTAGATTCAACTTAAAGGTTCAAGTTGAATCACCTTAAAAGTCTATAATCATCCATGACCCAATTTTTTATGTGATAATTGTTTGGGCGGTTTCACCATATATTTTGTATGTCCACATTTTAAAATTGTTTTAAAATTTAATCCATTTTTTGTGTCACGAGAATACTCCTTTAAATTAAAATTTTAAAATTGTTTTCTAAAATTAATTAGTGGGAGCATAGTATGGACATATTTAAATATAAATGATGAAATATTTATTTTATGTATTTGATACATGTATAATTGATGAGACCATAAAATTCCCTTCTTGTTTATGATATTAAGTTGTAAGCGAAGAGACATTATGAATGCCTTATCGTAGCCTTCTACCATTATAGGTGACTGTATTTTCTTATTTGGGTTTGTCAGCTACAGATATGTGGGGACTGCTCATTCTAAGAAAAGCCACTCATACTAATTAAATATATGATATTATGAGGTTAGGGGTTAGTGGGATCCAAGAAACTATTATGTGAGGGTCTCATTAGTGACTCATACTTGTATGACTGGTGGGTCTAACTTAACTAAAATATATGGATCAAGAAACTATTATGTGAGGTTCATAATTTTAGAGGCTAAATGCTGATTGGAACTTGCTTAAGAAGCAATAGGTATAAAGTTACCATCTTATCTAAGTTAGTTTGGCCAAGAAACTATTATGTGATGTTGTACTAGTTTTGGTGGGACCCCAATCCCCACTAGGAATTTTTACAAATAAAGATTCCCAAATTTCTTTAAAGGGATGAGGAATTTGAAAAGAATAATGGGAGGTACCATTATGATTTAAAGACCCAAATCTAATGGATAATAAAATTGAATTTTATTTTATGCTCATAAATTGCTATTTATCTTCTATAGATCACCGCTAAAAATGTCAAACTTCAACCCCCTTGCTAAAATTCTGGATACCAACCATTTGACTGGACCAAACTTTGATGATTGGTTAAGGAACTTAAAAATCATTCTTACTTCTGACAAATTCCCTATGTCTTGGATGGGCCAATGTCGGAATATCTTCCGGAAGGATCCACTGAGGAAGAGCATGACACTTTGAGAAAGTGGCAGGAAGATGAAATAAAGGTGAGATGCTATATGTTAGCATCCATGAGCAATGAGCTTCAGAAGCAACATGATTCATATAAAAGCTCAACCTCTATTCTTCTTCACCTACAAGAGTTGTATGGGGGATAGAGTAGAACTGCACGGTTCAATGTTTCAAAAAAACTCTTCAAGGCCAAAATGGCCGAGGGGTCATCTGTAAATGAGCATGTGCTTAAGATGATCGGTTACATTGAGCAACTCAAAAAGCTTAATGTAGGCATGGATGCAAATTTGCAAATAGATTTGATCTTACAATCCTTGCCAGATTCATTTTCGCAGTTCGTTATGAACTTCAACATGAGCAGGATGACAGTTCCACTGCATGAGTTGCTAAATAAGTTGAATACTGCGGAAGGCTCTATCAAAAAGACAAAGGGATCTGCTCTTTTCATTCATGAGACTTCTACTTCCAAGTCTAAGCCCAAGGGTAAAGGAAAATGGAAGGGACAGAAGTCCAAGGTGAAGGCAAAGGGTGGGATCAAGAAAGGCAAGCCCGCAAATGATAAGGGTAAAGGAAAGTGTTTCTTCTATGGCAAAGAAGAACATTGGAAGGAAAAGTTTTCTTCTAGTGTGCATTGCTTGTGTGGATACTTTTAGAGATCGGACGCTTGGACGATTTGGTGAACTGTTCGTGGGACGAAAGGGAATTGATATTTTGTAAAGCACGCTTCAAGGGTAACTATTCGATTAACCCCATATGGATGTTGTATGTATTTTGTATATATCATAGACTTGATCATGTTGCATCTTGATTGCAGGCAGCTCAATAAATATGGAGTAAGGCTAAACTCACACTAAATTTTATATTAAATTCCACACTTAATGATCTTGGCCTTTGATTCCAGTGGATTCTATGTGAGTCTCACATGAATCCTATACCGTATCGGCCCACTAAAATCAAGGATTAAGACATATTGAGTGTGAAATTTGGTGTAAGTGTAACATTTTTGATAATTAAGCTTTGAAAATTGAAAGTCACGGTTGGAAAAGAATGCTGACCTTCGCTACAAGGCGAGAAGCCCACCCAGACCATATTTGTAGCATGCATAAACATCAAGGTATATATATCCGGATTTGAGCTCAGCAGGGAGCCAAATTTTTCTTGCTAGAAACACTATAATTTTGACCTTTTAGGGTTTAAAAATTGTGTGATCGTTCCCTCGATTTGACATATAGTATCGTAAGTTAAAAGTAAATAAAAAGTTATATCTCCGCAACTCTTTTAAAAGAAAGTGTATTCACATGCTTACTTTCTTTTTTCTCTGATAATTTCATGCACAAAATAAACAACCTTTAATATGTTAAGATGGATATCTATAAGGCCGTAAACAATTGAGAGTAATTGAGTAATGAAATTGCTTATTTGGCTGAAAATTATTAAAATTTGAAGGACCAAAATGAGATTTGTGAGTGTAGAAGGGATAAATTAAAAAACTCAAGAGGGACACAAATGCATAGAATCCAAAACACATAGGGTAACAAAATAGTTTTCAAAAGATGAGGGGAAAAGTGCTCCCTCTTGCCCACATGTGGATTCGTCCATGCATAGTGAGCTTGAAATCATAGGCTCGTAATGAAATTAAAGGCTTCAAATAATAAGCAACCAACGCAGATCAACCACACCCGAATAGCACTTAGGCTCAGTTTGGCCCTCATGTGGCTTTTTAAAAGTAGCTTATGAAATTTATTATTAATTTGTTTGATAATTTTGTACAAGTGACACATTACTCTTCAAAAAAATATCATGAAACAAAAAAGTAACCTTGAACTTTTAAAAGCTTCACTCTAAAGCTTTTAAAAATTCCCCCCACCCCCACCCCAAAAAAAAAAAAAAAATTTTAAAAAGCCTTTAAATTCAATTTGTGCAAAGCTCATAAACTAATTACTAAATGAATTATGTAATACCCCGTATTTAAATTTTTGCGTTTTAATCGAATAATACCAGTTTTGGGTTTTGTTGGCAGTATAGTTTGTACCTGTGTGTGTGTATCATCGCGTGAGCTCAACACACACAAGAATTGTTGAGATTGGAGCCCAAGCAAAATTTAGTGCACAGTGTGTGCGTGTGTACTGGATGTATTTATATGCTTGGTCCCCAAGCACCTTATAGTTATATATACATACACTAACCTTTAATTCTCTCAATTCTCTCAAGAGACTCTACTGTCTCTCTTTCTCTCTCTCTCTCTCTCTCTCTCTCTCTCTCTCTCTCTCTCTCTCTCTCGAATTCTTATACACACACACGCACATGCAACTACTTATATACATACATGATTCTTACTCATTCCAGTGAGTAATTGAACAAGCAAGCTTGGCTCATTTGTCTTGATTTCTCTGTCTCTCTCTGCATATTCAAAACTGGTAAGCTTATGTACCTCTACTAATGTTAATTTTAGTTTAGTTAAACAGTTAAGTGTAGGTATATATATATAGACAGTCAGATTCATGTATACAATTTCAAGGAGATTGAAATTCAAACTTTGAATTCAAGCTCTAGATTTGGGAAAACCTCATATTGAAATTCCATTCTTTTAATTCTATTTTTAATTTCAGTTTATTTAGACTGTAATTGTAGATATAGGTATATATAGATTTACATATATATCGTTAAGGGTCTGAAAATAGCAAGCAGAAAAACTGTGATAGAAATTTGATTTCTTTATACCAAATGAAAGGTCTCGATCCCACGAGGCTCCATTTCGAATTTTAGAAGCTAATTCGCAACGGTCGCGACGAATGGTCGATTTAAAGTTTTGTCGTGGTTCGGTTTTTCAATAAAATCAAGAGCTGTGGTTTGATTCATAAAAATCCGATTCCATATTTGGAATCTACGCGGAAAAAGGAAGAATTTCATATATTGGAAAGTCTATTTTGATTAAGTTTTCAAACTGGGTAAAATTTAGCCTTTAATTTCAAAACAGGGGAAAAAGAAGGAAGAAGACGACTCTATGACACCTCGTGCGCGCGACCAGGCTATTTTGAAAACTGTTTTTAAAATAAACACGTGGCCTTCTGAGCATATCTCGCGCGAGCGGCCCGCGCGCACGACCTCGGGCAGTTTGTTGAAAACTCCTATTTTCTTATACTTGAGCCAGTTTTGAGTTAAGGGATCTTGTACCCTAAGCTTTGAGAATTGTACCTTACTTTAATAGTGGTTATACTTGTGCTTAAAGGTGTTATACCTCACTGATATACACGCATTATTGTATATTGAGAATTGTAACAGATTGAGCAGTTCTGGTTTCTATTCTGATTAATTATTCAGTCTACCCTCGGTGAACGGTAGTTCCGTATAACCCTCAATAAAGTTGTATAAAATGTTAATACTATGCTTACGTGTTTACTTGAGCTGCTATGCCTTGAGTGGTTACTTGAGTTGCTATGCTTTATGTGTTTACCTGGATGATTTCAGCATGTCTATTGTGTTGCTTTAATCAATAGCATGTTTTGATATGTAATTTACAAAATGTCGAATATGTCTTGATGCTTAGAGCTCACATATGTTACATAACATTTCATAAGCATAAGCATGAACACGAAAATCACGAAAATGATTTTGGGATGAAAGACCTTAGAGGCTTTCAATTTTTAAAAGGGAAGACCAAGAAATCTCAGTCGATTGGTTCTGACACCATATTATCCACCGTCTCAGACAATTTCCGCTCAGAGCGTGAAACCCTACCAGAACAAAGGGAATCAAGGAAATTATCAGAGGACAGATAACCGTAGTGCTATTCAGCCACAACAATACCCAGAACCCCAAGGAAGGAATTTTGCTCTCCCTATGTCATCTGCTTATCATGTTTCTGGAAATGCCGGACCTTCTGTGATCCGAGGTATCGTCCCATTGTTTAACTCTTGGGCATCTATATTGTTTGACACTGGTGCATCACACTCATTCATCTCATCAGCATTTGCATCAGTATTGGGGTTAGAGATAGAATGCTTAGAGCATGTCTTATCTATTGATACTCCAGTTGGAGGTATTATTCATTTAAATCAGGTTTGCCGTGGTTGTATACTTTTGATAGCAGATCGGCAGTTGGGTGTTGATTTGATTGTAATGCCAAATCTAGGATTTGATGTCATCCTTGGGATGGACTGGTTGGTCGAGAATCGGGCTTTCATAGATTGTTTTAAGCATCAGGTTACTCTTTTCACTCCTGAAGGAGACAGTTGTAGATTCGAAGGCAATCAGTTAGATTTACCGATACCCTCATTGTTTTCACGGAGAAGTTTATGCTCTTCTCTTGGAACTCTGGCTAGTTTATTAGCCGTGGAGAGGGGCAGTTCTCTTGTGGAATTCCCACCCATTGTTTGTGAATTTCCTGACTTCTTTCCAAAAGACTTATCAGAATTGCCACCTGTCCGTGCTATCGATTTTGCAATAGATCTTGTGCCAGGCACTTCGCCTATTTCCATTCCACCATATCGTATGGCACCAGCAGAATTGAAGGAGTTGAAACTTCAGTTGGAAGATCTCCAGAGTAAGGGTTTTATTCGTCCGAGTGTATCCCCATGGGGAGCTCCTATTCTCTTTGTTAAGAAGAAGGATGGAACGTTGAGATTGTGCATTGATTATCGAAAACTCAATCATGTGACGATCAAGAATAAGTATCCACTTCCAAGAATAGATGATTTGTTTGATCAACTCAAAGGTTCCACTTATTTCTCTAAGATTGATCTGAGATCGGGTTATCATCAACTCCGTATTTGAGAGTCAGACATCTCGAAGACAGCTTTTAGGTCTCGATATGGACATTTCGAGTTTGTGGTTAAGCCATTCGGTTTAACCAATGCTCCAGCATCATTTATGGATCTTATGCAGCGAGTATTTCACGATTATTTGGACAAGTTTGTGATTGTATTCATTGATGATATTCTTACCTACTCTTCCTCTAAGGAACTTTATGAGGAACACTTGAGGATTGTCCTACAAGTATTGCGTACTCACCGACTGTTTGGTAAATTATCTAAATGTGATTTTTGGTTGACAGGAGTAAAATTTTTAGGACACGTTGTCTCGAGAGATGGAGTGTCAATTGATTTGTCAAAGATTGAAGCTGTTATGGATTGGCAGCCACCTAAGAATGTATTTGAGATACGTAGTTTCTTGGGTTTAGCAGGTTATTATCGTCACTTTGTGAAGGACTTTTCTCGTGTTGCTTCACCTTTGACTAAGCTTACGCGTAAAGGGGTGAAATTCATTTGGACTGAGAAGTATGAGAAAGCTTTTCAGCTTTTAAAGACTCGATTGACTTCTACACCGGTTTTGATTATTCTGGAGCGTGGTGTTAACTACGCAGTTTATTGTGATGCTTCACTTCTTGGTTTGGGGTGTGTGCTTATGCAAGAAGGCAAAGTTGTTGCCTATGGTTCTCGCCAATTGAAGCCTCATGAGCAGAATTATCCGACTCATGATTTAGAGCTTGCCGCCGTTGTGTTTGCCTTAAAGTCATGGCGTCATTACTTGTATGGGGAACGATTTGATGTCTTTTCAGACCACAAGAGCTTGAAGTATATCTTTACTCAACGTGATCTGAATCTTTGACAACGTCGATGGATGGAATACTTAGAAGATTATGACTTCGAACTACTATATCATCCAGGGAAGGCGAATCTAGTGGCAGATGCGCTGAGTCGCAAGTCACGAGGTTCATTGGCTTGTCTAGCCATTCAAGAATGGAACATGCTCGATCAGATTGGGGAGTTTGAGGTAGAGCTTGATGACTCTGGGAATCGTGCTTCATTATATTCTGTTGTGGCTCAACCGTCGATCATTCAACAAGTGAAAGATGAGCAACAATCTGATCTGGTAGCATCTACTTTTCGTATGCGAATTCTTCGTGGTGATGTTATAGAAGGTTGGACTTTTGACTCCGAGCGTGGGTTGAAGTTCAAAGACCGTTTGTTTGTGCCTTTGGCAGTTCGTGAACGAGTGATGAAAGAATTTCATCATTCACGATTAGCGGTGCATCCGGGAGGCAACAAGATGTACCATAACCTGCGACGTCAGTTTTGGTGGAAGGGTATGAAGCGCGATGTCGCTAAATTTGTATCTCGGTGTTTGACTTGTCACTAAGTGAAAACCGAACATCAGAGACCTGCAGGGTTATTGCAACCATTACCAGTTTTAGAGTGGAAGTGGGAGTATGTGACAATGGATTTTGTAACAGCACTTCCTAGGTCACCACGTGGTTATGATGCCGTTTGGGTCATTGTGGATCGTTTGACAAAGTTTGCACATTTTCTGGGAATGCGTTTGACCGATTCAGTTGATGTCCTTAGTCGCTTGTATATTCGAGAGATCATTCGGTTACATGGAGTACCTATTTCGATTGTGTCAGATCGAGACCCGCGGTTTACTTCCTTATTTTGGGAAGGTCTCCAGAAAGCTTTAGGGACAAAATTGAGATTAAGTACGGCTTTTCATCCTCAGACAGATGGTCAGTCAGAACGTACTATACAGACATTGGAAGATATGTTACGAGCTTGTGTTATGGACTTCAAAGGTAGTTGGGAAGACCACCTACCATTGATTGAGTTTGCGTATAACAATAGTTATCAAGCAAGCATTCAGATGGCACCGTTTGAGGCCCTATATGGACGACCGTGTCGTTCTCCCGTATGTTGGATAGATGTTGGAGAAGCGTCTCTATTGGGACCAGATCTAGTAAGGAAAACTACTGAAAAGATAAAGCTGATTCATGCGAGGATACTTACGGCTCAGAGCCGACAGAAAAGTTATGCTGATAAGAAGAGGAGACTGTTGTCCTTTGAAGTTGGAGATCATGTGTTTCTCAAAGTTTTACCTCGTCATGGTGTGCTTCGTTTTGGGCGGGATAAGAAGCTTTCACCTCGTTTCATTGGACCTTTCCTGATTTTGGAACGTGTGGGTGAAGTTGCCTATTGGTTGGCTCTGCCTCCGCAGTTGGCAAAAGTTCATAATGTATTTCATATCTCAATGCTTCGGAAGTATGAACCCGATCCGTCTCATGTTTTAGATTGGACTAATTTACCATTGGAGCAAGATGCGTCCTACGAGGAACAACCAGTACAGATTCTGGAAGCTAAGGAGCATGTGCTTTGTGGTAGAACTATTCATTTGGTTCGAGTATTGTGGCGACACCATGGTATTGAGGAGACTACTTAGGAGAATGAGAACGAGATGCGTGATCGATATCCACATTTGTTTTCTTCTTGAGTTATTTGGTTCTCTGTGTCATTATTATCTATGTATGAATTTCACGAACGAAATTTCTTTTATGGTGGGTAGGATGTAATACCCCGTATTTAAATTTTCGCGTTTTAATCGAATAATACCAGTTTTGGGTTTTGTTGGCAGTATAGTTTTGTACCTGTGTGTGTGTATCATCGCGTGAGCTCAACACACACAAGAATTGTTGAGCTTGGAGCCCAAGCAAAATTTAGTGCACAGTGTGTGCGTGTGTACTAGATGTATTTATATGCTTGGTCCCCAAGCACCTTATAGTTATATATACATACATTAACCTTTAATTCTCTCAATTCTCTCAAGAGACTCTACTGTCTCTCTTTTGTCTCTCTCTCTCTCTCTCGAATTCTTATACACACACACACACATGCAACTACTTATATACATACATGATTCTTACTCATTCCAGTGAGTAATTGAACAAGCAAGCTTAGCTCATTTGTCTTGATTTCTCTGTCTCTCTCTGCATATTCAAAATTGGTAAGCTTATGTACCTCTACTAATGTTAATTTCAGTTTAGTTAAACTGTTAAGTGTAGGTATATATATAGATAGTCAGATTCATGTATACAATTTCAAGGATATTGAAATTCAAACTTTGAATTCAAGCTCTAGATTTGGGAAAACCTCATATTGAAATTCCATTTTTTAAATTCTGTTTTTAATTTCAGTTTATTTAGACTGTAATTGTAGATATAGATATATATAGATTTGCATATATATCGTTAAGGGTCCGAAAATAGCAAGCAGAAAAACTGTGATAGAAATTCGATTTCTTTATACCAAATGAAAGGTCTCGATCCCACGAGGCCCCCTTTCGAATTTTAGAAGCTAATTCGCAACGGTTGCGACGAACGGTCGATTTAAAGTTTTGTCGTCGTTCGGTTTTTCAATAAAATCAAGAGTTGTGGTTTGATTCATAAATATCCGATTCCATATTTGGAATCTACGCGGAAAAAGGAAGAATTTCATATATTGGAAAGTCTATTTTGATTAAGTTTTCAAACTGGGTAAAATTTAGCCTTTGATTTCAAAACAGGGGAAAAAGAAGGAAGAAGATGACTTTGTGACACCTCGCGCGCCCGACCAGGCTATTTTTGAAAACTGTTTTTAAAATAAACACGTGGCCTTCTGAGCATATCTCGCGCGAGCAGCCCGCGCGCGCGACCTCGGGCAGTTTGTTGAAAACTCCTATTTTCTTATACTTGAGCCAGTTTTGAGCTAAGGGATCTTGTACCCTAAGCTTTGAGAATTGTACCTTACTTTAATAGTGGTTATACTTGTGCTTAAAGGTGTTGTACCTCACTGATATACGCGCATTATTGTATATTGAGAATTGTAACTGATTGAGCAGTTCCGGTTTCTATTCTGATTAATTATTCGGTCTACCCTCGGCGAACGGTAGTTCCATATAACCCTCAATAAAGTTGTATAACATGTTAATGCTATGCTTACGTGTTTACTTGGGCTGCTATGCCATGAATGGTTACTTGAGTTGCTATGCTTTATGTGTTTACCTGGATGATTTCAGCATGTCTATTGTGTTGCTTTAATCAATAGCATGTTTTGATATGTAATTTACAAAATGTCGAATATGTCTTGATGCTTAGAGCTCACATATGTTACATAACATTTCATAAGCATAAGCATGAACACGAAAATCACGAAAATGATTTTGGGATGAAAGACCTTAGAGGCATTCAATTTTTAAAAGGGAAGACCTTAGAGGCTTCCAGGTTTTGAAAAGGGAAAACCTTAGAGGCTTCTGTGGATAAAACCCTCTAGGAGGGATTTTGTTTTGAAAAGTTAGAAATCCCGGATTTTTGGGTAGGCGTGTGAGATGGGTACCACTAGGAACTCGAATTGCGGGATGTACTGCAAGAAACCCCCGTAACGTTGAAGGCTAGGCCTTCGTGTAATTCATAAGGCCCGAAGTCCCGCACGTTTGAGGCTAGGCCTACGTGGACGGGAAGCCCATGGTCGGGGTAATGATATTGACGATTGAGGGTGAGTGTTTGAAAAGGGATGAAAATGGTTTTCATGCATTGACATTGGCATTCATTGCACCCACGCATGTTATATAACAGATGTTATTGTGCGGTGATATGACTATACGAGTCTTTTGGCTTATGGACTATTAAACCTTTCTTTCAGGTGATATAGATAAGGGCAAGGCCCCGAGGCTTGACAATGCTTCCGCTATAGTTTGAAGACCCCGTATGTGGGGATTATCATTTAATTAATGTAATACAATTTGGTTTCAAAGAACCTATGTTTAAATTGGACAAATGTTAGTCCACCCGCTTTTAAATAAAGAGATAGCCTAACTCTGATTTTCCGCTGCTTATATTGAAAACGTTTTGTTTCAAAAAAAGAATATTTTAAATGAAAACCAATTTTCTGTTTTATAAATGTTTTCCAAATGATAAACATATATTCAAGTAACCCTCGGAGTCTAGGACTCGGGGAGTTACAGAATGGTGTCAAAGCCTACTGCTATCGTTATTGTTGTACTTCCACTAGTGACTGACACCCCGTCGCCGGGACTAGTGGCGGGGCGGGGCGGGGCGTCACAAATTAATATAAAATTGTGCTTTAAAAAAATAAAAAGCACCAAAATGCGGGCCAAACTAAGCCTTACTCTCCCGATAATATCAACCATCCGTGATTAGAAACATTCTGATAAACTTGGCTACCAGGACTATCAAAGTATCAACTGCGACAATTGAACTGATACATAAAAAAAACTCATATTTAAAGCAGTCCAACAATTAGTAAATATCTTCATATCTCTCAACCGGCAAATAATCCTGACACCTAAACACACGCGAAACGAATTCCCTTCATACACGTGAAGAAAACACAACACCAAGACACGCACCCCTAATGGAGTAAGAAGCACTCCCACGCCTGAGAAAATTAAACACATCATGAAAATAAAACTCACGCCAAGTTGAGACTAATCAACCAAAGTTGATTCCTAAGTAGGTTCTGGTGATAATTCAAGCTAGATTGTAACCGAAGAGATTAAGCAGAATAACTAAGTAATACCTGACGTACTCCATTTAATTATAAGTAGCAAAATTTTTTTTTATTTTGTTTTGTTTTTTTGTTTTTTTTTTGGTTTTTTCCTTTTCTTTTTAACTAATTAAGCAACAAATTAAAACACTATTTGATTATATTAGTTCTATTAAGAATCAATGAGCCGCAATGTCGGATGATCCTTATTCCATCTACGAATGGCCCCCAAAATTGGCCGACCCCTCTTATTGGGTCTAACTCTAAGAGTGCTACTGTCCCGTAAATCTCAACGAAAATATATTCTAAAAATTGGAAATGATATATTACAATTCCTATAGCTTCTGTTTCAAATCTAGACCTTAATTTGTAACGGTTGCGATGAACGACTAAAACAAAATTTTGGCGACTCTCGAATTTTCACATATTAGTAGAGCTACGTTAATAATTGAGATTCAAAACTTATATATTCGTAATCTACACTGAAAAATGAAGAGAATGGTATATTACACTCACTGTATAGTTAAAGTTTGTAAAACTCGTTAATGGTTCTGTAACTCTCTTGTTAGAGGTTGAAGACGACGAACCCGAGGGCCTGAGCCGAGCGGGAGTGCTTGAGACCTGAGCGCTCGAGCCAAGTCCGAGCGCTTGAGCTGAGCAGTTTCTGAACAGTTTGTTCCTATGCTTTAATTTATTATACCTTCTGGTTTAACGAATGTAGCTCAAAGTTTTATTTAAAAGAAAATGAAAACATACATGAAAATGGGATTTGGATTAGTTTAATTAATTAATAATAATCACATGTATAATCGCTCTGATACCTTTATGAGAAAATGTGAAAAGAAAGAAAAAAATCATTCACATTCATAATCAAGATGACATGTTTTAGAAAGGGGTCAAGTGGTCCAGCATATATGTTTGTGAGAAATGAGTAAAGAGATATGTTTGTAACATTATGGACATGACTATCTGTATTGATTGGCTTTTATGGGCGGTGATACTGTAACGTCCCGAAATCAAAGAGAGCGGAAGAAGGGGGAGAAGAGAGAGAAAAGGCATAGAAATAACTTTAAGCAAGCCTTGCAACAAATCTAAGAATGCAGAAGACCGATGGGGAATCCCAAACACTTCACAAACATGTTTTAACACCTCTAAATTAACATGGTATAAGTGAGTCAAATGATAATCATTCATGTACCATCCCCTATGGATGATTACATGGAAAATTTTAGGAAAGTAATTATTTTGAAAACAAGGTCTTAAAATATATGAAGGAGTACTCATTTAAACATTGGTATCGCATAAGGAACTTATGCTTTTAATCTATGTATTCTGATGAGAGTTGGATCAAGTAAGGAAAGTTCAATTGAGCGAACTCTGGGCAGAGAGTTCACTTTACAAAAGTTGGATTAAGCAGAGAAAAGTTTGATTGAGCGAACTATGGACAGAGAATTCACTCTACAATGGTTGGATTAAGCACAAAAAGTTCGATTGAGGTGAACACTATACAATATTCAAAAAGAGTTTCTAACAAGAACAATATCAATGGCAAGTCGACGGAAGAAGTTTAATAAGTAAATTTTAACAAATCCGGCTAGGATTGATAACTCAAAGGGAGGTTATACTACATGAGTATATACTTGAAGATAAAGATAAAAGAAATGTTCTTTGCAACATACATGAAGTTTCGAATATGTACACAACACAACGACGCGGCTAACATGTGCCGATCCCAAAAGAAGGTGAGTCTAGCTATTACAAATTTCATATACAATGTTCATATGAATTAGTACATGCAATTCTATTGATCTAGTCCTATTCTCCGGCAACAGATCATATAAATTACATGTCGCTCTATCCATCCACGAGATGGCTCTAAAAAAAAAACCCTCCAACAAGAGGCTTCAAAAATGGATACCTTTGATCCCACCCCTTACACGGACTTGGGGTCTTTCCCCTTGTCAATATTACCTGCAAAAATGATTTGGGATCGTAGTCCCTTAGCGCGACGGCTAAGTAGATAATGTATGTAAAGACTCAGAGTAATTTCTATGACTAAGACTGAAATGCGATGCAGTGAGGTTGCCACCATGGCAATGCAATATAAGGCTTCTTAGCCATGCATGTAATCGTTCACTCCCCTCATTACCAGACTGCGAGCCACCCCGAACTGGGAATGTAGCATACTAACCTTTCGATAGCTAGTCAGCTAGAAGTTAGCGTTTGGCACGTTCTTAGGTACGTCCACCCTGTCTCACATCACAATCCGCATCTGGATTTCCATGTCATCTCATTTTATGCCCTTCCTCGTGAGGGATCTTTTCAACGCATATCATGTGTACGTAATGTCTTCGCCGAAATGACACCGATGAAATGAATCCCTTTGATTCACTCAACCAATGTCAAATGCTTATGCAGTGTCATGTCCACTAATCATTGTATAATGTCTTATGCATTATTGCCAAGAAATGAAAGGAACAATAATGAAATTCATGTTATGAGCTCAAATGTATCATTAGCACATTATGTCCTAAAATAGTACTAAGCTAGAATTAAGCACACTTTGCACACATTGAATCACAAATGATATAGTTTGGATGGTAAATCATGATCTCTACACATGCAATCTCAATAACCAAAGCTAGCATTTCCAACATGAATTCTAACATGGATTTCAACTAGCTAGTAGACAAGTAGCCATATTGATACTAACTTAAGCATGTAAATCACATATTTCCATTTCTAAGTTAAGAAATCAAAGAGAATTAGGTTAGAGAAAATTCATCTAATTCAAGGGTTTCACCCAATTAAGCAAGTTTTGTAATTCACACTTAGAAGGAGGAAATTAAACGCATCAATGGACACATGATCATGTATTTTCATAGAATCTAGGAACTAGGTTAATGAAATACCATATGACCCTAGAAATTTACCCAAACAATCCAATACACATTATCATACTTAGAAATAGGAATTTAAAATGTATCAATACATAGAAAATGTACCTTGTTCTTGGAGAATTCCAAAGAACACCCAAAAGTTTGGTTAGGGCTAGAGAAGGGTGAGAGAAAGAGCTCCTAGTAGTCTTGAAGTATAGCTCTCAATCCTTCCAAATCTTCGTCCTATAGCTTCTAGCACCTTGATTCTTAAAGAAATTTAATGTTCAAGCTTGCTTCAATGGAGAAATTTGAGAGGGGAAGAGAAGGGAAAAAGAAGAAGATGGAGAGATGAAAGAATAAGGGAAAAATTAAATAAGGAGGTGGGATTTGGGTCCCCAAATGGCCGGCCACTCTAAGTGTATGTATTTTGTGTGGTTCAAACTTAAAGTAGCTAAAATGTGGATCCCAAGATATGGTCCAATTGCTCAATCTTTTAAACATGTGGGTACATTTATACCTATGTAAGCAATAATACAACATTAATTCTACAAGTTGGGAAAAAAAATAATGTACCAAAAATAAATGGGTCCAAACTTAGGTACAAATTACCAAAATACCCCTCATAAAACTGTGGGTTATTACAATCTACTCAAAAGAATTCTGTCCCGAAATTCAGAACAAGAACGAAAGAAACTCAATTAAAGAATGGTCCACAACCACACCAAAATGCATAAAACTATGGGTTATTACAATCTACTCCTTCTTCATGCACGATCTTAATTATTCATTACTTAAACTCTTCGTTTATTGTTCTTATGTAATGATTGGAATAATGGACTAACCGGACTCTAAGACACTAAAAAATAATAACAGTTACTGCACTTTTATATACATTACATGTGTTGTTCATTATGCTCAATCAACTTTCATTAGTTGATGACTTTGATTTATCCTGGACACCCAAAATGTTCAGGAGATGACTATGCAGAGTAGTACGATTATGCCAATTAGAAAGGGAAAGCCATGGAGATGCTTTTTATATTAATAGAATAAATGAATAATGTTTCATTTGAATAAGGCGGCTTGTTCCTTTAAGGATATTTGATTTAAAAATGATGTAACATTATTTGAGTTTTATTTGAGATATGTTAGTTATTATTTATCTTCCCTGTTGTTTTAAATACTATGTTTATCACTACATGTTAAGCTAAGTACATGACAAGCAATCCATCATTTACCATGACCTACAGGTCCAAAATGTAAATGAAAATTTTTCTTTGTTTTGATACGTTGGAGCGTGACAGTCCCCAAATCTGGTTCCTAAAAATCCACTAGGTAATCTAGCATTAGGATTGAATAATTTATTTATTTCTAGCCATTCTTATCTGATCATTCTCTTTTTGTTCTTGGCTAGGTTCCTCCAAATTCTCTACTGACATTCAAGCTGAGAAAGTGAACATCCCTCCAAAAGCTCCTCCTTCTATCCGGATTCAATGCGGTTCTGGGGAGACCAAACGCCCAAATTACCAGGAAACGAGCAAGATAGCCCCTTTGGAACAAACTTCCCTTAAAACTCCAATTCAATTAGAGGAAGAAGAATCCTATAAGCTAATTGAACAAGAAACCACCGGAGTAGCCAAGAGAGCCAGGAAGAAAGCTTGTCCTCAAAAAATGCTATATGATGAACCAGCTCTTAGTGCTTCTCAAACTTCCTCTGGTTCATCTCATAACCTGGCATCACCAAGACCTTTGGACTCTCTTCTTCTTCTCTCAAAAGTCCTTCTCCCACAAAGGCCTCTCCTCTTACTGGTTAGATTGACACTGGGACCTCCAAGAACTAGGCTGAAACCTTTATTGCACCACTAAAAGCTTCAAAGAATACCAACATCATTTTTTCTAAACCTCTATCCTCTGCAACTGGACCCAGTTCCTCTACTTCTAATGCCCCAACCTTATTTAGCTCCCAAGTGGACTCAAGGATTAAGGATTTGGGCCTTCGTGCCCAGAATCTCAAGCTTATTCTTGTTCAAAGACCAAGCTCGAGCCCCTCATCTTCAAAATCAATTCCAATGGTGACCACTCCTAACTATACAGAGGCACAAATTCAGGCAAGGAACCTTCTGGCCTCCTTAATTATGCTCTTCTACTTTCAAGAGTGCTATGGGTCAACAAGAAGCCATTGAGGGTGCAGTCTCTCTATTAGCTGCAGATTTCTCCGGTTCTTTTTTCTCTTCCTTTCCGGCTTCATTCTTGCAACATTTTAAAAAGATAACCAATGTCCTGGCAGAAGCTACTCAGCAAATGGCCAAAGTAAAGTAATTCTTTCAAAAGAAGGATGACATTGCTCATTAATGTGTCATCCTGGCTGATACTGCTGATGTCAGAGTAAAGAGTTATGCTTTATTGTTGGAAAATATCGAGAAATTTAGGGTTGATCTGGAAAGGATGGAAGCTGATAACGCTTTACAACAAGCATATCTGGATAAGGTTCTTAAGTAGCTAGATCAACTGACTGATGAGCCCTCCACCCTAGATTCACAAGAGTCATCCTGGCTATCAATTCAAAAGCTGTAGAGACCACAATCACACAGACTAATGACCGATGGTCTCAGGATTAATCATTGTACCAGAATAGCCAATTTGTCACTGCTCTGGGAGGTGACAGTGACAAAGGGCCTTTGTCACTGCTCTAGACTATGACAATTCCACAGGTGACAAAAAATATTTCTCACTGCTCAGAGCCGTGACAATTTTGTTTGTCATTGCCCAATTGAAGACCCCTTAAAGGGGTAATTTCATTCCCTTTGTCACCACTATGAACCGTGATAATAATTTTATATTTGTCACTGCTCTAAGCGGTGACAATGTTAGTGACTACAATTTTAATTTTGTCACTGCTCTTACTAGTGACAATATTGGTGACAATCATTTTAATTTTTTCATTGCTCTTAGTGGTGACAATGTTGGTGATAATAATTTTAATTTTGTCTCCACTTTGAACGGTGAGAATGTCGGTGACAATAAGTTTAATGTTGTCACTACTCCGAGCGGTGACAATAAGTTTAATTTTGTCACTTCTGTAAACCGTGACAAAATTGCTTGACAATCTACTTATTTGTCACCTCTTTGAATGTTGAGGGGGTGTTATTGTAAATGCAACAATTTCTGGTGTATCTTACCTTTTAGGTATCAGTAACATTTGATACTGAAAATTGCACAACAGAAAATAGTCTATATATAAAAATGTTAAGTCAGTGGCTCATTAAAATAAAGGGTTTTAAGAATCGCAGCTCTCACAATTTGAAGCAGAAATATGACCTCCAATGTAACTTCCACACACATTAAGTAGAATAACATATATGAATTCGAAACACCGTAAATCACCAGATTCAACACCCTGATATAGAAAATATGGACATGGTCAAAAGGGCTGACTCTGCCAAAAGGTAAAGATGACGTGTTAATATAAATCGTTGTATAACTGTGGTTCTGTATAACCCATTCTATAAATCTTCAAGAAACTAGTTGCAAAGAATCTAAGGTCTCCACCAAACAGGAGTGCATAGATGCATTGTAAGTCCCCAATGACATGCAGTTCGATCCACCATGAAGAATTGGAAGCATTAAGAGTTTGGAAGAGCTCCGAAAGATAGGCATTGGTCAACTTGGTCCTCTTGCTGATTTCATGCTTCTTCTTCTTGGTCTTGGATTTAGAGTTGATACCTTGATCTTGAGCCATCGCCCTACTCTTTGGGCGTTGGTGGCAGGCTTCATCCTGTTCTTCTGGAGATCCTTCTCAGTGTCAATCTTATCACATGGCAATTCGATTCCCTGAAAAAGCTGCTTCAGGTCCTCATCAACCTTGATAGGCACTCTGAGGTCATTTGGGTAGGCTATGTCCTCCTGTGAATTGAAGTTTGAGAGTAGCCAGATTTGGCGAGCAGCTTTCAATGCTTGAAGAAAAGTTAAAATCAATGAAAAATTCTAGATTTAAAGGGGAAAATTATGTTTTCTTTGATTTAAAGGAAGAGGAGGTTGATTATTACTAACTCAACTTGAAATACAATTTGTTATAATCACTAAAATGACACACTGCAGAAATCAGTGCATACAACTGAGAAGTGGTGTTTGATCAAGTATAGTACCTACAAGGTTGTCCTCCTTAACTGATTTATTGAGAGCACTACTAATGTTCTAATTACTCCCAGGTTGTATTAACAAAGAAATTTGTTATATATAACCTATAACAGAAGAACACTAATTCATTATCAAGCTCCGATTCTACAGATCCTAATTTTATACAACAAATCCTAATTTTGAATACCTTAACTAATCAGCCCCTGTTTGTGGGTTTCCTCTTCCCTGTTTTGTTCTTTGATTTTTTCATCTCTTGATTACTAGTTTTGCTAAATTACTCACCAACATAATAGAACTTCAACTTCAACCCAATATAGAGATGGTCTCAACTGCTACTGCTAAGCCCACTTGTAAAAATAAGCAATGGTATATACATATACAAACTTAACAATATCATATCATCACCAAATCAACCAATCAAGGCAAGTAAGCAATTGACCATTACAGTGACAAATATCATAAATTAGATAGTCAATTAGGTATTCGGAATACCTTCTTTGAGCCAAGGAAACTAGATGCGAGCCAAAAAAGTCATTCAAGCTTTTCAATCAGAAGCAAACAAACAAAAGAGATATGTTAGGGCAACAAAAAAATTGAAAACCACAGAGTTTAGTACTCTTACATAAGTATATTAGATTATATCTCTGATATGGGATGAATAATTCCCGATCACTAAACCTAATATATTCACCTTTATTAGCCCTGAGATTGTTATTATTTGATAGATCTTATGCTTGTTTTGTTTTGTTTTAGGTTATTCAAGTATACAGTCACTTGAGAGTAATTTTGAGGATTTAAAGCAAATTTGGAGATAAATTGGATTTCTGCCCAAGCGGTTCCGCCCAGGCGGTTAAGCTGATGACGTGAAATACATGCAAAAGCGTAAACGAACATAAAAGGAGGCTATTCCTAGTGTTTTTAGGGTTTGTAAAACTTCCTAAATTTGGGAAACATATATATATATATATATGAGATATACACTCATTATAAACAACTTGTACTCATATATTCCAAAACCTAGATAGAGAGAGAGAGAGAAGGAGGCAAGAAGAATAAGAAGAAGTTCAAGGTTCTCCATGGACTCCTACATCAATTCTATGCATGCAACTCCCTCCATGGCTAACTAATCACCTGTTCTAGGGTTTCAATGAAACCCTCGTTATGTGAAAGCATTCTATTTATGTAGTCTTTTAGTTTTATTTATATTCCAAGTATGATGATTGTATGCTTGAGGATTTTGATATAAAATCATATTGTTTAAATCATTGCTTTCAAAGTTTATTCTTGTCTAAGATCTATTTTAAATTCAATGTGCTCCAAAGCTTATATTTTCGGTGATTGTATAATGGAACTAAGGTTGTAATTATTGAATATGCCATACTTAGGTAAGATGGAGTGTGCTGCAACCCTAGTTTAGTGCAAGACACTCCATGCTAACCACAAATAGGATATGTTAGTAATTAGATCATAGTTATTTTCTTGACAGAGGAATCGTGGTAGTCACGATTCCCCATGATCATCCAAATACAGTAATCTAAAAGGTTGTATAAATTAATGAATCTTTTATATAGTTAGTGGTGGATTTGCAATCCTAGATCTCTTTCTTCCATATCTTTTCATCAATTCTATTTATTGCTTTATTTGGTTAATTAATTAGTAGTTAATTATATATTTCTCAACTCTTTAATCAAGATCATTTTTCAATAAGTCTAAGTACTTAATAAATCAATCAATCTGATTGTTAAATAGATAATTAGAATCACTATTTGATAATCTAATTAAATTTATAGCACAGTCCCTGAGGAATCAAACCCTACTTTCACTATACTCATTATTTTAGTAGGGTTAATTTATCTTGATTTTGACAACTTCAATTTTTGGCGCAGTTGTCGGGGATTGTCGAAGGATTTTTTTTTTCAAAAATTTTTATTCTAAGTGTAAATATTTTTCATTAATGTTAGAAGTCAATATTATTTTACTTTTAGTTTATTCTATTTTTCGTAGTTGCTAAGTTTTTATTCTATTTTGCAGTTGATCCATTTAGGTAAAGTGAGAAACTTGCTGTGAAACAAAATCTGGCATACAAGGAGCATACGTGGAAGGAGCATACGCATAAAATATAATAAAAATAAAATAAATCAACAGAAAAGTGCTTTGCTAAATTCTGCGTATAATCACTGTAAGTCAGGGCACTATGACGCATTACTTGCATTAGTCTAGGGTCCTAGGGCACTGGGCTTTGTGATGCAAATCTCACGTGCATTAGATTAGGAAACCAAGAGCGTTGGGCTTTGACACCGTCATTCTGCATTACAGGATAATTGCATGCATCATAGTAGTTTTTATTTTTCTTTTAGTCGTGTCAATTAGGTTTCGTTAAGTCCTTCCGAGTCAATCTTTTTTCAGTTTATGTTTGGTGTCTGGTCTAATAATTTAGAGCTAGTCCTCTACGATCCAAAAATCAAACGCACTTTGCGTTTACTTCGCGTATGCCATTTATTCTAGTCAAGCAAATGGCTGAATAACATCACCCACCACTTATAGAGTACCACTCCATCTAGTGGAAATAAAAGAGGAAGAGCCTTAGAAGTTAATCAATCGATAGATGTATCAGAAAAGTTGATGAATTATGTAGGCAGTTGGACCAATTGATGATGATGAACCAAACCCCCGCTCAGTCGTATGCGGAGGAATGTGCATTATGTTCCGACCCTAGTCACAATCTATTCTCTTGTCCTCTAAGCCTCTCAATTTCCAGATTTCGTTTTAGGTCAAGTGAATGCGGTGCAACAATAACCACAACAAAGCTATAACAATAATAATAATAATCAAAATTCGTATAGTTATAGCAAGGCATGGAAAAGCCTGTTTCTTTCATACAAGAACCAAAATGTTGAAAATCCATCTGCTCTACCCCCGAGGCCAGATTTTTAGCCTAATTATCAAAATTCGAATTTCTTCAACCTAATTATCGAAATTTGAATTTTCAACCTAGCAATCAAAATTAGTTTCAACAACCACCTCAACCTTCTAATTAGAAACCACCTAGGAAATCTTTTAAAGAGAGGGTGTTGGCTTCACTTCAAAAGTTAGAGTCTTAAGCACAATCACAGTCACAGTTAGTTCACTCCAATACTCAATCTATCGCTAAGCTAGAGTCCCAAAAGGGAAAGTTAGATAACTCATTGAACCATAGGGATGAAGGAAAACTACCTAGTCAGACTGTGAATAATCCTAAGGGGCAATAAAGTTGGAACTGGTAGTGAACAGGTTCAGGCAATATCCACGAGGGCAACTGCCAGAAATGAAGAAATTAGGGAAGATTCAGATGAATCTATAGAAGTACCCAAGGGGGTTCAAAATTAAGAAGAAGATAAAAATAAGGCGAAAGTGATCGATAAAGATTTAAATGAGACCTATGTTGGGAAATCTAGCACTCCTGTCGAAAAACCATACGAGCCTAAGGCACCTTTTCCGCAATGTATAGATTCCATGTCGCCATTTTCAAAGAAAACAAAAATAGAAGATATCATCGAGGTATTTAAACAAGTTAGATAAATTTGCCTCTACTCGATGCCATAAAACAAATCACAACCTACACTAAGTTTTTTAAAGATCTTTGCACACACAAGCGGAAAGTAAGGAACCACCTAACGAAAAAGTCTTTTTAACAAAAAAAAGTGAGTTCCATCTTTCAGAATACACCGATTAAGTTTAGAGACCTTGGAACACCTACGATCTCTTGTATTATTGGAGACACGGTGGTCCATAAAGCTCTATTAGACTTAGGAGCCAGCGTTAACTTGCTTCCATATTCAGTTTACTCCAAGCTAGGCTTAAGCAATTTGAAACCTACTTAAGTTACCCTTTAATCAGCGGATCGTTCAGTCAAGGCTTCTCGGGGTATGATCAAGGATGTCCTCATAAAAGTTGATCAATGCTATTATTCGGTCAATTTTATCGTGTTAGATACCAAACCCATTCTTGATTAAGGGATATACGTCCCAGTTATCTTAGGATGTCCATTTCTTGCCACAACTAATTCAGTTATAAATTGTCGTATTGGCGTTATGCACATCTCATTCAATAATATTACCATCAGACTAAACGTGTTTAATGCATCTAATCATCCTTCGTTTAACGACGATGATGACATAGATTTTTTTCTGGTAGAAACACTAGAAGAGCTAATCTTGGAAGCAGCACTAAATATCTTACTATAGACCCATTACAAGCCTTTTTAGATTGTCTTAATTTTGAGGAATTTAATATCGGGCAATCTATTGGAGAGCTAATCGAACTCCTCAAGTCTACGTAGAATATAAATTCACTTCGATGGAAACTGTGAATCGAGTCGCTTCCGCCATTGGCAATATTTCCTGTTCTTCTTTCGATTGAGTGTCCATCCACTTTGGACTTGAAACCACTCCCAGAGTCCCTCATATATGCACTCCTAGGAGCTGAAAAGACTTTACTCATCATCATTGCTTCGAATCTATCCTCTTAATAGGAGGGGCAGCTCTTAGAAGTCTTAGGAACACATAGGAAAGCTATAGGATGGGCAATGGCAGACCTCAAGGGAATAGATCCCTCCATTTGCATGCATAGAATTCATTTAGAAAAATGATGCTAAACCATCTAGAGAGATGCAACAAAGACTAAACCCGAACATGAAAGATGTCGTAATGAAAAAAGTCGTTAAATTACTGGATACGGGTATCATATACCCGATTTTTGATAGTAAATGGGTAAGTCCTACCCAAGTTATCCCAAAGAAATCAGGGATAACAGTTGTTCCAAATGCCTCAGGAGAATTAGTCCCTACTCGCCAAATCACGGGATGGTGAGCATGCATAGACTATAGGAAATTAAATACGATGACCCATAAAGATCACTTTTCCCTTCCTTTCATTGACCAAATTCTAGAACGTCTAACCGAATAAAGTTATTGCTGTTTCTTAGATGGTTATTTCGGCTACAACCAAGTTCCTCTCTATCCTGACGATAAAGAAAAGACAACATTCACATGCCAATTTGGTACATTTTCCTACAGCCAGACGTATGCCTTTTGGTTTGTGTAATGCACCCATGACCTTTCAACGGTGTATGATGTCTATTTTCTCAGACATGGTAGAAAAATTCTTAGAGGTCTTCATGGATGACTTCTCTATTTTTGGTCATACATTCGAGGATTGTCTCCAAAACCTTACCAAAGTTCTAATTCGATGTGAGGAAACAAACCTAGTTCTAAGTTCTGAGAAGAATTATTTTATGGTTCAAGAAGGCATTGTATTGGGTCATATTATTTTGAAAAAAGGATTAGAAGTTGATAAAGCCAAGATAGACCTTATAGAAAAACTACCGCCACCATTCTCGGTGAGACAAATCCGTTCATTTATTGGACATGCCAATTTTTATAGACAATTTATAAAAGAGTTTAGCAAAATATCCCGTCCCTTATGCAGTTTACTCCCCAAGGATGCACATTTTGTCTTTGATGACAAGTTTGAAAGCTTTCAAAACACTCTAATCACTACTTTCAACCGCACCAGTAATTCAATCCCCTGATTAGTCTTTACCATTCGAGCTCATGTGTGATGCGTCTAACTATGCTTTGGGAGAGGTCCTTGGTCAAATAGTCAATAAGGTCCTTCATGTCATTTACTACACATGTAAGACTCTCTCCGGTGCATGACTAAATTACACAACAACTGAGAACGAATTACTTGCGGTAGTCTTTACATTAGATAAGTTCCGTTTATTTGTTATGTTCCAAAGTTATCGTCTACACTGATCATTCAGCACTTCAATACCTATTATCTAAGAAAGACACGAAACCTAGACTTATCCGTTGGATTCTCCTTCTACAAGAATTTGACTATGAGATAAAAGATAAAAAGGGATCCGAAAACATAGTAGCCGATCACTTATCAGGAATTTTAGTAGAGTCTGCTTATGACCATATTCCGCTGCGTGACTCGTTCTCGGACGAACAATTGTTCGAAGTTTCACAACAAAAATGGTCATGGTTTGTCGACATTGTAAATTTTCTGGCTACCGGTAGAAGACCATCCTATTGGTCTAAACAAGATAAAAGTCGTTTCTTTTCACAAGTTGAACATTTCTATTGGGATGATCCACTATTATTTAAACACTGCCCCAGCCAAATAATTTGACGTTGTGTTACCAAGTGTGAATTCTATTCTATTTAAAAAATTTTGTCATTCTCTAGAGTGCGGCGGACATTTCTGTGGTCAAAGGACCACTGCAAAAGTCCTCCAATGCGAATTTTATTGTTGCCAAGTCTATGATCCTTAAGCCAATTGGTAGAATTTCTTTCATAACCAATTCACCAATAGAAAAAGATTTGGCTTTTCCTTTTTGTTATAGGCTTTTTAGCCCTACGCTTTTGTAACCTCAGATGATCTAAAGCCAATAATCTAATCTCATCCAAATCCTCTAATTCAGTTAACATAGCTTGATTATAATTGTTAATTTCCATGTCATTTTTCTTGGCAACCCTTAAAGACCTCACTACCAATTCTAATGGCAGAATAGCATCATGCCCATACGTCAACGCAAAAGGCATGGTCCCTATACTTGACCTTTTTGACGTTCTATAGGCCCATAACACTTCAGACAGAAGCTCATGCCAAACCCTAGGATTTATATCAACCATTTTTGAATGTTTAATTTGAGAATCTTGTTGGTTGATTCTGCTTGCCCATTGGCTTGAGCATAATAGGGTATAGAATTCAATATGGTAAACCCATATTCAAACACAAATTCTAACATATCATCCCCCAGTAAACGGTTTACCTTGATCAGCTGTGATGGTTTGTAGTAATCCAAATATATGGATAATATTTTTTTTAATGCATTTGATCACATCATTCTGGCTTACTGACTTAAGTGGCATAGCTTTTACCTATTTAGTAAAATCGTCAGTGGCCACTAGAATGTAAACATGGTTTTTTTGATAAAGGTGGACCAATCTTCCTGATGACATCCATTGCCCATCCTCGAAATGGCAATGGTTTAATAACTGATTAAAGATTGATTGATGTTGGTCAATAATAGCCATACCTTTTTATCAACCATACCTTTTTGACGTCAGTGACCTTTTTGATGTTGGTCAATAATAGCCATACCTTTTTATCAACCATCTCATTTTTGTCCAGCCTGATGTGCACCACACAACCTACTATGTACTTGTTTGATTAGCTTGAAGGCTTTTAACTCACTGGGACATTACAATAGTTATTCATCTGCTACTTTTCTAAACAACTTACCATCAGCTAGGAAGTAATGTATGGCCTTCCTTCTGATCTTAACATATACATTTGTGTTAGGGTTTTTTTTTAAAAAAAAATCTAATGATTAGGCTCATCCAATCATTCTCATCAGTCTGGACATGCATCACATAAACAGGATTATCATCCTCCAGAATTGAAGATTTATACATTTTTTTCTACCAAAGTCAACCTCCGAAAAACATCGGTGGTTTCTAAGACCATAAACAATATGAGCGAATTCGTTGGCCTCTTCATTTTCTCCCCTAGGTACATATTTTACCGCAGACTTTGAAAAATTATCAATTAATCTCATAGCAACTCTATATATTTTTCCAGAATGTGTACCTTGTATTTTTCTAACCAATTGAGAATCCCCAATTAACCTTACGGTTGAAGCATTCATTTCTAACAAAATTTTAAGACCAATAATCAAAGCCTCATATTCAGCCTGATTATTTAAATATTTAAAATCAAGTTTAAAAGAAAACTGTGTCTTTTTCCAAATGGGGATGTAAGGATGATTCCTGACCCTGCAGATTCTTCTATGCTATACCCATCGAACCATAACACCTAAGGGGTGGCAGACACATATCTAATCTTAACCCTTTTTAGGATTTCAAAACTTATATCTAAGCATGATGGTCAGCCAAAAAATCAGCCAGGACCTGCCCTTTAGTAGCTCTCTAAGGAACATATTGCAAGTTAAATTGCAATAGAGTCAAAGACCACTTTGCCACTTTATCGGTGATAACTGGCCTAAATAACATGTATCTAATAACATCTATATTACACATGACCTCTATTGTTACAGGTAACATGTAATATCTTAACTTCAAACATAACTCTTCAATTGATGTGTATCTTTGTTCTACATCAGTCAACATACAACTTAAATAGTAAACCACTTGTTCTACATTTTTATCATTATTTTGAACTAGTAAACTTCCAATTGAATCATTGGAGGCTGATACATATAACCTCAAAGGTTTGTTTGGCTTAGGAGAGACTAAAACAGGTGGCTTGGCAAAATATACTTTGATTTGCTCAAAAGTCTGCTGGTGTTCTTGTCTCCATACGAATTCCTCTTCGTTCCTTAGTTTCAACAAGGGAGAAAAAACTTTGTTTTGCCTGCACAGTTAGAGATGAAGCAGTGTAAGAAATTAATTTGGCAAGCAATCTCTATAGTTGTTTTCGTTAGTTGGTGGCTTAGCTGCTATGATGACTTTGGCTTTATTTTTGTCAACCTCAATTCCCCTTTGATGTGCTAAGAAACCAAGAAAATTTCGAGCCGAGACTCCAAACACACATTTTAATGGGTTTATTTTTAACTTATGGCACTAATCCTTTCAGAGTTTTTTGTAAAAAAAATTTATATGATCATCAAAGGTTGATGTAACCACCACATCATCAATGTAGACTTCCATCCATTTTTCCAATCATGTCATGAAATATAGCATTCTTGGAAAGTTGGTAAGTTGCACCAGCATTTTTTTAGATAATACTTTTGCTCACCCAAGCATCCCATTGGCCAATGCAATGGGACCCATGATTAAACAACAAATGCTCTTCTTCTTTTTTTAAAACCCAAATGGCATTACGACCACTCAAAAGTCCCTATTGTCCCTAGACATCGAAATATTGTTTTTGCCACATCTTCTTTAGCTATGAAAATCTGATTACAACTAGCATGTCCATCCACAAAGTGAGAATCTCATGCCCAGATGCTGAATCTACTAACATATTAGCAATTGGCATGGGATATTCATCTTTTGGAGTAGCCTTATTAAGATTCCTAAAATCAATGCATACTCTAAAGTTTCCATTCTTTTTTTAAAATAAGAGCAATATTTGAAAGCCATTCTACATACCTGGCTATACGGATGAAACCAGCCTTTAATAATCGTTCCACTTTCTTTTTGACTTTTAGGATGATCTCATTTGCCGTTCGTCTTGGAGATTTCTTATAATTAGGCTTGTATCTTGGTCTTATTGGGAGTTGATAGTCCACTAAGGTTCTATCCAAACCAGGCATCTCATGGTAGTCGCAAGCAAAACAGTATTGATACTGACGCAGCAAGTCAATTAAAATAGCTTTAAAATTTGTTGGAAGAAGTTGACCTATAAATGTAATCCTTCTGGGCCATCTGCCTCTCCTCCCTGAGTTAGCTTTTTCCAATTGGTCCTAAACCTTAGCCCTGATATCTTACAGATTAATAGGTCATGGTAGCAATTCAGACAATTGAATTTTATCTGGATCAGTTTGTTCAGCCTCTTCAATCACACAATTTGCCAGGCAGGCTTCCCCCTAGACACTTAAATGGACACTATCCTGAATTTGATGCAGGATATTGAGACAAACTTCAAGATGGTTGTCTTTGATTAAGTAATAATGTCTGATTCAACATACTCATGGCTACCTCTACTTACTGCAGGAGTGATCCCCTTAGGACGACCATTTTTGTGAATTCCCCAGAATCTCAATGGGGCAACGTTAAGATCGTAAAATTTGGCTTTAGCCACATGGGATTCCACCAGAAATGACTCTTGTTAGCCTTAACAATTTCTGGCTCATCTTCTTTTTCATTCTAGAAAATCAAACATTGGTGTACAGTAGATGGCACACACCAAGCAATGTGAATCCAATCCTGACCCAACAAAGCATTGTAATGAGAAGTGGTACTGACCATAAAGAATGCTGTTAAGGTAGTTTTGCTCCCAATGGTCATAGTGATTGGGAGTACCCCCTTCGATTAGTCTAATGCTCCAGAAAATTTCACTATTACAACATTGGCATCAATTATCGTCACTAGTTTTCTGTAATATTTTAAGCAAATATGAAGGCATTAAATTAACAGAAGCCCCATTATCCACTAGAACTTTGGATACTGGGACATCATTAAAATTAGCCTTGACGTATAATGGCCGTAAGTGTTTGGCCGTTCCAGCATTTGGCTTATTAAACACAATAGCCATCTTTTATTTTGAGCTTGAAATTGGGATATCCTGATCACTGGCTCAAGTATTTTTACCTCTTCTATGATCAATACATTGGGCTCTGGCTTATCACTAACGTCCCCCTCAAGACCATCAGGCTACCATTCTTGCGCCGCAAAGGCATGTGGCATAGTATATACCATGTTGTCATAAAAAGACAACAATGATCTTCCCAACTGAAGTATTTCATTATTAGAGATGCTACCTGAATTGTCATCCTCTGACTGCTCTAAATCCACTAAGTTTATTGGGTTATCGGCATCAATATGAATTGGACTACCTGTATGGCTTACATCATCCTGGTCCATCACTCTGAATGTATCTGATCCTCCTGTGGGCTGGTGATCTGCCATATCTTGGTCCTCTTGGGCTACTTGCTCATCAAACTCTGACAAGTCATCACCCATTTTTGTAGGATCCACATCTTTCTCTTTCTCAATCTGATTTTCAGGATTTACTTCCATTTTTCGAACCCACTGGTTTGATCTGTCCTCAAACCTTCTGATAAATGGTTGTTTTTTCTTCTGGGAAACTTTTTTACGCAGCATGCATCTCTTTTGAGTCCGAGTCAAAAAGGGTGGATCGTGTGATTAAACTTGCATTTTGTGCTCTTGATGTCCTATTCTTGTGCAAAATGCCAATCTTGGAGATTTTAAGCACATTGTTTATATGCTTTTACCATGTATCCTGTGTTTTCATCTGTTACATCAATTTAATGGGTTTCTTGGTTCTTTTGCAGGTAAATAAAGGCGTACTTGTGAAAAGGAAAGTCCTATTTCAAGATAAGCGCAAAAGATTCAACTTCCATCCTAATTAAGTGCCAAAGACCATAATTTAAGAACCTACTTCAATCAAGGTTAATGTAGATCATCGAGTTAGCTTTGCGTGACCATAAATTTCACGACAATCAGAGGTCCAAGCTACAAGATATGGCGATTCTACGATCGGCGTACATGATGGTATTGAAGTCAAAGCTGTGAACCAGTAGAGGGGCTTTCTACCGATCTAAGGGGCCCGTTCGACTGGTTGAAATACCCTTGTGACTCTCCCTTTTATTTTTATAAGTTTACCATTGAGAGGCTTACTATATAAGTTGGCCTTAGGGTTTTTGGACATTTTTTTATCTAGTTTTTCAGCAGTTTTTCTTATACCACATCTTCTCTCTCTTAGGTTTCTTAATCCCATTTGCATTTACTCTTCCCATCTACCCCATTTAGTGTAGTTATTGTTGGAGAGAGAGAGAAGATTGATCTTGTAACTTGAATTTCTTGAAGCACATTGAAGTTTTTATGTCATTTATGATTATTACATTGTGTTGGTATCATTCCTCTTCCCTTCTAATTAATACTTATGCATGTACTTCCATGAGTAGCTAGATTATGTAGGTTGGGGATCATTAACCCACCATTGGACCCATGTGAGCTCTCATGTAGGATTTCCATGTTGTATAATATTTCTAGGGTTCATGTGAGTAAGGTTTGATCTCTTAGGACTTCACCTATGATGTCAAGCATCATAGGTTGTTCTTTTCTTGGATTTCAAACGTCACCTCATGAGTTACATTGAAACTTCTATCATGCATTGTTGGTTGACCACTACATGTTTGATAGTTGGTTTCAATGGAACTTTCTACCCTAGGATACACCATATCCATGGAATCTATTTGTTGTTTGGTCCAAGGTGGGGGAATGCTCCCCAACCTCTACTTTTCCATTTGAAAACCCCAATCTCTAATTAAAACTTGTCTTTGATTAAAGCTCACTTTTTACTTTAAAATTAGCCATTGTAGTATAAATAGTGAAAGTTGAACCTCACCAAAGTTAAAAAGACATAGGTTCTTTCTTAGTTTGTTAATTTCACATTGCATTAATTGGTTATTAAGCATCCATCCATCATTGTTGTAATCCAATCCCTGTGGACTCGACACCCTACTTCCAACATACTACGTTTTAATAGGGTTAACAAATAACTTGATTTTGACGTAATCATCGTGGTATTGAGAGAATTTAGGATGCTGGACGTACATCCAACATCCATCTTGTGGTATAGGAGGGAGAACTATCCTTGGCCTAGTATTAGGGTAGGATGCGGGTTTTGAACTTCACTAGTTGATTGAGCCCTTGAATCTATTCTATGCACTGGGATTCCCGATATGATCAGGTTTTCTAGGCTTGCCTTTGACACGACTTGAAATGTGTTCTCTGAAGAGTACGTCCAAGTGTAGACGGTCGCGTCGAGTTAAAAACCGGTAAGACCGGGTCGAATCCCAAAGGACGGAATGTAAAGGCGGAAGAATCTAGATTGGATCCTAAAATAAAATAAAAGATGATTGCTTGAAAGTGGGGGGGTTCTAACGGTCCTAATGAATTTAAATAAACAGATTAAAGTGAAGCAATACTTAACTAAGCAAAATTAAGAACTGTGATATAAAATTCAATATGAAAATGAGTTGGGAACATGTGAATCCACAAAGTACCAACCACTACCATGATTTAACAAGAATGAACAGCTGGGGTTTTATCCTTAGAGTATTCCTTATTTCGAAATGATTAAGTTAAGCATTCTAGACACTAAGTATGTGAATCTTGCATATTTAGTGGTTCGTTTACCTCACTTATTTATGAAGAACTGAAATAAGTAGTTAATTAAAACTATGAACAATAACTGACAAATTGAGTATGGAGTATTCGAAGTGTTTGTTATAAGTGTTCATTGAGTTAATTATTCAAAAGAGCTCTTGTTTCAAAATCAGATTGCAATTTAAACTAGAAAGATCAATTTGGACTTGTTTCTGAAACAAAAGTTACTGGAATACAGAAAGGAGTAAACCCAAGTCATAATCATACCAATCGATTGACATGATATCAATCGATTGATATGAAATGGCTTTCAATCAATTGACATTAATATCAATCGATTGACTTGGAATCAATGTCAATCGATTCAACTCTGTATTCAATCGATTGACATTGACTCTTTTACAGAATCATGGCAACGGGCTGGGAACAATGTTTCTTCACATTATTCCCAACAAGGGTCTACTCAGACATGTTTAATCTAATAAGAACAGAACTATTTCTAAGGAAATTATAATCAAAAGGCATGAATTAAACTTTAAACACAATAACTTTCAAAAATTGAATTCAAATCAAATCAAGGTATCATGCAATCATTCAACAACAAAACCACAAGGGAACTGGAAATGAACCTGAACTTAAACTGAATTAAAAGAAATAAACCTCCAACTATTCCTTTGCTTTGATCCGATAAACCAAACAAATCCTACAAAACCATACAAAATATGAGCCAACCCCCGGCCCTCTCTACTCTCCTCTATAAATAATGTCAGAAATACGAGCTAGAGGTGTCCAGGTTCATTCCATAACGGCTGGTCGTCGCCTGATTGCTGAGATCTTGCGCCATTAAAATAGACTGTTTCCAGTTTAAGTCAATCGATTGACAAAGATGTCAATCGATTGAAAAAGATGTCAATCGATTGAAAAAGATGTCAATCGATTGACAAGTAGTTCAATCGATTGGTAAGGAAAGCATGTCAATCGATTGAAACTATGTCAATCGATTGGTATCAAGACTTCATCAATTTGTTTCTTGAGTTATTCCTTTCAACTTGTAATTCCCTTCAGCTTCAGAACCTGCACTCACAGAGCCAAACACAACAACATACCACGAAAAACACATCATTGTGTAAAGAAGCAAATTAAACACAATTGCAGGTAATACCAGAGAAATGAGGTTATATCCAGTCAGTTTTTACTCCTTATCGAGCTAATATTAAGCCAATATCAGCTCTCATCACGACCCCCAACTAGCGTTTTGCTAGTCTCTAGTAATGAAGCGGAATTAACACAAATTGAGACGACCAACTATTAACGTTACAGTTTTATTGAGCTAAAACAAAAGGGAAATCCTAACTCACTGTCGCAGGAATCGCGGTTGCATTTAGCGTATGCAACAAGCCTTTGAACCCTTAGGTTTACCCTAATGGACGAGTTGTGTCTCGTGATGGTTTTCAGAGAATTTACCCACAAAATTCAGATGTCAAATTTCCAAACTTATCAAAGCTTCAATTTCTCTTTTATGCTAAAAATTTTGCTTAACAAGGATATGAATTCCTTTACCATGCTATGGAAGTAAACAACATGTTACGAAGTAACTTATTCAAGTTAAGCTACATTCACAGCCTTTATATATCCTTGTGTGTGTGTGGGGAGTTAACAACTACGATATAAATCTTTATCTTAGAATTCTTTAGATTGACATGTTTAAGACTTCATAGTTTCAACTCAATTCTCACACGGTTTACGCTCAAAATAGAAATCACTCTGAAACTGGCGTAAAGCTTATGCACTCATAGTATGAAGCTCAAATGAGTAAATGTAGAGGCAATCAAACATGCTTTCATACTAGACACTGAAAAACGCTTATTTGAGGTGCATGAGTCTCATGAATGGAATGCCAATTACAACAAGAGCGATCTACTGTGGAAAACTCATTTCATACTCGAGATTTGTTAAAATTAATCTAGAATCTTTAGGACTTGTGACAGAAATATGAGGAGAGGTAAGAGATAATGGACTGTGAAAAATGAGTTCAAGCATGTGACATAGTAAAACCAACTCCACTTCACATCTTTTATTTAACAATCCTCCAATTTCTTTTATTTATTGCTTTCCACTTTTCTTTTCTTTTCCTTTTTTTTTTTTTTTTTTTTTTTTTTTTTTTTTTATATATATATATATATATATCTGCAATCACTTCTCCTTTTTCTCCTTTAACCATTTTCATGAAATCGTCACATACTTGATTATAAAAAGGTGATTTTAGGTAGAGACATTGATTTGTGATAGGTAAGTGAAGTTTTAGATTTCCTCGAGAGATGAGGTGAAGAAACGATGGCCTAAATCATCTTCTAGACATTATAACTTATCTCAAGTATTTCTTGAGTTTTAAAATTAGTAAATCCTGAACGTTCTCCTGATGCATTAGCCAAATGAAACAAGAATGAGACTCTCAACGAGATAAAAGTGTATTTCAAGAATTAACACGAGTTTTGTGATTAACTCTCAGAATAAACGAATGGCTCAAAACTCACTAGGGTTAAAAGTTTCACTATTAATCCATTAATCATGACAATCGTATTTCATTCTCATTCAAAGATTCTTTCGTGATTGTCAACTCGTGCGGAATTGTTTCAGGATATATTCGTGCTATGGATGTAAAACTAGATTAGTGACTAAGTAACATGTAATCTAAGTCCATAATATAGCAAGGAAACATAACTGCATCATTGCACAATAATTTAGCTAGGAGGAACGAAGTTTTTATAGTTTAGAAATTTTTGACCACAGTTTTTTTTTTTTTTTTAAACAAAACAAACTAAGAAAGCTAGAAACTTAGAAATTCAAATATTAAACAGGTGTGCATTTTAAATTCAAGAGAGAAAACAGGTGGATATCTATTCCCTACCCCCAACTGAAATCGACATTATCCATAATGGAAGTATTTCAAGAAAAAGAAGATATCACCTGATTAAAGCATTTCCATACACATCAGAGAATACACCTGGTTTAATAAAACAAACTCCCCAAACAACCAAGATCAAGGGCATATGGATAATAATTGAAAGTATCAACAATAGAAGCATAATCCATGAACAAAAAGAGCTATCCGTAATACGAATGTCCAAAATTACTGAAATCCCAGTACAGATATAAGCGAACATAAACTATACAACCCAGCTTTCCAACCAACCAAAATAAACCATCCACACATCTACAACAATTCCACAAATCAAACAAAAGAAATACAAGAGAGATTACAACATAAGATTAACAAAATACTCTCTCACTCTCCATCACTCCCTCCTAAGGCTCAGCAGGATCAATAGCTACATCACCGTCACCCTCGACAGCTGTCCCAGTCTGGGCGACAGTCGCCGGGTCACTCACAACCGGTGAGGGAACAGCAGCTGAAGGAGGTGGCGGTGGGGATGTCTCTAAGGTAACGCCCTCTGGCTGAGCCGATGTCGAAGCTGGATCTGACGGTGGAGGTGGCATAGATGAGCGCAAGGATTGCTCAATCCCAAGCAACATCGAAATCTGCTCAATCTGTCCACCTAGCCGCGACATCTGGGTAGCTAATAATAACTGCTCAGCTATGAGCTCTCTAATCATCGCATGAAGCTGTACCCTCGCGGCTCGCTCCTCTAGCAAGAAGTCATAAATAGTCTGAAGGGATGGAGGGGTAGATGTAGAGGCTGTAGGTGGTGCAGGGGCTGTAGGTGGTGTAGAGGCTGTAGATGGCTCACGCATCCTCAACTCATACTGACCCTCAGCCTCAGTCGGCGTCCCAGAGTCCTCATCCTCCTCCTCCTCAGCTACCTCCGTATCCTGACCCTCCGCCTCAGTAGGCGTCCCTGGGTCCACGTCTTCCTCCTCTGACGTCACATCTCCTCTCTTTCTCTTCTTTCTCTTACTACTCTCACCTTCTTTTCCCTTCCCTTTTGACAATTTTTTAAATTGCGCTGCTGACCGTCTAGCAGCCGACTCACCAAAAACACCAATCTTAGATTTTAACTGCGCCTCCCCTGCTGGTATCACCAACCCTGCCTGCTCGCAAACTCTATGTATCACCCATGCACCCTTGAGGTGCTGGGCCTTGCCAGGATGACGTGTAGGCTCAACTAAGAACTCGATGAAGAGCCTAGCGAGGCAGATGGGAAAACCTGTCCCAATAGCATAAAGAACTCTCGCGTACCACCCAGCAAAATCTAACTTATAAGTGGTGGGAAGGATACAGCTGCAGAGAGTCAAATGTAGAAGATGATAGTCTGGCGTCAGGTCGTGATCGTCGAATACTGTGATCCCAGAATACTTCTTCACCTTCCCGCCTGAGATCTCTGTGGCCACAACATCAAATGATGGAAAAGGACGGTCGGGATGAATGGGCTATATATGATCAGGAACCTCAGGGATACCCAGTGCCTGAGCGACCGTCGCAGGGCTGAACTCAATTGCCCGTCCCGAAACACACGAGAAATATGTGTAAGGAACGTTCGGCACCTTAACCAAACTGGCGCATGCTGGCCGAATCCAAGAAGCATATACTCTCTTATCTGCTGTAAGAACTGGGATCCAATCGGGAAAAGCTCTAAGACGGGCCAAATGGAATGGAATCTTGTCATCGCTCCACAAATTTTCGAATTGCCTTTCCACCATAACTGCGCGAGTTCGGAAATATTTGGTGTACCACGTATTCTCTTTGGCGTTCCTGAACCCGTGAGCGAGCGGTGGGTCCGGAATCTCGAGAGAGGTTGACTTTTCTGGGTGGGGCCCACTGTCTTTGGGTTTCGGAGCCATGGAAGCTGCAAAAGAAGCATAACAGAGAGTTAGGATGAAAGAATTTAGAATCTGCTTCTCTGTTTATGTCAATCGATTGACATAAGTTGTCAATCGATTGAAGTTGAGTTCCAATCGATTGAACCCTGATGTCAATCGATTGACATCAGCGATCACAGGGGGCTGCCCACAACAAGGTCTCACGTCCCCCTATGATTAAATTAATGGTCTTAAGACCATGAGGGACTCCCTCAATTGATTTGAACAATGAAAAAGGTGAGAAAGTGAAATGGGTTCGGGGGGTTACCTCAACCGGAATCGCAGCAGAAAGTTTGCCCCCAAATTGTTGAGGACGAGATTAATGATGATGAAGAAAATGATGGTGATGATGTGAGGCCCGAATCCTTCTCCTTCCTATGATTACACGAGAACAGTGGCCGCGGCGGTGGTGATGAAGATGAAGATGATGAAGATGGAGATGATGAAGATGGAGATGATGAGGATGATGATGTATGAAGATGATGATGTAAAAGGGATGGGGACCCCTGCCTTCCCAAGGAATCGCCTTCTCCCTCTCTCTCTCTGATTTTTGAAATGAAATGAGGAAGAGAGGGATGAACAGACGTTACGTATGGGGAAGATGTCAATCGATTGACAAAGATGTCAATCGATTGACAAAGAATTCGACCCAATCGATTGACAAAAATATCGATCGATTGATATCCAAATCATACCAATCGATTGACAATAATGTCAATCGATCGATATCAGAAATTCATGGGAACCCAAATATTCAACATGTAACTACCCCCAACAATTTAAGAATGCTATTTCAAGACAGAGATAAGACTTTGAGCATTCATACAAGCATTAGACTCATCAATCACACAAATAGGAAGAATTTATTCCAAACATCATCAATTCAAAGTTTGAAATGGATTATTATCATCCAAGGAGTACAAGATCTTGGTCAGGAAACAAACAAACACAAAGAAAACAAGAAACAAAATTCTGTCTTTATTCATCTGCCATAGGAATTATCAATTCTGCTCAGGTTCAGGGAAAGAAAAGTCTTCTCCCACAGCATAATCCACAGAGTACTCCACAGCTTCCCCGTCCGAATCAATCTGAAGATCTTCCAGAATTTCTCGAACTGCGCAAAGCAAATCCCAGGTATTCATATTGGTGATTACCGCAATAGGGGAATCTGGGCATGAACTGGAAAGTGGAGTAAAAATTGGCCTTTCTTGCTCCGTCTGTTCTGGGGTTCCTGGAGAACGGACCCCATGGTAGAGCAAATGTGGCAGGAAGTGTAATGGATTCATCCTATAGCCAATCAAAAAGACAGAATTAGAATAAGAGGGAACAGAAAATAAAGAAGCACACAAGAAAAGAAAACTATTATACAACAACATCAGGTTCTCAATTTTCAAGAAGAATAATCAGGATCATCCAGGTGGATGGTCTCTGATTCTGGCTCGAACTTCTCCAAAAATGGTTTTAAACGTTGTCCATTGACTTTAAAAACATTACCATTTTTGGAGTTAACAATCTCTACTGCTCCGTGTGGAAACACTTCTTTGACAACAAAAGGTCCTATCCACCTTGACCTCAGCTTCCCGGGAAAGAGATGAAGCTTTGAATCGTAAAGTAATACTTTCTGTCCCGGTTCAAACTTCTTTCTCAGTATCGATTGATCATGCTTAGCTTTTAACTTTGACTTATAAGTTCGAGCACGATCATATGCATCATTTCTGATCTCCTCTAATTCATTGAGTTGTAACTTCCTCAGTGTGCCACTCTCATGAATGTCAAAATTTAGCAATCTAGTGGCCCAGTATGCCTTATGCTCCAATTCCACAGGCAAATGGCAAGCTTTTCCATATATCAATCTGTAGGGAGACATCCCAAGGTTCGTCTTGTACGCCGTTCTGTATGCCCATAGAGCATCAGTTAAACGTGACGACCAATCCTTTCTATTGATGTTAACGGTTTTCTCCAGAATGTGTTTGATCTCCCTATTGGCTAGCTCTGCCTGACCGTTTGACTGTGGGTGATATGAAAGAGCAATCTTATGGTTAACCCCATATTTTTTCATCAATGCCGCAAAAGGCTTATTGCAAAAATGGGTTCCACGATCGCTAATCATGGCTTTCGGTGTTCCGAATCTTGACAAAATATTCTCTTTTAAGAATGAGATCACTGTTCTGTGGTCATTTCTCCTTGTCGGAATGGCCTCAACCCACTTGGACACATATTCGACCGCCAGAAGAATATATTCGTAATGTGATGATGGCGGGAATGGTCCCATGAAATCGATGCCCCAGCAATCGAAGATTTCAATAGTAATAATCGGGGTCATCGGCATTTCATTTCTCTTTGACAAACTTCCTAGCATTTGGCATCTAGCACATGCTCTACAAAATGCATAACAGTCTTTGAAAACTGTCGGCCAGTAGAAACCACTACTAAACACTTTTTGAGCAGTTTTCTGGGCTGAGAAATGGCCACCACAAGCTTCTGAGTGGCAGGAAGCTAAGATATGAGAGATATCTTCCTCAGGGACACATCGCCTGATTACTTGATCCGCACAGTACTTAAACAAGTACGGATCATCAAAGTAAAACCATCGGGCGATGGACAGAAACCTTTTTCTGTCAGGGGTGGACCAATGGGATGGGGTCTCCCCTGTTGCCAAGTAATTGACAATGTCAGCATACCAGGGCAAGCTAGTTGCTGCAAAAAGTTGCTCATCTGGGAAAGATTCACTGATCGGAATAGATTGTGAAGAATTGTCTTCAAACGTCAATCGTGAGAGGTGATCAGCAACAACATTCTCCACTCCCTTTTTATCTTTGATAACCAAATCAAATTCTTGGAGCAGAAGAATCCAGCGTATCAATCGCTGTTTTGTATCCTTTTTGGATAGCAGATACTTCAATGCAGCATGATCGGTGAAGCAAATGATCTGCGAGCCAATTAGGTATTGCCTGAATTTCTCCAATGCAAACACAATTGCTAGCAACTCCTTTTCGGTAGTAGAGTAATTACGTTGAGCTCCATCAAGGGTTCTGCTAGCGTAGTAGATCACAGTAGGCTTTTTGTCTTTCCTTTGCCCTAAAATAGCTCCGATCGCTGTGTCACTCGCATCACACATCAGCTCGAAAAGAAAACTCCAATCCGGAGATTGCATTATTGGAGCTGTTGTTAGGTGATGTTTGAGTTTATCAAAGGATTCCTGACACTTGCTGTTCCACTCAAAAGGTTGGTCCTTAACAAGGAGTTGACATAGTGGTCTAGATACAGCACTGAAATCCTTAATAAACCTCCGGTAGAAACCGGCGTGACCTAGAAACGATCGTATTTCTTTCACTGTAGTGGGGACAGGAAGATTTGAAATTATATCGATCTTTGCCTTGTCTACATGTATTCCCTCAGCGGACACGATATGTCCCAAGACAATCCCCTTTGTCACCATAAAGTGACATTTCTCCCAGTTGAGGACCAAATTCTTGTCCTCGCATCTTTTCAGGACTTTCTGAAGGTTTTCCAGGCAATGATCAAAACTGCTTCCAAATACGGAGAAATCGTCCATAAAAACCTCCATGATCTTCTCCACCATATCGCTAAAGATGCTTAGCATGCACCGCTGAAAAGTAGCAGGCGCGTTGCACAATCCGAATGGCATCCGGCGATATGCAAATGTTCCAAACGGACAGGTAAAAGTGGTTTTTTCTTGATCGGCAGGATCAATTTCGATTTGGTTATAACCACTATAACCGTCCAAGAAGCAATAGAATTGGTGACCCGCTACTCTTTCGAGCATTTGATCCATGAAGGGTAATGGAAAATGATCCTTCCGAGTTACCGCATTCAACCTTCGATAGTCAATACACATGCGCCAGCTGGTGGTTACACGTGTGGGTACCAATTCTCCTTCTTTGTTTTCTACCACTGTAATGCCAGCTTTCTTTGGCACTACTTGCGTCGGACTTACCCAGGGACTATCCGAG
Organism: Hydrangea macrophylla; assembly: GCA_033977485.1. Lineage (NCBI taxonomy): Eukaryota > Viridiplantae > Streptophyta > Magnoliopsida > Cornales > Hydrangeaceae > Hydrangea > Hydrangea macrophylla. Next base: position 79,158,682 of record CM066983.1, on the reverse strand, counting down.
ATTGGATAAATGACCCCAACATCCAGTAATTTCAGAACTTCCTTCTTCACCACCTCTTGCATGTTTGGGTTAAGACGCCTTTGCATTTGTCGACAAGGCTTGGCATCTTCCTCAAGGTAAATCCTGTGAGTGCATATGGATGGACTAATTCCTCTTAAATCAGCAACGATCCATCCTAACGCACTCCTGTGCTGCTTAAGCAACTGTATCAGTTTGCCTTCCTGTTCGTGCTTTAAAACAGATGAAATTATCACAGGAAAGGTCTTCTCTTCTCCCAAGAATACATATTTCAATTCTTTTGGGAGCTCTTTCAGTTCTAACTCTGGAAATTGCAAGTTTGACGGCACAGCCAACTTGGTCTTTGGCGGTAGTTGCTCATATTGAGCCGTCCACATTGTTCTTGCAACTTCCTCTTCAATAACCTCCAATATAGAGCATATCTGACTCATCCTTTCATCTTGTGGAGTGTATCTTTCCAATTCATAACATGAGTTAGTCATAACGGACTCCACAGGATCAGAGTGAGCAGTTGAATCAAAGCAATCTTGAATTACTGCTTCTACCCAATTCACCTCCTCTTCCTCATCATCAAAATCTTCAATTTTTGGATTTGAAAAGATCTTGATATTCAATGTCATATTCCCAAAAACAACGGTCATAACTCCACTTCTTACTTTGATCGTCGCATCAATTGTCGCGAGGAAAGGACGTCCAAAGATCACCGGAATCTGAGATTTAGCATTGTGTACTGGTTCGGTGTCTAGGATAACGAAGTCAACAGGAAAGACAAAGGTGTCAATCTGGACCAGAACGTCTTCTAAAACTCCTCGCGGGTATTTGATTGATCGATCTGCCAGTTGAAGGGTAATGCGAGTGGGCTTAAGTTCTCCTAACCCTAACTGTTGATAAACAGTGTAAGGTAAGAGATTAATACTCGATCCTAAATCGAGTAACGCATTGTTCACTTTCTTCTGACCGATTATACAAGAAACTGTTGGTGTGCCTGGATCCTTGTATTTAGGAGGCAAATCGTGTTTTACGATCGCACTTGCCTGGCATGCCAAGTAAGCACTCTTCTTAACACTTTGCTTCCTCTTTACAGTGCATAAGTCTTTAAGGAACTTGGCTTAGGAAGGCACTTGTTTAATTGCGTCTAGGAGTGGGAGATTGATCTTTACCTGCTTGAATAACTCCAGAAACTCCTGACTTTTCGTTTCTTGTTGAGGTTTCTTCAACCTCTGAGGATATGGTGCCGGAAAAGGACATTTGGGTGCTTCCTCGATGAGAGGTTCTTTTCCAGGTCTTCTCTTTATTTCATTATCCTCAGGAATTGTTATTTTGGGCTCAACTGTTTCGCCCTCTTTTCCTTCTTCCACCAATTCTTCTTCATTTTCTACCTCTTCTTCATCACCAACTACAGGTTGTGAGGGCAAAGAGACTTTCTCAATTTCTTTTCCACTCCTCAACACAGTTACTGCCTTGGCCTCCTCATGTGGTCCAGATCCCGAGGGTCCTGTACCCGAGTGTTGGCCTTTAGGATTTTGCTCTGGCTGTGCAGGGAACATAGTTCGTTCTCGATCCCCTTGTTGGGCAGCTAACCTTTCTACACTTGTATTGAGTTTACTCATTAGCTGCATCATCTGCTGCATCATGAGTGTATTAGGATCTTCTTGTGCCTTCTTATGAGGTGGCACATAAGTGTTTGGTGAGAATTGGTTGTTGCCTCCCTGATTGTAGTTGGATTGAGGTGAATGATTTTGATATTGGTTCTGGTGATACCCTTGATTTTGTTGATAAGTAGAAGGGGGTTGGTAACTCTGGTGGTATCCTTGGTTCTGAGGTCGGTATTGGTTTCCTTTATTCGGCTGCCACTGTTGAGATGGGTTTGCTGCAGCAGCACTGTTTCTTTGATCGAAACCAGGATGACTCCACCTATCATTGGGGTTGAAACGATTAGGGGCATTTACAGCATGTACCTCCACTGAACTCTGTTCTTGGTAAACAGGGTATATTTGGCAATGTTGAGAGGTATGCCCCATCTGTAGACAACTCGAACATGATTCTTCAGATGCAAATTGTATTACCGAGTCCTTCTTTGCTTCCAAAACTTCCAATTTACGAGCTAGTTGCTCGTATTTCTCCAATAAGCCATCTTCCGCCTTCAGCTGATAAATACTCTTTTTACTTGAACTTGAACTGGGCTGAGTTCTCGTCACTTGAGTTTCCCATTCCGGTGCGTGTTCGGCTAACCATTCGAAATGAGCCTCTGCTTGTTCGGCATTCTTGCTCATAAACTCACCGTCACTCGTAGTTTCTACGAGCTTCTTTGATTTTGGACTTAAGCCATCAAAGAAGAAGCTTATTGTTCGCCACTTCTCAAAACCATGATGCGGGCAGAGCAGTAACAAATCCTTGAAACGCTCCCATGCCTCAGCAAAAGTTTCTTCCTCTTTTTGATTATACATCTTGATTTGTCTCAAGATGTCAGTTGTTAACCGATTAGGGAAGAACTTTTTAAGAAAGGCTTCATGAATTGCTGCCCAAGTCGAAATCGAATTCGGTTTAAGTGACAATAACCATGACTTCGCTTTGTCCTTCAAGGTGAAGGGAAAAAGCTTTAGTCGGATTATATCACTTGGGCAAGTCTGATCTGTGAAAGTGCCACAAATATCTTCGAAATCTCGAATGTGCAAGTACGCCTTCTCTTTATCCATCCCGTGAAATGTGGGTAACAGTTGAATCATTCCATTACGAAAATGGAATGTGCCTGTGTGTGGAGGGATGCGGATACAAGAAGGTGTGGCTGTTCGATCAGGGGCCAAGAGTTCTCGTAAAGGTCGCTGACCTTCATCGATGAGGTCATGCCTATTCTCTCCTTGTTGGCTCTCCGTATCAGACATTGAGTTAGAAGTGGATGGGGTGAAAATGGGATTATCAGCACTATGGATTGGATCTTCAAAAAAGATTTGTGATGAAGGCTTCAGTGGAATCAAAGGACATAGGAGGACACAACAATACAACTTGTGTTCTGAAGAAATAAAAAGAAAAAGAAAGATAGAAATGGGATAAGAAAAGATTGGATCAAATCGAAATTCCTGGCCTTTGTTACCGTCCCCGGCAACGGCGCCAAAAACTTGACACGACTTGAAATGTGTTCTCTGAAGAGTACGTCCAAGTGTAGACGGTCGCGTCGAGTTAAAAACCGGTAAGACCGGGTCGAATCCCAAAGGACGGAATGTAAAGGCGGAAGAATCTAGATTGGATCCTAAAATAAAATAAAAGATGATTGCTTGAAAGTGGGGGGGTTCTAACGGTCCTAATGAATTTAAATAAACAGATTAAAGTGAAGCAATACTTAACTAAGCAAAATTAAGAACTGCGATATAAAATTCAATATGAAAATGAGTTGGGAACATGTGAATCCACAAAGTACCAACCACTACCATGATTTAACAAGAATGAACAGCTGGGGTTTTATCCTTAGAGTATTCCTTATTTCGAAATGATTAAGTTAAGCATTCTAGACACTAAGTATGTGAATCTTGCATATTTAGTGGTTCGTTTACCTCACTTATTTATGAAGAACTGAAATAAGTAGTTAATTAAAGCTATGAACAATAACTGACAAATTGAGTATGGAGTATTCGAAGTGTTTGTTATAAGTGTTCATTGAGTTAATTATTCAAAAGAGCTCTTGTTTCAAAATCAGATTGCAATTTAAACTAGAAAGATCAATTTGGACTTGTTTCTGAAACAAAAGTTACTGGAATACAGAAAGGAGTAAACCCAAGTCATAATCATACCAATCGATTGACATGATATCAATCGATTGATATGAAATGGCTTTCAATCGATTGACATTAATATCAATCGATTGACTTGGAATCAATGTCAATCGATTGAACTCTGTATTCAATCGATTGACATTGACTCTTTTACAGAATCATGGCAGCGGGCTGGGAACAATGTTTCTTCACATTATTCCCAACCAGGGTCTACTCAGACATGTTTAATCTAATAAGAACAGAACTATTTCTAAGGAAATTATAATCAAAAGGCATGAATTAAACTTTAAACACAATAACTTTCAAAAATTGAATTCAAATCAAATCAAGGTATCATGCAATCATTCAACAGCAAAACCACAAGGGAACTGGAAATGAACCTGAACTTAAACTGAATTAAAAGAAATAAACCTCCAACTATTCCTTTGCTTTGATCCGATAAACCAAACAAATCCTACAAAACCATACAAAATATGAGCCAACCCCCGGCCCTCTCTACTCTCCTCTATAAATAATGTCAGAAATACGAGCTAGAGGTGTCCAGGTTCATTCCATAACGGCTGGTCGTCGCCTGATTGCTGAGATCTTGCGCCATTAAAACAGACTGTTTCCAGTTTAAGTCAATCGATTGACAAAGATGTCAATCGATTGAAAAAGATGTCAATCGATTGACAAGTAGTTCAATCGATTGGTAAGGAAAGCATGTCAATCGATTGAAACTATGTCAATCGATTGGTATCAAGACTTCATCAATTTGTTTCTTGAGTTATTCCTTTCAACTTGTAATTCCCTTCAGCTTCAGAACCTGCACTCACAGAGCCAAACACAACAACATACCACGAAAAAACACATCATTGTGTAAAGAAGCAAATTAAACACAATTGCAGGTAATACCAGAGAAATGAGGTTATATCCAGTCAGTTTTTACTCCTTATCGAGCTAATATTAAGCCAATATCAGCTCTCATCAGCCTTCTTGTGACATCCTCATCTTTTTTCCTTTTTTATATCTATGCTTATTTAAGGTCACTTGGAAATACCCTGATCGCTGAACAATGTTGCCTTGGTTGTTCTCAACCTTTGACTTGCCTTATCATCCTTGACTTCTTGAACTTGGTTTTAAAGTGGCACCGCCAATACCTCTGCACAACTGAAACAGAGAACAGGGCATTCACTGGCCTCTGCCAATTCATGTAAGAATTTTTTTGACATCACATATGATTGATAAGGATTATCAAATGGTGGTACCTCTGGATTTAAACCTTTAGGCCTTAAACCACACTTTTCATTTTTCTAGTAGTAGAGGATAAAGCTTGAATATTCAACCTTTCCTTGGCTGGTTTTGTCATGTTGGTAAAATCAGCTAATACCATGTTGACATATGCGTCAGCCACGAAAGGGTTCTTGTCAACCTGTTGTGCAAACTTATGCCATTTTTAATTCACTTTTTTATGGACTCACGAAAAGTTCTACAATTATTAGTACTATAAGTCCATTTATTGTGCCATTTACAGTTTACTTTTCCTTCAATTTCTTCATTTGTTGGAAAAGTATGTGTTAATTTGATTTTCTTTTCCTTTACTAATTAATCAAAAATCAGACAAACTCTAGTAATATTGAAGTCGTACTTCTTACCAGGCCTATCAGTCTGATTGGTAGGGTTTTTCCCTTGAACCTGGGGAGGTTTACGTAATACATCACATACAAATGGCTTTTGAGTCGTTATTTTAACTGTAACACATTCATATTCATTATCATTGTCTTCATCAACCTGACTGTCATCCTCAATCTCAACCACATGTGCAAGCTGATGATGTCTTTTATAATATACTCCCCTTGAACTATTTTTCTTTTGGTTTTCTTTATCAAGCACTTTCTCATATCTTGCCACAACATCAACCACATGGAACTGATCAGTGAACTGTTGGCCTATAAACTGTATTCTAAGTGTTGATTTTAAGTTATCTATAGCTAGATGCACATATTCCTTTTCTGAAAACCTTGCCCTACACCTACTACAAGCAGATTTAAACCTAGCAATATATGTTTCTACATTTTCTCCTGCACACAATTTCAGCCTAGCTAAATCAGCGATAATCACATCTAGGTCAGTCTGGTAGAACTGACTATGGAAGATTCTTTCCATATCCTACCAAGTCTGAACTGATCCTATAGGGAGGTTCACATATTAGGTAAAGGCAGGCCCAATGTCACGACCCATCCCACTACGCGTGGAAAAAGGACACGTGGCACGCCACCAAGGCTCATCCAAACATCGTCTAATAATACGCAGCGGAAAGAACTTCTATAAAACAACCCTGGTAGTTTAAAACTTGGGAAACGCTCCCTTCTGTGTTGTAAAATACATTGAAATTAGAGTCATAAAAGTTTTGGTCATTGAAAACACATTCAAAGAAAATAGTTTTGAAAAACAGAGGCTCAGTCGACTGCCCCGTCGACTGCACTAAGGTCCAGTCGACTGCTCCGTCGACTGTGTTAAGCAGAACAAAAAAAACATCATACTGCAAAGAGGTCCAGTCGACTGATTTGTGGATCCAGTCGACTGCTTTCTGAAACCAGTCGACTGCTTCTCAACCAAAGGAAGCAGTAGCCAAAGTCAACAGTGCTCAGTCGACTGCCCAAGGGGTCCAGTCGACTGCTTCTCTGATATCTCCTTACAGCATCTCAAATACACGAGATCCAGTCGACTGATCAGGGGGTTCAGTCGACTGCTCCTCTGCTGGCAGCCCTGTGCTGGAATTTACAAGTCCCACTACTCAATACCAACAACAATCACAACTACAACAGATTTTAACGCTTTCAAAACATAATTACAGACGTTCAATTACAAGATTACAATACTGAAAAGCAAATCCATGTTTCTATTACAACATACTACAATATTCAAATCCTTACACAAGTTTAGGATTTAAAACACAAAAACATGTACAAGGAGATTCCCCCGGCGTTCATCGGCCTCACTCAACACACTTCTTCTTGTCTTTCTTCTTACCTGCAATGGAGTACATCTCCACTGCTCAGCTATATGCTGAGCGTACAATTCTAAATGTATGCTTATATGACAGTTCATGGTTTAAGCATCTAAAACACAAAAAAATAGTCTCTAGGGTGAGTGGTACGCATTCATCCGGTAGCGGCAAGTCCAAGCCTTAAACCGCGATGTCAATGGCAAGTCCAAGCCTACAACCATTACATCCCACAAGTGCCATGGCAAGTCCAAGCCTACAACCATGCACAGTAGCCGTCGCTACCAAAATTCTCAAACATCGAGAAGCTTACTCCGGCATGAATTTGCACCAAACTCCCGTAGACACATAACATGCTCACATAAACAGTTATACGTGCTTTTATCATAATTTCACGTGCATAATTAACGGGCCTAACTAACACATGAATTTCGCCCGGATCCAAGAATATCAAAAGTGATGTCCAAAACATGAAAATCCATATATTTCATAGATCTAGAATTCATACCTCGTGCGAATCTCTTCAAACTTTGAAGGATTGACTAGGAGGCTAAATAATCGCTGGATTTCGAATTTGAGAAAATTCCTACAAGTTTATACCTGTTTTTCCCAAAAGTCTAAAATTAGGATTTTACAAAAACTTGGCCAAACACGGCCTAAGTGATATCAAAACGTAGATCTTACCTCCACGAGTTTAAATCTGAAATCTGGAGAAAATCTGACAGACGGAAGGTTGTCAAACGGCGTCACAAAGCCCGTAGAACTCAATCTCCCTTCTCTCTCCTCTCTCTAGATATTTGTTTGGATTTGGATGAGAATGAATTCTCATCCTCATCTATATATAGGCAAACTTTGTGGAAATCACGTTTGCCTCCCCGCAAGTTTCTCAAACCTCTAATCAGCCCTAGAAACTCCGCACACGTCCATTTTATGCCTTTACGAGTGAAAACTATAAATTTCAAAAGTTTTCGACTAGGTTTCGTTTGGGTCCAAAATAACGTCCGAAAACTATATTATGTGAAATCTCTACACAACCTACCTTTTTAATTAACGTGTCTCTCACGTTCTCACCACAGTTCTCAAAATGATATAATCAATATCAAAGATTATCAGAATTATACTATACAGGTAAAATTACTATTCACAGAAATACCATATAAAGTCAAATAACATTTAAATCATATAAATGTCATTTACTCATGATTATGCAATATGAACTTCCGTATTCTCGTGTCCTCACTGACACCTTACCGTTGACCACAGTCAACCACTTATCCTCAATTATCATATATCAATGATAATTCATAAAATTTCATATCATGCATGATTAAACTATGAAATTCTGGAACGGGTGTGACAACTCTCCCCTCCAAAAAGGAAGTTTGTCCCCAAACTTTACCTCAAGCGTCGAACAAGTACGGATACTCATTCCGCATGTCTTCCTCACTTTCCCATGTAGCCTCTTCCACTGTATGACTACGCCATAGTACTTTCACCATTGGAATAGTCTTGGTTCTCAAAACTTGTTCTTTGCGGTCTAGAATCTCCACTGGTTGTTCCACATAAGTCAAGTCCCCCTGAATTTGCAACGGTTCAGGTACAATGATCTTACTCGTGTCAGTCATACAACGTCTCAACATAGACACGTGAAACACATTGTGCACATGTTCCAACTCTGATGACAAGGCCAAACGATAAGCTACTGGACCAACCCTCTCTAGGATTTCAAAAGGTCCTATGAATCTCGGATTGAGCTTTCCCCTCTTCCCAAATCGTACAATGCCTTTCGAAGGCGATACCCGCAAGTATACGAAATCTCCTACTTCAAAATTCATCGGTCGTCGTTTAGAGTCTGCATAACTCTTATATCGGCTCTGAGCTACTTTGAGTCGTTCTTGAATCAACTTCACCTTTTCAGTAGTCACCTGTATTAACTCAGGTCCTAATAACTTCTTTTCTCCAACCTCGGTCCAACAAACCGGTGATCGACATTTATGGCCATACAAAGCTTCATACGGTGCCATACCGATACTTGACTGAAATCCGTTATTATAAGCAAATTCAATCAACGGCAAGTGGTGCTCCCAATCGTTCCCAAAATCTAATACACAAAGTCTCAACATATCCTCTAGCGTCTGAATCATACGTTCTGACTGTCCATCGGTCTGAGGATGAAACGCAGTACTGAAACTCAATTTCGTACCCATAGCTTCTTGCAAACTTCCCCAAAACCTCGACGTAAAACTACTATCGCGATCGGATATAATCACATCTGGGATTCCATGTAGTCTTACAATCTCTTTCACATACAATTCCGCTAACTTGGACGGTTTAGTCGTCTTGATCGGTAGAAAATGAGCTGACTTTGTTAACCGGTCAACTATAACCCAAATCTTATCATTCTTATTGATTGATCGTGGAAATCCAGAAACAAAGTCCATCGTAATCTCGTCCCATTTCCATTCCGACACTGGCAAAGGTTGTAGTAACCCCGCGGGTACTTGTCTCTCTGCCTTGACTTGTTGACATGCCGAACATTCGGATACAAACTTGGCAACTTCACGCTTCATACCCTTCCACCAAAAGTTTTCTCGTAAGTTTCGGTACATCTTGTTACTTCCCGGGTGCACTGAATATCTAGTATTATGAGCTTCTTCTAAGAGTCGTTCTTTCAGGTCTTTCACATTTGGTACACATAATCGATTTCCCAGTTTCAACGTTCCTTGTTCTAATACAAAACCAGTTCGCTTTCCCAAAGATATCTCATCTCTCATTTTACACAAATAAACATCGTTAAATTATTCCTTCTGAATCTCATCAATAATATCTGGGTGTGCCCTGATTGCCATCATTAAACCACCATTAACCTTTGGTATCACATCCAAGTCCAAACGTTCCATTTCTTTTACCAATTCTTTTTGTTGCGTTAGTTCGTCGGCTAAATTCCTCGGCGTCTTCCGGCTTAATGCATCGGCTACTACATTTGCCTTCCCCGGATGGTACTCAATCGACAGATCGTAATCCTTCATCAATTCCAACCATCTTCGCTGTCTCATGTTCAAGTCCCGTTGGGTAAAAATATATTTCAAACTCTTGTGGTCCGTGAATATCTCACACTTTTCCCCGTATAAGTAGTGTCTCCAAATCTTCAAGGCATGAATTACTGCAGCTAATTCCAGATCATGAGTCGGATAATTAATCTCATGTGTCTTCAACTGTCTAGATGCATAAGCAACCACTTTACCCCCTTGCATCAACACGCATCCCAACCCTTTGTGTGAAGCATCACTATAGATCACAAATCCCTCGGTTCCGGATGGTATTGTCAGAATAGGTGCTCTCGTTAGTCGTGACTTCAATTCTTGAAAACTGTCCTCGCATTCCTGACTCCATTCAAATGTAACTCCCTTCCTCATCAATCTTGTCATAGGCAATGAAATCTTCGAGAAATGCTCAATAAAACGGCGGTAATATCCCGCTAATCCCAAGAAACTTTGAATTTCGGATACAGAAGTCGGTCTTTGCCAATTTGATACCGCTTCTACTTTGTGAGGATCAACTGATACTCCATTCTTGTCAATCACGTGACCAAGAAAAGTAATGCTAGGTAACCAAAATTCACATTTCTTGAATTTCCCAAATAACTGCTTCTCTCGTAATCTCTGAAGTATCAACCTCAAGTGGTTCTCGTGTTCTATCTCACCCGGTGAATAGACAAGGATATCGTCGATGAACACTATCACAAAATCATCCAAATAGTCCTTAAAGACTCGGTTCATAAGATCCATGAACGCAGCTGGTGCATTGGTAACTCCAAATGGCATAACTAAGAACTCATAGTGTCCATAACGCGTTCTAAAAGCTGTTTTCTCAACATCTTCGGCCTTCACTTTCAATTGATGATAACCCGATCTCAGATCTATCTTGGAGAATACTTGTGCCCCACGAAGTTGATCAAATAGGTCATCGATTCTCGGTAGTGGATACTTGTTCTTGATAGTCAATTTGTTCAGTTCTCGATAATCAACACACATACGCATTGAACCATCTTTCTTCTTTACAAACAACACTGGAGCTCCCCACGGCGAAATACTTGGTCGAATAAAACCTTTATCAAGTAACTCTTGTAGTTGAACCTTCAGTTCCTTCAATTCTACTGGTGCCATTCTATACGGTGCTTTGGATACCAGCCTTGAGTCTGGTATAATCTCAATAGTGAACTCGACCTCTCTCTCAATAAGGACATCTGGTAGCTCATCAGGAAATACATCTGAATATTCTCGCACTATCGGAATGTCTTCTACTTTTAATTCAGTCGCCGAAACATCAGTTACTGAACATAGAAATCCCTGACATCCCTTTTTCAATAACCTTCTCGCTCGAATAGCTGAAATCAAATATGGCGGCGGTATAACCCCACTTCCTTGAAAACAAAAGTTCCCATATACCGGTGATCGAAATTTAACCTCTTTCCGTTCACAGTCTATTGTGGCTTGGTTAAGAGCTAACCAATCCATCCCTAGAATCACATCGAAATGGTTCACCACAATTGCTATAAGGTCTACGGTCATCAACTTCTCACCTAATTTGATGTCACAATTCTTATATACAGTAGACGTCGTTATTGATTTACTAAGTGGCACAGCAATAGACAGTTCATATCCTAACGGTGCCGATTTAACATTCAAATGTTCAACAAAATCATGAGATACAAACGAATGCGTAGATCCCGAGTCAACAAGTATGCGTGCTAAGTGCGAACATACAAGCACCATACCTGAGACCACTGTATCAGTAGCAGCCACGTCTCCAGGGTTCATCTGGAAAGATCTTCTCTGACGTTGCTCTGTCCTTTGTCCTCCGTCATTAGACTGTTTAGGCTTCGAACCACTAGAAGCCATAGAACTAGCTCCTTGTTGAGAATACCTCCTCGGGCAATCCTTGGCTTGGTGCCCAAATACTCCACAATCATAACACTTGCCTCGCATATCAGGTGTAGAATTAGTACTACCCCCGCCTTGGTTCCTGTTCTTAGGTTTGGTCATGAAACATCGGCCTGAGTGTGGTCTGTTGCAAAGTGAACACAACGGTATGCTACTTGGCGTTCTCCTGAATTCACTGAAACTAGAACCAGAGCCTCTTTGAAACGGCCTCTTGAAAGATCCACCCTGACTTCGGTCACCGCCCTCATGACTTCGCTTTCCTTGGTGATTTTGTCTCGATCTCTCTATTCCACTTTCGGCTACAAGCGCCGTTTGTTGTACTGCTGCCACGGTCGAATGCTCGTAAGTTTCTACCCTCAAACGGATATTTTCCTTTAAGCCTTCTTCAAATTTCCTTGCCCTTTCTTCCTCTCCTGGCACTGAACCTTTACCAAACCTCAACAACGCATTATACTTGGAAGTATATTCGGTTACAGTCATATCTCCCTGCTTCAAGTTATCAAATTCTCTCTTCTTTGCATTGTAGGCGGCTCGCGGAAAGAACCGGCGATTGAATTCTGCCTTAAACCCTTCCCACGTAATCGGTGCCCCTTGATCTAGTACATTCACCCACCAGTTCTGGGCTTCACCCCTCAGCACATCACTTGCATTCTCAATCTTCTCTCTATCCGACATCGGAATAGATCGGAAAATTCTCTCCATATCCATGATCCAATGTTCTGCGAGCGTTGGGTCGGGTGTCCCATGAAATTCCATCGGTTTCTTCCGAGCAAACTGTTCTGATATTGACCTCATACCCCTATTTTCAGGCGCATGTACTACATCTATCGGTTCTGGCTCCAATGGAGGTGTTGGAGGTAATCTGTCCGCTATATTTCGTATCATCTCTCCCATGTTCCCCATCATCTCAGCCATTTCATTCATACGTCGTGTATGTGGCGATAGTTCTCGTTCTTCGTCACTCATGATTATAGTCCTGTAGTTCTCAATGCATAAACACTATGCATGTACAACAATAACAATAGTATGTATGTAAAACATCATCCATATGCATCAAACATCTCTAAGATGCATGAATGCAATTGAAAACATGTGGCAATTCACTCAACACTCCACTCGTCGTCGAACGTTCCCAACGTTTTGTTACCTCTAGCTTTGATACCAATAAATGTCACGACCCATCCCACTACGCGTGGAAAAAGGACACGTGGCACGCCACCAAGGCTCATCCAAACATCGTCTAATAATACGCAGCGGAAAGAACTTCTATAAAACAACCCTGGTAGTTTAAAACTTGGGAAACGCTCCCTTCTGTGTTGTAAAATACATTGAAATTAGAGTCATAAAAGTTTTGGTCATTGAAAACACATTCAAAGAAAATAGTTTTGAAAAACAGAGGCTCAGTCGACTGCCCCGTCGACTGCACTAAGGTCCAGTCGACTGCTCCGTCGACTGTGTTAAGCAGAACAAAAAAAACATCATACTGCAAAGAGGTCCAGTCGACTGATCTGTGGATCCAGTCGACTGCTTTCTGAAACCAGTCGACTGCTTCTCAACCAAAGGAAGCAGTAGCCAAAGTCAACAGTGCTCAGTCGACTGCCCAAGGGGTCCAGTCGACTGCTTCTCTGATATCTCCTTACAGCATCTCAAATACACGAGATCCAGTCGACTGATCAGGGGGTTCAGTTGACTGCTCCTCTGCTGGCAGCCCTGTGCTGGAATTTACAAGTCCCACTACTCAATACCAACAACAATCACAACTACAACAGATTTTAACGCTTTCAAAACATAATTACAGACGTTCAATTACAAGATTACAATACTGAAAAACAAATCCATGTTTCTATTACAACATACTACAATATTCAAATCCTTACACAAGTTTAGGATTTAAAACACAAAAACATGTACAAGGAGATTCCCCCGGCGTTCATCGGCCTCACTCAACACACTTTTTCTTGTCTTTCTTCTTACCTGCAATGGAGTACATCTCCACTGCTCAGCTATATGCTGAGCGTACAATTCTAAATGTATGCTTATATGACAGTTCATGGTTTAAGCATCTAAAACACATAAAAATAGTCTCTAGGGTGAGTGGTACGTATTCATCCGGTAGCGGCAAGTCCAAGCCTTAAACCGCGATGTCAATGGCAAGTCCAAGCCTACAACCATTACATCCCACAAGTGCCATGGCAAGTCCAAGCCTACAACCATGCACAGTAGCCGTCGCTACCAAAATTCTCAAACATCGAGAAGCTTACTCCGGCATGAATTTGCACCAAACTCCCCTTTGACCCAAGTAGACACATAACATGCTCACATAAACAGTTATACGTGTTTTTATCATAATTTCATGTGCATAATTAACGGGCCTAACTAACACATGAATTTCGCCCGGATCCAAGAATATCAAAAGTGATGTCCAAAACATGAAAATCCATATATTTCATAGATCTAGAATTCATACCTCGTGCGAATCTCTTCAAACTTTGAAGGATTGACTAGGAGGCTAAATAATCGCTGGATTTCGAATTTGAGAAAATTCCTACAAGTTTATACCTGTTTTTCCCAAAAGTCTAAAATTAGGATTTTACAAAAACTTGGCCAAACACGGCCTAAGTGATATCAAAACGTAGATCTTACCTCCACGAGTTCAAATCTGAAATCTGGAGAAAATCTGACAGACGGAAGGTTGTCAAACGGCGTCACAAAGCCCGTAGAACTCAATCTCCCTTCTCTCTCCTCTCTCTAGATATTTGTTTGGATTTGGATGAGAATGAATTCTCATCCTCATCTATATATAGGCAAACTTTGTGGAAATCACGTTTGCCTCCCCGCAAGTTTCTCAAACCTCTAATCAGCCCTAGAAACTCCGCACACGTCCATTTTATGCCTTTACGAGTGAAAACTATAAATTTCAAAAGTTTTCGACTAGGTTTCGTTTGGGTCCAAAATAACGTCCGAAAACTATATTATGTGAAATCTCTACACAACCTACCTTTTTAATTAACGTGTCTCTCACGTTCTCACCACAGTTCTCAAAATGATATAATCAATATCAAAGATTATCAGAATTATACTATACAGGTAAAATTACTATTCACAGAAATACCATATAAAGTCAAATAACATTTAAATCATATAAATGTCATTTACTCATGATTATGCAATATGAACTTCCGTATTCTCGTGTCCTCACTGACACCTTACCGTTGACCACAGTCAACCACTTATCCTCAATTATCATATATCAATGATAATTCATAAAATTTCATATCATGCATGATTAAACTATGAAATTCTGGAACGGGTGTGACACCCAATCAGTGAATTTGCAAATAATCTCAGTTTTAACATGTCATTATGTGAGACTTCTCCACATTATGTAGTAAAACGTATAATATGCTCTAGTGTGGTCTATTTGTCTCTACTAGAAAATAAAATAAATTTGGGTATCCTGAAATACCTTGGAAATTTAAACATTCAATCATGAAATGAGGATAAGGTTTTTGATATTGAGGACGAATAGAGGCCCTAAAAACATCCCCAAACTCTTTTCTCATTTGATCATTCACTTGTTCCCTTACATGTCCATGAACTTGTTCCCTATGGCCTTTACCATTTCATCTCTATTCATTCATAATGGGATATGGTCATTATACTCAGGATGATAAGGATTACGTACCTCATTACCAACAGGCTGACGACCTGGATCTACTTCAATATTTCCTCCTTAATGACCTGGAAATCCTGCCATGGGTGCTTGAAGTTGCCCCCCATTTAGCATCATGGGCTGTTGGAACAGTGCTTATGCCTATGCTACTGGCTGATGGAATTCCTCCCCAGTCTGTCCTGTTGGCTGATATTATGCCCCCCAGCCTGCCCTGCTGGCTGATGGAAATGTCTCCCAGTCTAATGTGCTTGTGAACCAGGTAATGCTGCCATGTGAACACCTGATTGGGTGGTTTTCCTTCCACTTGATGGAATGGGTTGGGTTGAAAACTGGGATGTATACCCACATTAGCGCCAGTCAATACCCCTTGGGCTTCAGGAAGTCCTGACCCTTGACCAACCTGGTTCAAAGTAAGCTGATTGTTGGAACTTGAAGCATTGTTAAACATACCAGAACCAAGATGATTATTGAAACTAGGAACTGTAGGGCGGTTAAGGATTTTCACATTCCCATAACTTAATTGTGGGGCTTGGTTGATGGGGACTTGTATGGGTTCCTTCTGGGCATTAGTCTTCAAGGATGATGCTAGACCCAACTTTTTCGTCATATATGACATTTGACAGTTAATGTTCTTGGTAATTTGGTCACCCATTTTTTTTTGCATCATATCTGTGAATAGTTTCACAATCGTGGAAGTTTGTTGTAAGTTGGCTTGAAGCCAGTCATACAGTGTGCTATCCAGACTAAAACGCATTGCTGATGCATGATCCTTCAAAGCCAACTGATTTGGGCCAACAGTAGTGGCTCTGACCTCTTCAAGCTGTTGTTGGAGTGATTCATGGCTTCTAGTACGAGACTTATCACTGGTATTGCCATGAACCGCACCTTCAATACAATCATCAACTGTTGGTGCATCCACCTCTGGTTGTACTACTATTCCCTTATCTTTTGTCAATTTCTTTTTTGATAGCATTTTGAACTACCAAATTTCTCACACCAGCCCCATCGGGTGTGCTAAAAATTGTATGGCTGAAATCTGTACGTATGAAAATGCGAGCATGCCAGACAAATGTCCTCTTGAAACTTAAAGAAATTGATGAATCAGATGAGTGAAGAGACAGAGTAACACAATCTCTTCTATAGCTCAAATGCTTTAACCAAAGATTAAAGACTTGCAATGTGAGAGACACTGAAATTAGTAAAAGAAATAATAAACCTTGATTTCCATTAAATCTCTTACAAGTAAAGTTCAATCAGAAGTGGTAATCGCGCCTTCTAATTGGGATTTATTGTGAATCTACTCCTAGAACAAGAACATAAACTAAAATTCAAAGATAAAGGAAAGATACAATAAATAGTAAAAAAATATTAGAGTTGTTGATTTCGGGATCCCTCTTCCTTATCTTGTTCTTCCTTAAATACATCACTGTCCTCATAACCGCTGCAGAGCAGTTGGGAAAACACCCATTATCTCCATGATTTGGGAATAATGGGGTCTTGACAGTAACTGTACATAGCACGACTCACGTAGCTACATGTATCCTTCCCCTGATCCATCACAACTGCCATTAACCGTTCTGCCACTAATGTGGCATGCTTATTGGATTATAGCACTCTGATAGATCACATGAGTCTGCTTTAGCTCTATCCATGGTCCATGTGTAATTCCCCCGTCAGATTTTGTATGGGCCCATCTCAATTTTATTTTATGGTGCAAACAACCACCATAACAAATCTTCTATAAACAATCTGATAGCAGTATTGTCAAACACAAAAATCAATAAAGTCCACCATCCAATGAAGAAGGATCGAAATTTTCAGCATATTCAACCCATGAGCTGTCAAAACTAACTCAAGAGGACCGCATCTATAGCAAACATCAACAGGAAAGAACTGGCAGATCATCCAAACATTCAACAACATTCATAGAATAAGTCTCTGCAGAAACAAAAAATTGTAAACTGCTCCAGAAAGCAAAACTCAGTTCTAAAAGCAGCCCACACCAGCCCCTCAAAGCTTCCAATGCAAACTCAAGATCAATTCTTAGCTCTCAATCAACCACAATACCCACTTCTGATCCAACCTTTGCAGCCAAGAGCATCCGCATTCACATTCACTAAGCTTCTGTACAATTAAGTCAACTTTGCTTTTCCAATCAAAACATTTCCTCTATTTAGGATTAAGTCAAGACACATAGCAGAAACTCCACCCAAAAATTCGATAGCCAACAACACATCCAAATTAAATCCCGATCAAGTAAACCAAAGCTGGCCAGCACTGTTGAGCCGCATACGAACACGCGTAATCAACCCTCATGAAGGTTCCTTGTAAGCAACAATTTTTCAAGAAAATCTCACAATTAAAGTAGTATATCCCCTTGACACAAATGTTTAATCCCATGCTCCCTAAGAAACTTTCTGACATGAGAAGCAATAACCACAAAAAAAAAAACACACACACACACACACACACAACATATAAAAGAAAAAAAAAGAAAAAAGGAACAACCTTTCACAAACCAAAACCAAAGAAATTATCGTCTCACCTTGTCACACCCCAACCCGCCCCTCACAGATTAGGACATGTAACAATGGAGAATAACACCTAAGAATCCAGTCAATAATGTTCCCAAACAAGTTTAAGACTAAACTGGGCAAAATTAACTCAACTATATAGATAAACCTTGACCAATTAGAAAATTCAATTAAAAATACTTCTCGACTTTTATAATCAAAAGTAACATTTTTGTAAGTCAATGGGACCCTAAAGTTACCCTTATATCAAATTAGAGGTTAAAAATGAAACATGGGAAGAACAAGTTTTAAAAGTCTGACAGGGGGTAGTTCGACCGGTTGAGCGGGTCCCATTGACCGGTCGAAAGACCCCATTGCAGAACCCCTCTGGCAACAGCCCTTCCAACCTACTTTGCACGAATTTGAAAGACTAAAACATTTCCAAAGCACTTGAAAATACTTTCAAAACTCCAAGAACATATTCCTAATATATATCTAAACATTTCCAATCATTTTAAAACATGAATAACCCATTTTGACGTAAATTCAAGCAACCAAGCTCATTTCTTGTCAAAACTAATATTTACATAGAAAACTTCTTGTGTTGAAATTGATAGATGTTACAACCTTCTCATTCACATCCAAAACATTCCCTAAGTGTTTGCAACACAGCCTCGAACACGTTGAAATGACCCAATCCTTACTATTAAATCTAATATCCAATTCCCATTTACAACTACCAAGTACATAAGTTACAAACTTTAAACTAAGTCTATAAACATATGAACAAAAGTAATCTTGACCCATCCCCAGCTCCAATCATTTCCTCTCCGTGCCTTGGTCCAAACCTAGGGTGGTTGTTATTTACCACGATAGAAACAGAAAACGGTTTTCTATAAGCATTACACTTAGTGAATAATCCAACATGCTTGAAATGTCGTGCACATGTATAATTTAAGCACATAAACATACATAATCGCAGAATTAATGGGTTAATGGTTCATTCAGACCGGAAGACCACCTCTTTGGCTACGTGGTCACTTTTATTCCTTGGACTTCCGTATTTATCGGATTCTTCCTCTTCCCTTCTGATCGGGAGTGAACAAGTCCTAATTACACGCCTTAATTCACATCTGTTAGCACTTTTTATCCTGTTTTATTGTATTTTTATTTTGTTTTCCATTTTCTGTCAGGTTTTGGAAAAAAGCAAGGATTCCAGGCTAAATAGGGTGAAAAAGAAGAAGAAAAGGAGCAGAAAAAGGCACCTCTCGCAAGCGGCCCACTCGCGCGACAAACTGGAACCTCGCTCGCGCGGCTCGCTCGCGCGACCTCCCAATTTCGCACTCACGCGGCCCGCTCACGCGATCCGTACAAAAAACCAAAAATGCGTATTTCTATGTACTGAAGAAACCCAGGTAAACGAAACTGCCTAATTACGTCCAGAATGCAATTTACAGCAGTTTTAATGCGAATTGGTTTAGGAAAGCTTCCTAATCCTTCCAAAAACTATATATATCCTATTGTAAATCAATTTTTAGGTTACACACCATAATACACATTAATATACAACTAAACTTCAGCCATTGAAGAGAGGAAAGCAAAGAGAAAAAGAAGAAGAAGAAGACCAAGGATTTCCATGGCCTCTTCCATCAACCTCTTGACGTTCATCGCTTCCTTGGCCAACTAAACCTAGATCTAGGGTTTCAATGAAACCCTAGCCAAGTAATAGGGTGTTATTTATGTTTTTATTTTAGTTTTATTATGTATGGATGATGATTACATGTTTAGAGGATTTTTTATAATAAAATCGAACTTCATTGAATTAAATCATTGCTTTCAAAATCTATTCTTGTCTTAGATCTATTTTGGATGTGATGTGCTCAGTAGTCTATATTTGTTGTGCTTGTATGGATTATTTACATGTAATGGTGCGTAATTGAATTATGATATCAAATAGTCAAATAGTTCATGCCAAGGGAAGACCGAGTGTGCCGCAACCCTAGTTTAGTATGAGACACTCCGTGCTAACCGAAAATGAATTATGTTGATGCTTGAATCGTAGTTATCTTCTTGACGGAGGAATTGGACTTGTAGCTACAATTCCCCTTTATCATCCAATGTAATAAGCTAATTGAATGCATAAATACCCTTATTATGAAGCTAGTGGTGGATTTGCAATCATAGGTTCAATTCCCATATTTATTAAAACAATTTTTAATCGTTTTCATAGTTTAGATTTATTTTCATTGTTCTTAGTTTAATCAAAATCAAAATTCTGTTTTCTTAATTAACTAGATTTAGGTTTTAAAATTAAAGTGCTTTAGTATTTCAATCTCTGTGGGTTAGACCTCTACTTCCACACTACAAATCTCTTAAAGTAGAGTATACGATTTTGACAAGATCTATTTTTGGCGTCGTTGCCGGGGATTGCAAATTACTACCTTTAGTTTTAGAATCTTAGTTCGGTTAATTCATAAATATTATATTAGGTATTAATTTTCTTATTTTCCAGTTTTGATTTGAGTCACTAACTTTTCTTTTTGTTTTGTACTTTCTCAAGTAATCAAATTTTAGCATTTCGGATTGGAAGAGCTTAGCACATCAAAGGAGCTTTTGTGGAAAAATGAATAAATAAATAAATAAATTGCTTCCTTTAAAATTCGCTTCAAACCACTGTAAGTTAGGGCGATGAGACACACTATTTGCATTTGTTTAGGGGTGATTTGCACGGGCATTAGCTAGGAAACCCAGGGCGCTGGGCTTTGACGCGAATCACTGCATTACAGGATAACTTTCATGCATCATAGTATTTGTATGCTTGTTATCTTATTCGCATGGTTGCTTTTCGTATTTGTTTGGGTCAGTCTTTATATTAGTGTCGTTTTATTTTTAGTTTATGTTTGTATGCGTTCACGTAAACCTGAACTACATTCTTTCGACCCTGAACTTGAACATACCCTAAGAGTCCTTAGGTCATCAACCCAAGCTTCTAGAGCTCAGTTGATAGACGACGAATCAACTTCGAAACTGCCGTCGTTATTTCAGGCCAAAATTCAAAGCACACTTAAACGTTTAAGAAAAACTCGAATTAGTAACATATACTCTATTCTAATGGCTGACACTGGAAACAACGAAAATAATGGAAATAATCCTAATATACCTCCACCTCCTCCGCTTAAAGATTATTTCATTCCGACGGCTTATACACCACAGACAAGTATCGAATTACCGGAGGTGATGACATCTCACTTTGAGATAAAGTCATCTACCATCTCGCTACTCCCTTCATTCTATGGCCACATTAAAGAAGATCCTTATCAGCACTTAGGAGATTTCCAAGATATATGCTCTACTTTAAAAATCCAAAATCTAACTAATGATGAATTAAAATTGCGCCTCTTCCCATTTTTCCTTAAAAGATAAAGCTAAGTATTGGCTCCAGTCTCTTGAGCCAAACACTATTAAGACATAGGAAGCATTACATACCGCATTTTTACAAAAGTTTTTCCCAATCACAAGAACTAATCAGATAAGAAAATCAATAACGAACTTTGTGATGCAAGATGGGGAAACGCTTTATGACACTTGGGAACAGTTTAAGGAATTATTACGCTCTTGCCCACATCATCAGGTTCCCAAGTGGCCATTGGTACAGGTCTTCTACGAGGGACTTGTTCCCTCAATTCGTAATACCGTCGATGCCGTTTGTGTGGGTACTTTCCTACACAAAAGTGCTGACGAGGCATGGAAATTTTTTGAAACGTTAAGCGAGAATTTGATACACCAAGTTGTGTCGGTACGTCCTGAGGGGTGTCTTCCACCTAAACCCAAGCGAGAGGAGCGTTCTGAGTCAAGTAATACCATCGAAATACAACTCATAAGGATGGGCCATATGCCCAGTCCAGATCCTTCAAAAGTATGTGGATTGTGTTCTGAACCTTCTTATAATATTTTCGTATGTCCTGCTTCTCAATTCTCGGAGTTGTCGAGCAACACATTAACTCTATTCAACAATTCCCACAGAATAGTTATAATCCTATGCCGACTAATTTTCTTAATACTTATCGACCCCAATTTCAAAAAAATCAATACCAACACCCCCCTCCTAATCCTAACCCTCCAAGGGATAACGCTTTTGAGGCAAAGGTGTTGGTGTCCCTTAAGACTATCGAGACGCAAGTCCAAGCACAAGCAAAAATAGTGCACACACACACACACAATCGATTGCGAAGCTTGAGTCCCAAATGGGACAACTAGCTAATGCGGTGAGTCGTAGAAATGAGGGTAAGTTTCCTAGTCAACCTATTCAAAACCCTATGAGACAATTTGAGAATGGGGGTTCGAGTGAGCAAATGAGGACGACTATTCGAGAAGAGGATGTTGTTGAAATTCTGAATGAGAGTCAGAAAAATGTAAACATTAATTTGAATCAAGTCAAGGGTGAGGACATGAGCCGAATTAGGAAAGACAATGAACCAGTCCCGACAGCTTATGTTCCAAAACTGCCGTTACCACTAAACATTGAGGAACCGTGACATTTTTCAAAGAAAGGGTCAAAAACTGAGGATATACTCGAGGTATTTAAACAGGTTAAAATCAATATTCCATTCCTCAACGCTATCAAACAAATTCCCGCTTACGTTAAATGCTTTAAAGACCTATGCACTCAAAAGCGCAAGTTGTACAGTCATGTTTCGAAAAAGGTCTTCCTCATTGAAAAAGTAGGTTCGATCTTCCAACACGCTGCTCCGAAGTATAAGGATCCTGGAACACCAACTATTTTATGTGTCATAGGTGACACTATCATTCATCGGGCTCTCCTTGATTTGGGAGCAAGTGTGAACCTTTTGCCATACACGATTTATAAACAATTTGGTCAAGGTGAACTTAAACCCACGACCGTTACCATACAATTAACGGATTGTTCTGTTAAAATCCCTAGAGGAATCATCGAGGATGTCTTGGTAAAATTTGATAAATGTTACTATCTTGTCGATTTCATGGTCCTTGAAACCGAACCTGTGCTAGATGGTAGGATACACACTCCTATCATTCTTGGTCGTACATTCTTGGCAACCGCTAATGCGCGCGTCAACTGTTGAATAGGGGTAATGAAAGTGTCGTTCAGAAATATGAACTTAAAATTAAACGTTTTTTAACGCTATTGATCAACCTCCCAAATGACGATGATTACCTCTAGTTGAGGAGTGTGAGGTTAGACGAACAATTGAACCTAATAAAGAATTAAAAGTGAGTAAGGAGAATAATTTAGTGAGTAATGAGTGGACGAATTCGAATAATCTAGATCCTAATGAAGAATTTACTCAGAAGGTGAGAAATCGATTTGAACATAATCATGGAGAACCGTTGATCGAGTTAAAAAATAATGACATTATTTCTGTTTTCCATCGGAGTCTCCCTAATGCCTTCAAGATACAAAGTCCGAGTTACGGCCTCCATAAGTCTTGAGCTAGAACAGTCTAGCTGAAGACATAAAAGACAGCGCTTCTTGGGAGGCAACCCAAGCTTTACTTCGTCTATTTTTCTTATTTTTGAACGTTTGGGTCCTTTCGGTCAGTTTTTGAGTTCTTTGGATAGGTTTGGGGGTCGGAGTAGATTTATTTTGAACTTACATACATTGAAAGAGAGAGAAAAGAGAAAAATGACATGTCGCGCCCGCGGCCCGCTCGCGCAACAGATCGTTCGCGCGAGATTTTACCTTCGAGAAAATTTTTCCAAACTTTTTATATATACTCTCAGTTTCTATTCGCGCCTCAAGTCGTGCGTGCGAGGGGTTCACTCGTGCGGCCCGCTCGCGCGATCCCATGCCTTAGAAAATTTTCTTTATAAAACTTAAAAGAAGCCTCAGCATTGCCTCGCGGAGGGACCTGCGCGAGCGAAGGTCGCTCGCGCGATGGAGGGTTTTGTGTGTTTTTCTTTTTGTTCTCTTACTTCCTTTCTCCCAAACCTGGTTAGTTTTTTGTTCTTTTCTGTTTGCTCTCTTAGGGCCATTTAGATCGAGTCTTTCATTGTTTTCATAGTTCTGTTCATGCTTGTTCTTTTATATTTTCGTTGAGTCTTTCAGTTTAGTTTCTCAACAAGTATGCCGCGGTCTGCATTATTTAATATTTATATTTCTATTAGCTATCATTGTTCTTTTGTTTGTTTATTTTCTTTTGTCGAGTATTGATAGGGGAATTAGTAGCTCCATTGGAGCATGTTTGAACTTTATAGCCATATTCATATACGTTCACCTGGTTTGTGATTGCCGAGATCGAGGTAATGTCGTTCCTTTCTTATGTGCTCTCCTTTCTTTCGGTTACATTGTTTCATTGGGGACAATGAAAGGTTTAGGTTTGGGGGTATTCACATGCACATTATTGTGCACCAATTTTTTCAAAATTTTTTTATATTTGTGCTTAAATAAATGACGTTACCGACGTTTTTGCAATCTCGATTCGATGCTTCTTTTTATGTAACTTGGATTGTTATAGAATGGTAAACAAGGAAAGATGTGGTTGAACATTTGCTAAAGTCATGATGCGACATTTAGGATATGTATCGTTTGAATCGTAGTTTTATATCATAGATTTGCACACAAACCTATGCAGTGCACGTAGTCACTTGAATACATGTTTGATGTGAACTATAATATGATTCGGATTTCTAGATAATACATAATGTGGAGACTAGACCCAGTGAGCTTTTAAGCCTATCTTTTCTTTTTAGAGGGTTATAAGTACATTTTGTATTTGTCAAATTTCATTTGAAATAGCGCATTAAGTTGTTGTATAGTTTCATTATTCTTGTTTTGGTTGATAGTCAAGTTAAAATATTTGTTACCATACTAAATAATCTTCCGTTGTAAATGTTGAAGAACCATATTATCATAGGAAATGATGGTAGGCCCTCTTTGTTTACCACCGACCAAAAAATGATGAAATTTCCTTAGTTCACCCCTTTGAGCCGTTAAAATGCCATTTTTCTTTAATCACCATTACCCTTTTTTCTGCTCCATCTTGGCCAACTTGGAGTTTACCACTGAAAGATTGATCAACTTTTAGTGGTGATAAGGAGGTGTGTCGATTGAAAAGAAGAAAAAAAAACAAGATGATGTTTGGGGTAGTTGCCTTGGTATTCAATGAACATTTGTTTCAAAAGCTACGAAAAGGAAAAGAATAAGGTTGAAAAAAAAAAGGAAAAGGGGTTGAAAAAAAAAATAAAAAAAAAAAGAAAAAGAAAAGAAGAGGAAAGAAATTAAAAAATAAATGAAAGAAGAGCAAAAAAGATGAAAGTTGGTAGAAGACATGATGAAAAAAAAGATGAAATATGCCTTACAACACCACTCTAAAACTACTTAATGAATCCGTTCTATCATTTTTCATTACCTGAGCCACATAACAACCTTTGAAAAGTCCTATTTGATCCTAGCTAGAAAACATGGTTTGGATATGTAAACAATGGGAGGGAGATTAAAATATGGTAACGATTAAATTTTCTTGACTATTGGCGTCCTATCCATGAGATCACTGTTCTTTCGTGTCATGCGTCTTTTTTTGAGTCATATGTGAGCGCTTCTCATTTTGAAAATATATTTCCTTTGCTCACATATATTAGAGAGATTACACCTGTTTCTGAGTGTTTCATTTGAGAGTGTAATTAACATTGTGAGATTTGTAGTCAAAGGATAATTGGATGGTTATTTAAGTTATATTCTAAGTTCATGACATACGCTTGTTCATTTGACTACCACATCACACACATGTAATTTTATGAAAAAAAAACTATATTGATTTATACGATGTATGTGCTTGGGATTTTTTTTTTCATGATATAGGTGGACGTTTGATTCCGTGTCTTCTTGTTGATTATTCTATTTCAAATCATCGTTTTATGATAAGGAGTATTGAATATTATTGTTTACCTTCTTAATAAAACTTTTGAAGGTTGAAAATTTAAACAAAATTTTCTTGTTATAAGTTAAACATTTTCTTTTTATAATGAAATAAAGATGGTTGTGGGTGACTTGTTGACGAGAACCCTCACGAGACTTCACTCATCCGACTAGGGACACCTAGGGGTTTAAAAGGCTTGTTGCATATTCTAAATGCAATTGCAATCCATGCAAAAATGGAGTAGGATTTTATTTTTATTAGTAGGTTTTTTCTTTTTGCTTGAGGACTAGCAAAATGTAGGTTTGGGGGTGTGATCGAGAGTTAACAAGTCCTAATTACACGCCTTAATTCACATATGTTAGCACTTTTTATCCTGTTTTATTGTATTTTTATTTTGTTTTCCATTTTCTGTCAGTTTTTTGAAGAAAGCAAGGATTCCAGGTTAAATGGGATGAAAAAGCAGAAGAAAAGGAGCAGAAAAAGGCACCTCGTACGAGCGGGCCGCGCGGCCCGCTCGCGCGACAAACTCGAACCTCGCTTGCGCGGCTCGCTGGCCCGACCTCCCAAAATCGCGCTCGTCGCGATCCGTACAAAAAACCAAAAACGCGTATTTCTGTGTACTGAAGATACCCATGCGAACGAAACTGCCTAATTTCATCCAGAATGTAATTTACAGCAGTTTTAGTGCGAATTGGTTTAGGAAAGCTTCCTAATCCTTCAAAAAACTATATATATCATATTGTAAATCAATTTTTAGGTTACACACCATAATACATATCAATATATAACTAAACTTCAGCCATTGAAGAGTGGAAAGCAAGGAGAAGAAGAAGAAGACCAAGGATTGCCATGGCCTCCTCCATCAACCTTTTGTTGTTCATCGCTTCCATGGCCAACTAAACCTAGATCTAGGGTTTCAATGAAACCCTAGCCAAGTAATATGGTGTTATTTATGTTTTTCTTTTAGTTTTATTATGTATGGATGATAATTACATGTTAGAGGATTTTTTATAATAAAAACGAACTTCATTGAATTAAATCATGCTTTCAAAATCTATTCTTGTCTTATATCTATTTTGGATGTGATGTGCTCAATAGTCTATATTTGTTGTACTTGTATGGATTATTTACATGTAATGGTGCGTAATTGAATTATGATATCAAATAGTCAAATAGTTCATGCCAAGGGAAGACCGAGTGTGCCGCAACCCTAGTTTAGTATGAGACACTCCGTGCTAACCGAAAATGAATTATGTTGATGCTTGAATCGTAGTTATCTTCTTGACAGAGGAATTGGGCTTGTAGCTACGATTCCCCTTTATCATCCAATGTAATAAGCTAATTGAATGCATAAATACCCTTATTATGAAGCTAGTGATGGATTTGCAATCCTAGGTTCAATTCTCATATTTATTAAAACAATTTTTAATCGCTTTCATAGTTTATATTTTTTTTCATTGTTCTTAGTTTAATCAAAATCAAAATTCTGTTTTCTTAATTAACTAGATTTAGGTTTTAAAATTAAAGTGCTTTAGTATTTCAATCTCTGTGGGTTCGATCTCTACTTCCACACTACAAATCTCTTAAAGTAGAGTATACTTTTTATCTTGATTTTGATAAGATCACCTTCCTTATTACTCCCAACAATGAACCATCACTCCCAATTATTCATTGACCACTTAGCACATATAAGCACATAATCACATAAACATGATAATTTTTACATAATTAGCATGTAAATTCCATTCCTATCATAAGTATAATTACTAGAACATGGGTTTAACAATTCTAATAAACCATTGTAACATCTAACATGTAATTCACATCCAAGCTTTGATTAAAAAACTCACCTCTGTGAATTTTTGCAAATTAATGATATAAAAATCCAAATCCAGGTTAATTCTAGTCCGTGTATAATTCCTCCACGAATCCAAATTTGACTTTCGTTTGAAAACGGACATCGCTATGACAAGAAATCGGCATCAAAAGTGGCGGACGAACCCCCCATCACCCATGGTCCGTACGGCTCTTCCCATTTCTTTCATTTCTTTTCTTTTTCTTCCATTTTCGGTGAAAGTATCAGAGAATATCAAAATGAGTAATTCTTTGGTGACAACTTTCATACAACTTTCATACAACCTCCTAAAAAGATGTGTATGTCTCTCTCCTGTGATGTCACCAAACCCCACAGTGACACAGGAAAGAGATAGACACATCATTTAAAAAGTTGTATGAAAGTTGTTACCAAAGAATTATCCCATCAAAATACTCTCACTTCCTATATTCTTATCACTTGCTAGAATGACTCATTACAATTTTGATGATGTCATAACCTTGGTGTCAAACACATACACCATCTAATGCTAAGTATTTTTTTTTTATTATTATTTTTTTTTCTAGTTCGGTGGTATGATGAGGATGGCAGCTCATCAATTCTCCTTCCAAACAATACTAAGACATTACCAAGACTTCTAGGAAAGTCCACCAAAGTTATCTTTCCCAATTTTTATTTACACCCCCATGTTTTATAAAATTTACTCATTTAGCTACCTAATATCTAATGGGTCCAAAGTAATTAAAATAATGTACCCAACATATTGCCCAAACTATTTATATTCATGTAAAGTTACGAAATTATTCTACCAGTTATGAACACATACCCAATTCATTCTCACAAGGGTACCCAAACTGGCCCCCATAACTAAACATGAACACTAATAAAATACTAAAACACTTATCAATTTATCAATTAGATAATCATGTGGCATTTGCATGTCTTATAATGTAAACATTTACTTTTACATGTCAATCATTTAAACACATATAAATGCAAACATATGCAATTTATGTAATCTGACCTCATCGGGCCCCACTTTCATATTTGTCCCACCTCTAGTGAAACTTTCACTTGTGTCCCCAACGGGCCCACAACTTGCTCTTGTGAGTTTTACTACCCACCCTAACCATATATTTATATTAAATAAATGCACAATAATGAAAATAATATTAACCTTCTTTTCTGGGTCAGGGTATTACATTCTCCCTCCCTTTTAAGAAGTTTGTTCCCAAACTTTACTTACCTGATAAAACAAACAATGAAGAGCAATTCTCTTACTCATTTCAATCCTCCGTTTATAAGTCACCTTTCCAGCGAAATGACTTCAACACAAGATTTTAAATAAATAGAATTGTCTTGTTTTCCCCAATACCTGATCTTTCCCGTCCAACATTTCTATCAGATGTTTGACATAAGGCAACACTTTCCAAATCTCAAGCTATGCAGATTGTAGAACTTGTCTGTCATTCGATACATACTGTCAAGGCACCATTACATGAAAACCCTTATACACATTTTTCAACCTTTGTAGCATTCCCTACCAAT
Source organism: Hydrangea macrophylla (assembly GCA_033977485.1). Taxonomy (NCBI): domain Eukaryota; kingdom Viridiplantae; phylum Streptophyta; class Magnoliopsida; order Cornales; family Hydrangeaceae; genus Hydrangea; species Hydrangea macrophylla. The sequence goes on along the minus strand of CM066983.1, from coordinate 79,129,505 downwards.
AATTAAGTAACTGACTTTATCGTTGCAAAACTCAAGAAACAATTCAACATTCCTCAAACCCAATTTTCTCCGGCCTACCCAAGCGTGCAATATCATTTTAAAGGCGTCACTTGTATGTAAACAAGATAACACGTTGGTCTCCAACTGTAATCCCAATTAACAAGCGTTGAACCACCATTTTTTTTTCCAATATTAGAATTCATTACAATCATGTGCTCGGGGAAATACAATAGTCAGTAATTACGGTAGCCTCATACGTATCTGAAAACACCTAAAATATGTCATTAAAATGAAGTTCTTCATTGCCCTATCATACTCACCTTATAACCAATAATATATCAACCCAATTCCCAAGAAATAAATTGATGTTCCTTATAACCCATCAACCAAAATCATGTATCCGCAACAGACGGTACCCAGAGTAATATACTTTTCTATCTCTAACGGTACTCAAAATAGTATATAGGATATCACAAGTTACTTTTAGACCCTTTTCATTTATTTTTTATTTTTTATTTTTAAATGTAGTATTTCAATTTAAAACCAAATTAAAAAGTCGTGTGCTCATCTGAGTTTCTTAGCCCAAATAATTTCCATTTAATATCTTACTCTTGCTTTTGTAACCAATAACTCAAATAAATGTTTACTAGACCTTGCAATAATTCCATTTTCCTCTTTATTTGTTTCGCTCCGTAAAACAATCACGTTTATACAACTATCGTATAATCAAAATATTTTCATTTTATTAAAAATCATTAACTCCTTTAAACATCAATTGAAACACCAACATTTGATTAAAACTCTTTTCACTAGTTTTCCCCTTCTCCCCAATTTGGGTCAAATTCAACCACTTCCCTTTTATTAAATATTTTTAAACATTTCCTGATTCGCAATAAATCAATTTTTTCCTTCAATAGAAGATGATTTCAAAACATTTCCTACTCATTTAAACATGTATATACTCACTTGACTTCATTCAAATATCTCAGAAATTTCCAATACATTATTGTTAACTAGATTCAAGGTCTGAAAGTTCCCAGTGATATACTAGGATACTTGAAAAATGCTACAGTGCAGTGCAATAGTCAGATTTCGATTTCTTATATATAAAATACAAAAAAATAATAAGAATTTTATTACCTGATGTACGTAGTGATTGAACGGATCTTGGATTGGTTTAGATGTCAAAGAGATTATTATTTATTAAACTTGAAAATCCATTTCCAAATTCAGATCTCTAGTAGAAAATTCTGATACCCCGTATAACCAATCAACCCAATTAGTTATTGATACAACATAGCTACCCATTTTTCATGAAATTGATGTTGTTAAAAAAAAAGAAAAAATGAAGCAAGAATGACAATCTACTCCGCTTGTAATACTTCCAACAACACTAGAATGACAACCTACGCACTGGGTTTTTAAGCCTAAAAAAACGTAGCTAGGATGGGAGGGGCGGCGGGACGGGGCGCGGGTCTGCGGGGCATCCCGCAATTTTTTAGGCTTAAAAGCCCAATACGTTCACTTAGTGCGCTTACCTAGTGCGCACAATAGTCTGATTCTATATATACAATCTCTCTAGGGACCTTTTTTGGCCACTAATGAGTGGATCTCCTCACCCTCTCCTCTTTTGTTTTGGTTTTTAGATTTGCTTTTAGGTTGTTTCTTTTGCCATGGGAGTTCTATGATGACTGTCATAGAGATGGCTCAATGCACCTTCTATCATTCAATAGTATAGTTAAATTATATGATAAATTGCAGTAACACTCTTTGAATTATGACCGTTTTTCACCAATACCCCTAAGCTTTAAAACTGAACAAACTTATGACCCCCTAAACTATCCTTTGTTGATAATAAAACCCCTTCTTCAGGGGGTGAGTTTGTTCATTTTGGATTGTTCAAGTGGTACTGAGTCTGTTAGGTATTAAAATTTATGGGGTATTAGTAAAAAATAGTAATAATATAGGGGGTGTTGCTATAGTTTACACTAAATTATACTAGTATGAATGTTCAAAAGCATCCCTTCAATGCACATTCGATCACTCCTCGATCAAATGCTATAATTTGAAAGGAGTGATAGAAGTCTATTGGAGAAGGATTATTTATTTTTTTTATTCACGCTCGACAATTTGATTTTTGCACTTATTCTAATGAAGAAATGTACAAAATACATGTGTATGATTAGGGATGACAACGAGGTGGGTATGGGACGGGGGTACCATTTCCCGTCCCCGCCCCGCCTAAATATTTGCTGTACCCGACCCCGCACCGGCCTAGATATAGTTGGTCCCATACCCGACCCTGTCTGCGTGATATGCCCCGCCCCCGCCCCACAACCCCGAAAATGGTCAAAATCTAGATCACTACTCATTGTTTGGACACAACATAACATCGTGTGGCTATGCTTACTCCATGTGTCAAGTAAATTATAATCAACACTGGCTTTCATGCACTGTCAGTAACACGTGCATTCATGCACTTAGAGCAAATTTTAAAATAATTTTTCACGGAGCCCAATGCACATAAAAAGCAATTCTCCAATACCACGTGATCTGAAGCAAGACTGAGGCAGTGGACCCAATTTATGAAAGAAGAAGTTTGTACTTCGCAACATATACTTTCGATGTGGGACTACGTTAGCTTGCTCTACACCATATCGGGGCGGGTTCAGGGGATTTTACTCTAACCCCGGTTCTGACCCGAACCCGGTTCGGGTTAAGATTGTGCATCCCATACCTGCCCCTATCCAGTTTGAGTTAACCCCATATTCTACCTATTAGGGGCGGGGAGGAGCGGAAAACCCGAAAAACCCACCCCATTGTCATCCCTATGTATGATATCAATAGCCATTGGGCAAACGTCCAAATTTTCAAATTTGGTACGGTAGAAATACTAAATTATATATTTGGATTTGGCAAGATAATATAACTTTTGGTATTTAGTAATATTTGAGTGACAAATAGTTCTTACAAATACTTATAAGTACATTTTATTTCTCTTCTAGGTGGCACTGTAGAGTCCTGATAATTTTAGTAATCCCTACAATGCTACTTGGGAGAAAAATAAAATATATTTATAAATATTTATAAAAAACATTTATCACCTTAATATTATTATGTTGTATTAAAGATGCTATATATGTGATTGGGATTGAGTGGGTGCCATCCTTGAAGAAGACTTGGGAGCTTTCCGTGTTCAAATGAGCTTGTCTTCTCATCGTGTGGTCATTGACTCGTTGTCCCCTCGTATCATTTTTTCCGGGTTTGTTGGGTCGGAAAAAATCCTTGTCGTGGGTCCGGATTGACCCTTTTACCACTTACTGACACCACCAAAATCTTCCTCAAAAAGCATTTTAGGGTACGGAAATCACACATACATGCATCGTCTGAACTCTTAAAACTGATGGATAAGGACATTATATTATATATATATATATATATATAGAACTTCCAAGAAAGATGGAAAATTCCATCGGAGAATTCTACGTTGTAATGGTTTGGATGTGATGTTTTGAATAAAAAAAATATTTATTTTTGAGTAAGAAATACTTATTTTCGTGGTTTTAATTTGGGGAGGAAATATTTATTCTCATTCAAAATAATAAGAATAAATATTTCTTATAACGGAACAATTTTTTTGGTAGAATTCTTGTACGTCCAAACCACTTAAATGTACCGAAAATTCTAAAATATTATTTAAAAAAAAATAAATGTATTCTTTCTAATTAAACTCAATGCAATGAATATAGTTGATTTTCCAAAACTTCAAATAAACCAAGTTTAGTCCTAACTTACACGGTTACACCCATTATATATATATATATATATGTTACGTATATTACCTTCTTTTAATAATTTACATATATGTACAACGTTTTATTAAAAAACAATGGTATATATGTACATAAGCAATTTATTATACAGATCTATCAATACATATTAACAAGTCAAAAAAAAATATAATAAAACATGAAAAATCAAAATAATCTCTTCCACCATATTATTCACTGACATGAACAGTAATCTAAAAGATGCCCTCATACCGTTTTTCGTAATCTTCCAAATTTGAATACTGGGTTGAAGTTTTATTTATTTTTATTTAAAATTTTTTTTTGGACGACCCTAGAACCCTTCCAGTCAGGTTTGGAGTAGCCCTTTTCTTTTTCTTTTTCTTCTTTTGATGACCTAGGAACCTTTCCAACGCCACGTTGAAGTTGCTCGATTACAGGAAGACGGCATTAGAGATCGAATCTTAACTTGTTTCAGGAAGACGGCTCTCTCGAATAGGAAGATAGATCAAAATAAATGGTAGAAGAGAGAGAGCAAAACAGACCCAACAAGCCCAAACCATTTCAGGTGGAAGAAACGATCCTATAATCCCAAAGTAAGCTAAGAATATGAGAACCACTCCTAGTTGCTCAACCACATTTGCAAGCCTAGGATATAAACTCCTTAGAAGTATTCCATTCCACAATCCAACCAACCCAACACATAGTGATATCAAAATTAAGTGGGAAGTCCAAAGGGATGAGCCTTTCATTGCAAGGTTTTGAAGGAGGCCCATGGTCATGGGCACAACAAAGGTAAGTACTGCTTTTCCAAGTTCTTGGTTTTGAAGAAGTTGGACTATGGGACTCATATTAGTTTGTGATGATGACAACGATGATGAAGAATATGAGGATTGAGTTTCAGGGTTTGATCTACTCTCTGGTAGGGTTTCAGAGCTTGACTCATCGACCTTGATGATAACCTCATTTGGCTTTTCTGGTACTGTTGTTTTTATGGTTTCGGATGAGGTGCCCACATGATGCTGTGATGAAATGTTTTGTTTACCAAGTGAAGGCATGAGCAAAGAGTTTGAACCCTCATTTGCTGTTGCCATAACTAAAACTCTAACCTTAGGTGATTGTGAATAAAAAGGATTATTGAATAGGTTGCACCAAAGTGGAGAGCCAACACATATACATATATATATATATATTTAAATGTATATGTATACATACATATACTCAAAAGTCAAACCAGAGAAATGGTGCATTTTTTCTTTCTTTTCTGGTATGGGAAAATATTAATAATAACCGGAGAAAAAATTTACAATGTAACCTCGAAACAAAAATTAGCTTTATTTGTTTATTTATTATTTATTTTTTCTACATCGCGATTCTTGTAATAAAATGATCTTGATAAGGGGAAAAACTACAATCAATGAGAGTGGATCGTTTGAGTCGGACTTTCACTCTGGAGAGAAAGCATTGTGTGCTCGGGGACCACTACCTCATCCATGTGGGATGGTGGTCCACACTAATGAAAGAGTCATCTATTTAAAAAAAAAAAAAAAGTTGACTAATTGTTTCATTAGTGTGCACCAGAAAAAAAATAATAACAACAAACAATAATCACAATGTATTTAAAAGCAAAATTGTTTTCAAGTTACAACATTTTAAGATCTAGTTGCAACAATTTTGAACAAAAATCCAAAAATGTATGATACATCCAAACCATTATAATGTATCATAGAATTTTCCTAATTTCTTCATCTTAGAGTCACAAATAATGGGAGCCAACTCTATTGACCGACCACCCCATACTCATCTATATTCAAGCTGACGTACCCATGCATATGTATTGATGATCTGATATATATTGACTGGTCAACAACAGTAACTTTGTTAAAGTTTGTAAGGAAGGGTTTTTTTTTTTTTTTTTCTTTGTGAACAAAGTTGTAAGGAAGTTGATAAGCCATACAAGCCCTTTTTTATTCATAGGTATTGAAAATATAATTATGAAACATAATTTTGTTAAATTGATTAAGATTCAAACACAATAAAAAAAAAATAACAAAACAAACGTTTACAATATTCATGGAATAGTAAAGCTATCAGAAATTTGGTAATGTTAAACCCTAATCCAATAAAACTACGCAAGGACAAAAAAATCAAAAACAAAAAATGTCGACACAATATTTAATTAAAACTATGCGTAAGAATTATAAATACATGCTTCTAGATAATTGGATTGTCACATCTAAGAAGTTGTTCACAATCATTGAGAAAGACATGTCTAGCTAAGACAGTCAAATACTAGCAGATTTTCTAAGTGTGACTTATATACTATCATTCCTTCTTGAGTTGTGCCACTAGAATTTGAGGATTCTATCCGAAACAAATCTTATACAAAGTACGATATCATGTATATTAGTGTGATGATAGAAATTCTCAAAAAGTAAAGGCCAATAACAGTTACAAATCTCTTATTATACAGTACCGTACACTTATTAAAATAAAAGGCTTAAACCATATTGAAATAAAAGTTCAACAGTTTTGTTTGAAAGATTGTGCCACCACAAAAAGAAATGTTGCAAAATTTGATTTAAAAATTTGTAATTTTTTTCTTCACAATATGCGAGGAGAGAGAGAGAGCAAATTGTAGAAGAATATTACACGCAAAAGAAAGAAAAAAAAAAGTGTTTGCACCCAAAAACCGTCATTGATTTTTGAGCCCGAGTGGAGTTGAAGTTGGGTAAAGGAGATGCTGAGGCAAGTAGTGATGACTCATCGGACTCAAGAGGTAAGCCCGATGGGAGGAACAATTGGTTGGGGATGAGGTAAGTCCGATGGGAGCTTGTGGCCAAGTGTAGGCATCATCGGGCTATGAGAACATAATTTATCATGTTGAGAGCCCGATGGAAAAGTAAAAGCAACGTTATAACTAATCGGGCATCACGAAACGGAAGGGTGTGTCCGTTTGATTATAACAAGTTGAAGGAACGTGATCGGACATGGAAAGAGTCATGAGCCCGATTCGTCTAACAGGGAGAGGTCGGTTGATGAAGGACAGGGCATTGATGTCCACAGCTGGCATGATGACGTCATCTCTGAGAGTTTTTTGGAAACAGGAGTCCGTTTAGGAAAGGAGTTGTCAGTTGCCAGCTGGATGGGAGCGTGTAATCCCTAATTTAAAGGGATTGTGTCAAGCAAGTTCTGGATAAGGAAGGATTTCTTTAATTAACCAATCAGTGAATAGCTTAAGGCGCAAGTCAAGGAGTCCTTTCCTAGTAGGAATTAAACGGTGGCCGCTATAAATACAGCAGGCAGGCCAAGCAGTCAAATCACTCCGCGTCACTCTCGAAAACAGCATTCAACAAAGCATTCAACAAAGCATTCAACAAGCATTCAACAAGCATTCAAAGGCATTCAAACTTGTGTTCTTTCTGCATTCATAGCAAATAGGTCTACCCTCTTTGTTGTTATTTTTCTTTTACTATTTTCATTCTCACGAACGATCAGTCTGTTCTGAATCTGTTCTTTGGTTGTATTTTCCAAACACTTAATAAAATCTGTATTTTATTAATCGTTTGTGATTGTTTACTTGGTAAACCCATACATTATTTGGCTTGTGCGCTTCAGTACTGCCAAGGGATTTCTGGTGAGGGTACTTTCCTACTCACCGCACACAATTGTTTAGTTTAGAAGTCAGATCTAAAAGCCTTGAGTATCACTGACTCAAGCAATATAGGAAATTAGTTTGCACAACTCGAACCACCATTGGTTCTGGCACGCCCGCGCAAATTACAAGCAAACATTTTGGCACGCCCGGTGGGACCCATAGTGTCAAGTCATGCCGCCAAAGAGGGATAAGCAGATCGGCAAAAACGGCCAAGAAGAGTCGGCCGTTGATACACCCACGGAGGAAAGCACTGGTCATTCTCCGGATGACGGTGGCGTTACTATCGAAGCAATCTCGGAAACCGTGAGAGCCACCGTTGATCCTTTGAGGCAGGACTATAACACCTTAATAGGGTCAATGGCAGGTCTCAACCATGTGGTCAGGCAAACGGCCGATATACGCCGGGAACAGTCTGAGTTGGTCATGGAGACTAGGGTTACCCACGTGAAGCTGGACGCCCTGGCTACTCAGATACAACAGCTTTGCGCCGTTCTTGAGGCCAACAACAAACAAAAGGCCTCGGGATCAGGCTCTGGCTCGGGATCGGGCTCTGGCACGCCGCTTGAGTCCGACAAACCGAAAGACCCACTCTATGTCTGTCCAAACCTAAGGGAGGGTAACATCTCGGGCAAGAAGCCCGAATTACATAACGAAACGGCCAGCGGCGTGGTGGTCACCGATCCCAGTGGATCGGCGACACCAAGTTTTACCCAGATAGGAGGCCGTGTTGAAACCCAGTTTGACCGGACTCCACCTCCAGTTCGCGCTGCTGGGGGGCAAAGAAACAATGGGGGGTTTTGGACCCACCAGATCAATAATAATCAACAGGTTCCACCTCCCCGAGCAACCCCGGTAACAGGGGCTCAGCCTGAAGTAACTGCAACGAATGGCCGTTACCCAGAGGGAAACGGCCAACAAGTGCCCCCAGGTAACACTGCTGGGGGGCAAAGGAATAATGATGATTTTTGGCTTCACCAGGCCAATAACAACCAACAGCAACCACCACCCCCTGCGGGTGGTGCCCGACCTGCTGCGCAGCCTATTAACAGGGAGGAGTTGGTGGCGGCCATACATGAAGAGTATGGCCCGTTCATGAGAAGGATGGAGAGGCCGACGTACCGACGGCCTTACCCGCCTGAAATTGACCAAGTTAATTTCCCACCAGGGTATAAAGTTCCGAACTTTACTCTATTTTCTGGGGAAAGTGAGCATACCACGGTAGAGCACATAGGTCGGTTCATTGTGCAATGCGGCCATGCAGGCAATAGTGACCCTTTAAAATTAAGGCTGTTCCCAAATTCGCTCACGGGCATAGCATTTTTGTGGTATGTCAATCTCCCGGCCAATTCAGTACGAAATTGGCCAGCAATGGAGGAATTGTTTCATGGGCAGTTTTATAGGACTGAGCCCGAGATCTCGTTGGCAGATCTGTCTAGGATGCTCCAACTAGTAGGAGAGACCGTCGAAACATATATAGCCCGATTCAGGAAGGCTAAGTACAGATGTAAGACAATATTGCCCGAGGAAGAATACGCAAAGATGGCTATGGGCGGAATGTCTTTCGAGCTTCGCAAAAAGTTCGAAGGGACCGATTTCCGTGATTTATTCGAGCTGGCTTCACGGGCCGCGCGTTACGAGCGTATCCTGCTTGATGAACAGGAAAAGAAGAATTCTTCCAAGGGAACGTATTACAAAGATCCCAATTACGAGGTCCATCTAGCTGAATGTGACCTCGAGACAGAAATTGACATGGCCGAACTAATCTCTAAGCGGCCTATTGTGTGTAATGCCTTGAACAAACCGGTCAATAATAACGCTGCTGCTAAAAAAATGACGTTCGAGGCAGGAAAAAATTACACATTCGACATAACAATGGCCGATCAGATTTTTGACGCCCTCTTGGCTGAAAAAGTGATCAGGCTAGGTGAAGGTCATCGGATACCCAAGGCCGATGACATAAAAAATAAGGAATATTGTAAGTGGCATAATTCCTGGAAACACTCAACTAACAACTGCGTTGTTTTTCGTAATGTGATACAGGAGAACGTGGAGAAAGGAGTGTTCAAATTTTCGGACAAAGCTATGGGAGTTGATGCGAATCCGTTCCCACAGATCACTGGAACCAACATGGTAGTGCCCGATTTGACTAAGCTGACACGGCCAAGGGTCAAGATAGACTTGACCGAAAGCGAGAAAGTCCCAAAGCAAAGGGAAGGAAAACAAATTGCCGTTTCAGGAACTGATAGACCGAAGGTGACTATTCACGAGCTTCAGAGGACATACCAGGAACGCAAGGAGGCAGAACTAAAGGCTGATGGAGCCCGGTCAAATACAGAGAGCTTGATTACGGATTTACGACACCAACTAGAGCTGATTGAACAAGGCCTGTGTCCGAGGTGCAAGGCCGATATTAAGAAAGGGGCCTCTAGTCCAAGCAAGAGGCCTAGGGTTGAGGAACGACGAGAGTACAGCCCGAGAAAATCCGTGCATGAGAGGCTGTCCTTGCCCAAACAGGGACGCCCAAAGCCCGAGTGGAAGCCAAAGCCGCCGCCAGTAAGCAGTATGCCTAGCTCGAGTCGTAGGGAAGGAAGGGAATATGGAGCACGACCCACGATGAGTGCATCACAGAGGGTTGCAGCATCGGACATTCGCTCCCGAATGATACTCCCACCAAGAGTGAGTGATGGGAGATGGTATAGAGCTGAGCATCCAAAATTTCCAGTGATGCCTCAGTACAGCAAGTCTCAGAAGAGGAGGTACCAGAGGCTGAGACAGGCCGAGAGGGAACAGCAGCGCTCGCAAGGCCGTGTCCAAATTCCTCAAGAGTCCCTTCAGCGCAAGGCCGACAAACAGATAACGGCCATGGAAGAAGATGAGCCCGTTTTCGACAAGAAAGCAGGCAAAGGGGCAATGCATGCAACAGAGCGCTTGAAGAAACTGTTTGAACAAGAAAAGTGTGAGCCATCGGCCCATCCAATAGAGGAGGCTGATGATTATGAAGATGAGGACGATTCACCGATTCAATTCGGGACAATCCCGAAAAATCTATCCTCGAACATGGTGTTTACTTTGCCCATGTCATTTATGGCCAAACCGGATCAGCCAACGGCCATTGAAGGTGACGTAATAGAAGGCCGGACCAAGGAGTCGGCAGTAATAGAGAGTGTATGTTGGGGTGGTGGTGAGACCGTCAGACCCAAGGTGGTAGAGGCTACAAGCAAGAACGTGGATACTACCGATATACAAACCGATCGGCCTAAGATAACCATCTTGAGGCCGAAAGGGATCCAAACTGAGGAGGGGTTGAAACCGGCGGGGCCAGTCAAGGTGGTTTTCGAAAAACCTACCTATCAGATGTCTCAGCACCTGAAGCCGTTGTATGTAAAAGGTCACATTGAGGGAATTCCCGTGAATAGAATATTGATTGATGGGGGATCTACAATTAACATCATGCCCCAAATCATGCTGAGGATCCTTCAAAAATCTGAGTCGGAACTGATTCCGACTGAGATGAATGTTCAGAGCTTCACGGGCACACCATCTAAGACAAAGGGCATCTTGCCTCTGGAGCTGAGGGTTGGAACCCAAACGGCCATGACAGCCTTTTTCATTGTGGAGACATCGGCCGCCTACAACGCGTTGCTTGGCCGTGATTGGATCCATCCCAATTACTGCATCCCTTCCACTCTCCATCAATTGTTGATCTTTTGGAGAGATGACGAGGTGGAAGTAGTTGGGGCTGATACGAAGCCATTTGTAGCCCGGGTGCAGACGGCCGATGCAGTATTATATGAAGATGATATCGGACCTATCAAATTACTAGGATGTGGCAAACTTGGTAGACCAAATGCAGCCACGTTCCGTAAAGAAATTCTACCAAACTTAAAGCTTGGTTATCACAATCTAAGTCGGACAGAAGAGGTAAGGCCGATAGAAATTAATGAACAAGAAGACTTTGATGGATCTACAGCCAATTGAAGTTAGAAGACAGCTGGCCCTTAAGGCCAGCATGGCCAGATGGTGTGCATATCTGGCCGATAGGAGATTAGAGATCGGCCCTGTAGACGGAATGATTAATCTGGCCGATTGTATCTATGAAGAAGAAACGCCAATAGAAGAGGAGATTCAAATGGATGAACTCGAAACGGCCACAGCCAAGCTTGATGACTTGAAGGCCGACGTGCAGGATCCACTATTGGAGATCAACCTGGGCAATGAAGGAGAGCACAAACCCACATATGTGAGTCAGGTGCTTGAACCACAGTTCCAGGCCGATATCATTGCTCTCTTGCACAGATACAAGGATTGCTTTGCTTGGGATTACGACGAAATGCCCGGACTATCCCGAGAATTGGTAGAGCACCGATTGCCAATTAAGCCGGGCTTTAGGCCGTTCAAACAGCTCCCACGGCGCATGTCACCTGAAGTCACGATGAAGGTGAAAGAAGAAATTGAGAGGCTTTTGGGGGCTGGCTTCATTCGGACAGCCAGGTACGTGGAATGGGTATCAAATGTAGTCCCAGTAGTAAAGAAAAATGGTAAGCTGAGAGTTTGTATTGATTTCAGAAATCTAAACTTGGCTACCCCAAAAGATGAGTACCCTATGCCCATGGCCGATCAATTGATTGATTCGGCCGCCAAACATAAAATTTTGTCCTTTATGGACGGGCACTCGGGGTACAACCAGATTTACATCGCTGAGCAGGATGTCCCGAAGACAGCTTTCCGGTGCCCGGGGGCAATTGGAACCTTTGAATGGGTTGTCATGCCTTTCGGACTAAAGAACGCCGGAGCCACATATCAGAGGGCGATGAATTCAATCTTCCATGATATGATCGGGCATTTCATGGAAGTTTACATCGATGACGTTGTGGTAAAATCAAGTGACCACGCCGATCATTTGAGAGACTTAGAAAAAGCATTTGAAAGAATGCGGGCTCACAAACTAAAAATGAACCCTCTCAAATGTGCTTTCGGCGTTTCAGCAGGGAACTTCTTAGGATTCCTGGTGCATCAAAGAGGGATAGAGGTTGACAAGAACAAGGCTCGAGCAATACAGGCAGCAAAGCCACCAGCCAATAAGAAAGAGCTTCAAAGGCTACTCGGGCAGATTAATTTCCTGAGGAGATTCATCTCCAACTGTGCAGGAAAGACCCAAGTATGGACCCCATTATTGAAGATCAAGACCGACGAAGAGTTCAAGTGGGAAGACAGCCATCAACAGGCCTTTGAGGGAATTAAGCAATATTTGTCAACTTCTCCAGTGTTAATGCCACCCAAGAAGGGTAGGTACCTTAAATTGTATATATCGGCTTCTGAATGCTCTATAGGAAGTATGTTAGCTCAGGATAATGAGCAAGGAAATGAGCAAGCCGTTTATTACTTAAGCAGAATATTAACTCCAATCGAGCAGCGTTATGCGCCGATTGAGAAATTATGTTTGGCATTATATTTTTCATCACAGAAGTTAAGAACGTATATGTTGCCCGTTTCTACTTATATTATATGTCAAACCGATGTGATAAAATATATGTTGTCAAGACCAATCATGAGAGGCCGAATTGGAAAATGGACCTTGGCCCTGATGGAATTTGCCATCCAATACCGATCACAGCAATCGGTTAAAGGCCAGGCCATAGCCAATTTCTTGGCTGATCACCCAGACCCAACTGATCTGGGAGAAGTACTACCAGTGCCTAAAGTGTTAAACACTTCCTTGGTCCCATGGACATTGATCTTTGATGGGTCCAAAAGCGCAGAAGGTGCTGGGGCAGGTGTGGTCATCGTATCACCCAAGTATAAGAAGACAAAAATGTCATTTCGGCTCGATTTCAAGTGCACAAATAACCAGGCCGAATACGAGGCATTAATTATCGGACTTGAGATACTCCTTGAGTTGGGGGCATCGTCTGTACACATAAAGGGAGACTCAGGTCTGGTGATCGGGCAGATCTCAGGAGAATTCCAGATAAAAAGTTGGGAATTATGCCCGTTTCACTCTGTCGCCACGCAGCTCATGGACGAGTTTGATGATATTAGCGTGAGTTATATCCCTAGGTCTACGAATACTGAGGCCGATAAGCTGGCAAAGACAGGATCGGCCTCGTCTCCGACAAAGGCTTTGGAAGACAAAGTTATCACGGTTCATGTCCGATCAATGCCTTCCGTTGCAAAGAGAGGTTGGTATGCTACTACTAATTCGGTCTTGATGGAGGACGACGATTGGAGAAGGCCTATCATCGAATACCTGAATCACCCAAATGTCAGGGTAGACCGAAAAGTTAGACTCTTCGCTGTCCGATTTGTGACACTCGATGGAGAATTGTTCAAAAAGCCCATCGGTGACGACGTGATTTTGAGGTGTTTAGGCAAAAAACAGGCCATGCAGGTGATGGCCGAAGTACATGAAGGGATCTGTGGGGCTCATCAGGCCGGTACAAAAATGAAATGGTTATTGAGAAGGTATAACTATTATTGGCCAGGCATGTTGAAGGATTGTATCAGCTATGCAAAGGGATGCCAAGCGTGTCAGAAGCATGGCCCGATTCAGCATGTACCGGCTAAAGAGCTCCAACCAATAATAAAACCATGGCCGTTTAGAGGATGGGCTATGGATCTGATTGGCAAAGTCTTGCCGCCATCATCAGGCCAACACTGTTTCATTATAGTGGCGACGGATTATTTCACTAAGTGGGCCGAGGCCATACCATGTAGAACGGTGACCCAGACTACCGTGATAAAATTCATTGAAGAGCACATTATACATCGATTCGGCCTCCCAGAAACCATAACGGCCGACCAAGGATCTGTGTTCACAGGAGCTGAAACGACCGCTTTTGCGGAGAGCAGAGGGATTAAGATTCTCAATTCTACCCCGTACTATGCTCAAGCTAACGGTCAGGCTGAGTCAACCAATAAGATCCTCAAGGGGATCATTGAGAAGATGATAGATGAGAACCCTAGAGAGTGGGACAAGTTGTTGTCCGAGGCTCTATGGGCCTATCGGACATCTAAGAGGTCCAGTACCGGGGTCACACCATTTATGTTGACTTACGGGCACGACGCTATGTTACCAATGGAGGTTACCGTCCGATCGGCCAGGAGAGCTTTACAGAACCAGCTTGAGCCTGCAGAGTACACAGAGGCTATGATAGCTGAGTTGGAGGGACTTGATGAAACGAGGCTCATGGCTTTGGACTCGTTAAAAGTGCAGAAGCAGCGGGCCGCCCGAGCTTATAACAAGAGGGTGAAAGCAAAGTCTTTTAGTACAGAAGACTTGGTATGGAAGGCCGTTTTACCAATCGGGGACAAGGATAATAGGTACGGTAAATGGTCGGTCAACTGGGAGGGTCCGTTCATTATACATCAGGTCAAGAATGGTGGTGCTTACAGACTGCGGGATATGGATGGTGGTATTCATCCTAGATTAATAAACGGTCAGTACTTGAAGTCTTATTACCCTACTCTGTGGGAAACTATTGATTTGAATTATAAGCCAAATCCAGGATTAGAATACGACCAAATCATTAACTATGACCCTGAGCCCGAGTAATGAAAAAGTGGTTTGTATTGATAGGCTGAGCACAGCTTACTTACAAATATATGCGAATAAAAATAAGTACAAAAGAGGAGTCGGCCTCTAGGCCGACTCAAAATTCCTAAGTTTAGCTTTCAAGTCTTCCCAGGTCTTGACGGCCCCAGACCGGTCCTTCTTGGCCCTTTCTAGCTTCTGGGCCCAAGCCCGAGATAAGGGGATGCTGGTTTGTAGTTGATCGCGGCATTTCTGGGCGTCGCCACCCAGTGAAGATAATGCCTCGTCAATTTTTTCAATGGAGGCGTTGTTGGTAACAACCTCGGCCTCACAATTGGCGAGTTGAGTTTTCAGTACAGCGATTCGATTTTGCAGCCAAGTACCCCTGGCTAGAACTTGAGCACGGGAGGCCTTACCTGCTTCGAATTTGATTTTGGCCCCTTCCAAGAACTTCAATGCTTTCTGACGGGAGCCTAAATGAAGTTCTGCATCCGCTTGAATCTTCAGGGCCGTTCTATCCATAAGACGGACGCTAGGAAGTCTTTCTTTGATCTCCACGAGTAATGATAGCTGCCCGTCTGAAAGTGAAGGATCGGCCATGAGGGTGTTCAAAGCGGTGTCAACGTCAGCCGCAGCAGGAAGATTGGAAAGTTCTTGGTCAGCAAGCCCGAAGAGCAGGTCCTTGGCTTGTTGAAGGACGGAAGGTGAAACCGCTTCGGGCTCGAGGGGGCCGAGGTCAAAAGCTCCCAGGTCCAGGCCCAAGAAAAAGTCATCAAAAGGAATAACGGGCGCTGGGTCTGAAAGATCGGCCTATTCAAGAAAATACAGTCAGGTATTGTTTTCAGAAATGTATGAATTAACGTAAAGTAACATAGCAGTACCTGGGTATGAGGACGAAGCGAGGCCGAGATTGTTTCGCGAAGATCGGCCTCGCTTGGTTGAGAAGATGTTTGGGAAGATGAAGGGAGGCCGGTTCCTGTGCCCGGACTCATTGGGGCCATTGTCGTCTGTTGGGCTTCTGGCTCAGGGACAGAGCCCGAATTATCATCACCGGCCTCCACGGCAGACGCTTCAGGAGGAGCGACCTCGGCCAACACCGGTCCTGGTGTGATGTGAACAGGAGAGCTGATGGTGGTGGTAGGTGCCCCTTGACCGGCTGGAGTTTCGGTTTCAGAGGGGGCGGTTTGATTTACTTCCTCCCCAGCAGCCTCGGTGGCGGGTTCAACACCGGCTTCACCCTCAGTACTCGAAGAAAGAACAACCTGCTCAGGGACTTGGCCGACATGAGCAAGGTCTTCGTCTCCGTCTCCGCTTGAAGGAGTTAGAGGAGGCACAATGTGAAGTGGCATCACCCTAACGGCCACTCGCTCTAGATAAGCCTCTGCAGAAGCCGGTGATGTAGGGAGAGTTGGGGGAAGAGTCTGAGCAAGGTTTGGAAGTAGGTCCTCTCCCGAATCTTCATCAGCAAGCTGCAAAGATAGAACAAAAGGATTAATATGGAATAACAGGAATTCGGGCTCAAATCAAAAGGGGAAGAGCAAACCTGAACAGAGGCCGGTGTTTTTTGCTTCTTTTGAGGCGGACCTTTGCCCGGGGTTTGTTTACGAGCCGGTCTCTTGGCGACTTGTTTGCGCCGGGTTGGAGCTGGTGCTGGAATAGGGACATCGGCCACAGTGGCCGATGTTGCAGAGAAAGGAGCCAAGGCCTCAGCGACGGAGCGTGGAAATATGTGTCTAGTCCGTTCACCCCACCATTGGGTGAACTCTGCTGATACTACTGGCCGGGCAGAGAAGGGTGCAAAATTGAACGCGGCTTTGAGCCGGGCAGACCTCTCTGCTATCTTCTTCACCTGCCCGTCGTTAACGATAAGGCCCCGTTCAACCCAATCAACGTTGACAGTATTACCAGGAGGAACGGGCACTAGTTGAGTAAGCCCGAATTGGCGGGCATATAAAGGAGCAAAGTTGTACTCGGCCCCGCATTTATTGTTGGCCGACGGGATGCTTGGGCTAAAAATAATGTCTCTAGCTACTAAGTAGCTAGAAAAAATTTCATTATAGGTTGACTGGGTGCCCGGACCCCAGTTTGAAGGGTTATTGGAGAGCTGGAGAAAAGAAGAAAATTGAAGAGAAAAGAATGGGGTGAAGAGATTGAGGTCCCGAGGGGAGCAACCCTGGTAAAAGAAGGAAAAACACTCTTCAAAGGAATGTACAGAGGGGGATACGTTCACGAATTGAACGGCAGAGATAGGCACGTCGGCCAAGGGGGTGATTGTGGGCTGGAATTCAGGGAAGTAAGAATGAAGCCACAGTTGTAGTATCCACATCGGGCTCCCACCAGCACTAAAGCCCGAATGAACGAAGTCTGTTGTGCCTCGAACTAAATGTGCCCAAACCAGCGTAGCCATGGCCAGTGGCTGCCCTGATGCAAGGGCTAGGGCTACGGTTGTATATTCTTTAGTGATGGCCTGGCTGGCTGAGCAGAAGAGATACTTGTTGAGCCAGTAGATGAGGAAGGCAGTGTGCTCAGCATCGGACACCGCCGTATCATCTGCCCCTATGCAGGCAGCAAGGAAACCTCCAAAGGCCGTGATCGGCCTATGAGAAACGGCCCCGTCCCGGACAATATCCTGTTGTGGGTAGGCAAAACTGGCCGTTCCAACATTAAGCCCTGGAGTGATCTCTTGTCCGTGGGGACGGAGGCCGAGCAGATAACTAATATCTTTGACAGTAGGAGCCATTGGTCCGCAACGGAAAAGAAAGCCGTTGCAAGACGAGGACCAGAAGAGTAGAGCAGAAAGGAGGAGAGGCCGGTCTATCTCAATGCGAGACCGGCTGAGCATGATTGCGTCGTAAATGCCCGTTTGCTTCCAGACGGCGGCCTTAGAGGCCGAAACCCTAGTTACCCACTTGTCCCAGTCAGCAGCGGGTGTCGGCCATCCTCGGATTGGCTGGTTAGCAGTCTGGACCTTGGCCCAATGAGCAGGGACTTGCAGGAATTCTTCGTTTCCTACGGGAGGAAAGAAAGGAAGAAAAGGCGCCGGAGGGTGTCCCAGAAACGCCGCACCTAAGCCTGGTGCGGTGGGAGAACCATCGGAAGAGCTGTAGGGGGTGAGGTATTCAGTAGATATGTCAGCGGCGTGAGTTTTTGCCAAAGCCCTAACCTCCTTACATCGATTTTGTGGTGGAGGAGCATCAACGAAGGTTTTCTTGCCTTTAGAGGTAGCCGGAGCGGTCTTGGGAGCCATGACTATGAAGGGAAGAAATGTCGCCGGAAAAGATGAAGATAAGAGTGAGAAGCTCTGTGTTTGCTTGAATTGCTGAAGAAGGTAAAATATGAATGTGTGATGAGTTTTCGGACGTTGGGTGATATTTAAATATCACGACGCCGTCATCATGGCGCATTAATTGTAGGGTGACTGGTGGGATTCTCCATAACCTGACGTTGGCTGCGTACTTGACGCGTGGCATATTTGAAATTCAAAACGTCACATCAATCAGGGCGGGACGTTTGATATGACCTTTTGGGGGGGCAATTGTTTGCACCCAAAAACCGTCATTGATTTTTGAGCCCGAGTGGAGTTGAAGTTGGGTAAAGGAGATGCTGAGGCAAGTAGTGATGACTCATCGGACTCAAGAGGTAAGCCCGATGGGAGGAACAATTGGTTGGGGATGAGGTAAGTCCGATGGGAGCTTGTGGCCAAGTGTAGGCATCATCGGGCTATGAGAACATAATTTATCATGTTGAGAGCCCGATGGAAAAGTAAAAGCAACGTTATAACTAATCGGGCATCACGAAACGGAAGGGTGTGTCCGTTTGATTATAACAAGTTGAAGGAACGTGATCGGACATGGAAAGAGTCATGAGCCCGATTCGTCTAACAGGGAGAGGTCGGTTGATGAAGGACAGGGCATTGATGTCCACAGCTGGCATGATGACGTCATCTCTGAGAGTTTTTTGGAAACAGGAGTCCGTTTAGGAAAGGAGTTGTCAGTTGCCAGCTGGATGGGAGCGTGTAATCCCTAATTTAAAGGGATTGTGTCAAGCAAGTTCTGGATAAGGAAGGATTTCTTTAATTAACCAATCAGTGAATAGCTTAAGGCGCAAGTCAAGGAGTCCTTTCCTAGTAGGAATTAAACGGTGGCCGCTATAAATACAGCAGGCAGGCCAAGCAGTCAAATCACTCCGCGTCACTCTCGAAAACAGCATTCAACAAAGCATTCAACAAAGCATTCAACAAGCATTCAACAAGCATTCAAAGGCATTCAAACTTGTGTTCTTTCTGCATTCATAGCAAATAGGTCTACCCTCTTTGTTGTTATTTTTCTTTTACTATTTTCATTCTCACGAACGATCAGTCTGTTCTGAATCTGTTCTTTGGTTGTATTTTCCAAACACTTAATAAAATCTGTATTTTATTAATCGTTTGTGATTGTTTACTTGGTAAACCCATACATTATTTGGCTTGTGCGCTTCAGTACTGCCAAGGGATTTCTGGTGAGGGTACTTTCCTACTCACCGCACACAATTGTTTAGTTTAGAAGTCAGATCTAAAAGCCTTGAGTATCACTGACTCAAGCAATATAGGAAATTAGTTTGCACAACTCGAACCACCATTGGTTCTGGCACGCCCGCGCAAATTACAAGCAAACAAAAAGTCCCATATAAAAATGTGAATTTAGACCCTATTTAATTTCAATTAATCCGACCATGTTTTTAACATATATGATCCTTAATTCGAGTTTGGTCACGCTAGGGTTGATGTTAAGGATAGACAATCGGTCGGTTCATATTCAAATAGTGAAATTCGGGTCGGATTGGTTAAAACGATACCGAAATCTGAAATGAACTAAACGTAAAAAAATTTAGCTCGGTTTTCGAACTTTTACTTGGGGCTCGGATTGGAATTTCAGTTTCCGAAATTCAGTTCTTAGATTGACAAAAGACAAAACCCATTAAAAATTAAAACCCACTTGGATTGACAATAGACAAAACGCATTTGACTCTCAGTATTTCACACAGTCAGATATATACACTGTTATTAAGTTATACACTTATACACTTATATATATATATATATATACACGCACGCGCACACTCACTCACAGTCACACACATATATATATATATATATATACAGTGAGAGAGAGAGAGAACGACTGAGTGGTGGTCTGTGCGAAATCTTCCGGTCCCAAACCCACTTGGATTGACAGTAGACAAAACCAATTAAAAATCAAACGGAAATGCTAGATGCACAAAAAAAGTGCACAACGAAATGCACAAACAGCTTAAAATTGTTGGACTTTGTGCTAAAAAGTCTGTACACACAAAAAGACAAAAAAAAAGTGTACAGCTTTTTCAACACGAGTTCCAACAAATTAAAGCAAGTTGTGCATTTCGTTGTGCACTTTTTTTGTGCATCTAGCATTACTCAAAATCAAAACCCACTTGGATTGACAATAGACAAACGGAAATGCTAGATGGGCAACAAAAGTGCACAACGAAATGCACAACCAGCTTAAAATTGTTGGACTTCGTGCTGAAAAGTCTGTACACACAAAAAGACAAAAAAGGGAGGGTACATCTTTTTCAGCACGAGGTCCAATAAATTAAAACAGGTTGTGCATTTCGTTGTGCACTTTTGTTGTGCACTTTTGTTGTGCATCTAGCATTACTCATAGACAAAACCCATTTGACCCTCAGTATTTCACACGGTCAGATATATACACTGTTATTAAGTTATACACTTATACATATATGCACGCGCACACTCACTCACAGTCACACACACACATATATATATATACACAGTGAGAGAGATAGAACGACTGAGTGGTGGTCTGTGCGAAATCTTCCCGTTCCGTCCCGTCGCCTGAGCTGTGGTTTGAAATATAACGAGCGATGGAGTGATGAGTAGATCAGAGTCCCAAAAAAAGTTTTTTTTTTGGCGTTTACTTATACATTTTTGATAATGAGATAACTATATAAGGAGAGAAAAATATAAAATATTTGAATCAACAAGGTATGGAGCAATTTGTAAACCAAATTCAGAATTTACATTTATAAATACACCAAACTTTTTCAAAAACTATATATACACATCAATTTTTTTAAAAAAATCTAGGGGGCGAGAACGTGTATTTACGAATAATATTAGTATAATTAAGTGTTTTTTTTTTTCTAAATCTAGGGGGGGCGGTTGACCCCCTCGCCCCACTCTCTAGATCCATCATTGGTCACCCTAGCATTGTTGAAAATAAAATATTTGCAAAAATTGACTTAAAAATTAGTCATTTTTTACGACAAAAAGCGAGGAAAACCAGATTTTAAAGGAAATTTACAAAAAGAAATAGCCCATTTAAAATTGTGGCTTTAGTGCTCTATCTCATCTTATCTCTGAGTCGGCTTCTTTCTAACTCAAGTTTGCTCACGTTAGGGATAAGGTGACATATTCCAATTAAAACGTGAATTTAAACGCTATTTTCTGGAAGCTTTGCCAAAGAATTCTACACGGAGAATGGGCACATGCATTTGTTAGTTATACAAATTGTATTACCAAGGAAAAGTCTATGAAAGCAAATGGCCTCTTCAAGATTAGGAAAAGAAAAAGTGGGGAAATTCTGTACGGTTTTGATTGACGTCAATCATATTGTTGTGCCACGAGTCAGATGGTGGATGGTTGCAGAGAGGTGCATTAAATGTAAGGTAATCGGTTTACTACCTACTGTTCAAGGTTTTGGATTTTCACTAATTTGTACCTTCGATGAAAAATTGGATTTTCATATTGTTGTGCCACTAATTTTTTTCTTTGAACAACAAAATGATTTTCATTAATGAAGTCCCAAAAGAGGAAAGATACATCATTCTATCACCACCCTTAACATGGCAGATCTAACCAATCTTCAAGATTGAGACTAAAAAATCCCTAAATCGAAAACAAGCCACTACTATGAACCAGCACACCAGATAGCTTTGATATACCCCTATGCGCCACAATAGAAACCAAAAGATAATTTATAATAAGTTCCCCTGGTTCCCAATTGAAACTACATCTATTTAAGCAGTTTCAGAAGGAACCCCAAAAACTATACATCCCAAAGCTGAGCAAACCAAAAAGAAACCCCATCCTCGACAAAACCAAGAGCTCACTGCCTCCCAAAAATTGTCTCACCAGATTTTGTGGGCCTCTAGCCCCTCCCGAAGAGAGACAAAATGAGCGTTGTAAACAGCAGCTACAAATCGCAGTAAATATGTCGATAATCTGTAATTTGAAAATGGAAACAATTCAATACCCAACATTATAAGAACTTCCGAACCCCCTCCATTGATACCATCAAGTACGCTTCATATACTCATAAACGACCCTATCCCTTGATTCCATTTCAATGAGCTCATCAAGAAAATCTTCTTCATTCCGCCCAACCAAGGATAACCCCATAGCCTTCCCTAGATCCCATGTATCTTTTGCCTCTTGAATAAGCGTCCTATTGCGATTTTGGAACTCGTCCTCAGAAATCAGCTTAACTTTGCCACTGTGACCTGCAACCATCATAGAGACTGGCCAGGGTTTGTCTCTGTCTTCCCTGGGCAGATTTTGTTATTTTTCGTTTGCTAGCATGTTTTCTTACAGATGCTTTCCATCCAATCCTTCAGATACTTTAAGCTTATTCCATATTCTGTAGGGTATCAACAACTCTTTATCCATAAAGGATTTGTGTTTGGAAAAAACAAATGTAATGACAGCATATCCCAACAGGCAGCAGTAGTAAAATCCATAACCAAGGCAAAATCTGAGTCCTGCAATCTGGAATTTTCACGACCATATTATACTAACAACTCCCCAAAAACAATAAAATTTGCAGATTGCCACTTATGTAAAATATGATTAAGATCATCTTCCCCACTGGAGTTGCAATTTCTTCTACACTTATCAGCATATCCAAAGTCATCCGCACACTCCCAAAAACATTTGAAACGACCACATCTATTTTTATTTTGAAACAGTCAATATCAATAATAGGAAATGAGGGGCAGAGAGCCAACCAAGCAATTGCAACAATCAGTTGCAAATGTTTGCCTCACAAGAATACCACCCATCGCGAAAGAAACACACACCAAATGGAGAAAGAAGCTCTCTAACCCGGAAAAAAAAAACTCCACACAACAAGAAAACGCACATCGAAAATCCCCAACCTAGCACCCAATTAAGAAATTGAAAAGCATTATAACCAAGCAGACCATGGTTGTGCTCTATAGACTCCTGACTTAGCAAGAGAATCGGCGAATGCGTTTGCACTCCTCGAAGCGTACCCAATGATAGGATTGCATAAAGTTTCGAGTTTTGCCATTGCAATCTGGAAAGAGTTCGACGTGGCGTTAAGTCTCCAAGGCTCAGTATCCAAGTTATTAACCCAAGAAATAGCAGTCTTGGAGCCACTTTAAAAAAGAATGCCTACAAAATCTGGATTAGATGACAAGAAAGTGGAGCACAGTATGACATCCTCCTGAATAGCTAAAAATTCAGCTACATTCGAATCAACAATTCCCACGCTTCTTGACCTACCATTGGAGTCTCTCAGCACTCCACCTATCCCCGAGGGCCCAGGCTTACCAAATGTATATCCATCCATATTAAATTTTAGCATCCCGGGCGATGGGGCAGACCAATCTACCACAGGCTTATCTTTAACCGGCCTATATACATGTTAAGCATCCACGATATTATGAAGGAGGACATTGTAAGAGTAATTAAAAGAAAAAAACATATGATTTATCCACCAAAATAACTTGACTTTTATAAGTTCCACAAGGTCTTGAATGTCACCATTGTGCTCCTGGAATATGACCTTATTGTGCCATAGCTATAAGGGCCAAGAAACCACATAGAATAGAGAATTCCAGACCTCCATAGAATTCAGGCAAGGGCATAAAAAAGCCCATTGATTCCACCAATTAATGAAGGAGTCTGAACCACAAGCCTGGACATTCCACCAAGAGAGACATGTGCTCCATATTTTCCAAGAAAAATC
The DNA here is from genome assembly GCA_033977485.1 of Hydrangea macrophylla. NCBI lineage: Eukaryota > Viridiplantae > Streptophyta > Magnoliopsida > Cornales > Hydrangeaceae > Hydrangea > Hydrangea macrophylla. Next base: position 79,105,499 of record CM066983.1, on the reverse strand, counting down.
ACACTGTATCATCAGGTAAGAGACAGATTTCTCCCCTTCTCGACAAAGAGCACAATTAAGTGGCTGCCTCAAAATCCAAGTTTGTGAATCTCTGGATATTTTGCTTCACCACAATTTTTCCTTGTAGTGCCTGCCAACAGAAAATTTGGACTTTGTGTGGAATAAGTTTGTCATCAGTAAGTGGGAAAAGTTGAACACGATGAAGATGAGGTAGAAAGGAGTGCCATTGCTCAAGTTCCCAGTCAAAAAGGGTTCTTCTCATTTGTATGTTCCATGTCCAATCCAGTTCCACTTCCACCCAAGATCCAAATTCATTAAAAAAAGCCATGCTTGTTGACAGCTAAAGCACATATTCTAGGAAAGGATTCTTTAAGCACCAAGCTCGGAAACCACTCGTTTATCCAAAATTTTGAGAGTTGGCCATTCCCTATTTTTTTCCCTCATTCCTTCTTCAATGACATGTGCCTGTGGGATCTGCCTAGAAAGAATGCTGCAACTATTTTTCATAAAGGGGGAATGCATGCTATTAGGATTCGGGTTCCACTTAAAATCCGCTTCCACGAGATCATATTTGTTGCAAAGAACCTTTCTCTAAATAGCTTGTTTCTACCGGCTGAATCTCCAAACCCATTTAAGAAGAAGTGTAAAATTCCTATCCCTGAGATCACCAATTGGGTGGCTTTTGTTTTTATACTTACATGAAATGATTTGAACTCTCACTGTCATTGTTTGTACTCTCACAAAAAGTTGAACTCTTGAGGAAAACAAAATGTTTTACCCTAGTACAATTAATGGAGTGCAGAGAGATAAAAGGTTCAAGCCAATAACATAGGCTCAAATACATTGTGCACTATGAAAAATATGTTGTACACAATATGTATTGATTGAAAAAGTACAAGAACCTTAAATTTTACTTTTATTAATGTTTTTGCATTAACAAGCATTTGATGCAACAAACACCAACTTGTATGGCTATCCTTCGTACCCTTACAGGAAATGTTTTTGATTCTCAGTCTTAGAGTGTGTTTGATAATCCAATTAAGTGGTGAAATTGAAAAATTTCAGCACTTAATTTTTTTCAGTGTGTTTGATAATGTACCACTTAATTGAAAAAGCATCCAAAAATCCACTGAAAACGTTACGTGAAAATTTTTAACTAAAAATAATCACTGAACGCATTCTATTTTAGTTCTTGAAACACTGTTTTCAATATTGCAAATACAAATCACTTAAAATTTTCAGTACTTAAATTCAGCACTTAATTTTCAGTACTTAATTTTCAATTTTATCAAACACACCCTTAGTTGTACCTTGACAAGAAATATTTGGACCTCTATAGGAAATTTTGAACTTTCGAGAAAAAAAATGTTGTCACCTAGTTCAATTAATAAAGTGCATATACTTTTAAGAGGGTTTAAGTCAATCAACAACTTGATGTTTTCTCTCTCTCTCTCTCTCTCTCTCTCTCTCTCTCTCTCTCTCTCTCTCTCTCACTTTTACAATCACTAGTCTTCCACCATCTCTCACTTTCACCTCTCTCACTCGTACTTTCTCACTTTCACCATTCCAAGTGAAGTTGAAGTTGTGAGGACCCGTCCCGTCGACCGACCAGTCGACTGGGGTTGGGAACTTGCGTCCCACATCGCCTGGGTGTGGAGGGGGGATGAGCCATATATGTGTGAGCCGTACTCTCTATGCTATCGAGGCCTTTTGGGCTGGGGAGTACCCAGTGACCAAACAAAACCGTGAGTGGGCTGGGCTGTGTTTGATCGGCCCAGTGCTGCAGAGCGGACAATATCGGGCTGTGAGGGATGGGCTGTGACAGTTTGGTATCAGAGCCTTGCCCAGCCGGAAGTGTGCCATGTTCATGCGTGGGGAAAGCCCACGGGGACGTGGGCCCTCTTTAGGGGGGGTGGATGTGAGGACCCGTCCCGTCGACCGACCAGTCGACTGGGGTTGGGAACTTGCGTCCCACATCGCCTGGGTGTGGAGGGGGGATGAGCCATATATGTGTGAGCCGTACTCTCTATGCTATCGAGGCCTTTTGGGCTGGGGAGTACCCAGTGACCAAACAAAACCGTGAGTGGGCTGGGCTGTGTTTGATCGGCCCAGTGCTGCAGAGCGGACAATATCGGGCTGTGAGGGATGGGCTGTGACAGAAGTTGTACCTGAGAAGAAGACTGAATGTCACAATTACACTTGGGTTTATAGGTACAACATTAAAATTTGTTTGAACTAGTTTATCATGTTAAATGAGCAATGTAATTAGTATTGCTACATAAAATACTATTATGATTTATGCAAACATTTGTGCTTTCGTGAATACATTTTATGGAATCAATTTGGAACTTTTTAGAAAATGATTGTACATTCTCAGGTTCAATTTGGACCTTTATAAAAAAAATGGTTGTATTTTGTCGAGATAAATTTGGACCTCCATAGGAAATGATTGTACTTTGTTGAAATCAATTTGGACCTTTTAAAAAAGTGTATATAAGTTGTCGAAACCAATTTGGACTTCCTCATAAAATGTTTGTACTTTGTTGGGAAGCATTTCGACTTTCAAAGCATCTATTTGTACTTTGTTAGAAATCAATTTGGACCTTTACAGAAAATGTTTGTACTCTATTAGGATCCCTACCCATCGACCGGACTATCGATTGGACTGTCGACCGAACCCACCCTTCAAAGTGTTGGAAGATAAGCCGGACACATATACATCAACTGGACTTCAATGATTGATGTTCCGGGCGACCGGAGAAAACCTTTGAATGCGAAAATGTGTGAAAGGCCAATTATTCATGATAAAGTACAATATGAACCTAAGAAAGTACAAACACAAGCTTTAAACAAGATGTGAAAGTCCAGATTTGTTTTAAGAAAGTAGAAGAAACACATGCTTTAACTGTCCAAACGCATGCTTCAAATAAGCTATGAAAGTCCAAGTTCTTTTTAAGAAAGTAGAAACATATGCTTTAAAGATCCAAACATGTTCTGTAAAAATACAAATACATGCTTTAAACAAGATGTGAAAGTCCATATTTTTTTCGAGAAAGTAGAAACACATGGGTTAAAGGTCTAGACATATGCAGTGAAAGTATAGTAATGATATTGTGGATTTAACAGCCAATGTTGTCCTCCAAGGAGATGAGTACTCAAATAGTGGCACAAAACCCTTGTCAAACCATCCTAACTATTACACAAGTGCTTGTACTAAATTAACTTACAACATAATACTACAATAAAAATTGGTTTAGCAAGGAAATAGTTTCCTTGCCACATTCCTCGTAGTGTTGTCATAATACTAGCGAGGATATTTGATTTTCTCGCCATTGGGAGTTTTTAGCGACGAAATTTTTCCTCGCTATTGGCTTCACATTTTATTGCCAAACCAAGCATTTCCTTGCTAAAAGTCTAATGAGTTTGCATGATATTGAATCATTTTGCAAGGAAATAGCTTTTCCTCACCATTGAAAAGATTTTGTGACGAAACATTTCCTCGCTATTAGTTTTGAATTTCATCGCCATAATCAAGTATTTTCTCGCGAAAAGTCTTCTAAATCTTCATGTATTGTATCATTTTGCGACGAAATATTTTGTTGCTAAAGATTGTCAAAAGTACTATTAGTAAAACCATTAACGTCGAAATATTTTATCGCCAAAACTATTTTTTTTTTAAATAAAGATAAAAAAAATGTCCACAATTTTATATTCCTAATCCCACTTATGTACCGAACAAAACAATAGTTGACCACAAAATATCATTACATAGTCCTGTTCAACACAATTTAAAATCACAAAATACAATTATTTCTTGTTCTTTCTTGTTCTTGTACAAAACTAAGACAAACCACAAAATACCCTTACATTGTGTTCCGGTTCAAAACTAATAGAAACTAATACTTAGTGGCCATATAATTAAAAAAAAAAACATGTAGCTAAGCCTCTAGAAATCAACCATGTCTGTAGCGAATCTACGACACAAATATATGGAAAACATTAGTTATACGCTAGAAAATACGATCCTTAAGAAAATAAAGGTATGAAATATACAATAGAGACACAATTTTTATCAAAAATCCGACAGAGTTTCGTTTGCTTATCGACATCCCAAAAAATTGTAATTACAACACAATAATAATTAGACCTCATCTACCATCCCATATATATAACCATAGGTCCACAACAAGCGATCAAGTGTCATGGTTATTTTTATTCAATTAATCAAAAACAATACCAGCTCTAATTTGCAAATTGCAACCCTGTTTTTCTCTCTGTTCATTCCTACAAGCTTCTTTCGTCGTATATGAGGTTTGAGTTCTAGTCTCGTGAAACTCGATCTTTTATTTTATGGTTTTTCTATTTAGAACCCCAAATTTGAGTGTTTTTTTAACCAACTAAACCTATACATTCGCGTAACTTGTAAACCGGGAGTCCATTTTCCATTCCATTTGTTACTACAAGTCTACGTAGTCATATGTGAGGTGGAAAGGCCGATTAGGTTGCCCTTCGTTATTGGGTTGGCCGAATTCCATTCCGCTCGTTCCTATAGGTCTATTTAGTCATATGCAATGTATGCCTTATTTCTTTCACACAAAAAAAAGAAGGGTAAATCTACCTATTTTGTTTTTTGTTTTTGTTTTTGTTTATTTTATTTTATTTTTATTTTTATTTGTTTTAATCTAATTGCACTCTACTAGAGCAAAGCCAAAGGTGCTCTACTTTATATGTAGAGAGTGCTTCATGATTAGATTAATGTATATGGGACAACAATCACTCATCTGGGGAATATTTAGAGATTTCACAACCTTTTTCAAGAATCAAAACCACTTTAAATCAGTGAGCATTCTGATTTTTTCCAAGTACTATACTTTAAATCTGGTTTTGCAAGGATAACGAAGATGAGTGATATTGATTGGTCACCATTCACAACCTTGCAGCTTAAGACCCAAAGCTAAATTCAGATGGGGCTTTAATTAATGGCTAAATTTTGAAACAAGAACTTTTATTATAGTCTCAAGTGTATTAATTGCTCCATCATGATTTAAAAAATACTAGGCTTTAGTTTGTAAACAAAATGATGAAAGTACGAATATACATTGCCAGAAAATGATCTATAGTAGAAAATAAAAAAGATTATAGAAATTGACTGACCTTCAAGAGAAGTTTTAAGAGGTCCAACAAACTCAGGAAACTCCAGTTCCTCGAGTGCTTTAAACACATCATCGACATTGAAATAGGGTATAAACAAATTGAAATTCTGAATTTCTTGAGTTACTTTCCTTCATGTTTTGTTAAGTTCCTATTATCTTTAATTAGTTTTTTAATTCACTAATGTTAATTGCGCATAGAGGAAAGAACTAGAAAACAGTTTTCGTTATAAGCTATACTCAGGAAAATAAAAATGAAAGCGGAAACAATTAACCAACTTTGATAACAGAAAAAGGGAACTAACAGAGACTAGAAAATGCTAAACATGATTGCTCAAACTATTGCATTTGCATTTAACAAGTATAAAGAAGACAACATCACTGCCTTTTCACCAGTTTTATTAACACCCATTGACTCTGAATCTATCATTCATTCTGTCTGTTTGTACTAATTTGATTTACTATTTTTTAATTTACTGTTTTTGCAATTCACAAAATTCACATTGTGAATGAGAGACCATCAAAGTAGTACTTGACAACAATAGTGACAATCATCTATACCAGATCTAGCACACCCCCCCCCCCCCAAAAAAAAAAAAAACCCCATGAAAAGGATAAGCTCAAATATACCCCAAAACCCTACAAAGCACAGTATCAATCCTCAATTTACAAAAAAAGATCAAGGTTCAGAACACACGTCTTTGACAAAAATTATTAAACATGTATATATAGTTCATTCAAATACAAAGATCTATATGATAAGGAAGAGCGGTGTGGGTCCCTCCTAAGTTAGAAATTTTCAATCTCAACCGTTGAGACAAATTGGATATTTTAAACCGTCCAATCGTTAGTCCACCAAAATGGTAACATGCAGACACACCAAATCAGTTTTGAAGGGCTGAGAATAACTCTTGGCTTAGATCTAATGGCTAAGATGAAATTGGATTCAAAATTTTCCCCAATCAACTCCCCCCTAAATATCTCAGTTACTTTAACACGTTTCTCCTCCCACAATCTCACCGACTTTCTCTCTCTTAATTTCTCTCTCTCTCTCTCTCTCTCTCTCTCTCTCTCACACACACATACACACACACCATCTCCCTTCTCTCTATCACAACAGGACACACACACACTCTCACCACTAGAGCACCGTCGGACACAGGTAATCTCTCATTCTATCGCTCGCCTGCCTCGATCATTTCACGAAACATTCCAACCCTCAGTCCTAATTAGCCCCTAACACCCCCATCAATACCACAGCACCGCTGGCCACCACCACCATCGTCGGCCATTGATGGGCTATTTTAGGTCTTTTTAGTGTTTATACAGGCTATTTTGTGAATTTCATGGTTGTATCTTCTTAATTTTAGAAATGGGTTTTGATATTTGATTCAGTAATTTTGATTCGTAGATGGTTGCCAGGTTTGATTCAGCAATTTATTTGATTTACCACAGCCTCTACTGCCGCCAGTGAGTAATTCTCGCTCTTAGGCTTCTGATTTTTTTTTTTCTTTCAATAGCAAATTTTTTTTGGGGGAAGTAGAAACATGGAATGGGTAGATTAATCAAATGTATGCTACAACGGTATGGTCCTTTAAAAAAATTAGAACTTCCAAATTACATATAATCTTGCTACTAATTTTTCTGATTGTAATATGATTGTACCAATATTCCTACTATCTGTAAGTCCACAACATTAGCATTCTCACCAGTACAATAACCACCCCCACCCCACTATTTAGGTTTATTAATTTTTGTCCACGAAGCTAGAACTTTGGGAAGGTGTAGAATCGGTTCTTTGTTTCACATGCAAACTAGTGCTACACAATTTCGTAGAGATCTTTTGTGTGCGTTGGAGTCCATGCTCAATTATACGTGATTTAGGAAAAAACTGATTCTTTGTCAAGAGAAAAAAAAGAAAAAGAAAGGAACTAAACTTGATCGTGATTTGTGTATATAGACTTTTGGCAACTAAAAGATGTTTCTTTCGTACTATTTCTAGATCTCTAATATTTACTCTACATATATCTTTGTCTCTATTTGTCATATCTTTGAATTCTTAGTGCTCCTTTTTTGGTAGTTGAGCAGGAGCTGCAATACATGACTGCAAATGTTGTCTATTTTTTTATTTGCATTTTTTTTATAGTTTGTTTTGGAAGGAAACAAGGTAATTAATTGTTGGGAGGGAAGTGGGTTATCATAACTACAAAAACAATGTCGTTTATATTTTGGCATTCTTCGTAAGTTTATCTATGATTAAGTTAAGCATAGGTGCCTTTTTGATAAGTTTTTTTGCTGCTACAAGATTCGAGTTTTGTTATTTCAAAAGCCTTCATGGAAAATTGGTTCTTAGTTTTGATTTTCAGGTTTATGTTCTAACACTTTTTTTAGAATGTGTGTTTTATTCTTTGAGCTTTTATGATTTGATTATTGTCCACTTCAACGTACAAATGATCTTAAATTTAAAACTGAAATTTTTTTATTACCACTAAGACCAACTACAATGGTGTTGTAAAATGCAATGGATTTTTAATTTCTTTTTTTCAGTATCAGTTCATCATTGTGGGTGCCAGTTTGGTCATTTACATCTCGTGGTCATTTGTTCAAGGTTGGGTTTTCTTGAATCTCATTTTTTTTATTGGCTCATTTGATTTTTTTTAGCAACCAAATGATAGTAATGTTTTCTAGCTTTCTCTTTGGAGAGGTTTAGGAGAGGTGCTTTTGTACTGAGAGGAGTTATTTTCAATGCGATTATTATTAGTAACCTTATTCTCTCATAATTTCCTTTGCTGTCCTTTTTTCTCTAGCAACTTTAATTCTTCGTGCAATTTTCTAATGTTAATGAGCAAACACTGGATAAGTGAGTAGGGTGAATATTTCTTATTTTCCCATTTTCTATTTTCTTTTGATGTGCCCAGAATATAAATATCCAAGACTTCATGTAATACTTCAATAAACCTTTTTTTTTTTTGCAGTTTCTTAGTACATGTGAGTTTTTTTTTTATGAGTTTTTGCAGGCATATTGGGATTGGTCAATGGATGCATTGGTAATTTTTTGAAACTGTTTTTTTTTTTTTGTATGTTCTCAAATCTCATATGTATGGCTTATTGTAGAATTTGTGTGGATACCGGGTTTCCACCGCTTCGTTTTGTTTTTCGAAACTTATTTGATTTTTTGAATCAAGGAAAGAGAAAAGGTCTGTTGAAAACAGATACAGAGTCGCCACTTGGTCTTTAAAGAACCAAGAAACCTAATTTGACTCACCCAAATGGATAAAGGGCACCGGCCCTTCATAACCAAAGAACTTGGTTCGGGGTTTTGGTACGAGAGAGGAAGGAGCCTTTGTCACGACTAAAACACCCTCAACTCGCCCCGTCTTTCGACGGGCCTCAATTAGCATCCAAATAATCATCTTATACTATGTATGGTTCGACAATTAATACTATGATAATATATTACATCACATAAGAAACTTGAAATTGGAAGATCAAAAGATAAGATATCATTCATAAGATCTAAGCCAAGTATCACACAATGCAAAGTGAAAGATCACACAAAACAAACCTAGGAAAAATTGTCTACTCATGTATCAAGTAATTAAGTTTTCCTAACTTAAAGGGGACATGAATTGTTCTTGAAACAAAGAAATCAAAGAAAACAAAGATGCTTAGCAAGCTAAAATGATGCATGTTATTCTTTGAGAAGAGAAGATCTCTCAATCCCCGGGACGGATGAGAAAGGATGATTAGATCGGGGGAAGCATGAACGTGTGATCAAGTTCATTCCTTATAATCTTCTTAGATTAAGAGTCATAAAAGCTCCAAATCTTTGCATGGATGCAATGTATATATCTAGAATGTGCCAAGATTGTAGTGTGCTTTGTGTTCATGGATTCCTAGAATGACTTAGAAGTCTAAAATGTGTGTGAATGGATGGATGCAATCAACATGGGATATGTGCAATTGTAGTATGAACTACTCCCTAAGATATGAACTAATTTGGAATGCATATAAGCATCAAATCAAAGAATAAAAGTTAAAATGTGCTTGCTGTGAATAGTGGACAGAACAGTAACATGATCTTGCAAAAATGGAAAAGAGGGGTTAGGAATGCTTTCAATGCATGATTCTTTATGGAGATGTTCCTTATTGTGTCTAGAATACAACCAAAAAAGCCGATCTTTAATAACTATCACAGATTGAGAGAAATCATATGAAAAACAGAGGTCACTCAGAAACAGAGTCCGTACTGTCGACTGAAATGTTGAAAAATCTTAGAAAATGAAAACAAATGATCTAGGGGCCCATTTTATACAGAACGTTCCCTAAGACATTGAAGTTTAAGGGAAAAATAAGTTGGGACCACCCCTTTTGGAAATGTTTTCTGAAAAAGAGGTTGGAAGTGGACCTAGCTGCTGTGACAGCAAAAACAGAATGTCTGGAAGGAATGTTTGGGTCCAAATGGACCATTTCTATGTACTTCCAAGTCAAACCAAAACTCATGGGTGTTCTCCAATGGGTTAGGAAGACTTTCCAAGTGGCCTTGCATCCATATGCTGAGTATTGAGTTCTAGAGAAATCTTTGAACTCAACTCACTCACTGTTTTGACTCATTATTTTGAAGATTTTTGGGAAAACAAGGTTTTGTTTCTTGAAACCTAAATGAGGAGGATTGAGAGGGGTTTTGAAATAGATGTTTTGAAAACATATTTTTAATACTCAATGAGGATTATAGCCACTTAAAATGCCAACATCAAACTCATCATCAAGAACCTCCAAGATTGTTGGAGAGATTTATTTTTATTTTTGAACATAACTTCAATACATTTCAAGAATACCTTGGAAGTATTGAGGTTATGGTCATCATCTATCAAACATGTTTTTGAGGTCAAGAGCTACTATCCATAAGGATTCACTCACCCCCAAACTTCATGTCATCACTTAGATGATGATGAACTAGTAAGTAAATAAAAAAAATCAAAAAGAAATGAGATAAGAAGAGATAAACAATAAATAAACAAGCAAGTAGATGATGATCAATAGATGATATTCATGAAGCATGAGACTTGTAGATTGGTGTTTCACTCATATGTAATGACACTAGACATGGAAGAAGCTTCCACTCTCTTGAATGCTCACTAAAATGGTGGTTGGGAGTATTGAATGTTGAAGTAAATAGGAGTAATGAAGTAAAAATAAGGTTTAGAACTCACTTTTGTTTTGAAAAATCAAAGAAGGAAGCTTCTTTCTCTCTATTCTAACCTTATCTCTACAACTTTCTCTCCCAAACTTTTCCTAAACTTTCATTTCACTCCCCCCAAAATGAAGAGTAATGGGGTGTTTATATAGGCCAACTTGGGGTGATTTTGGGATTTAGAAAGTATTCCCATTGGCTCCAAATATTTGAAATCATAAAACTATGTCGTTTTGGCTTTTAATTAATCAAAATGGGACCACAAAACTATTTACAAAAATACACTACTCTGGAGGGGAGTGCCGCGGCGGCACTGGGCCAGTGCCGCGGCGGCAGTGCTCCTCCTTCGTCCAGATAATGCTGTTTAAGCCCCCCGAAGTTCCGGTATTCGCGAAAAGGCCCTATTTCGTCCGAAATTCACAGAAAATGCATACGAACTCCAAATTGAGGTTGTGATATACCGTTGGAAAGGTAATGGAGTCTACTTTACATAACAAATAGTTCGGGGATAGGTCACTTTCAAAAGTTTTGCGGTATTCGCAATAAAAGCCGATTTGATCGCCTTTTTCACCTTTGGAAATTCATAATAAATTCGTTTTAAATCCAGAAATTATGTGCGATATACCGTTGGAAAGCTATTGACCTCTAGTATCCATGAAAAATATTTGAAAATTGTTTCGGCGCCCCAGTTCCAAAGTCAGATTTTGGTCAAACTGGTCAAACCTGGGATTCCCGGGAAGTTCTGGAAACCTCCGGGAGTTCCCGGGAGCTGATGTTTTCGCTCGATTTTCTTTTGGAACTTGTTTTAACACTTTTTTCATGATTTAAAATGATTCTGGTGAATTCGGACAATTTTGGTCAAACCTTGGTCAAACCTTGGTCAAACCTGGTCAAACCTTGGTCAAACCGGTCAACGACGACTTTCCGGGAGCTTCCGGGGGTCTCTGGGAGCTGACGATTTCACCCGATTTCTCTTAAAAACTCATTTTATTGCTTTTCTTACGACATAGCATGTTTTCAGAACTTTGGGACCAAATATGGGAGTTTTCGGGCTTTCAGGGGCATTTTGGTCATTCTGAGCATTCTGAGAGATAGAATTGACTTCCGAGAATTCTTTTGAGTCTTTTTACGATCATTGTGAACCACCAAGCTATGGGTCTCCTGAATCTGATAGCCGTCAAAATAGGGTGTCTACAATTTGTTTCATCTCTTTTGTATTAGTAATGCTATGCTTCCCAAATTTTCTTCCCAAATTCCAATTCCAAATGATCTGCAAACAATTTTACACATTTATAATAGATTGAAGGCCCTGGGTACAAATCTGAAAAGCATAGTATCACTAAAATGTTTGCAGATGTGAGTGTGTGCATTTTTTTTTCATCTAATGTTCTTTAATTTTGTATTGTACCTACTAAATTCATTGTACAGAACCCCACTTTCTTGCATTTTCATAGCTCTTTCAGATATAAGAACCCAAATTGGTGCTAAGATGAGGCCCAAAACATTGAAAGGTGAGTGTATTGGACTTTCTCACTTCAATAGGGTCCTTAACTTTCTTCTTTCTTATTTCTTATTTGTTGTTGCTAAAATGGTATCCAAGCTGTTCATTTAGTTGGAGGACCTAATAAATGCTAGAGTAAAAAGATTTGATATTCCTTTTTCTCTTTTTGGTTATAGCTTTTTACAAGTCATTATTTCACTCTAAAAAAGAACCAGATTTTGTAAGCAACTCTAAAAAAAAAAACCTTATGTGGAATCCACAGTAATTATAGAGGAGATTATTGTGCATTGATTTAACTTATTATGTGGAGTAAGTGTAGAGATTTTGTGTGGTGTTTAACTTATTTTTTACTTGGACATAATGATTGTAGTCTGTAATCTGGTGCTTTCACATTTGTAATTTTTTGCATCAACGCAGGTCAATGTCTTTGTTCCATCTTTCTCTATGTTAAGAACCCAACTTTCTTGAAATGGGGTTGGTAAGTGTCCATGCTGTGCTTTATTTGATTTGTGAAACGGAAGTAAAATCTGCCATAACCATTTTTTTCTTTTGCGTCATGCCCACAGAATACCATCTTCAAGTATGCCGAAGCATTCACTCCACGGCCATTGACCTCATCCAAGTTATGTATAGCATTTGGTCAATGCTATCTTGATTCTTGGTTTTTTTATTTACCAGCTTGATGTTCATGTCTTAACTATCCAAGATAAAGTGTCTGTGTTGTACCTAATAAGACTTGACACAAGACATTATACTTGGTTCCTGCTGAATTCTATGTTAAGAACCCAACTTTTTTGAAATGGTTTGGTGAGTGTCCATGTTGTGCTTTATTTGATTTGTGAAACTGGAAGTAAAATTCTACCAGATTCATTCACTGTTTTCCTTTATGCGCCATGCACACGGGCACGGGCAATTACTAGTATGATTATAAACACGGGTACATAACTCATATACATTCTAAGGAACTGAAATTGAACCCATTAATTCACCTTCTCAATTCGAAAGAAAAATTTAACGAAAAAAAATGGTCAAGGGATTTTAAACAGAAAATCAACACAACTAAGCTTTTTCGTTGCAGATACTTCACTATAGGCGACGAAAATAATATTTCGTCGCCAAATAATACACTTTTTGTGAGGAAATAATATTTCATCGCCAAAATTGACACTTTAGGTGAGGAACAAAGACTTTCGTCGCCAAATGAATGTGCCTTTCAGCTTTTTTGGCGATAAAATATAATTTCTTCCCCAATACTATACTTTTGGCTCGAAAATTTAGATTTCCTCGCTATGTTTTATCGCTAAAGCACATTTTTGTTGTAGATGATACTATTTCAAAACTACCGACTACTATCCATTTATGAAATACACATTAACTCTAGTCCTCCTCTTCCTGTTTTACTTCTCCTTTTCCTTTCCCGATTTTTCACCTGAAATGGTTATGCAATAACCACGATTTGTTTAAGTTAATGCTTATAGAGCAATAAAAATCATGCATGTAAATGATGTCAGTATGTTATGTGTGCCGTGAGCTCTTTGCTCTCTTTTATTATTGCTCACCTTAGATTTTAGCTCTAACATTTGAAGGTCTTGAAGAAGATGATGGTGTTGACTGAACCGATGTGGTTGCCTATGTATCCTTGAGCATTTGGACCAATTCAGAGAATTTGTATTTTTAGGAGCATTTTGGTCATTTTTATCAATTCTTCAGCTTTTTGAGAGAAGGAGGTGATCTCCAAGAGCATTTTTTGTACGACTTTCCAATCATCGGGGACCACTGCACTAGTTGAAGGTCCAAATTAATCATGACAAAGTACAAACATTTTCTTCGAAGGTCCTAATTTAACCTAATGAAGTACAAACATTTTCTATAAATGTCCAAAGTAATCCCTATTGGCTAAAGTTGTCCTTAGAGGGGGGGGGGGGGGGGGGGGGGGTGAATAAGATTACTAATGACTAATGACAAATTAAAAGTAAAGCAACCACAATATTGAATTAAAAACAGCAAGTAAAGAGAGAAGAAAAGAGACACTTGCAAACCGAGCATTCAAGTGGTTTGGCAATCCACAATCCGTAGCCTACGTCTACCCCTCAAGAACACCTCTTGAGGATTCCACTAAATAACCTTCTTTGGGTGAAGGTCAAGCCTCTCTTACAAGTTCTTCTTGAACTTCTTTACTCCAATGATGAAACCCTTCACTTGGAGCAAAGGTTCCACCAACCCTTCTTTACAACTTCCAGGATAATAGAATGCTTTATTACAACTGCGAAACCCTCTCTTAGAGTAGATGAACACAATTAATAGCTCTCTTTAATAGCTCTCAATGAATTACAAAGAAATCTAGAGCAAGTAGATTAAATCTCACAAACTAGGGCTTGAATCTTTGGTTCCAGTGAATGAGTATTGAATGAATGTGATTAAGTGCCCAATAACCAGTTTTAAATGAGTATAAATACTCTTTCTTAAATTTCAGAACGTTTGAGGCAGTTGGGAGCAATTAATGCTAAGTCAAAACCCTAGAAAAAGAGGCGTTACTATTCTGCACAGTAATCTAGTCGACTGCATTTCAAACCTTTGAAACGCGCCATTAAAATAGTCTATTGAAAGGAAGGTTCAGTCGACTGAAACCTTGAGGTAAAAGCTAGGTTTTCAAAACACGAATCAGTCGACTGTTTTCACCATCAGTCGACTGGAGAAATGATCCAGTTGACTGTTTTTCTAGTGAAAAACAATTTTTCAATTTTGAATGATTTGTCATAGTTTTAAGCCCTTGTCTTAGAGAAACAATCTAACTAACTTTACAAGGTCTCCTATAAGAACAATACAAGTGAAATGATTTTCTAAGAAGCTTTCATTTGACTATCCATCAAGATTATAAAGCTCTATTTGGACAATACTCTAAAGATAAACATAAGTACTCAACTTTATAGTTTGTTAATCAGCAAAATTACTTAAGGTAAAACCCTTGGGGCTAACAATCTCTCCCTTTTTGATGATGACAAGCTACTAGTTGTTCGAGATAAAAATAATGACAAGAATGAATCCAATCAAGATAAATAATGAGAATTGAAGATCATGTGAACAACCAAGTCATAATTTTAGGTTCATGAGTAATAAGAATTAAGAACAGAGCAACATGGATATTCTCCCCCTTTTGTCATGAACAAAAAAAACTCTAAAATGAAGAGAATCTCCCCCTCTTTAAGTGAGTTAAAGGATGGGGTGGGGGGTTGGGTGTGGGAATCACCAATAAGAAGGGATCATCATCTTCCCACGATTAGTACACAAACAAATATACCAATATCATGAGAAGCAGTACCATCAACAAGATCATACAATCAAGAATACCAACTCAAGCATGGATAACATTTATAGACATGTGGAAAAAGAGATCAATATCCAAGCTGTTCATTTTGTTGGAGGACTTGATAAATGCTAGAGTAAAAAGATTTGATTTTCCTTTTTCTCTCTTTGGTTATAGCTTTTTACAAGTCATTATTTCGCTCTAAAAAAGACCCAAATTTTGTAAGCAACTCTGAAAAAAAACCTTATGTGGAATCCACAGTAATTATAGAGGAGATTATTGTGCATTGATTTAACTTATTATGTGGAGTAATTGTAGAGATTTTGTGTGGTGTTTAACTTATTTTTTACTTGGACATAATGATTGTAGTCTGTAATCTGGTGCTTTCACATTTGTAATTTTTTGCATCAACGCAGGTCAGTGTCCTTGCTCCATCTTTCTCTATGTTAAGAACCCAACTTTCTTGAAATGGGTTTGGTAAGTGTCCTGTGTGCTTTATTTGATTTGTGAAACGGAAGTAAAATCTGCCATAACCATTTTTTTCTTTTGCGTCATGCTCACAGGATACCATCTTCAAGTATGCCGACGCATTCACTCCACGGCCATTGACCTCATCCAAGTTATGTATAGCATTTGGTCAATGCTTTCTTGATTCTTGGTTTTTTTTTTTTACCAACTTGATGTTCATGTCTTAACTATCCAAGATAAAGTGTCTTTGTTGTACCTAATAAGACTTGACACAAGACATTACACTTGGTTCCTGCTAAATTCTATGTTAAGAACCCAACTTTCTTGAAATGGGTTTGGTAAGTGTCCATGTTGTGCTTTATTTGATTTGTGAAACTGGAAGTAAAATTCTACCAGATTCATTCACTGTTTTCCTTTATGCGTCGTGGCCACGAGCACGGGCAATTACTAGTATGATTATAAACACGGGTACGTAACTCATATACATTCTGAGGAATTGAAATTGAACCCACTGATTCACGTTCTCAATTCGAAAGAAAAATTTAAGGAAATAAAATGGTCTAGGGATTTCAAACAGAAAATCAACTCAACTAAGCTTTTGTATACATTCGGCTCGATTAGCTTTTTGATTTTGTTTTCACGGAAAGAATATAGCTAAAAAGAAAAAAAAAGAAAAAAAAAAAGGAAGTACACAAAAAAGCTAGGGATTCCGTTTCATTTACATTCATAGACAATCAAACACTAAAAAACTAGGGTTTCTATTTCATGTACTTGAGGTTGAGGGCTTCGCC
This sequence comes from Hydrangea macrophylla, assembly GCA_033977485.1. Classification (NCBI taxonomy): domain Eukaryota; kingdom Viridiplantae; phylum Streptophyta; class Magnoliopsida; order Cornales; family Hydrangeaceae; genus Hydrangea; species Hydrangea macrophylla. The sequence goes on along the minus strand of CM066983.1, from coordinate 79,089,091 downwards.
GGAGTATCGCGACGGGCTGCACCATCTCGTTCTCTCTGTTTTTTCTTTTATGTTTTGGTTAGCTGTTTGTTGAAAACGAAAAAAAATATAGAAAAAAGGGTTATAATATGGTATATGTGATTTTAGTTTTAATCTGCAGTATTGTAATCTAATAGTAGGTGTTTTCTATATGCACATTTTATGTGCACATAACATTACCCCTTTTTTTTATCGCAAAGCATGAAAATTTCATTTCACAAAAGGCAAGCTCACAAGGAACAGATACAAAATAGAAGAAGGAAAAAATACATGATAAATTACAGCAATCTTCTGGTTTGTACTGTAATCTCCAAAACTATGATCGTGGACTGTGGCATAGCTCAAACACTGAGTCGTCTGACCGAGAAAGCCGGCAACAACCACAACAAAGATCCAAGCTTTAAAACCACTGTGACTGTGAAGAGGGCCCGAACAAACAGTAGATCTAACGCAGATCTGTGTGGAACAAGCCCAGATCCAACCACGGAATATGGAGACAAAGAGATCTAGCTGTATCAATCAACCAAACTAAAACAGAAACAAAACAAACCCTCAACAAGGAGGGACAAAACCCCCAATAAAGAGGGACAAACCCCCTCACAAGAGGGGACATATTATTGAAAGTAACAAAAAACAGCAAAGAAAATGGTTAAGGAGTGGTAGATGGGAGAGCCCCTAAGAGGCGACCGCAAGGAGATTATAGGAGTTAGAGAGAAGGGAGAAAATCCCTAAATTTTTTTTAAGAACTGTAAGTCAACAAACAATATAGTATCCGATATTGAATTTAAGTTTTGTACAATCAAAAGATGTTTTGATGAGATTGACAATTAATTGTTTTTTCATTTATTAGATAAAAAATTAAAAACAATGCATATAGTTGTGTTATATTATAAAGCATTCAAGTTCCCAAATTAAATCCGATAATAAATGGATCCTATACCTGGATCCTAATAAAATGTGGATATACATTAAATTAAGCAGGGACGCAAGGCCATGACCCTCCCAAATAAAACAAAAATTTGGATTTGACAAATTTCTAAAATTTATATTTATAAATATTATATAGTTTCTAAAATTTAATTGAGTTCAATTTCAGTGAAAGATTTCTTATGGTTGAAATTTAGTCAAATCAAATCAAATCCTTAAAATAATGCTATATTCCCCAATTTGAATTCCAAGTGATTTAATAGTTATACCAAATAATTGCACATGGTACAACTAACAAAGTATTTAAAATTACAAAATCTTGCATTTACACAAAACTGTTTGACATATACACACACATACACACACAAATAGTTTAGAGCCGCCGTTCGAAATTCTAACGGTGTTTTAAGTGTTGTTTGGTTAAGAAACGGTTGAATGTAAACTGTTTGGGATTTTATCTATCTGCAAATAGATGATTTTCTCAATTTTTTTTTTGGATTTTTGTGTGTTTTTTATTTTTGATTTTTAATTCATGTTTTTTTTTCACTGTTTTAAACAGTGACAAAATATATCACTATTTTTAACCGTGACAATTGTTTTTTTTTTTTGGTCGCGAAATTTCTAGGGTCACTGTTATTAACCGTGACAAAATTTGTTGTTAGAATATAGTAGATTATTAATTTAGGTTCATCAATTGTTGCACCTTACCACAAACTATGTCTAGGTTCATTCTGTACTACTAGTCGTGCTGCACATTGTACTTTTCTCTATCCCTCTCTAGGTCTCCTTACTAGCCTATATAAAGATGTATTATGTATGATTAATAGACACATCATTATACAATACAATATTCTCTCGCTCTATTCTATCATGGTATCGGAGCTATAACCTCCTGGACCTTGGCTACAACTCTATCGTATTCCGCTGCCACTGGCGGGTGACATCATTCAAATAAACATCATACCTTTTGCTCTCCCTCCGCTGCAATAAAACCAACCAAACAAGCCCTTCTCTGTTTCATTACCATTCCGAGCCAAACATACACCATCACCAACAATCTGTACCATCCCAACACCCGACCCACAATATCATCACCACCATTCCATATACCATTCATCATCTCACCAACAATCTGAAGCCATATCATCACCCATAGGATTACAAATTTGTCACCACTATTAAAACCATCAATCCTCATCACTTACCACAAAACTGCTACTTTAATTCATTGAACCTACAAATCCATAACATGACCAATATTTGTACCCACTTTGACGCCCAATATCTGCCACCCACTTTCCCTCTCTAACCTCACATCACCACCATACCAACGAACCAAACCACTTCTACCAAGCCTAGCCCACTGTTTAGTCTTACTCAACCACCACATCATCATCATCTCTATCTTATCAACCGACCTTTCTATTGGACCTCTCGATTGGCCGAATCTCTATGTCATTAATCGGCCTCTCGATTGGACCTCTTGATTGGCTAGATTTCTACCTCATCAACCGGCCTCTCTATCGGACCTCCTGATCGGCCGGATCTCAACCCTCATCAACCGGCCTCTCTATCGGACCTTCCGATTGGTCGGATCTCTACCTCATCCACCCGGCCTCTCTATCGGTCCTCTTAATCGATCGGATCTCACACAACTAGGCCTCTTCCTCCGTCGAACCTCCGACCGACCAAACCTTCATTCACCACCTTCACCACCCGGCCTCCTACTCCATCGGAACTTAGTCTACCACCTCCTAGCCACCACCGAACCTCTGGCAACCACTCCCTAATGCACCCTCTACAACCGGATCATCAACCGCACCGTCCGACTCACTCCACTATTCTTCACAAATGCTCTACCTCCAAGATGACTTCATGATTCAATTTTTAAACTCAAGTTGTTTCCATTTTCCACCTTGAGTTTGAGGGGGGCTGTTAGAATATTAGTAGAATATTAATCTAGGTTCATCAATTGTTGCACCTTACCACACACTATGTCTAAGTTCATTCTGTACTACTAGTCATACTATACAGTGTACTTCTCTCTTTCCCTCTCTAGGTCTCCTCACTAGCCTATATAAAGATGCATAATGTATGATTAATAGACAAATCAATATTTAATACAATATTCTCTTTCTCTATTCTATCGAATAGTGACAAATTCCCAGAAAATAAGTGTGACGATTCGGCCATTTTGGTATAGTGAATGTTATGTCAATATGCATATATTTAAAGCAATTTGAATTATAATTAATGACTTTTGTAGAGTGTGAGTCAATTTATAATTGTGAATTTTTCTTTTTGTAATTGTTAGAGTTCTAGTCAATTGTCTCTCCTTTGCCTTTTCAACAAGTAAAAGCTTGTCCCCCACACACTCCAAAATAAATAAAATAATAAAAAATTTAAATTACAAAAAACTTTTCATATTTAAAATAAAATTAGTAGCTCAAATTAAATTAAACGAAAATAGTTGCCAACTTACAAAGAAACTCAAATTACTCCTGGAGTTTCTCTAATTCAGAGAATTTTAAATTTCTTTCCCACCATTAAATCTTTTTAGATTTAACTTTAGGCCAGGAAACATTTTTCTTTGCTAAAAAGTGTTTGCCACAATTAATTATTTTTAGACTTAACTTTTGGCGAGGAAAAATGATTTTTCTCACCAAAACACACCTTTAGCAAGGAAATTGAGTTTTTCTCGCCAAAAGTTGGTATTCACGAGAAAATATAATTTGTCACGACAAAGTTATCCCCACAATTAATTCTTTTGAATTAACTTTAAGCGAGGAAAAAAATATTTCCTTGCCAAAACATCTTTTAGCGATGAAACCTTATTTTCCTCGCCTAAAGTAGGTTTTGGCGAGAAAATATATTTTGTCGGAAAAAAGTGTTTCTCATAATTAAATTTTTTAATCTTAAATTTGGGCGAGGAAAGCTCATTTTCCTCATCAAAAGTAGGTTTTGGCGAAAAAAATTTAATTCATCGCTAAATAAAAGGGGAAACAAATTTTTTCAAAGTTACTTTAGGCGAGGAATTTTGTTTTTCGTTGCCAGATACTTCACTATAGGTGAGGAAAATAATATTTCGTCGCCAAAGAATACACTTTTTGTGAGGAAATAATATTTCCTCGCCAAAATTGACACTTTAGGCAAGGAACAAAGACTTTCGTCGCCAAATGAGTGTGCCTTTCAGCTTTTTTGGCGATAAAATATAATTTCCTCCCCAATACTATACTTTTGGCGAGAAAAATTAGATTTCCTCACCATGTTTCGTCACTAAAGCACATTTTTGTTGTAGATGATACTATTTCAAATCTACCGACTACTATCCATTTATGAAATACACATTAACTCTAGTCCTCCTCTTCCTGTTTTACTTCTCCTTTTCCTTTCCCGATTTTTCACCTGAAATGGTTATGCAATAACCAAGATTTGTTTAAGTTAATGCTTATTGAGCAATAACAATCATGCATGTAAATGATGTCAGTATGTTAGGTGTGCCGCGAGCTCTTTGCTCTCTTTTATTATTGCTCACCTTAGATTTTAGCTCTAACATTTGAAGGTCTTGAAGAAGATGATGGTGCTGACTGAAGTGATGTGGTTGCCTATGTATCCTTGAGCATTTGGACCAATTCAGAGAATTGGTATTTGTAGGAGCATTTTAATAATTTTTATCAGTTCTTCATCTATTTGAGAGAAGGACGTGATCTCCAAGAGCATTTTTTGTAAGACTTTCCAATCATCGGGGACCACTGCACTAGTTGAAGGTCCAAATTAATCATGACAAAGTACAAACATTTTCTTCGAAGGTCCTAATTTAACCTAATGAAGTACAAACATTTTCTATAAATGTCCAAAGTAATCCCTATTGGCTAAAGTTGTCCTTAGAGGGGGGAGGGGGGGGGGGGGGGGGGGGGGGTGAATAAGATTACTAATGACTAATGGCAAATTAAAAGTAAAGCAACCACAATATCGAATTAAAAACAGCAAGTAAAGAGAGAAGAAAAGAGACACTTGCAAACCGAGCATTCAAGTGGTTTGGCAATCCACAATCCGTAGCCTACGTCTACCCCTCAAGAACACCTCTTGAGGATTCCACTAAATAACCTTCTTTGGGTGAAGGTCAAGCCTCTCTTACAAGTTCTTCTTGAACTTCTTTACTACAATGAAGAAACCCTTCACTTGGAGCAAAGGTTCCACCAACCCTTCTTTACAACTTCCAGGATAATAGAATGCTTTATTACAACTGCGAAACCCTCTCTTAGAGTAGATGAACACAATTAATAGCTCTCTTTAATAGCTCTCAATGAATTACAAAGAAATCTAGATCAAGTAGATTAAATCTCACAAACTAGGGCTTGAATCTTTGGTTCCAATGAATGAGTATTGAATGAATGTGATTAAGTGCCCAATAACCAGTTTTAAATGAGTATAAATACTCTTTCTTAAATTTCAGAATGTTTGAGGCGATTGGGAGCAATTAATGCTAAGTCAAAACCCTAGAAAAAGAGCCGTTACTATTCTGCACAGTAATCTAGTCGACTGCATTTCAAACCTTTGAAACGCGCCATTAAAATAGTCGACTGAAAGGAAGGTTCGATCGACTGAAACCTTGAGGTAGAACCTAGGTTTTAAAAACACGAATCAGTCGACTGTTTTCACCATCAGTCGACTGGAGAAATGATCCATTCAACTGTTTTTCTAGTGAAAAACAATTTTTCAGTTTTGAATGATTTGTCATCGTTTTAAGCCCTTGTCTTAGAGAAACAATCTAACTAACTTTACAAGGTCTCCTATAAGAAGAATACAAGTGAAATGATTTTCTAAGAAGCTTTCATTTGAATATCCATCAAGATTATAAAGCTCTATTTGGACAATACTCTAAAGATAAACATAAGTACTCAACTTTATAGTTTGTTAATCAGCAAAATTACTTAAGGTAAAACCCTTGGGGCTAACAATCTCTCCCTCTTTTATGATGACAAGCTACTAGTTGTTCGAGATAAAAATAATGACCAGAATGAATCCAATCAAGATAAATAATGAGAATTGAAGATCATGTGGATAACCAAGTCATAATTTTAGGTTCATTAGTAATAAGAATTAAGAACAGAGCAACATGGATATTCTCCCCCTTTTGTCATCAAAAAAAAAAACTCTAAAATGAAGAGAGTCTCCCCCTCTTTGAGTGAGTTAAAGGACAGGGAGTGGGGTTGGGTGTGGGAATCACCAATAATAAGGGATCATCATCTTCCCACGATTAGTACACAAACAATATACCAATATCATGAGAAGCAGTACCATCAACAAGATCATACAATGAAGAATACCAACTCGATCATGGATAACATTTATAGACATATGGAAAAATAGATCAATATCGATCATATATTTGTAAAAGATAGTTTTAGATACAAACGGGATGACATGGATACAAAGAGAATGTGTTAACGTGTACTATCCTAATTCAATGCCATCTATCTAGATATCCATAAACAGAATTCATCTATCTAGATATCTACCCAAATGGCTATCATAGATCTAGCTATCCATATATACATCATAGCCATAATCAAAATAAAAAGAGATCAAACAAGGCTGTCAAAACTGGAGGCGAGTCCGAATTGCGCGAATATCATCACGAGCATCATCAAGACTGGACTGCATCTGGGACAAACGACAATCTACCAACTCCTGAGTAGTATCCGAAGTAGTACGGAGAAAATCAATGGAAGTATCGAGGTCATGAATATCGATCTGAATGGTGGTGAGATGGGTAGTGATAGTAGCAGAGAAAGTAGAGACACTGGTGGACAAAGCTGTGTGTAAAGAGGTAAAGGTAGTGGAGAGAGACTCAATGGAAGTAGTGGTAACGGAGAAATGCTCTGTTAGATCAGTAGCAACAGGAGGGGCTGAGGAGGAGGGAATGTCAGTAGAGCAGAAGGAGTAGAAGTGGAGGGATCATCAGTAAAAAGGGCAATGGTAGTTGTAGCAGAAGGGGGAGTAGGGGTACCAGAAGGACGAGGGGTCCTAGGAACAAAGATGCCACCCTCAAGCTTATAGCCCATTTGAGACAGAGTAGTGGTGGAATAGACACCATGAACTGTGGGGTCATGACAATCACGGTCATCAAGGGGAAAAAAAGCATTTTAAAGTTTATCATAATTATGAGAATCATAGTTAGAATCTACCTCATCACTTTCGTGTGCCATGAGATAAATGCTTGCAACTTCATCATCACTTGACTCATTTTCAGATGAGTCATTGTGGGAATCATCCCAAGTTGTTTCCTTCATTGTCTTCTTAGCTCTTTGTTTGAAGTTCTTCTTTGACAATGGGCAATCGGCCTTGATATGTCCGGGCCTTTTTGCACTTGAAGCATATGATTGGCTCCTTCTTGACATCATTTTCTTTTTGTCCCTTTCTTCTGAAGATTTTGTCTTTCCTCAAGAACCTTTTGAACTTGTGAGTGATTATGGCCATTTCATCATCTCCATCACTATCATCATCTTGGTCATTTGAAGCTTTTACACCCAAGTTCTTCTTCTTGTCTTCATTATCAAAGACGACCAATTCCATTTTATGAGTGATGAGTGATCCCATGAACTGTTCAATTGAAAGCTTTGCAAGTTCATTTGTTTCTCAGACTGCCGTGATCTTTGGTTGCCAAGGCTTTGGTAGAGACCTAAGCACTTTCTCAATCATTTATTCATTAGGATACTCTCTACCAAGATTTTTCAAACTATTAGTAATAGTAGTAAAGCGAGTAGACATTTCACTAATACTTTCATTAGGAAGCATTTAAAACATTTCATATGATAGAACAAGTAGACTAATCTTCGACTTCTTGACTTGGTTGGTTCCCTTATGTATGACTTCTAATTTATCCCAAATTTCTTTAGCTAATTCACAAGAGGAAATCCTATTGTAATCATTTGGGTCTAAGCCATATACAAAGATTCATAGACATAACATTCATTTTAATGAGTTTCTTGTCATTATCAACATATTCATCTTCCGTTTTAGGAAGAATGTTGGTGCCTACGATCTTAGTGGGAACATGATGTCCTTTGACAATGATTTGCCAAAAATCAAAATCTTGAGCAACAATGTAAATTCTCATCCTTTTTTCTAATAGGCATAGTTGGGTTCCATTAAAACATGGAGGTCTTTAGGATGATTGTCCCACACTATAAGTAATACTGGTAGTAGTGTTTGCCATGTGATCTTGACTCAAAGACATGTGAAATCAATACAAGAGCCCTTGCTCTGATACCAATTGTTGGCCTAAAAGTAATCCTTAGGGGGGAGGGGGGTGAATAAGATTACTAACGACTAATGGAAAATTAAATGTAAAGCAACCACAATATCCAATTAAAAATAGCAAGTAAAGAGAGAAGAAAAGAGACACTTGCAAATTGAGTTTTCAAGTGGTTCGGCAATCCGCAATCCGCGGCCTACGTCCATCCCTTAAGAACACCTCTTGAGGATTCCACTAAACAACCTTCTTTGGGTGAAGGTCAGTCCTCTCTTACAAGTTCTTCATGAACTTCTTTACTCCTCTAATGAAGAAACCCTTCACTTGAAGTGTCACGCCCCGACGTAGCATAAATTAGGAAAGTGTTTCATTTCATTTATAGACTCGTAGGTCGTGACAAGTGAGAGTAACCATTTATCCCTGCAACAAATAACTTAACAGCATTTCTAAAGAAAAGGATACTAATAAACATAGAGCTCCAAATTTAAAAACTTACTAAACTATTACATCAGTCATTGTCTTGGGCACAAACCGCCCTCATTCAAATTCTAATATAGAGTTTATTACAACTCTGAAATGTAAAACATAAGTAAAGGTAAATTAGCTCTTCTGGAAAGTCTCCTACCTCTAACTATCATAGTCAAAATACTCTGGTTGCTCCTGACCTAGAAAAACTGGACATATAGTCCAAGGCGCATCAACGCCATGAGCTTATGCAAACTGGTGAGCAAAATAAACATATACTTGCAATGTATATACAAGCATATATCACAATGTTACAATTTAAACTTTTAAAACAATAATTCAAGGTGCCAACATCAACTATTATAACCACAGAAAGACAATAAGTAAATGAATATGTGACCGTGCATGAATAATGTAATATCTCATCTTACTGATTCTTTTCTCTTGACAAAACACAAGATCACACATCCAAACTTCCTTGTTCTAGTACCTTGAAACACTCGGGCAGCCACACTATAGTACAACAGGTACCAGGGAATTTCCAGTCAGCCATGATCCACTGTATCACACTATAATACCTCCACGGCATACCAGAGATAATCTCGATCAGTATTCTAAACTCGAGTATCAGGGAGGGTCCGTGGAGGCGTCACACACTATAGCACTACCACAGGTGTCAGGGAGTGTCCAATTTGCCACCATTATATTAAAAAGGCACCCTAGAACCACCTCATCATGACATTCACTGCCTTGATCCATGGCATCACACTATAGTACCACCACGGCATACCAGAGATAATCTTGATCAGTATTCGGAACTCGGGTACTAGGGAGTGTCCATGGAGGCAACCCATACCAACACACAATCCCTTTTTATTCTTTTTACACTTTCTCACATACTATGTATGTCAACTCAACCTCGACCCTACCATGCATGTCAACGTCATGAATTGTAACATCATTTATTAATCACAAGTCCGAATATCTGTACGAACATAAATCTCAGTCTTAATCGCTCTTATTAAGCCAGTTCTTAAATATAAGTCTTTAAAATAATATATCTTTCAAACAGTTCTTTAAAAACTTCCAAAACCTTTTACAAACAGTCCCTTGTAGAAAAAATTAACAAACTGCCCAAAATACCTCATCGCACGAGCAAGGGGTCGCACGAGCGGGCCGCACGAGCGATCAGGCTGTTTTTGCCAAATCTGTTAAAAATTCATTTCTGCTCAAATTTGAACAGGTCACGCGAGCGGGTCGCTAGCTCGAGTCGTGCACACGAGATGTTATAGAGACATCTTTCTTCTTCGTTTTTCCCTTATTTCGTTTTCAAAACTGTATTTTGACCCATTTCTGAATTCTGATTCAAACACTTCATGTAATATATGGATTTCTTCAGTTTTTCGCGTAGATTCCAAATATAGGATCGGATTCAACTGATACGGATCATATCTCTCAGAATTTGTGATTAAAGTAAGAGTGACAAAACTTTAAATTCATAATACGCCGTGATACAGATAAATAAAGTTGTAGTATTCGAACCACAGTCTAATGGGACTACGATTTTCATTTCCAATTCACGGAATTGGATTTGGTTGAGTTTCATAAAATTCCAATTTCAAAGCTTCAATGGTGAATACATATATATACACATATACACATCTATATATGTAAATATACATATATTTACATGGGGAGTGAGTTTATAATACTCACTAAGGTTCTATTACAGAGAATTAGAGGCCAAGAAAACCTGCCGTAAATTCTGATGTCTTGATTTTCTTCTCGTCCTCTCTACGATATATACGACTATGTATATGCACGTATATATATACACATACAATCTGTTTGTGTGTTATGGAGATAGCAAGAGAGAATGGAGAGAATTGAGTTCGTAGAGAGAGATCAGAGTACTGTGAGAGTTTGAAAGGTATATATATATTGAGCTCAATTTAGGCTCCAAGCAACCCACGGATTTTATCCGGTGTGGTGAGCTCACATGCTCCCACACACACGTGGTGATAGCAACTTCATAAGACCTTCCCTTCGCTCGTGGTCACTTCTATTCATTGGACTTCAATTCTCAACGGATTCTCTCCTTCTCCTCCATTATTACTCCCAATAATTAATCATTTCCCCAGCGTTCTTTGATCATCACACAATCACATAACACATAAGCATGGAAATTTCACATATTGATATGTTGTTCACAGTATAGCAACTTCATAGCTTCTAAACATGAATTTATCAACTCTAGATATTATTGAAGCATTTAGCACATTTAAGCACAATCAAATTTTAGTTAGAAAACTCACCTTATACGATTTCTACCCAAATGAGCTTAGAAAATTTGAAGTCCTTAACAATTCTTGCCCAAATCTTACTCCGGAGTAAATCTACAAGTCCGAATACAGTTTCAATTTGCGAATTAAACGATAAACGGCGACAGAGTGACGAAATTACGGAGTCATTTACTCGTGTTCTTCTTTCTCTCTTTCTTCTTCTCTCTATTTTCTTTTAATTTCTGTAAATTGTGAGAGTTCTCTTATTCTCTTGACACAACCATCACATGCAAGTGATTTGTTAAAAATTTTCTCTCTTTTCATTTACACCCCCAAAATTTCTTAAATTCTTATTATGAAGTCCCCCAAACATTCCATTAACTACCCAATTACTTAAGTGAGTATTTGTCTATGTCCTGTATGGGTCCCAACGTGGTCCCAAATATCTTATGAAGTTGCTATCGCTCTACTGAATATCTGGTATTGTGAGCTTCCTCCAAAACTCTGTCTCTCAAATTTCCAACCTTCGGAACACATAATTGATTGACATATCTTAGAACACCATCTTGAAAACAGAACTCCGACCTTCTACCCTCGGGTGATTCATTTACTATCTTCTTGAAGTTCGAATCCAAGAGCTGATTCGACTTGATTTCACCAATTAAACTCGGTTATGCCACAATTGCAGCCATTAAACCACCTTCAATTCTAGGAATCACCTCGAGATTTAATTGTTCAAATTCTCTAACTAGCTTTTCTTGTCCCGTTAAGGTATAACCTAAGTTTTTTGACGACTTCCGGCTTAAAGCACCAGTGACCACATCCGCCTTCCCCGGGTGACATTGAATTTTTAAATCATAATCTTTCATCAGTTCTAACCACCTTCTTTGTCTCATATTAAGCTCCCTCTGAGTAAATAGATATTTTAAACTTTTATGGTCGGTGAAGATCTTACATGTCTCCTCGTATAGGTAATGCCTACAAATTTTCAAAGCGAAGATTACTGCCGCCAACTCCAAGTCATGTGTCAGATAGTTCTTCTCGTGAGGTCTCAATTGACTCGAGGCAAGCAATTACTTTGTCATCTTGTGTTAAAACACATCCTAAACCTTGATGAGAATAATCACTATAGATTTTAAAGTTTTTGGTACTTGACAAAAATGCAAGTATTAGTGCCGTTGTCAACTTCTCTTTCAATACTAGGAAACAATCTTCACATTCCTTATTCCACTCAAACGGTACATATTTTCTCATTAACCTTGTCATCGGAGTCGTAATTCTAGAAAACTCTTTAACAAATCTTCTATAATATCCATCTAACCCCAGGAAACTTCGAATCTCTGACACATTTGTTGGCCTTGACAAATTCATAACGGCTTCAATCTTCTGTGGGTCTACAGAAATACCCTCTTTGAAGATTACATGCCCTAGGAAAGCGACACTTGTAAGCCAAAACTCGCTTTTCTTCATCTTCCCAAATAATTGTTTCTCTCGAAGTCGTTGCAAAACCAATTTCAAGTGTTGCTTGTGCTCCTCTGGATTCTTGGTGTAAATCAAAATGTCATCTATAAACATAATAACAAACTCATCTAAGTAAGATTTGAAAACTCTGTTCATCAAGTCCATAAAGGCAGTTGGCGCATTAGTAATCCCAAATGGCATCACTAGGAATTCATAGTGTCCATAGCAGGTCCTAAAGGCTGTCTTATCCACATCCTCTGCTTTAACTTTCAGTTGATGATACCCCGATCTTAAGTCAATCTTCAAAAATACCTGAGCCCCTTGAAGCTGATCAAATAAATCATCATCGATACATGGCAATGGGTACTTGTTCTTGATCATTACCTTGTTGATTTCCCGATAGTCGATGCACATATGCATTGTTTCATCCTTCTTTTTCACAAAATAACACCGGTGCACCTTACGGAGGCACACTAGGCAGAATAAAACCCTTATCTAAAATTTCTTGTAATTGAATCTTTAGCCCCTTCAACTCAACTGGTGCCATTCGATATGGTGCTCGTGAAATTGGTTGAGTCCCTGGCATAACTTCAATACCAAACTCAATCTCCCGCTCGATCAGTACACTAGGTAATTCCTCTGGAAATACATCTGGAAATTCTCTAACTATCAGAATATCTTCAAGTTTGAGATCGGCACCCCTAGTATCAAGAATACTACAGAAGAACCCATGATAACCCTTTTTCAACAAGTGACAAGCCTTGATGGCTGACATAATTTATGGCAATGACACGACACCTTTACCTTGAAAATAAAACACTTCTTGATTCGGAATATGGAATACTGCCACTTTACTATTATAATCAATGACCGCGTGATTAGACGTTAACCAATCCATACCCAATATAACATAAAAATGTTGAATGGCTAACAGTACTAGATCAACGGTTAAACTTTTATCATTTATATTTATCTCGCATTTCCTAAACACCCCCGAACTAATCATCAAAGCTCCCAATGGTATCACAACGGATAAATCATAATCAAGGAACTCTAATGGTTTATCTAAGTGTTTAGCAAATTGGTGTGACACGAACGAGTGTGTGGATCCTGAATCTATAAGTACATTTACTAGGTGTAAGTAAATGGGAACCATAACTGAAACAACAGTATCGGCAGAAGTGGTGTCTCCTGGCCTGAGCTGACATGATCTTGCCTCCCGTTGCTCCCTACTCAGAGGTTACTGAGTAGTCCTCGATAGAATAGCACTAGCCTTGGAAGAACCTGAACTTGAAGCTCCTTAATACTTTGTAGGACAATCCTTGGCTCGATGCCCCAATTCTCTACAAGTAAAGCATCGGCCCCTCATATCGATGGTCTAATTCTGATAATTTCTTGCTATGTGTCCCAATTGTCGGCAAATATTGTAAGTGTTCGGGTTTGGAAGTTGATTGCACTATCCCTAATGGAATTTCTGACAAGTTTGACATCTTGGTTTGTTCCCACTGGAACCACTACTACTACTAGCCAATGAACCTCCCGAACTCTGCCTCTTGGCACTTCCTTGACCACTGAACTGACTTGATTCAACTCTTTTGCTTTGCTGGCTTGGTGGTGGTGGCATGCTCGATGTATACCTGATGTCTCTCTCTGTAATAGAACCAATGTCCAAAGCTCTGGTGCAAGTCTAAAGTCAAAACATGGTTTCTCGCCCTCGAATATCACTTCGAAGCCCAGCCACAAACTTTTCGCTTTCACTTTCTCATATGTTATCATGTCCCCAACAAATCTTTCCAAACTTGTGTATTGCGCCGAATATTCTCTAACTGATATTCCACCTTGTGTAACTCCAAGAACTCTTGAGCTTTCTGATCCTTGAATGATTCTGGGAAATATTGTCTATTGAATATCTCTTGAAATTGATCCCAAGTTGTCGGTTGCCCTGGGCCCAGCTTAGTACGCCACCAATACTGCGCCTCATCCTTTAACGTGTCAGCTACAAATAAAGCTTTTTTCTCTTCCGTACATGGTAACACTCTGAAAAAATTATCCATATCTGAAATCCAAAAGTTTGCCCTTATCGGATCGGCTTCCCCACGGAATATTGTTGACTTTTGTTTGTGGAATTTTGAAATGGTAACAACTTCTTCCCTCGGATTCTGATTCGAACTTGGTTGTACCAGTGTTTCCTCAGTCACACGTGTCTCTGCCACTTGGTCCAATCCTTCAATTGCCCTTTAAACCCTTTCCATTTGATTTGGGGTTTCACCTCCAAACATGTTTCCTGGCACCCACATTATAATGCACACACACACACACACATTATATTAAATAATCCCATGGCATGCTAATCAACATTAAGAGCATGCTAAGTAAATGTGTATGCATGTTTATGCTACTACGTGTCGTTGTGTGCACACTACGCATCGTAAACGTCACTCGTCTCCAAAGGCTCTAGCCTATTGCTCTAATACCAAAAATTATCACACCCCAACCCACCACGGAAGATTATGACACATAACAACACCACCATGGCACGCTCCCAAAGATCAATGCTCAAAATAAGTTTAAAACCCTCTTTTACAAATCCACTTGTAAGTAATTAACCCCGAGGGCAGCAACTTCTTCCAACCTGTTTTGCATAAACATAAGTACCAAAACATGCCCAAGTCACTTGAAAACACTTCCAAAACTTCCACAAACATGTCCACAAACATATTTAAGCATTCCCACACAATTAAAAACATGATCCAACCTTATCTAAATGAAAAGTCACGGAGACTCTAATTTTAGCAAAGTAGTAAAGAGATGGAAACCTTGTCAAGATGAGTTCAAAAGCTTTATAAACAACTTGTTTAAACCAAAACTCATCCAAAATGTTTGCGACACCAATCTGAACTTGCCAGAATGGTCTAACACTACAACCTTCACATAAGGAAAAAAAATAGAAGATTCACAAGGACAGCCTCTAAATCCACCAACTACCTATTTACAACACAACTTCTAGAAATTCCAAGACAACAAGATACAAGATTAAGCAATGTTATAAATATATAGAACATGTTCCAAATCTCTCCCACTCTCAAGCTTTGATCACCTCCTCCCCGCTTCTTGTCCCAAACCTGCAATGGTTGTTATTTACCACAACAGAAAAGAAAAATGGTTTTCTTAGGCATTACGCTTAGTGAACAATCTAAAAAAGATTGAATGCTTAACGTGCAATGCTACAAATAAACACAAAACTCATATTTGTGATCACCTAACCACCGATTCAATGATTCATTCAGACCCGAAGACCTTCCCTTGGCCCTATGGTCACTTCTATTCCTTGGACTTCTATTCTCAACGGATTCTTCTCCTTCTCCTCCCTTATTACTCCCAACAATGAATAGCGTTCTTTGATCTTCACATATTGACATATTATTCACATTAGCAACTTTATAGCTTCTAAACATGAATTTATCAACTCTATATATTATTGAAGTATTTAACACATTTAAGCATAATCAAATTTTAGTTTAAAAAACTCCCCTTATACGATCTCTACCCAAATGAGCATAGAAAAGTTGAACTCCTTAACAATTCTTGCCCAAATCTTACTCCAGAATAAATCCTATAAGTTTTCAGTAACCACGTGTCACCGCTTAGAACGAGCCACAAAATTATGATGATTAGAACGTAAATTTAGAAATGACCGTCTCACCTTCACGAGTTCGAATACGGCTTCAGTTCACGAATTGGACGACGAATGGCGATGGAGCGACGAAATTACGGCATCGGTTACTCATGTTCTTCCTTTTCTTATCTATTAGTATACTTAAAAGCTGAAGGTGAGAGAGGGGAATAATACAGTGTTGACACGTGTCATCATTAAATATTGCCTATTTGCATCCCATCTCTCTATTTCTCTCTAGATATAGATAGCAGCTAAACAAGGCTTTGACCACCAGTAACACCATTGGAAATCACCACTTATTCAAGCTATTTCAATTTTGTAGAATGGGCTTATATTATCACAAATAACATACTCGCGCATTGCGCGGATTCTAAGCTAGTTTTCTTTTAATTTCTATAAATGTGAGAGTTCTCTTACTCTCTTGACACACAACCATCACATGCTAGTGATGTGTCAACATTTTCCTCTCTTTTTGTTTACACCCCCGGAATTTATTAACTTCTTATAATGAAATGCCCCAGACATTCTATTAACTACCCAAGTACTTAAGTGAGTATTTGTCTAAATCCCATATGGGTCCACTACAAGAAAATTGACTTTTAGTGACGAAAATTTACGTCACTAAAGGTCAAATTTTCGTCACAAAAGGTCTTTAGTGACACAAAAAATTTCGTCGCACGTTCGTCGCTAATTCCTCGTCGAGAAAGGTCTTTCGTGACGAAATCACATTTCGTCACCAAAGAGTAGCATTTAGCGACGAAATTTTTCGTCGCAAAAAGTGTATTTTTCCCAACGAACCAAATTTCGTCACGAAAGAGTCTTACTATTAGCGGCGAAATTTTGTCGCCAAAAGGATCCTTTAGTGACGAATATTTTATCGAAAAAAGTGTATTTTTCCCAACAAACTAAATTTTGTCAAGAAAGAGTCCTACTATTAGCGATGAAATTTCGTCACTAAAAGTACCCTTAGGTGACAAAATATTTTGTCGGGAAAAGTGTATTATTCCCAACAAAACAAATTTTGTCACAAAAGAGTCCTACTATTAGCGACGAAATTTCATGGCTAAAAGTACCCTTTAGTGACAAAATATTTCATCGAGAAAAGTGTATTTTTCCCAACGAACCAAATTTCGTCACAAAAGAGTCCTACGATTAGCGACGAAGTATGTTTCGTCGGCAAAATATCTCTATTCCCAACAAAATATTCCGTCGCTAAAAAGAAATCATTAGTGACGAAGTAAGTTTCGTCAGTTAAAAAAGTTCAATTAGTGACGAAAGTTTTGTCGCTAGAGGCAAAACTAAAAAAATACAATTTGAATATTAGTGATGAATAATTTTGTAACTAAAAGTGATACGTCCAAAATATGACCGAGCGGTTCAAAATCAACAGCCCATCCGGGCCCACAAACATGATCCCGAGCATCACGGGCGTGATCCCGAGTATTACGGGCAGTTTTCTACTCAAGCTAGAAGACTAATGGAAAGTGCAAGCTATTTCCTAATCCAATTAGGAAACCCCACAATTAATGCCAATCTATATCAATTGGATTATATTTCCTTATCCATGTAAGAGTAGGTCTCTTGCATCTATAAAAGAGACCACTCACCCCCCATTGAGAGGGCCGCCAATTCTGTGTCTACACAGCACCTCTAAAATTCACCATTATACGCATACACCCGGCCGGTATTACTGGTAGTGCCGCCCCTCTATGTTGGCTCACCAGGCCCGCCGGTGATCTGCTAGTGAACGTGCTCAGACACACCCGTGGACGTAGGTACCTTCATTAACAGGGCCGAACCACATACAAAAAATAGTCTCTCACTCTCTCTCCCTCTCTCCTAAATTGCTTTACTTTACTGTTACCAATTTTTGGCATCATCAGTTTGGCGCCGTCTGTGGGAAACGACAAGTCTTCTTATCAACAATCTCTTGACTGATCGTCATGCCACCGAGGAAGAGTAAGAAGACCGATCAGCAGTCCGACCGGGATGTTCCTTTGGCCCCGGCACCGGCTGCGGCAGTCATGACATCTGAGCAAATCACCGCAACCCTCACACAACTCCTCGAGGGCCAGCGTCAAATCCAACAACAGATTGAAGCCCTGCTAGCCCAGCAAAGCAGTCCTCTAGGGACCGGGAAACGACCCGGGAACGTTGCGTACGGTCAGGAACCAATCTTGACCAGACAACGTGCCCGAGCCAACCCGTCCCGTGTTGAGGATGCCAGAGACATCAACAGTGGGCGTGCTGCCCAAGAGGAAAGGAGGGAGCATATGGCCCGGGAATCAGTCCAGGGTCACTCGGTCAAGAGCTGAGTCGTCCCTGGGGACACGGTTACCCGGAGTCATAGCCGAGCCCGATCCTAGAGGACAGCACCCCGCCATGAAGAAGCCTCTTCCACCGACCCGACCAACCCCTCAGATACCGGTCGGGAAGGAGTGGAAGCCCGAATCAAGGACTTGCAGAAACAGATCGACCAGAGTGGCCAAAAAGCTTGGTCAAAACTGCGTTCAGAATCAAGCCAATACCGAGACAGAGTCACCATTCTCCAGCCAGATTATGAGGTTTGCCATCACGCGCAAATTTAAGCAGCCTCGCCTAGATCCCTACAACGGCTCGGGAAGCCCAGTCGACCACGTCCGGACCTACAAGGCTCAGATGGCCTTAGCCACCAACTCCGATGAACTACATTGCCTAGCCTTCCCCAGCACTTTGAAAGGCCCGGCTGCCCAATGGTTCTACTCGTTGGAGCCCCGATCAGTCCGCAGTTTCACGCAACTCAGCAAGCAGTTCATCAATCAGTTCATCGGTATGCACGAACGGCCGAAGCCTGATATACATCTACTAACGGTCATACAAAGGAATAATGAGACCCTCAAGGAGTTCACCGGCCGGTTTAATCAAGAGAAGCTCAGCATCTACGATCTTGATGAAATTGCCGCTATAATAGCCTTCTGCTCGGGAGTTCAACACACCAAGTGCGCAGCGTCGTTCCACAGAAACCGACCGGAAACTTTGGTCGAGCTCTCTGAGAGGGTTGGAAAATACATCGACACTGAAGAGTTTCTGAAGACCAAAGACACCGGGCAAGAAAGCAACGAGTCTTCCAGAAATAAACGAAAGCGAGATCAGCCCAGGAGTTCTGACAGTTCCTTCAGCTCACAGCAGGCAGGGTCCAGCAGTCCCAACCCGACCTCCAGTTTGCAGCGGTCTGAGCCCGGCAGCCCCGACCTGACCTCCAGTTCGCAGCGGTCTGAGTCCAGCAGCCCTGGCCCGATCTCTAGCTCACATCGGTTAGGATCAAACAATTCCGACTTTGCCTCCAGCACAGAGAAGTCAGAAG
Source organism: Hydrangea macrophylla (assembly GCA_033977485.1). Classification (NCBI taxonomy): domain Eukaryota; kingdom Viridiplantae; phylum Streptophyta; class Magnoliopsida; order Cornales; family Hydrangeaceae; genus Hydrangea; species Hydrangea macrophylla. The sequence goes on along the minus strand of CM066983.1, from coordinate 79,069,661 downwards.
CACAACGATCCTGATCCGACCTCCTGTCTCCATCGGTCTAGAAGAGCCCGACTACATTGGTACTTGCTTGATCACTACATGAGGCTCCACCAATTGTCAGAGAACTCATACAAAGACCTCGGGCCTAACCCCGAGGCATCCAAAGACCTCGGGCCTAACCCTGAGGCACGAAGAAGACCTCGGGCTCCGAACCCAGGCACAAAAGACCTCGGGGTCACGCCCGAGGCACCGGCTTCGCCTAGGTCCAACCGATGATGGGGGTAAACCCCCTAGGCGGCTGATGATGGCAAGCTTCAAAAGACCCTGCAACCACCATGTTCCAGGTCGGTTACCTACAGATCATAGCCTCTGTAAGACCCTCATCTTAGCGAAAGCTTAGGGGGCAAGACGGCGTAGTGAACTAAACAGGTAATCACACCGGGTATTTACAGGCCTCGCGGATAACCAAGTCAAAATCTTGGACAACCCGAGCCCCTACAATACTCAGAGACATTAACTCCACTTAGGTCCAGACCGACGATAGAGGTGACTAAAATCTCTTAGGTTGGCCGACAATAGAGGAGCAAAAGGACCCTAAAGCAACGTGATTTAGGTCGGTTCCACCAACATGGTCAAGCTTTTCTCCCAACAATATTGACGAAGACTAGCCGGGCGGAAGACAACCATCCTGGGGAGTTAACATAAAAAGGACCCTAGAACGATACGCTTTTGGTCGACTTTTCCAACATGGTAAAATCCTTCTACCCACAGCCTTGACGAAGGTTTACGGGCAGAAGATAGCCATCCTGGGAGCTAACTCAAGAAAAAAAGACTCCGAAGTAGGCCGAGTCTCAACTCTTGGTCACTTCCCGAGCATTCAAAGACTCCGAATTAGGCCGGGTCTCAACTCCCGGTCAGTTCCCGAGCACCTAAAGGTCCCGAGCTAGGCTGGGTCTCAACTCTCAGTCAGTTCCCGAGGACTCACCAGGCTCAGAAGCCCCGAGGCAGCTTCCACAAGCACTCAGACATCGGCAAGTAACATCAAACTGATTTCCAAACTTGCCCCGATATAGCATCTGGCCAATCTTGGAAATGGGGGGCAGCTGATATGCCCAAAATATGACCGAGCGGTTCAAAATCAACAGCCCATCCGGGCCCACAAAAATGATCCCGAGCATCACGGGCGTGATCCCGAGTATTACGGGCAGTTTTCTACTCAAGCTAGAAGACTAATGGAAAGTGCAAGCTATTTCCTAATCCAATTAGGAAACCCCACAATTAATGCCAATCAATATCAATTGGATTATATTTCCTTATCCATGTAAGAGTAGGTCTCTTGCATCTATAAAAGAGACCACTCACCCCCCATTGAGAGGGCCGCCAATTCTGTGTCTACACAGCACCTCTAAAATTCACCATTATACGCATACACCCGGCCGGTATTACTGGTAGTGCCGCCCCTCTATGTTGGCTCACCAGGCCCGCCGGTGATCTGCTAGTGAACGTACTCAGACACACCCGTGGACGTAGGTACCTTCATTAACAGGGCCGAACCAGATACAAAAAATAGTCTCTCACTCTCTCTCCCTCTCTCCTAAATTGCTTTACTTTACTGTTACCAATTTTTGGCATCATCAAAAAGTATTTCTTATTTTTAATACATATTTTATTCACACTAAATTTTTTATTATTTTTTTAGTCCACCTGCTAATGAGTAATCTAAAACATCCACGACATACATATTAACCAAATAAAAGTTTCATTCATTAATAAATCACCTACTCAATCCAACAAAACAATATAGTATCTCCAAATATCCAAAATCCATATAGACAATACAAATTCCCAAAATAATATAGTATTTCCAAACATCAATGTAAATTGCTTCAGAAAATGAGATCAAAACTATGCGTAGTTTTCATTCATGCACTCCAGATGACTGTAAATCTACAATACAAAAATATATACATCAATTTTAAATAAAGTATTTCACGCTACATAAAATGTGGAAATGTATACTATAAGCATTCATTACCGAATGTGGAAATTTATACTATAAGCATTCATTACGAAACAAAACACAAGCATTCAACCTTTATCACCATTGCTGACAGCCATCCCACGGACTGTAGATTTAGAGAAAAAAAAACTATGTTAAGAGGAAAAGTTTAGAAAAGAAGAAAATTGGAAGCATGGGAGAGTAATATAGAAAATCTGAAAAAATAGCCTTCAATTAACCAAACCTAATACAATTTATAGCTCGATCCAAGTTCACACACCTATCAAAGTATTCTCTAAAAAAACTTGTTTATTTAGCCAAAGAGAGTAGGTGAGGCAGGTAGTTGTTAAGGGGCTATTTGCTTTTACGTAAAATCAACCCCTTTATTACTGCATAAGTTAGTTCAAATTAAAACTCAAAGTGCAAACCTAATCATCCATACAATCATTTCATAAAAAGTGTACGAAAGGGAAACAGAAAAATGCATGTGTCAAAAAAAAAAAAAAAAAAAAAAAAGGAGAGAAACAGAGAAAAAAAGCCTGTATAAGTTTGGATTAATTAACCAGTTTTTCGAAAAAAAAAGAAAATAAAAATGCATGTGGGCAATAGATCACTTTAAGCTCCTTAATATGTGTATCAAGAATGGTGTTCAACACTATAATTCATATTAATGTGGATTCCCCATATATATATATATATATATTTACTACTTTAAGCTCCTTAGTATGTGCCCTTATGGCACATGCTAACATTTCCCTTTTAAAATAAGCTGGAATTGAGCAGAAGTTTGAAACATCCCATACTGTAAACTTCATTTTTTGGGGGAAATTTTCATTGATTTGGTGATTGACTGAGAATAAGGCATCATAGAGCAACCCTCCATATGTTCACAGATTAAATATAAAGAAATGAGAATTCTGAATCACATGGTCAAAGTTGTTTAAGCAGCAATTGCAAAACCTCACCTCCAAAAGCCTCAAACAAATCTAGGGACCAAACTTGTAACTCCAATTCTCACATTTTCTCTACTAACAAACAGCACCACTATCAAACTTCTACACTATTAAGTATTGATTTTCCAAGAAACATGGGAAACTAAGGGTGCGTTTGATTGCAAGGTAGAAAATGGGTTGAAAAGAAATTTTTTCCATAGAATTATTTTACGTGGAAAATTTTTCCGTGGAAATAAAATTTAGGACTATTTGATTGCAATTATTTTCTAGTTGGAAAATCTAACATTTTCCTAGTTTTGCTGTTTGATTGTCACTATTTTCCAGTGAAAAATTGTCATTTTTCATGGAAAATAACTTGTTTCCTGTTTGATTGCAATAATTTTCTATGGAAAATTAACATTTTCCATTGAAAACTTACATTTTTTCAAGCAACTAACCTATGAATCACAAACAAAAATTTGAAAATAATACAAATTTAAGCAATATAATTGAGACAACTTCTCATATCAATAGTCAATTTCACAAACGATTGAAGTGCAATATGAAAATTAGTACTTTTTTTTGCTCTAAACTTCATTGAAACTTCATGGCCCAATGAAAAACTTACATTTTTTTCAAGCAACTAACCTATGAATCACAAGTAAATAGTTTGAAAATGATACGAATTCAAGTAATTGAGACAAATAAGCATATCAATAGTCAATTTCACAAACGATGGAAGTACAATATGAAATTAGAAGTATTTTTTTTGCTCCAAACTTCATTGAAACTTTATGGCCCAATGGAAAAAACCAACACCCATCAAAGTTAACTTAGAAGTGCTAATCAAAGTACAAAAAAAGGGGGGGGGAGGGGGGGGGGCTTGATCACGCGAAGTTGTTGCTGGAGTATGACATTCTTGACATAAGCTGCTGCTGTTTCACCGGCTCTGGTGGCAAGTTTCAGGAAAACTACAGCCTTCATCATCTCCCCTCCTTGTCCAAATAATAGCATCGACCTTGTTAAATTTAAGCAACAAAATATATTATATAATACCGAAACAACAAACCAAATATTAATTGATCCCTTTTCGAGTTAAAAAAAAAAAAAAGGACTCGTGGGTATTTATTTACTCCCTGTTTTGTATTACCAATGCTATAGAAAAATTAAACAAAATGAAACCAGAGTACATTTTACATACAGAAAAGAGACCAAGTCCATGCTCAAATTGCGCTTAGTGCGACCACGGTCAGCAGCCCATTTCATCAACTTCCTCGCTTGTCGATGAAAACAAAGTAAAACACAAATTAACAACAAAATTCGAGACATCATCCACGAAATTTTACCTTGCAAGTACGAAATCCCCAAGTGGCGGGGGTGCATCATAGCGGTCACTACAATCATATTCAAGTAATTTAGCCACCCGTGGGATTCAAGAGACCAGCCAAGATCTGCATAGTTACAACTATGTATCTTGTATCAAGTTTTATCCATGAAAACATAAATATGATTGTAATCATTAATTCCCCTAAATTTACTAAATATATATGTTATATACACATAGTGATATATAATGACATCTTCTATTGAGCCAACTGTGAATTAATTTTTTAATTGTAAGCTAATGAAAGTAGTGTTCAAAGGGTATTGAGCATTGTTCTTTCCTAGGATTTCACTAACCCAAGCATCAATAAGTGTAGCCTACAAGTTATTAGAATTTTTCTTTCGAAAGATAATATTTGTTGATCAATATCAATAGGCAATGGATCAAACACTCAGCTTGAATCCACCCTTACAGCCACACCTACTTGGACATGTACCCCTTACAATCCAGTACACATTACACAAACCAAAACCACATACACAGCCACTTTCTTGAAGGCATAAACAAAAAACACCTAGCCTACACGCCCATGACAATACACTCCGGACACTAATTGAGATTAGATTTACCCAATAAACATCAAACAAATAAACAAGCAACTAAATACATGAAGGCATAAATTAAATTTGGTTGGATACTTGGATCACTAAAGATTTTTGAACAAATCATGTCAGTAAAAGCAGTAGTAGTAAAGGTAGTAGCAGTAAATGAAAGGTAAGACAGCAGTAGCAAAAGCATCCGAAAAGAGCAACCAAAGTTAAAAAAAAGAATAGCATCATGGCCGCTATTTGGTAAAAGGGCAGAATGATAGTAAACATACTTCCACCAAAGTTAAAAAAAGAATAGCATCACGGCAGCAATTTGGCAAAAGGGCAGAATGCAAAAGAACAGACTACATGAAAACAAAATATAAAAGCTTCCCACTAAGACCTTTTGTTTGTCTGTATGAACATGGAAGAAAAAATCAACTTTGTTGCAAAGAATGCAGGAAGAAAATATCAACTCTGTTACAAAATATAAAAGCTTCCCACTAGGACCTTTTGTACAGGCATTTTTTATGCCGCTCGTTCATCTTATGAAAAGCTAGAAATGATCCAATATGAAGAAACATGTCGAAGTTTCCCGTTTTTCTAAGTAGCTCTACTTGTGATGATGGACTTCTACATTAAAGCCTTGGCTATTCAAATTCATGGGACGTCCAAACCAAGCAACGAGTAGGCAAAATTTGAGTTTTTGGTTAAATTACAATAACATAATAAAAAAATAAAAAATAAAATAAACATATACATGCCCCAATGAAACCAGATCATGCAAGTCTAGTAGTCATATTCAGCATATATATGGGTATTAAATGTTTATCCAGAATGACATAAAATAGAGTAATTAGAATACTGCACAAACCAGTCTTGAGATGATACAAAGTCTACCTGAGTATGAGATATACTTAGAACAAACACATTCACGGAACATCAGCCCAAGCTTTATCATTCTCTCTCTGTATTTTCCACTTTCTTTTTCAGTCACAAGCTAAATTTGAGGTTGAGACTGTGTATTGAGATTTTAAAAGACTAAACAAGCCAAGCAACCTTTTTGATGATGGAGTTACTTTAAAGCATTAACCATTTAATTTTGTTTTAGCTTCAAAATTTGCTTTGTTGAAAAATATCTGCTATTGGGTTTGTATATTATGTATTTTCTGGTGTATATCCGATTGTATACATTGATAAGTGTTAATATTTGTTCCCATTGGTGTAAAGTCTCATAAATCCGATGTACATTTTTAACACTTTTGCTTAGGCAGGTGATTTATATTGGGGCCCTGATTCAAGAGGCTTGAGGTCATTATATAGTTGATGTGGCAAATAAACAAGCAATTAAATCAATCAAAGACTTTTTAAATAATCCACAGATTTTGTAGTAATTCATCTATGAATAAATGTTACCGAATAAATAAATGCAAATCTATTCTCAGAACTACAATTTTATTGAGCAAAATGTAATGATCAGCAATCAAATCTCAAGTATCTGAAAACACTAAGGATACATCACATATATATATATGTATATACCCCCAAATTACTAAACCAATCAAAAATCAAACAATATCAAAGAAAAACCCTAGAAATCCCTAGAAAAACGAATTTATATATGTATATACAGATCTGGATATGTATATATACTATCGATATATATATGTGTATATGTACAACTCTATATCTGTGTATATATATATATGAACTATGTGATGTATCAATATATGTGTATATATATAGACATATCAAACTGAGAGAGAGAGAGGGAGCTCAGATCGCAGATCGCTGAGAGAGAAGGTAAGATCCGATCGCTGAGAGAGAGAGGGAGCTCATGTCGCAAACTTCGCACAGTCTCAGGTCACAACGCGTAAGAAATTTTCCATGGAATTCGTTTTTTAAGCGAGGAGGAGGAATTTATTTTCCACAAAAATGAGTGAAAATGAAGGAAAAGGATATCACGTGACTGATTTGGGGAAAAATTTTTCATGGAAATTTTAGCCAATCAAACACTACACTTTGGTGGAAAATTGATTAGTAAAATGTTTTCTATAGAAAAAAAGTGCAATCAAACGTACCCTAAAAGAAATTAGATTGAATTGGAATCCATAAACTACTACTACCCAACAATGAGTCTTCTAATTCTAAATTTCTTATATTTTAAACTATATTTTCTCGGTAAATCAAAAGAAACATCAGAGTAACCCAAACCCAAACTGGAAAAATGCTCAAGTAATTGAATCTTGAGTACAGTAATATTTTGGGTAACAAATCAGAATCCTATTCCTAACTAGACAAAAAAGATATGTATATTTCGTTATATCTATAAATATATATATATATGTATATATAAGCACAAAAAAATTTCTGGACTTGGAAACATGTGGAGAAATGGTGTATAAGCAATTACAGAGATGTAGAAGGAGAATTTACTTGGATATCTTCATCAAAAAACTATGGCCTTATCTCTCTCTTTTGATCTGATCTGCAAAGATTATTCATTTCAAGCATAGACAAGTATAGATTGATATATATATATATATGTGTGTGTGTGTGTGTGTACGCATACCTGAACAAGAAATCACACAAAGCAGAGGGTGGCGCCTTGTTCACATGAGTTGTACACAAGGTGTTCGTCGATCAATGTCGATGTCGGTGGTGATGAGGTTGAAGAGAGAGGGAGGAGGAGGGGGAGGAGGAGGCGGCGGCTAGGTTTTATTTTAGGGAGAGAGAGAGAGAGAGAGTCAATAGCTCATCTCAAATTTTTTTTATTAACAATATAGGCGTGAGAGAAGAGTTTGGGGGAAAATTTTGGGTCGAAAATTTTTGGGCCAAAATTTTGCAACCATGTCAAATTTGTAAAAGGGAATTTAAATATTCGTAACAGTTATTATCCCTAATCATATTACCCTAATCATATGATAAATTGATAATAACTGGTGTATCATAATTCATAAGTGTTATCACTAATGGTTATCCATATGGTTAGGGATAACAAAAATAATTTAATAAAGTATAGTACCCAATGACACTTAGGATACACTCGTTATACATAACAATAGTAATAACATACAAAAATTATTAAATACTATCCAATGACACTTATGATCACCCAGTTCCTTCCAACTCATGGTTATCCATATGATAATGGACAGAGGGTTTATCATAAGTGTCATTTGGTATCATAAATCTACATGTAAATCTTTTAAATTTTGGAAATTTTTTTCTCCTTTTGTCATTGGGTCCTTAGGGATACATCATCATCATCATTGACGTCGTCATTATTATTATTATTATTCAATAACCATGAGTGAATTTTGGGGAAAATTTTGGGCAAGTGAGGGGCTGTTTGGCAAATGCTACAAGCTAGGTATATATGTGTGGCAACTGCTATATGCTATGCTTCCCATATTCTTATCTCAAAAGTGCTTTCCAAATTGTGTGATTGATAATCCAATATGAGTAATGCTATGCTTCCCATATTTTTATCTCAAAAGTTTTTCCCATATAATGTGGCAATGGGGTCATGTCTAATACAGTGAGACCAGTTGAATTTTGATTGGAAGTTGATTATCTGGCAACACTGCAACATCATTTGGGAAGCCCTTTTGGAATAGAAATTTGGAAAGCATAGCATTACTCAACCAATTAAGTGTTGAAAATGAAAATTTTCAGTACTTATTCTTGCTAAAACCATATTTTGAATCTAAAAAAAAACTTATAAAGCAACAATAATTAATTATTCCATAAAAAAATTAATTGTTACAATTATGTGTACTGTAAATTTTAAATGCTAATCTTGGTATCAATTTTGAATCCTAAATTAATTCTCAAATGTTTTGTCCGTTATACCATGTGGTACAACTGCAATTAACATGTGGACTTTATAAAGCGATAGTCATAAATAGAAACATATTGACATCGATAAATTTGATTTAGAAATCAACTAAGGAGCTTAATTAACTAATTCAATTGGCACTTAAACTCTCCTATGTGAGATTAATTTTAACGATTAATCCTCGTATGGGACTGTTTTGAGAGAAATCTTAGTAGTTTCACTTTAGTCCAAAACCACAAAGGGTTATGTGTCTACTTTTGAACCATAGAGGGCTAAAGTGAAAATGGGCCTACCTATAGGGGATAAACCATAGTTAACCCTTTTTTTAGTGTATCTTGATAATCGGGAGTCTGATTCCTGTTCCGTTTCTTCTTGCAACTTTCTTTAGACGTGTCGGAGGTGCGAGTAAAGTTTGTGGTTATCGGATCGATGGTTTGCATTTTGATCCCCCAAACCCCAAAAACTTAGCTTTTCATAGTCTACGAGGTTAAAAAGTAGTTTTTTTAGTGTATCTTGATAATTGGGAGTCCGATTCCCTTTTTCAATTTCTTTCTACAACTTACTTTAGATGTGTGGGAGGTGCGAGTAAAGTTTCGTGGTTATTAGATCGACGGTTTGCATTTTGACCCCCCAAATCCCAAAAACTTAGTTTTTCATAGCTTACGAGGTAAAAAAAGTTATTATGTAGTGTATCTTGATAACTGGAAGTCCGATTCCCTTTCCGTTTCTTCCTGCAACTTTCTTTAGATGTTTGGGAGGTGCGAGTTATGTTTCATGATTATCAGATCAACGGTTTGCATTTTGACCCCCCAAACCCAAAAAAAGTTAGTTTTTCATAATATACGAGGTGAAAAATTTGTTTTGTAGTGTATCTTGATAACTGGGAGTTCGATTGTCATTCTGTTTATTCCTGCAACTTTCTTTTGACGTGTGGGAGGAGCGAGTTAAGTTTCGTAGATATCCGATCGATGGTTTGCATTTTGACACCCCAAACCCCCAACACTTAGTTTTTCATAGTTTAAAAGGTGAAAAAGTTGTTTTGTAGTGTATCTTGATAACCGAGAGTCCGATTCCTGTTCTGTTTCTTCCTACAACTTTCTTTAGATGTTTTGGAGGTGCGAGTTAAGTTTCGTGATTACAGGATCAACGGTTTGCATTTTAACCCCCCAAATCTCAAAAACTTAGTTTTTCAGAGTCTACGAGGTGAAAAAGTTGTTTCGTAGTGTATATTGATAATTGGGAGTCCAATTCCTGTTCCGTTTCTTCCTACAACTTTCTTTAGATGTGTGGGAGGTTCGAGTTATGTTTTGTGGTTACGGGATCAACGGTTTGCATTTTGACTCCCCAAACCCCAAAAACGTAGTTTTTCTTAGTTTACGAGGTAAAAACATTTATTTTGTAGTGTATCTTGATAACCGAGATTCTGATTCCCATTCTATTTCTTTTTGCAACTTTCTTTAAACATGTGGTAGGTGTGAGTTAAGTTTCGTGATTACAGGATTGACGATTTGCATTTTAACCCCCCAAATCCCAAAAATTTAGTTTTTCAGAGTCTACGAGGTGAAAAAGTTGTTTCGTAGTGTATATTGATAATCGGGAGTCCGATTCTCGTTCTGTTTCTTCCTATAACTTTCTTTAAATGTGTGGGAGGTTCGAGTTATGTTTCGTGGTTACCGGATCAACGGTTTGCATTTTGGCCCCCCAAACCCCAAAAACGTAGTTTTTCATAGTTTACGAGGTAAAAAAGTTGTTTTGTAGTGTATCTTGATAACCGGTAGTTTGATTCTCATTCCGTTTCCTCCTGCAACTTTCTTTTGACGTGTAGGAGCTTTGAGTTAAGTTTCGTAGATATCTGATCGAAGGTTTGCATTTTGACCCCCCAAACCTTAAAAACTTAGTTTTTCATAGTTTACGAGTTGAAAAAGTTATTTTGTAGTGTATCTTGATAATCGGGAGTCCGATTTCCATTCCGTTTCTTCCTGAAACTTTCTTAAGATATGTGGGAGGTGCAAGTTATGTTTCGTGATTACAGGATCGACGGTTTTCATTTTGACACCCAAATCCCAAAAACATAGTTTTTCAGAGTCAATGAGGTGAAAAAGTTGTTTCGTATTGTATATTGATAATCGAGAGTCCGATTCCCGTTCCGTTTCTTCTTGCAACTTTATTTAGATGTGTGGGAGGTGTAAGTTAAGTTTCATGATTACCGGATCGACGATTTGTATTTTGACCCCCCAAACCCCAAAAACGTAGTTTTTCATAGTTTACTAGGTGAAAAAGTTGTTTTGTAGTGTATCTTGATAACGGGTAGTCCGATTCTCGTTCCGTTTCTTCTTGCAACTTTCTTTAGACGTGTGGGAGGTGCGAGTTATGTTTCGTGGTTTTCAGATCGACGGTATGCATTTTGACCCCCTTAACCCCAAAAACTTAGTTTTTCATAGTTTACGAGGTAAAAAAGTTATTTTGTAGTATATCTTGATAACCAGGAGTCTGATTCCTGTTCTGTTTCTTCCTACAACTTTCTTTAGACATGTGGGATGTACGCGTTATGTTTCGTGTTTACCAAATCGACGGTTTGCATTTTGACCCCCCAAACCCCAAAAACGTAGTTTTTCATATTTTACAAGGTAAAAAAGTTATTTTGTAGTGTATCTTGATAATCGGTAGTCTGATTCTCATTCTGTTTCTTCCTACAACTTTCTATTGACGTGTAGGAGCTGTGAGTTATGTTTCGTAGATATCCAATTGATGGTTTGCATTTTGACCCCCCAAACCCTAAAAACTTAGTTTTTCGTAGTTTACGAAGTGAAAAAGTTGTTTTATAGTGTATCTTGATAACAGGGAGTCCGATTCCCATTCAGTTTCTTCCTGCAACTTTCTTTAGATATATGGGAGGTGCGAGTTATGTTTCGTGATTACAGGATCGACGATTTGAATTTTGACACCCCAAATCCTAAAAACTTAGTTTTTCAGAGTCTACGAGGTAAAAAGTTGTTTCGTATTGTATATTGATAATCGGGAGTTCGATTCCCGTTCTATTTCTTCTTATAACTTTCTTTAGATGTTTGGGAGGTGCGAGTTATGTTTCATGGTTACCGGATTGACGGTTTGTATTTTGACCCCCCAAACCCCAAAAACGTAGTTTTTCATAGTTTACTAGGTAAAAAAGTTGTTTTGTAGTGTATCGTAATAGCCGGTAGTCCGATTCTCGTTCCGTTTCTTCCTGCAAATTTCTTTTGATGTGTGGGAGGTGCGAGTTAAGTTTCGTAGATATCCGATCGACGGTTTGCATTTTGACCCCCCAAACCCCAAAAAATTAGTTTTTCATAGTTTACGAGGTGAAAAAGTTGTTTTGTAGTGTATCTTGATAACCGGGAGTCCGATTCCCATTCCGTTTCTTCCAAGAACTTTCTTTAGACATGTGGGAGGTGCGAGTAATATTTCGTGGTTACCGGATCGACAGTTTGCATTTTGACCCCCTAAACCCCAAAAACTTAGTTTTTCATACTCTACGAGGTAAAAAGTTATTTTGTAGTGTATCTTGATAACCGAAAGTCCGATTCTTGTTCTTTTCCTTCCTGTAACTTTGCTTAGATGTGTGGGAGATGGGAGTTAAGTTTCGTGGATATTGGATTGACGGTTTGCATTTTGATCTCGCAAACCCCAAAAACTTAGTTTTTCATAGTTTACGATGTGTAAAAATTATTTTGTAGTGTATCTTGATAACCGAGAGTCCGATTCCTATTTTGTTTCTTCCTGCAACCTTGTTTATATGTGTGGGAGGTACAATTTAAGTTTCGTGGTTACCGGATCTACTGTTTGCATTTTGACCTCCCAAACCCCCAAAACTTAGTTTTTCAGAGTCTACGAGGTGAAAAAGTTGTTTTGTAGTGTATCTTGATAACCGGTAGTCCGATTCTCGTTCCGTTTCTTCCTGAAACTTTCTTTAGACGTGTGAGAGTTTCTAGTTATGTTTCGTGGATCGCGGATCGACGGTTTGCATTTTGACTCCCCAAACCCCAAAAACCATAGTCTACGAGGTGAAAAGTTATTTTTAATTTGTAGTGTATCTTAATAACCGGGAGTCCGATTCCCGTTCTGTTTCTTCCGGAAGTTTTCTCTGGTAACCGGGAGTCCGATTCACAAAATTTTAAACAATTCCCGACGAAATAATTTTGTCACAAAAGTTTAAACAATTCCCAACAAAAAATTTTGTCACTAATAGTAAAACAATTACTGACGAAACAATTTCGTCACCAATTGTAAGAATTCCCGACGAAGGTTTTTCGTCATAAAAGGTTAAACAATTCCCGATGAAATATTTCATCACTAAAAGTAAAACAATTACCGACGAAAGTATTTCGTCATTAATTGTTACAATTACCGATGAAAATTTTTCGTCACGAAAGGGTAAACAATTCCCGACGAAATATTTCGTCACTAAAAGTAAAACATTTACCAACGAAAAAATTTCGTCACCAATTGATGACGTTTCGTCACCTAAAATTTTTCCACCAAATTTTTGGCGGGGGAAATTTCCCGCCAACTATTAGCGACGAACTTTAGTGACGAAATGAATTTTCGTCGGTAATTGTTCGATTTTTACCCGCGAAAATTGGTTTCGTCGAGAAAGATAAACAATTTTGTTGACGAACGTTGATTTCGTCACTAATAGTATACTATTAGTGACGAAAATATTTTCCCGGATAAAAGTTTCGTCACTAAAGGTCAGATTTGTTGTAGTGGTCCCAACGTGGTCCCAAATATCTTGTGAAGTTGCTATCGCCCTACTAATTATGAATCCTTTACCATTTATACCCTTATACAAGTACCCAAACTAGTACCAAAATACTAACATATATCGCAATATAATATGTAAGCAACTTTAAGCAAGTATTCATTTAATCATATAAATGTATTTAACATCTCAGAATGCAAATTATATTATTTGGGCGCTTCACTGGGTCCCACTTCATTGCCAGTCCTTCCTCACTAGGGACTTTTCAACTGTGTCCTTCACTGAACACTTTTCACGGGCGATTCTAAGCCTCTCCTTAATTCATTTTATGCATTAATTACGACAATTAATGCATATTAACATATAAATTAACCATTTTCTGGGTACGGGTGTTATAGAATGTCCAAATTAATCCCTAATAAAGGGAAATAAAGTACAAAGAGTTTTAAGGTTTAAGTCAAACAACTAAGTTGATATTCGTTCTCTTATCATCTCTCTCACTTTCACCTTTCTCACTTGTACCATTTCTCAATGTGGTGTTTCCAGATTAAGAACTTTAATTTCTTTTGTGTAATCTTCTTTTTCATAAATCTTCCTTTTCATAAAGTGGAGTTTTTCTTAGTGCTTTGTCCATGGAGGTAAGCAAGTTTGTTGATCCACGTATATTTTGTATCTTGTGTGTTTGCAATCCCTATTTTTTTTTTTCGTTTTTTATCTACGGATGGTGTATGGTTTTGTGCAAAACAAAAGAAGATGTTGTACTTTGTGGGAATCAATTTAGACCTCAAAAGAAAATGTTAGTACCTTATCAGAATTAAGTTGGATTTTTAAAGAAAATGTTTATACTTTGTCATGATCAATTTGAACATTCAAATGAAATGTTTGTACTTTGTCCTAATCAATTAGGACCTTTAAAGAAGATGTTTGTACTTTGTCGGAAGCAAATTTGAACCTTCAAAGAAAATGTTTCTACTTTGTCAAAGTCAAAGATAGTTTTTGTACTTTGGCAGAATCAATTTGGACTTCAAAGAAGATATTTGTACTTTGTCGGGGTTAATTTAGACCTTCAAAGAAAATGTTTGTACTTTGTGAGGATCAATTTGGATCTTCAAAGAAAATATTTGTACTTTGTGAGGATCAATTTTGGAACTTCAAATAAAATGTTTGTACTTTATCAAAATTGATCCTGACAAAGTACAAATACTTTTATCAAAACACAAATTTTCCTTACGAGGTGTAAACGAATCCCGTCGAGGTAAAAATTAATCCAGTAAAGGTACAGATTATTATATTATGTACAACATTTATTATACTTGGTACAAACAAAAATTTTAAGTTACAAACAATTTTTTTTTAAAAATGCTAATTTTTTTCCTTACAAGATACAAACTAATCATGTCATGATACAAATCAATCATGTTATGGTACAAATTATTAAATTGTGTACATCATTTATTACACAAGGTACAAACAAATGTTTTGTTTTTTATAAAAAAAATCTTTTCTTACAAGGTACAAATCAACTCTGGCAAAGTACAAAAGATGGAATACTTGTTGGGCAGGTTTTCTCTCAAAACCACTACTCGTTTTTGATTCTGCAAAACAAAAAAAAAGTTACATGTCGTCACATGGGGGACGTTGGATGATTGACGTCAATCACTTTTATAGTGATTGACTGTAGAATTTTGGAATGATTATATTTTAGTTATTTTATGTGCCAACAGTAAAAGTCAGTCTACTACTTTTTCAAAATTGAAAAAAAGTTAACATATTTTGTAAAATAAAAAGTATCATTTTTTACATGACATTTTGGAGCAACTTTTTATACGCGTGGGAGCAATTATTCGAAATGTTGGGAGCTACTATTTCAAACGCAGAGAGTAACCCGCTTCAAAGTCTGGTGCAACTCTTCATCGTTGGGAGCAAGTCTTCAAACGTTTCGAGCAAGTCTTCAAACGTTTTGGTGCAAGATCGGAACGTTGAAAACAAAATGTCGACTAAATTACAAAATAACTATTAAAAAGTTTATGTTTTGTTTTTTTTTTTTTTTGATAATTTTTAATTTTTTTTTAATTATTGTTAATATTTTTTAATTTTCAAAAAGTAGCAAACTGAATTTTAAATTTTATACAAAAAGTCAAAACTCTGCCTGGGTTGTTTCAACACTGCCAGTCCCAAGCCCGGATAAAAGAGGAGGGTTAGTGCGTTAGGTAGCTCGACAGCCAGCACGTAAAAAAACCGTCGGATCTTTATGATATGAATCCAAATATGAATACTCGTGTAAATGCTAGGGCGTTCCTTTTAAGCGACGCGTTGCGCCTGCCTTCGGATGTTTCAAAAAATGTGCAAGGGGCGCCGCATCGATGCCCGGGTACGGTGTTAAATAAGCAAGGGTTCCCGCGCTCATCTGGGCCACCGCGGGTAAAGAAGCTAGTCCAGAACTATAGGCTTAGGTTAGCAACTTGGAATATAGGAACCTTAACAGGTAAAGCTATGGAACTAGTAGACACTATGATTAGAAGGAAGGTCAATGTAGTATGTTTACAAGAAACAAAGTGGGTTGGAGAGAAAGCTAAGGAGGTAGAAAAGACTGGGTATAAGATAATCTATACAGGGAAAGATAGGCATAGAAATGGTGTAGGAATCGTGGTTGAAAACCACCTCAAGGATAAAGTTGTGACAGTCATGAGGAAAGGAGACAGAATGTTGCTTATCAAACTGGTAGTTGGAGTGGATACAATTAATGTGATTAGTGCATACGCGCCCCAAGTAGGATTGGATGATCTCACTAAAAGAAAATTCTAGGATGAGTTGGACGCTGTAATGCAAGAAATACCGGGAGGAGGGAAGATAATTGTAGGTGGAGATTTTAATGGCCATGTAGGCAAAGATAGAACTGGATATGAGAGGGTGCATGGGGGGTCTGGTTTTGGAGATTGAAATGAAGCAGGGGTGAATATTTTAGATTTCGCCGTAGCATATGATCTCGTAGTAGCAAACACCTTTTTCAAAAGGAGGGAAGAACACTTGATAACCTTTAAGAGTGGATCTAATAGAAGCCAGAACGATTTATTCCTTGTGAGAAAGGCAGACCACTTAGCATTTAAAGATTGTAAGGTCATCCCAGGAGTTTAACATCTCAATATAGACTTACTATTTTAGATATCCATATAAAAGGACAATGTCGTACTAGAAAAGACCCTATAAACCCGCGAACTAGGTGGTGGAATCTTAAAAGCGAGAAACTAGCAATATTCCTAGAGAGAATGTATACAGAAGCACCTTAATTGGAATTTGGAACATGGAAGCAATACTATGTGGGATAGAATGGCAGGGTGCATCACGAGAATATCGAAGGAGATCCTCGGAGAGTCGAAGGGAAGAGGGTTAGCATCTAAAGATACTTGGTGGTGGAATGAAGAGGTACAAGCTGCAGTAAAAACAAAAAAAGGATTGCTTTAAGAAGTGGCAAAATAATAGAAGTGAGGAACACTTCAAAAGCTATAAATGTGCAAATAAGGAGGTTAAAGGGACAGTTAGAGTTGCTACAATGGAAGCCTATGACTCCTTCTACACCAAGCTAGACACTAGAGAGGGAGAAAAATGTATTTATAAGCTTGCTAAGTCGAGAGAAAGGAAAACAAGAGAATTTAATCAGGTTAAGTGTATAAAAAGCGATGACTCTAGGGTATTAGTGAACGACGAAGAGATTAAGGAAAGGTGGAAGAGCTATTTTGAGAAGTTTCTGAATGAAAAATATATGGATAACACAATTGAAGAAGAAACTGGAAGTTACGATGAAACTAGAGAATACAGATTCTATCGGAGAATAAGGAAGTTTGAGGTGGAATTTGCTTTGAAGAAGATGAAACCCAACAAGGCCTTAGGACCAGATGGGATCCCCATTGAGGTTTGGAAATGCTTGGGAGATGTGGGGGCATCTTGGCTTACAAAAGTTTTTAATAGGATTTTAATGACTAGAAAAATGCCTGATGAGTGGAGGAAGAGCATCCTAGTACCTATATACAAGAATAAAGGAGATATACAACAATGCAACAATTATAGAGGTATTAAGTTGATGAGCCATACTATGAAGCTATGGGAGAGAGTGATGGAGCATCGCTTAAGAGGTGCAACATCAGTGTCAGAAAATTAGTTTGGATTTATGCCTGGGAGATTAACTATGGAAGCAATTTATTTACTTAGGAGACTAATGGAAAAGTATAGAGAGAAGAAAAAAGATCTACATATGGTTTTTATTGATTTACAGAAAGCTTATGATAGAGTGCCTAGAGATTTAATTTGGTGGGTGCTAGAGAAGAAGGGAATGACCAAGGGTTATATTGACGTGGTGAAGGATATGTATGATGAAGCGGTTACTACAATTAGATCACCAGCCGGAGAAACAAGCGAATTCCCAATTACCGTAGGCCTGCACCAGGGTCGGCCTTGAGCCCTTATTTGTTTGCCCTAATTATGGATGAATTGACTAGACACATTCAAGATGAGGTCCCATGGTGTATGTTGTTCGCAGATGATATTGTCTTGGTTGATGAGACTAAAAGGGGGGACTCATCACTAAACTGGAAGCTTGGAGAGAAGCACTGGAGACTAAGGGGCTAAAGATAAGTAGGACAAAAACAGAATACATGGAATGTACTTTTAGCAGCAGTGGAAGTAGAGACGACGAAGTAGTGAAGATCGGAGATCAGGAGATCCCAAAGAGAGAACACTTTTGCTATCTAGGCTCAATGATCAGTAGAGACGGAGAGATTGGTGATGACGTGACCCATAGAATTAAAGTGGGCTGGCTTAAGTGGAGGAGTGCTTCTGGAGTATTATGTGACCGTAGAATACCAGCAAAATTGAAAGGAAAATTTTATAGGACAGCTATTAGGTCAGTTATGCTCTACAGGACAGAGTGCTGGGCAACTAAGAATGTCACGCCCCGGAGTAGCCAAAAATAGGGAAAATTTAAAATTTCCTTTCTGGACCCATAAGGAATGACGAGTTACATAAAACTGACCTGTCCGTGCAACATACTAACATAATATATATTAGAGTAAGGAATTGCAAAAGCGTCTAATGGTATTCATGGGGGAACTCAAAGTGTTTTGCTACTTAAGCTATTACAGAAATTCCAAATGAAAATCACAAAAGATAAGTTTGGGCGATCGACGCCACTTAATTTATTACATAACAAAAGATAGCTTATTTAAAACGTGAAGGAGGTCTTAATACGAAAGTGGGCCAGAGTCCTTCTTCTAACTAGCAAACCCGTAACCTTCGTTATCAAACTCTTCCTGATAGTCTGCCTCAGGATCACCTTCCTGATAGTTCCCATCTTGAGGATAGTGATAATCACCTTCAGGGTTATCTTGATAGTCCTCCTCATTGTAACCTAGACGTAAGATGTCCAGGGCAGGGAAGGAGCCGTTAGCTTTTGAAGCTAAGTGAGATCGTCTTAACCGATCACTCCTAATACAATTAAGGACAGACACCATAACTGACTCATGTAACTTGTTACATTACTAGTGTAACGCCGTTAGCTTAGAGTAAAATGATTACATTGCTATCGTTGCCTAGCAGGGCCCTATAGCAGTTTTGATTTTAAAAAGAGTGTAATCATTGGACTCTTAGGTCGTCGTGACCTTGCCGGGTGAATAGAATAGTTACAGCACTATCGTCGCCTAGCAGGGCCCTATAGCATTTGAAAGGTAACTATTGTATTCGAGTTTAGATGGATACTTTGCTATCGTCGCCTAACATGGCCCTATAGCGTATCAACCATCAAACCTTTGCTATCATTGCCTAGTAGGGCCCTATAGCATTTTCAACCTTCAACTCATGTATCACTTCAATAATTTCAATGGAAACTCTGGCTATCGTCGCCTAGCAGGGCCCTATAGCAGTTTCATCGCTATTCCCATTTACTTGACTGTACCATTTGGACCACTGCGGTCCACTCAAAAATGTATAACCATATGACTGGGTTAGTCCCCGTGACTAACCATGCAGATGTCAACATTGACATCATGACTTGACTATGTTCATATGAATGTTCATGTGATTGTATAAACGTGAAAACATGATAAGCAGGAATATCAACGAATATTAACCAAGCATGGAGTACAGTTAACTAAACATGCGTTTATCATATAAACAGTAAATCTGGACATTCACTTATATAATACATATCAGCTACGTCCACACAGGACGCACTGGGTATTCACATAATACATATAGAATAATTCTATAATATACCAAGTGAGTTAGGACGACTCACCTTGATTCGGGTGCGTAAAAGCAAGCGTAGCGGTAGTTCCTACAGAGTATACGAATTCATAGAAGACTCAAATCGGAGTCCGTCGCATAAAAGGTTGGGTTTCCTATACCAGTGTGGGCCCTAAAGATAGGCTGTATATTTGACCGTGTCGAAAGGTCACCAAACTTTAAGAGGATGTTCTAGACATTATTCTAAGACTCTAGGAACTGACCGCGTATTTTTCTGAGCTACGGTTCATTTATTATGAATTTCGGAAGTTTAAATCGTCTAATTATAATCTTAGAAACACCCTAATTATAAAATATATATTAGGAAGATATTTGACCCTTATAAATATTTTTATTAAATATTAGGCCTTAAAATAGGCTAGTGGTATTTTTCTCATAATTTTCGGAGTTCGTTTGGTATTTTAAATAATTAAAATACAACCAAATGGATACTTTATAAGTAATTAATAATTATTAAAAATACTAAAGTTGGGTTTTATACCTAAAATTTTATAAAATGGAGGCACTAGGCTTTAGGAAAATTTTAAATTTTCCTATACTTTAAAATAGCCATTAGGTATTTATTACTTAATTATTTTGATTTAAAACTAACACTTATTATTTATTGAATTTTAATAAATAATAAGTACATTATATGAGAAGTGCATTAAGATTTCATAATATAAGGTTATTATTAAAAAGAATATTTCAGATTATTTAAAATATAAATTTTGGGTATTTAAAACTATTTCAAAAATAATTTAACCATTTAAAATTATTTATATATTATTTATGACTATTTATTAATATACAATAAATAAGAAATAATACATATAATCACAAATCTTGATTAACAGAATAAATAACAAAGTTAATTAATCTGTAAACAGACTATTAGAGCATTAATCCAGATTAACATAATAACTATTAATATATAAATACTTAATCCATGATTAACCGCGATTAATAATAACTAATAATAATCAAACTAAGACCCGTGGGTCAACCCAGGTCCAACCCGAATCCAATGGACTACCCATTTAAAGACTCAGAGGAGTCCACACCATGAACTCGCGGGTCAAACCCGATTCCCAATCGGGTTATCCACATATACTCAATAACTGCTCCAATCCGCAAACCCAACCCAGATCCACTCCTACACACAAACATGCCCGCCCAACCATGACCCGAACCCGACCCAACCAAATTTGGTTGGATCCGAAATGAAACGACGCCGTTTCATTAAGTTATCTTCGGGTTATTTTGAACGACCCGACCCGTTTGGAATTAAAATGATATAACCCTAAATCAAAACAGGTTTGTACCATAGCTAAAGCTTGGGGTACAATCATTTTAAGCACTAGGGTTCCAGTCATCCTCTTCGGCATCAAGCCCGCCGCCGGCGAGGCGCGTTTTCGCCGGAGAACTTCAAATGGCCATATCTTGGCCATTCCTCCATGTAAATTAGTGAAACCAACGGGAAAATGACCGATTTTGCCTCCTTTTTTAACATACTATAGGCTGAGAACCTAGTTCATTCGTTTAGGGTTCCGATGAGAAGATTATTCTTTTTCAGTTTTGAAAGATTAATGTCGTGCATGGCCTCCAAACGTGGTCTAGACTTCAGGCCGTTCGTAGGGAGTCTTCCTGGGACCTATAGGGTCTGTTTGGTGTAATCTTTAAAGGCCATAGTGGTGTACGTTTGGGAAAATGAGTTCTGGTGAGGGCTCTTTAATGGCCGCCGAGGCTAACAGAGAGCCTTAGGCTTTGTTTGGTTCATCCAAGAAGGGTCTGGGTGTGCGTGTAGAAGTGTGTGAGTGTACAGGAGTAAGCAGGGGGTATGGGGTACTCTTACAAAATCTCGGTTTCCTTCTCTCTCTCTCCTCTGTCTCCAGCGAGTCCCTCTCTCAGCATCTTCTTCTCATTCTCCTTGGGTCTGCGTGTGTGTGTGTGTGTGTGTGTGTGTGTGTGTGTGTGTGTGTGTGTATGGTGGTAAGGGAGGAGGTGAGGCAGATAGTAATGTGTGTGTGGGTGTTGTGTTCTCTCTCTTAACTCTCAGTGATCTCTCTCTCGGTTATACTCTCTCTTAACCCATCATATATACACAAACCCATGTAAACACATATAGATATAGATGCACAGATTGAAATCTGTGATAGAGATGGAGGTGGACTTGATGGGAATGGCATCCTAGGGAAATGGCCGGCGGTTTGTGTGTGTGGGCTTGTGGATATCGCAGGCTAACCACTTTTTTTTTCATTTAAAACTTTAGAGTCTCCACTTAATTTTTAAAAGAAAAATTAAGAAACTATTTTAAAGCAAACCGATCTTTTTAGAAACCATAGATTTAACTAGGTTCGGGGATTATAGAATGAGAGAGAAAGGAGTCCGACGGACTAAAACACCCTCTCTCATCCTATCTCGTGATAGGCCTTTACTCAACATCCTTTTAATCAAATTATTAATCTAAATATGCCCTCAATTAATACATATATAAATATACATTACAAAAGCATGTCTAAAAAGGGTGTAAGATTGCTATTGATAAAATATCAATCAAAATCAAATAAATCAATTAGCAAGCAACATGATGTGCAAAATAGAGAACTAGGGAACTTACCCGGGATCCAGCCGCGAAATGGGAAATGTGCAATGCATACAAAGAAATCCTAAGAAAAGGTCTCTATATCACATATTCACATAAGGCAAGATTTAATTCTAAGGTGTTGCACCTGAAGTCGAAAATCAATAAAATCAAAGAATAGAACAAACTAGAGAAATTGTACCTCAAATGCGCTACAAAACAAAGAGTTAGTCCACATACTTCACATAATAGTATGATATCAAATAATCAATCCTAAATCTCTAGCTTAGATCTATCAAGCATGAAATCCATCTTTATCCAATAACTAGTTTTAATCATAAGCATTAATGTACATGAATGAATAATGAATATGAACAAGAATAAGACATGGATTTATTCGCTAATTTGGATCACTTAGCCTCTGGATTAAAGCTAAATTATCATTATTCAAAGCATGATTTGGGTCCTAAGACATTAGGAAACCATTTAAGTTAAAATCAATGAGAATAGACAAAAACAATGACTGTTTTTCCCAAATTACAGAGAGCAGACCAGATTTTAAAAAGTAGAACAACCATACTTCCAACTGTTGGACCTTAATGCCCTTTGGATATGATATGCCTCTGTGAGTCTAGTTTATAACCCAAAAATAAAATCAAGGTTTGAACGATTAGATCTCTGGGAATATGGAAAAGACTAGACATCACTCAGGAATCTGTAACTCTCTGTCCAGAGATCTTGTACGATTTTCTAAAAATAGTAGAAAAATGAGAAACACTTAGATCGTTTTAGGGTATCTTTCTAACACATTAAGGTACTTAGAAAAAATTATTAGAGACCCGGGAAACTCTATTAAGGTTCTGATTTATTAATTTCAAAACTAACCTACTATTATGAAATTTTGGACAGAGAGTTGCTTATTTTAGAATCATAAGACCAAACCATCTTAGGCATGGAATTTCATCAAAACAAAAATCACAGAGGTACTTAAATGGGTTATGAATATCCTCCAATTGGTCTCATCCATTTCCAATGAATCATGACTCTATAAAAAATCTTTGATCACAATTGGTTTATGGATTCACTGCACGTTTTGTTAAGTTGATGTTCATAGTTTAAAACCAACTTGATCCATGATCCTAGAAAGAACTAGAATCAAGTTTGATTATGATTATTGGGACAAATAATGAAATAGGGAGAAATCCCTAGATTTAACCTTGATGGATTCCTATCACAGATCTCATAATTGGAGATCTAGCAATAGAATCCTAAGGTCCTACTTATTTTAAATGAAAATCTACATCCAATTCTTCTCTCAAATGTATGATCCTTGAAGAATATAGAGTCATGTTATTATTTATCCTACCAAGTTAATGGTCCTTGGAGACAAAATGAAATCCCAACTACATAAACCTCTATGGAATATAGCATGAATTCCATAAGATTTTTAGTGAGGAGATTTCAAGTCATGAGTCAAGACTTGAATTCAACCAACTACATGTTAGAGATGATCATAATCCACTTTAATCCCCATATAAATCATAAGATCATATGGAATTAGAGGATCAAACTCAAAGAAATCTAATGAGATATCGAAGATCTCATAAATCTCTTGAGAAGAATATAAACAAAAGAAAGGAAATCAAATGTTATTTGAAAATTTCAAGTCAAAACTCTTTTATTCATAAATCCAAAGCTCTATTTTGAATCCAAATTAATGAAACACCATGAGATTCAATCACAAATTCTAAGTGGTGTGTGATGAAATGAGGTAGGAAGAGAGGTTTTGAAAGTGTGTAAAATTCCTAGAACTATGAACTTGTGATTGAATTCACTTAATTCTACCAAGGATTGAGAAGTTACCTCTATGACCTCAAAGAATTCTTCTATCTTTTGTAGAGTTCCTCCAAAAATCTTCAAATTCTTCTTTAATTCTTCAAGAAAAACTCTATATTCTTCCTCTAATGTATGTATATAACTCTTGTATTTCTCTCTCTTGATTCCAGTCCCCCTAAAATGAAGATGAAGGTTTTGTTTATATAGACCACCAACTCAAGGTTAAATGGGTAAATTCGGGTAAAAACCCATGTGCAAAGTTTTCTTCTAGAACATGTGAGAAAAGCAGTCTGTTTCAGTTCGCGGCACTCGATGGCTGCCGGCGTCATTCACTGAATGTTGGACGGCACTCACTGAATGTCGGGCGGCACTCAGTGAGTGCCGGCGGCTTTCCCGCGTGCCGGGGCTAACAGAATTTTGCCCTCTTTTTAATTTTCAAAGTATACATTACCACAATCTTAATTATTAGCAAAGTATATACTAATATACTTATACTTGTGTGTACTTTACTAAGATACACCTATATACATGGTATACACTATACACTATCATTTTATTTCTTTCTTTTCTTTCTTCTTCTTCTTTTTTTTTTTTTCTTTTGAAAACTTCTTTTCCTTTTTTCTTTTGAAAACTTCTTTTCCTTTTTTCTTTTGAAAACTTCTTTCATATTATATCTCTTTTTGAATAAAAATTTTTTAGACTGATTTTCTCACATGTTCTTCAACGTCCGGGTTTCCCCCGAGTACCCAATTTTCCTCTCTCTCTCTCTCTCTCTCTCTCTCTCTCTCTCTCTCTCTCTCTCTCTCTCTCTCTCTCTCTCTCTCTCTCTTATTTTGATTTTTTTGAATTTTGTTTTGAAGAATCTTTAAAGAATTAAATTTTCTGGAAAACCTACCAGTTTCACCGGTCATTGTCATCATCGGTCTTCTAGAGGTAACCAATCCCTGGGCTTGACGTTTGGTCAAAATCGGGGTGTCTACAGTTTGCCCCTCTTCGGCAGAGCTTGTGAAGCAACGCGTATCATAAGCGAATGTCGAAGCCTGTGTGAAAGACAAGCCTTTGACCAAAAACGTCGAGCCCAGGTAAAAACAAAAGGTGCATTGCGAAATCGGGCGCGCAGACAGCCAAATGCTGGTCGTGCTCAATGGTGAGCTGCCTACGTATCCCATCGGGAATCAGACCAGGACGTAGTTCAGGCAAAGGATAATTCCTAAGCACAAATAATCACACGGATGAATGCACCTATCCTGTCGTGATGCACGTGCTCAAACGAATTTATGCTCCATGTTCTCAGGTTAAATGACTTAGGACAATGCTACTCCTTATAGTGGCAAAACGTGCTTTTTTGTCTTGAAATTCTTCTATGCCGATGACGTCCTATCTTGGGAAAGTCGTGACTGTCAATTTTTTTTTTAAGAATACTGAACGACTGAGATGCGCTTTGCGTCTTATACTCTGGTGCCGTTTCAGGAAGTATGCTGTAAAACTGAGATGCGCTTTGCATCTTATACTCCAGTGTCTTACGAAAATGAGATATTTTGCAGAAAGGTCAGAATTGATCCGGATTCAATGACCCCGAATAGCAGAAAAGTCAGAATAGCTCCAGATTCAATGACCCCGAATCGCAAAAAAGTCAGAATCGCTCTAGATTCAATGACCCCAAATAGCAGAAAAGTCATAATCGCTCCAGATTCAATGACCCCAGATAGCAGAAAAGTCAGAATCGCTCTAGATTCAGTGACCCCAGATAGCAGAAAAGTCAGAATTACTCCAGATTCAATGACCCCAGATAGCAGAAAAGTCATAATCACTTCAGATTCAATGACCCCAAATAGCAAAAAAGTCAGAATCGCTCCAAATTCAATAACCCCAAAGATCAGAAAAGTCAGAATCGCTTCAGATTCAATGACCCCAGATAGCAGAAAAACGAAGCTTGGTATTGCTAGGGTAAATCCCCTTTTCTTTTTCTTTTTTTTCAGAGCAGTCATGTAGACTTAACAATCCGTTCTCTATTTTAAAAAAAAAAGAACTGGAGTTGCACGGACTCGAAAATTCATTTTTCTATTTTCAAAGATTTGGAGTCGCGTAGACTCGAAGATTCATTTTCTATTTCAAAGCTCGGGAGTCTCGCAGACTAAAAAATTCATTTTCTATTTCAAAGATCTGGATTATGCCTATTTTTATTTTTTATTTTTGCTTTGATTGGTGACACATGGGCTATGATAGACGACTTATGGCAAGACCGCGGATTAGATCGGTAACTCATAGGCTGCGATAGACGACTTATGCCAAGACCGAGGTTTTGATCGGTAACTCATAGGCTATGATAGATGACTTATGCCAAGACCGAGGATTTGATCGGTAACTCATAGGCTGCGATAGACGACTTATGCCAAGACCGAGGATTTGATCGGTAACTCATAGGCTGCGATAGACGACTTATGCCAAGATCGAGGATTTGATCGGTAACTTTTAGGCTGCGATAGAGGACTTATGCCAAGACCGAGGATTTGATTGGTAACTCATAGGCTGCGATAGACGACTTATGCCAAGACCGAGAATTTGATCGGTAACTCATAGGCTGCGATAGACGACTTATGCCAAGACCGAGGATTTGATCGGTAACTTATAGGCTGTGATAGATGACTTATGCCAAGACCGAGGATTTGATCGGTTACTCATAGGCTGCGATAGACGACTTATGCCAAGACCGAGTATTTGATCGGTAACTCATAGGCTGCGATAGACGACTTATGCCAAGACCGAAGATTTGATCGATAACTTATAGGCTGCGATAGACGACTTATGCCAAGACCGAGGATTTGATCGGTAACTCATAGGCTGCGATAGACGACTTATGCCAAGACCGAGGTTTTGATCGGTAACTCATAGGCTGCGATAGACAACTTATGCCAAGACCGAGGATTTGATCGGAGCTGGTCCAGCCTCAAAAGATCTGCCTTGGGGCTATTCTAGCTCAAGATATGTTTATGTGCTTATCATTTTAGATTGATCTTTATCGTTTCTCTTTTTTTTTTCAAAATTTCTTTTTGATAGATTACTTGCTATGGACAGCAGTTTGGGTGATTCGGGCAAGAAGAGGAAGAAGTATGAGCCAGTTTTTTCCACAACAACCCCACTTTTCAACTTACTGATTTCCTTTTTGATTATGGACAAATCCAAAGGCTTTCTGGTTTATCCGATGATTTAGCTTGTACGGCTTGGAGCCTGATCTGCTGAGGATATTCACTTGATTTTGCTCTCTCTAAAGATATTACTCGACCTCTATTTGATTTCCTTGGCGGAGCTGAATCTGACTCCCTGACCTTCATGCTATTACCCTTCTTTTGAAATTCTCAACTCTTGTTGGTCCATCTGAGGAATGTATCTTTTGGATTTCAAGAAGGTATACTCTAACTGAGTTGAGATACACACATTTTCAAATTTGTGACCAATTCTGCTTTCTTTTCTTTGCGCTTCTCTGATCAACTTTAAAAAAAAATGTTATCCCATAATATTCTTTCATTGTATCTTCCTTTACGATTAACTTTATGATAATGAAGAATTCTTCTTTTCATGTTTCTTTTCATCTTAAATCAATTTCAGATTTATGCATGAAAACTTCAACTTTTTACTTCAAGAATTCTCAGGATGCCTAAGCTTGGTCCTTGAAAACCAGTCAACACAGCGATATTTCATTTGGCAAACGACAGTTTGCCCCTAGTTTGATAGGAGGTTTGGAAATGCTAGGCAAACGAAGTTTGCCCCTGGTTTGAGGGAGGTGACGCGGCCTCTGGTCAAACGATAGTTTGCCCCTAGTTTTCAAGGTAATTTCATGAATTGGGTGAGTTTCTTCTTAGGACCGAGGGCCTTGTGAGACTCGTCTACTTATCCCCGAATGGGTATCAGGTCCTATAGTAGTTCAGTCGAGGCCTGAAAGAAGTGCAATGATTGACTGTGTGTGTAGTTGTGACCGAACCTTGCAGGCTGCCTACGTATCCCCGAATGTGAATCAGGTCAAAACGTAGTTCATCGACTCTGGAGGTCTTGAAAGAATAAGGCTTCAAGAATTGGTGGGCTTTTCGAGCCATGTTTTCATTTGGTTCAATGAGTGCTCTTTCTGGGCAGATTTTATGAAACAGATTCCTTGTGGCAGCTTTCGAACAAGATGATGAGAACATGAACTACTTCTCCTTTTTATGCATTTTTCCTCTTTTCCTCTTTTCACTTTTTTTTTCTTTTCTTCTCCCCCCCCCCCCCCCTTTTTTGTTTTGTGGCGGTTGATTCTTTTCACCTTATCACTAGCCAGTCAATCTTTACAATTCTCATATCGTGTTTTAATCATACTCTATCATACTCACAAAGTAATATCAGCCCTCCCAATTACTCTTTATCTCTCTCAAAGATATTTCTGCATTGTTTTAGGCCCACTTATCACTTATCCATCAAGTCTCTCACAAAAATTTAATTGATACTTTCAAATCTCTCTTTTCATTTCCAATTTCTTTTCTTTGTTGAGAGCAACACAAAGCCTTTGATAATTCATGTACTTTGAAGTGCTCAAGGATTTATTTATTCTCTACTTTTTTTTTTTTTTTTTTTTTCTTCACTATCTCTTATTCTCTTCATGATTTTGACTAGCTAGGATTCGGATTTTGAAATCAACACGCATCTTATTTTGCTCTAACTCTTGCCTAGGTGCCCTTTCGGGTTTTCATCCTAGCGAGCTCTTTTTTTCTTTTTCTTTTTCTTTTTTTCTTTTTCTTTTTTTTTTCTTTTTCTTTTTTTTTTTTTTTTTTTTAAGAATAAGAAGTTCATTTAAGATATCTAGCTACCATTAAGGACCAAGTTCATGGCTTTGGACTGTGAGCTCACCTTTTAGGCTTGGTATAAAGGGGTGATGTGGGATAATTTCTGAATTCATTCTGGCACATCATCATAGGACCATGCAAAGCATCCTTGTATTCTTTTAGCAATGAGATCAATTTTATGCTTTTATCTTTATTGAGTAAAATATGGAAAGAATCACTTTGAGAATCCTCTTCATTTTCTAAGTCAAATGCCAAGGTTTCCTCAATGATTTTGCATGTAGGTTCATTTACTTTTCACAGTTATTAAGCGCAATCGAGTAAGCAGAATCAATCACATTTTCATTGATAGCAGAAATTTTTTAAAAGAGCTTGGCTCATATTGGCCATTACAGACTTTTTGGGGTAGGGGAATTCTTATCACTGGACTCAAGGACCTTTCGGAAAATTCCTGATTCTATCTCTCCTCCATTTTCCGGCTTCTCCTTCCTTGCTTTATTTCCCTTGACCTCTTCCTTCAGTATTTCTCTCATCTGTTCTTTCCCAATCTTCACTTCTATGATCTTCTTTGGACCGCTCTCCTTGGTCTTACTGCCTTCTTCATTAAAAAGGTTCCTCATAGCCAAACCATCCAGTGCACAAATCCAATCTTGGACAGAAATTGGTTTTGTGGGCGCTTGTAGATATGGGTCTTCATAGTCAACGAACTCATGTAATAAAGAGATCTCAAACCCTTGCTCCAAGTATTTATCTTTGCAGTCCACCCATGGCTCCGGAAAGCCACAGTAGGGGAAATCTCCTCCTTTCTTAATGAAGTATTTATGCGACGCCTGACCTTCTTATTTTTCTTCAGGATCCTTCCCTTTTCCCTTTTTTCGAATCGTTCTCCTCATCATGATTGATCACTTCCTCAGCATTTCCCTCTTCTCCCCCTTCGGACCACAGACCGTCTGTGTCACTATACACCTCCTCCTCCCAAATGGAGTCATTAGTAGGATTGTTTGGATCCCACCAATTGATTTGGATGATTTCGTTGTCCATATCTTCCTCAAATGCTTGTTCTTCTTCTCCTCCTATCAGCCAATCCTCTTCCTCGACTACTATAAGGCATATCCTCTGATCTTCTGGGAATTTATAAGCTTTGGTAGCTTGTCCTACTGGTACGATCAACACAGACGGATCAAAGACTTCCTTCCCAACATCTAAGAGATTAATGTTCCGTGGTGGTGGTACAGCATGATGATTAGGGAGCGGGTTTTGGGTCACATGCAATAGAGCTGCAGGTGGAGGGGAAATGGTCTTATTATCGATCAAATCTTGTACTTCATGCCTTAACCTCATACATTGGTCAGTTGTATGGCCATGAGCTTGGTGAAACTCACAATAGAGGCTTGTATTGAAGCCCGATGGGAGGGGATCAGGCATTGGCTTTGGGTCTAGCGGCTTTAGATATCCTTATTCCATCAACCTCTTGAGAGTGGTGGTCAATGAGATCCCTAAATTAGTGAACTGACGAGGTTGTTCCCCCAATCTTGGTCTTGGCGCACCCCCTTTTCTTGAAAAATTCTGCCCTTCTTCTTGCTAGCTTAGGACATTAACATCAGTTGCCACCTGATTTCCAGCATTCCCCCCATAGAATGGTCTTCTAGGGCGATTCCCTTGGGAATCTTCTCTTTTGATCTTTCTGTCTATAATGGCGTCTTCTATCCTTGTCCCAATTTCAAACAACTCAGCAAAGGTATGAATACATTGATACATTAGTTTCTCCTGGTAAACACTCTACAGGTTCTTGATTACAATCCGTATCTGTTCCTTCTCTGATGGTCGTTGGGTCATTTTTGCAGCTTTTCCCCTCCATCGCGCCAAGAATTCAGTAAATGACTCTCTATTCTCTTTCATGGTTGTTTCCAGATCCCTCACAGTTACATCGAGTTCTTGGTTGTATTCATATTGGGTGACAAAGGCTTTCACCACTTCCTCCTATATGCGACTTTTGCTTGGCTCTAATGTGAAATACCAGGATAAAGCTGCCCCAGTCAAAGTTTGTTGAAACAGCATGGCAATCATGGTAGGACTCAGACCACTTGGCTGAAAGGCCCCGATACACATCCTCACGTGGTTTCTGGGATTGCCAGAACCATCAAACTTATCGATCTCAGGCATCTTGAAACCAGCTGGTAATTTTTCTTGAGCTCCCTCAAACAAACCCTCTAGCTCTAGCAGATAGCTATCAACCCCATTGGACTTGCGGACAACTTTCTCTAGCTTTTCCACCTTCTCCTTCATCTCAATACGCTCTTTCTCAGCTTTCTCAATTTTCTCTCTCTCTGCCCTAGGTACATCAACTCTTGGCAGTTCCGGATCCTCAAACCAATCATCTTCCATATCTCAAACGGGTGGAGGAGGATTGATTATTGGTGGATCAACTACAGGCCTTTGACGAGTCAGTGTTTCCAATATGGTCATCATTTGATCCATCCTCTCTTTCAACTGTGCTATTTCTGCAGCGTGTTGTTCATGATCCATTTCTCTTTCTGTCTCTGGCTCTCTTCGTACTAACCTTGCACTCGAATCCCTGACCCAAACTGTCCTGGCATTCAATGCTATCTTGCCTAACACCATTTTATTTTTAATCAATTTTCAAACAACTTTAAAATATTTTGAAAATGCTTGGTGAAATTCTTATGAATGACTCATATGTCACACGGATGCGATGCATGTGTATGTGTGTGCCTATTCTATATGTCAAAGAAAAGAAAATCATAGTCCTAGCATATAAACACATAAGCACATAAAATCCTCATCCATGTCAAGTATGCCGATTTCTCCTTTCATTGTGATTCTCATTGCCCCTTTTAAGTATTAAAATTTTGAAATTTATTTGGCAAGTATTTCTTAGGTGATGAAATCTTTTGAAAACAATTCTTGGGAGTTCTTTTGAAAATGAGGATGTTAACCATTGCTCAACAAAGATGATTGGATTAAAATTTTGCTTTGAAATTCATTTGAGAAGCATTTCTCCCAAAGATAATTCTCAAGATTTTTGGATTTTTCCTTTGAAAGTGAGGACGTGAAAATATTTCTCAATTAAAGATGATTGGGTTTTACTTGATTTAAAGAAAATGAACCTTGGACCTTTTTTTTTTCTTTGAAAGGGTGATTTTTCAAAACATTTATTTTGGGATTAAAGATAATGATTAATCAAAAAAAAATTTCATAAACAATGAACTTTGGATTCTTGGGTAGGAGTATCACACGATTAGATAATCATCGCACTTTTCATGAATTCAGATGCATACAAGGTCATTGATGCTTAGCTAAACATGATACAAGAGATGTAATCTTAAAATCAAGATTCGGCTTATTCTCGAATGTCATAGGACATGAAGAGGAATTGCTCAAAAGTGATTAAGAGGTTACACATCTTTTATCAAGTAAGCATCGTCATCATCTCAAGTAATCCCTTTCGGGCATACAAAACTCCCTAGCACATAATCCTAATCAAGAATTAATTTCCTAAGATTGAAAGGTTCTATAGAAGCTGTCATGCAAAGGCCGGATTTTGGTCAAATAAGGGACCCTTGACACACACCCGATAGGATGCTTCATATACCAACACATGGTACAAGATCAAGGGTGATCACACAGTCCCATGATGGCTTGACTAACCGGGTTGCCCCGAGCCTCCAAGGTCATAGTTCCGTGCAATCGACTGGCGAGACATGCAAGTGCAATGCAACGGGCACACAAAAATTAATTAATTCTACTAAAAGGATGCTTTCAAGTCTAATCCTCGAATGAACCCAAAATTAGAAATTATGGTCTGCGAAACCAGAGATTTTGGGTTCGAACCCCAGCAGAGTCGCCAGATTGTGGATATCACAGGCTAACCATTTTTTTTTCATTTAAAACTTTAGAGTCGCCACTTAATTTTTAAAAGGAAAATTAAGAAACCATTTTAAAGCAAACCGATCTTTTTATAAACCATAGATTTAACTAGGTTCGGGGATTATGGAATGAGAGAGGAAGGAGCTCGACGGACTAAAACACCCTCTCTCATCCTATCTCGCGATAGGCCTTTACTCAACATCCTTTTAATCAAATTGTTAATCTAAATATGCCCTCAATTAATACATATATAAATATACATTACAAAAGCATGTCTAAAAAGGGTGTAAGATTGCTATTGATAAAATATCATTCAAAATCAAATAAATCAATTAGCAAGCAACATGATGTGCAAAATAGAGAACTAGGGAACTTACCTGGGATCCAGCCGCGAAATGGGAAACGTGCAATGCATACAAAGAAATCCTAAGAAAAGGTCTCTATATCACATATTCACATAAGGCAAGACCTAATTCTAAGGTGTCGCACGTGAAGTCGAAAATCAATAAAATCAAAGAATAGAACAAACTAGAGAAATTGTACCTCAAATGCGCTACAAAACAAAGAGTTAGTCCACATGCTTCACATAATAGTATGATATCAAATAATCAATCCTAAATCTCTAGCTTAGATCTATCAAGCATGAAATCCATCTTTATCCAATAACTAGTTCTAATCATAGGCATTAATGTACATGAATGAATGAATGAATATGAACAAGAATAAGACATGGATTTATTCACTAATTTGGATCACTTAGCCTCTGGATTAAAGCTAAATTATCATTATTCAAAGCATGATTTGTGTCCTAAGACATTAGGAAACCATTTAAGTTAAAATCAATGAGAATAGACAAAAATAATGACTGTTTTTTCCAAATTACAGAGAGCAGACCAGATTTTAAAAAGTAGAACAACCATACTTTCAACGGTTGGACCTTAATGCTCTTTGGATATGATATGCCTCTGTGAGTCTAGTTTATAACCCAAAAAGAAAATCAAGGTTTGAACGATTAGATCTCTGGGAATATGAAAAAAGACTAGACATCACTCAGGAATCTGTAACTCTCTGTCCAGAGATCTTGTACGATTTTCTAAAAATAGTAGAAAAATGAGAAACACTTAGATCTTTTTAGGGTATCTTTCTAACACATTAAGGTACTTAGAAAAAATTATTAGAGACCCGGGAAACTCTATTAAGGTTCTGATTTATTAATTTCAAAACTAACCTACTATTATGAAATTTTGGACAGAGAGTTGCTTATTTTAGAATCATAAGACCAAACCATCTTAGGCATGGAATTTCATCAAAACAAAAATCACAGAGGTACTTAAATGGGTTATGAATATCCTCCAATTGGTCTCATCCATTTCCAATGAATCATGACTCTATAAAAAATCTTTGATCACAATTGGTTTATGGATTCACTGCACGTTTTGTTAAGTTGATGTTCATAGTTTAAAACCAACTTGATCCATGATCCTAGAAAGAACTAGAATCAAGTTTGATTATGATTATTGGGACAAATAATGAAATAGGGATAAATCCCTAGATTTAACCTTGATGGATTCCTATCACAGATCACATAATTGGAGATCTAGCAATAGAATCCTAAGGTCCTACTTATTTTAAATGAAAATCTACATCCAATTCTTTTCTCAAATGTATGATCCTTGAAGAATATAGAGTCATATTATTATTTCTCCTACCAAGTTAATGGTCCTTGGAGACAAAATGAAATCCCAACTACATAAACCTCTATGGAATATAGCATGAATTCCATAAGATTTTTAGTGAGGAGATTTCAAGTCATGAGTCAAGACTTGAATTCAACCAACTACATCTTAGAGATGATCATAATCCACTTTAATCCCCATATAAATCATAAGATCATAGGGAATTAGAGGATCAAACTCAAAGAAATTTAATGAGATATCGAAGATCTCATAAATCTCTTGAGAAGAATATAAACAAAAGAAAGGAAATCAAATGTTATTTGAAAATTTCAAGTCAAAACTCTTTTATTCATAAATCCAAAGCTCTATTTTGAATCCAAATTAATGAAACACCATGAGATTTAATCACAAATTCTAAGTGGTGTGTGATGAAATGAGGTAGGAAGAGAGGTTTTGAAAGTGTGTAAAATTCCTAGAACTATGAACTTGTGATTGAATTCACTTAATTCTAACAAGGATTGAGAGGTTACCTCCATGACCTCAAAGAATTCTTCTATCTTTTGTAGAGTTCCTCCAAAAATCTTCAAATTCTTCTTTAATTCTTCAAGAAAAACTCTATATTCTTCCTCTAATGTATGTATATAACTCTTGTATTTCTCTCTCTTGATTCCAGTCCCCCTAAAATGAAGATGAAGGTTTTGTTTATATAGACCACCAACTCAAGGTTAAATGGGTAAATTCGGGTAAAAACCCATGTGCAAAGTTTTCGTCTAGAACATGTGAGAAAAGCAGTCTGTTTCAGTTCGCGGCACTCGATGGCTGCCGGCGGCATTCACTGAATGCCGGACGGCACTCACTGAATGTCGGGCGGCACTCAGTGAGTGCCGGCGGCTTTCCCGCGTGCCGGGGCTAGCAGAATTTTGCCCTCTTTTTAATTTTCAAAGTATACATTACCACAATCTTAATTATTAGCAAAGTATATGCTAATGTACTTGTACTTGTAGTGTACTTTATTAAGATACACCTATATACATGGTATATACTATCATTTTGTTTCTTTCTTTTCTTTCTTTTTCTTCCTCTTCTTCTTTTTTTTTTCTTTTGAAAACTTCTTTTCCTTTTTTTCTTTTGAAAACTTCTTTCATATTATATCTCTTTTTGAATAAAAATTTTTTAGACTGATTTTCTCACATGTTCTTCAACGTCCGGGTTTTCCCCGAGTACCCAATTTTCCTCTCTCTCTCTCTCTTATTTTGATTTTTTTGAATTTTGTTTTGAAGAATCTTTAAAGAGTTTAAATTTTCTGGAAAACCTTCCAATTTTACCGGTCATTGTCATCATCGGTCTTCTAGAGGTAACCAATCCCTGGGCTTGACGTTTGGTCAAAATCGGGGTGCCTACAGGGCTGTGTCTGGCGGGTAAGGGGGGGGGATGTTTGGGTAGTGTAATTACCCATAGGGTTTAAGATAGTTGGGTAGTACACTTACCTTAATTGGGTTGATTCCTTTTGTACCAACTTCCCATAAATGTATGGGTGAGTCGTCGCTAGAATTCACGTGCATTACAGTCTAAATAAATACAGATAATACGGGTTTACGTGTGATATGTCAGTCCGGGCCCATAACTTACAGTCTAAGTAATTAATTACGTATACGTATTCAGGTTCCGAAATTGTGAAATTAAAACGCTAGAAGCAATTACAAACAAAATACGGGGGGGGGGGGGGGGAGGGGGACTAATTTTATTAATCACAAAAATTTTACGGGTATTACATCATCCACATGCTATTAAAGATTCCGTCCCTGGAATCAGGGCTAGCTATACATTGAAAAGGTAAGGAAACTTCTCACGCATCTCTGATTCTAACTCCCAAGAAGCTTCACGCTCATCATGGTGTTTCCACTGGACTTTCACTAGCGGGATCTCCTTAGTCCCTAATTTCTTAGTTCCTCGTTCCATAATCTTCACCGGTCCTTCATTGAAAGTCACATTATCATTCACTTCGATATCCGTAAGGTTAATCTCGTGAGACAGATCATGCACGACTTTTCTTAGCATGCTGATATGGAAGACGTTATGAACTCCTGACATCTTAGGTGGTAGCGCGAGTCTGTAAGCAACTTTTCCCATGCGTTCTAGAATTTTGAACGGTCCAATGTAACGTGGCGAAAGCTTTCCTCTCTTTTGTCCAAATCTGACAATTCCTCGTACGGGTGATACCTTCAGGAATACGTGATCTCCAACACCGAATTCCAAGTCCTTTCGGTCCTTTATCCGCATAACTTTTCTGTCTGCTCTGAGCTGCTTTCATCGATCTTTTCTCTGACTGTGTTGATCTTTTCATTCATTTCTCGAACCATCTCCGGTCCTAGAAGTTTGTCATCTCCAACTTCTGCCCAACACAAAGGTGATCGGCACGGTCTTCCATATAGGGCTTCAAATGGTGTCATCCCTATACTCGTATGATAGTTGTTGTTATATGCGAACTCTATCAACGGTAGATTCTCTTCCCATAAACTTTCAAAATCTATCGCACAGGCTCGAAGCATGTCTTCCATGACTTGATTGACTCTCTCAGTCTGTCCGTCGGTTTGAGGGTGAAAAGCTGAACTTAACTTCAACGAAGTTCCCAGTGCTGTCTATAACTTTCCCAAAATCCAGACGTGAAACATGAATCGCGGTCTGACACAATTGATACAGGTACTCCATGTAGTCGAACAACTTGTTGTATATACATTCTACTCAATTTCTCAATGGGGTAAGTCATACTATAAGCGATAAAGTGAGCCAATTTGGTGAGTCGATCCACAATTACCCAAACAGCGTCATGATTCTGCCGTGACCTTGGCATTCCTACGACAAAATCCATAGTAATGTGTTCCCACTTCCATCCGGGAACTGGTAATGGCTGTAAAAATCCTCCTAGTTTCTGATGTTCGGCTTTGACTTGCTTGCAAGTCATATACTTGGATACGTAATCTGCTACTTCTCTCTTCATTCTGTCCCACCAGAAGTTTCTCTTTAAATCCTTATACATTTTCGTTCCTCCAGGGTGAACAGTCATTCTTGATTTGTGTGCCTCATCCAATATATCTTTCCTTAGGTTATCCTCATCGGGTACACAGAGTCGATTGCGACATATGAATCCTCCGTCCGCTCCTATATTCCACTCGGCGGGGTCTTTTGCCGACGCTTTTTCAAACCATTGACGAAGTCCTTCGTCCTTTCCTTGAGCTTCGAGAATACGACTTATGAG
The DNA here is from genome assembly GCA_033977485.1 of Hydrangea macrophylla. NCBI lineage: Eukaryota > Viridiplantae > Streptophyta > Magnoliopsida > Cornales > Hydrangeaceae > Hydrangea > Hydrangea macrophylla. The sequence goes on along the minus strand of CM066983.1, from coordinate 79,031,940 downwards.
CGTTGGTTGTATTACAAGACATCCAAAGAGTCGTCCTTCGCTTGATTCAGCAATCTGAAAATCAAATTCTGTTAATATCTCTAATGCTTTCCATTCTCTAACCATGAGAGAAGATACGATGAGTTTGCGGGGTTTCTGACTCAATGCGTCAGCAACAACGTTTGCTTTGCCTGGGTGGTACTGCAGCGTGAAATCATAGTCTTTTAACAATTCCATCCATCATTGCTGCCTCATGTTCAACTCCTTCTGAGAGAACAGGTACCTCAAGCTCTTGTGATCCGAGAACAGATCAAACTTCTCTCTGTAGAGGTAGTACCTCCAAATCTTGAGTGCAAAAACGATTGTAGCTAGTTCCAGATCGTGCGTAGGATAGTTAAGCTCACGAGGTTTCAACTGTCGTGATCCATACGCTATTATTCTTCTGTCCTGCATAAGCACACATCCAAGTCCTTGATGCGATGCATCGCTGTAAATGGTGAATTGTTCACCGCTCTTCGGTATTGCAAGCACTGGCGCCGTGGTTAATCTCTTCTTTAATTCTTGAAATGCGCGTTCATGCTTGTCGCTCCATTCATACTTCAGATCCTTTTTGGTCAATCCAATAAGAGGGGCTGCGATCTTGGAGAATCCTTCTACGAATCTCCGATAGTATCCAGCTAAACCAAGAAAACTTCTGAGTTCCGTTGCTGTGGTCAGTCAATTCCAATCCAAGACAGCGTCAATCTTTGATGAATCCACTGCTATTCCTTCCTGTGAGACAACATGTCCTAAAAATTTGACTTCCTTTAGCCAGAACTCGCACTTGCTGTACTTCACATACAAGTGGTGGTCTCGTAGAGTCTGAAGTGCTATCTTCACATGTCCTTCGTGTTCTGCCTCTGTCTTAGAGTAGATTAGGATATCATCTATGAATACAATGATGAACTGATCCAGATAAGGTCTGAAGACTCGGTTCATTAAGTCTATGAATACCGCTGGGGCATTAGTCAATTCGAACAGCATAACCAGGAATTCATAATGCCCATATCTGGTTCTGAAGGCTGTCTTGGGTACATCCTCAGGTCGAACGAGCAATTGATGGTATTCGGACCGTAGATCTATCTTTGAAAATGTGGTAGCTCCTTGTAGCTGATTGAATAGATCGTCAATCCTCGGTAGTAGGTACCGATTCTTGATTGTGACCTTGTTCAATTCTCTATAGTCAATACAGAGTCAAAGTGTTCCATCCTTCTTCTTGACAAACAGTACCGGTGCTCCCCATGGCGAAGTGCTTGGACGAACAAATCTGAGGTCCTAGAGTTCTTACACTTGCGTCTTTAGTTCTTGCATCTCCATTGGGGCCATTCGGTAAGGTGTCTTTGATATCGGTGAGGTTCCAGGCATTAACTCGATACAGAAATCGATGTTTCTCTTGGGTGGTAATCCTTTAACTTCTTGGAAAACATCTTCGAAATCCCGAACTATGGGAATTTGGGCTATAGGAATTTCATTACTCGTGGTTCCAAGGGTAGCTAGGAAGTTGGTGAGGAAAACATCATACGAGGGATTGCACTTGAAATCAAATGGTTCACCATTAGGCACTGAAAAGAATATGGATTTGCTAGCACAATCTAACTTGGCATGGTATTTTGTGAGCCAATCGATTCCTAGGATCACGTCGAATTCCTTCATCGACAAAACTATCAAATTAGCGGGGAGGTTCTGATCTTTCAAGTTTAGAGGGCAGTCCTTGCATACTTTTTCCAACTTAACGCTCTTTCCTAGAGGTGACGTAGCGTTCAAAGCTATATCCATTTCTTGGGGTACTAGGCCTAAGCGTTGTACAATTCTAATTACAATAAACGAATTGGATGCACCAGTATCGAACAATGCTTTCACTTGACTATTAAAGACGGTTAAAGTACCTTCCAAATTCTCATGTTCTTCTTCGTCAAATCCTGTCTCCTCAGGAATAATAGCATTGAGGTGAGCCTGTCCTTGAGTCGACGTTCCATAGTAACCGCCTCGGGGCGCTTTACAATCTTTAGACAGATGTCCCTTCTTGTTGCAGTTGAAGCAGACTACCTCTACACGACTGTTCCTCTTTGGAACACGACAATCCTTAGACACATGTCCTGGGAATCTGCAGTTGAAATAGACTCCGGGGTTATTACTCGTGGTTCCTGATTGTCCCTGGGGTGGAGTCGGCTTAAACGGCACAGCTGGTTTGTTGCGAAATAGAGCTGTCTGCGGCTTCTTCTCACCATTGCAGCTTTTCTTGAATCCTTGATTGCGAGCCAGGGCTTGTCTCGGTCCCTGATTAAATCTCGAAGGGGGTGGTCGGTTTATGAAATACCTTTGTTCACGACCGGTAATTTCCTCAAAGCCATGGGCCATTCCTACTAAAGCTTTGAAAGTTTGATTCAGGTGGCCATAGGTCAGCTTCTACAAAGGTAGGAAAAGTCCCAGGTGGTACTTCTGATTTTTCTTTTCTGGGGTATCGATTATGTGGTGCGTAAATCGAGAAAGACGCTCGAATTGCACTGTGTACTCCCGTACAGTACGGTTACCTTGTACCAAGTCAATAAATTCCTTCTCCTTTTTATTCCTTTCTATCTGGGGAAAATAATTCTCTAGGAACAGTTCCTTGATTGTCATCCATGACATCCTTTGTGCGGCTCCTCCCAGTGTTGCTTTCTCTGATTCCCACCAGTCAGCTGCAGCATAGGTCAACTGATACGTAGCCAGTCGACGTTTCTCAACTTCAGAACATCCTAGGGTATCAAAGATTATGTCCAGTCCATGAAGCCACTGTTCTGCTTCCCACGGTTCAGTCATTCCATTAAACTTGTCTGGTCGCATTGCACGAAATCGTTCCACTGTACGATCCTCTTGGGGTCTGGGTGGAACTACGAGATTGACATTAGCATTATTGTTGTTGTTGTTTGGTCCGTGATTATTCCCAATGTGTTCCAAGCGTTGTAGGAATGCACCAAATACTCCAGTAGGATCCATTCCAGCATGAATGGGTTCCGGTGCTCCTTCAGTTGGGTTTGGGAGTCCTAAACGTCGATTCCTCCTTGGTCGGTCTGTCATTGGGTATCTGGTTTACCTACAGAAGTATTCTACTTAGAACTCATATGCAGGATTCATCTAGATATTTGCTAACATGTTTATAAGTGATTTAAACAAACAAAACAAGCAAGGGGACAAGTATGATACTAAAACATCTGTTTCATCGTTTGAGCTGTCTAATGGGTCGACAGAAATCTCTAGAGGTGATATTTCAATATGTGCTTCCTCCAAGTTTATTGTTACAAGGTTATCAAGAACGTCAGGGATTTCATCCACCTCTATTGGTACTAGGCGGGGTGCTATAAATATATGACGCATGGTCTTGGGGAAAGGCTTTCTTATACTTAATGATTCTATGCTCTCCATCTTTAGATGTAGGCTTCTTCCGGTTCTCCATACTACTTGTTTGAAAGAAAGACTATTTTAGTATCGATCGCTGTTTCTAAAAAATCTTAAGGTTCTCTAACTTAGGGGTGTCGGACAGTCAGCGAGCACAACTAAACCTAGTGCTCTGATACCAAAAATCCTGTCACGCACCGGAGTAGCCAAAAATAGGGAAAATCTAAAATTTCCTTTCTGGACCCGTAACGAATGACGAGTTACATAAAACTGACCTGTCCGTGCAACATACTAACATAATATATATCAGAGTAAGGAATTGCAAAAGCGTCTAATGGTATTCATGGGGGAACTCAAAGTGTTTTGCTACTTAAGCTATTACAGAAGTTCCAAATGAAAACCACAAAAGATAAGGTTGGGCGATCGACGCCACTTAATTTATTACATAACAAAAGATAGCTTATTTAAAACGTGAAGGAGTTCTTAATACAAAGTGGGCCAGAGTCCTTCTTCTAACTGGCAAACCCGTAACCTTTGTTATCAACTCTTCCTGATAGTCTGCCTCAGGATCACCTTCCTGATAGTTCCCATCTTGAGGATAGTGATAATCACCTTCAGGGTTATCTTGATAGTCCTCCTCATTGTAACCTAGACGTAAGATGTCCAGGGCAGGGAAGGAGCTGTTAGATTTTGAAGCTAAGTGAGATCGTCTTAACCGATCACTCCTAATACAATTAAGGATATACAGATACAACAATATCTTGAAACAACATTAATGAACATATAACATGGTAGTATGATGACACAATGCAGTATCGATATATTCGACTTTAACTCGACCGCAGACACCATAACTGACTCATGTAACTTGTTACATTACCAGTGTAACGCCGTTAGCTTAGAGTAAAATGATTACGTTGCTATCGTCGCCTAGCAGGGCCCTATAGCAGTTTTGATTTTAAAAAGAGTGTAATCATTGGACTCTTAGGTCCTCGTGACCTTGCCTAGTGAATAGAATAGTTATAGCGCTATCATCGCCTAGCAGGGCCCTATAGCATTTGAAAGGTAACTATTGTATTCGAGTTCAGATGGATACTTTACTATCATCGTCTAACATGGCGCTATAGCGTATCAACCATTAAACCTTTGCTATCGTCGCCTAGCAGGGCCCTATAGCATTTTCAACCTTCAACTCATGTATCACTTCAATGATTTCAATGGAAACTCTGGCTATCGTCGCCTAGCAGGGCCCTATAGCAGTTTCATCGATGTTCCTATTTACTTGACTGTACCATTTGGACCACTGCGGTCCACTCAAACATGTATAACCATATGACTGGGTTAGTCCCCGTGACTAACCATGCAGATGTCAACATTGACATCATGACTTGACTATGTTCATATGAATGTTCATGTGATTGTATAAACGTGAAAACATGATAAGCAGGAATATCATCGAATATTAACCAAGCGTGGAGTATAGTTAACTAAACATGCGTTTATCATATAAACAGTAAATCTGGACATTCACTTATATAATACATATCAGCTACGTCCACACAGGACGCACTGGGTATTCACATAATACACATAGAATAATTCTATAATATACCAAGTGAGTTAGGACGACTCACCTCGATGCGGGTGCGTAAAAGTAAGCGTAGCGGTAGTTCCTACAGAGTATACGAATTCATAGAACGTTGATTAATAAGCGTGCTAAAATCAAGGGCATAATGGTAATTGTGCCGGATGTGTTCCTAAACCTCAACATGATGATCTAGACATCATTCTGAGTCTAACGCCATTGACTAGACTTAAATCGGAGTCAGTCGCATAAAAGGCTGGGTTTCCTATACCAGTGTGGGCCCTAAAGATAGGCTGTATTTTTTACCCTGTCGAAAGGTCACCAACCTTTAAGGGGATGTTCTAGACATTATTCTAAGACTCTAGGAACTGACCGCGTATTTTTCTGAGCTACGATTCATTTATTATGAATTTCGGAAGTTTAAATCGTCTAATTATAATCTTAGAAACACCCTAATTATAAAATATATATTAGGAAGATATTTGACCCTTATAAATATTTTTATTAAATATTAGGCCTTAAAATAGGCTAGTGGTATTTTTCTCATAATTTTCGGAGTTCGTTTGATATTTTAAATAATTAAAATACAACCAAACGGATACTTTATAAATAATTAATAATTATTAAAAATACTAAAGTTGGGTTTTATACCTAAAATTTTATAAAATGGAGGCACTAGGCCTTAGGAAAATTTAATACTTTAAAATAGCCATTATGTATTTATTACCTAATTATTTTGATTTAAAACTAACACTTATTATTTATTGAATTTTAATAAATAATAATTATTGATGATGCCGAAAATTGGTAAGGGTAATTTAGATAGAAATAAAGCCACAAAAAGACTTGTGTGTGGTTCGATCCCGTTAACGAGGTGACCTACGTCCACGGGTGCGTCTAAGCGCGTATCACTAGCAGATCACCGGCGGGCCTGGTGAGCCAACAGTGGTAGGCAACTCTACCAGTAATACCGGCCGGGTGTATGCGTATATGGTGGTGAGTTCTCTGAGGTGCGTTTATATGCTCGGAGAGTTGATACTCGATCCCTTCTGTGAGGGTAGGTGGGCTCTTTTATAGGTGCAAGAGTCCACCCTTACATGGTAAGTTTATTAGATTAGGAAGCATAATCTAATTACAATAGATTTATACAATGTTTGGTTTCCTAAATGATTTAGGAAACTACTGATTCTCTTGATAGAGTCATGATTGCACAGGGATGGAAAGAAACGTGGTTCATGCCGCATTCCCTGGAGCCCTACCATGCCTGGCACCCGAGCTGCGGGCATCTCGGACAAGCACAGCCGGACAACCCGGGCCTGCGGGCCCTATGCTCCTAACCCGGATCCCCCGGGCTATTGGATGACTACGTGGCTACTGGACCGCTACTGGATATTTCTGGACATATCAGCTGCCCCCCATTTTCAAAGTTGGGATGACGCTTTGTCAGATGAATTTTGAAAATTAAGAGTGTTGTTTAGATCCCGTCCGGGAAAGGACCGAGACCCCTGCTGGAGCGGGGCAGGTTTGGAATGGCCCGGCGATACATCGACCGAGCGGTGACTCTGCAGGCCCGGGATTCCCATCACCACGTGTCTGCTGGTTATTGGTGTAGTTCGGACTCAAAGCAACCAGCCCAAGAAGTAACCGAATCGTCCAGCTGGCAACTAAACAATCCCATCGCCCATTTAATGTTCACGCTTTTTGAGGCGACGCCCCACGTGCCCGAAACGACAGTTTCGGCGGGAGAGTACGTGGGCCATTCGATCAAACTGGATCCCAACCGTTCGTGCTGCTTATATAAGGAGCACTCATTCAACCTGACTTCTTCACTACGCATCATCAACTGAGTCGCCTGCGCAAACACTCCGAGCCCCCTTTTTCCTCTGCTGTTTCGCTCCCAAAAACCTTCACTTCCCTCAAATGGCTTCGCATGTTGATCTATCGTCTGAGGAAGGGCTAAGATCGTTCCGGGAGAACTGCCAAATTCCAGACGATGTGGTGGTCCGTCCATTTATTGAAGGAGAGGAAGTGGCCTCCCCTTTTTTCCTCATCAGCAGCTTCCTGCTGCTCATTGTGGGAATACGCTTCCCCCTCCCGGTCTCTTTCTGTGACCTGCTTGTGGGGCTACACATTCCGCTCCACAAGTGCCGCCCGAACGTTGCCCGCCTCCTATGGGGGTATCAGCGCTGAACGAGCGGTTGGGATTGCTCCTCCGACCGGCTAACATCGCTAGGTGCTACATACTAGGCATCGACAACGGAGGCCCCTACTTCCGTCCCAAGACCGAAGGGAAGGATCTCGTCCGAGGCCTAGATTTCCCAAACAAAAACTGGCAGCGATACCCTTGGGTGGTGGTTGCCGGCAACTGGCTGGAGGATGCCAGTCTCTGCCCCCCTGCGGCTTATAATCCTGATCACTGCAGGCAGGCATTCACCGTACTCCGTGGAGTTGTCCCTACCGCTGATGACACGGAGGCGTTCGACAAAGCCATTGAGGCTGGTATGTCGTTCTCTTATTTGGCAGGGAGACCTGCGGAGAACGCGGTTGTCGGACCTTCTTCTGCAGCTCCTGCCGCTATGGCCTCTGGGTCGCGCCGCTACACCCGATCCATGGCGACCGGGACGCGCCCCGCCGGCAGGGTGGGCCTACCCGAGGGGCCGGTCACCTTATCTACCAGCAGCGATTCTTCCTCCTCGGAGGACGCAAGCCCGCCCCCAGGCCCCTCCAGAAAGGGGAAAGAGAAAGCGGTCAGGGAAGGATCTCTTCCAATGCCAAAAAGGAGTCGGGTTGAATCCCCGGCTGTGCATCGGGCGCCCCCCTCTTGGACGGGCCTATCCCTTGCTAACCTGGAGGAACGCCTGCAAGCTGTGGAGAAACGAACCGCTCTCTTGCACACGGAATCCCTCATGCAGGAGGTGGACACCCACACCCTCGAGCTTACTGTTAAGGAGCTAGTGGCGAGGGTGGCGGCTCTGGAGGAGGAGGTCAAAGCCCTGCGGGGCCAAGGACCCTAAAGGCACCTCGCTTCTTTTCTTTTTTTTTCTTCTCGGGAAGGCTATTACAACTGCCCCCGTCTTCTGTATAGTTCACCTTTATAGCAATAGAAAGGTCCTCGAGGCCAACTTTTTCTTTCATTGCGCCCTTCAAACTGTATATTAATTCTGTACAATTTTGCGCGGTTGGTACCCGACCGGCTCGCAAATGCGCCCGGGCCATAATTGCTCGGGCCGGGACCGATGCTTTCCCATGCCAACCAGTCGTTGGTTAGGTCAGATCCTAGCGAGTGGAAACGTGGTCGTAACCGAACCGTTTGCAAACTAACGGACCCGTCCTTTTGCGTATTTAATGCGCACGCCTTTTGAGGCGACTCCTCACGTGACCGAAACGACGGTTTGGGGCGGGAAATCTTCTGGACCGCTGGATCTATTCTGATCTGGGCCGTTCAGGGTCTCTATATAAGGAGTACTCGCCCCTGCTCCTGCGCACCTTCCTGACTCCCTTCTTTCTGATCTTTCTTCTCTCTTTCCCCATTCCTTCCTCATTTCGAAGCGAGGCTGGCGAGAGCGAACCTTGTGAGGTTTGAACGAGAGTGGGATTTCTTCCTTCTTAGGTTCTGTGCGTTTTTCGAGTCTGGTGGAACTCTAACTCATCTGAACCGAGCGGGTGTTTCTTGTGCTGTTCTGAGAGAGTGCTACCGGGTGCTGAGGAGTATCTACTCATTACCATTCAGGTTAGTAACTCTGCCCCCCCTGTATATCAGGTTTGGGGTTTTCGATCCCTTCGCTAGTCGTCGTTCGTGTCAGTTCCTTCCCGCCGGTGGGCCAGAAATGGAACACTCCGTCTTTAACTCATCGTCGAGATCGGAGAGTGAGCAGTATCGGTCAGGGTCTCCTGGCGCCAGCCTAGGCCAGCCCTCTGAGTCCCTGTCTGACCACCAAAGTGGGGCCAGGATCCCCATTCGTCTGTCTAGTAGTGAGTCTTTTGAGGAAGCCCCCGTCGCCTCCGTTTCAAGGGGGTTGGGCGACGAGTCGCCTGAGGGGACTGACCGCATGGTCTTCGCTTGTGAGTCTACTTCTTCTGTTCTGCGCTCTGGAGACCTTCTCCGAATCAGGAAGAGCTACTCCCTCCCTGACGGTTGCGCCTTAGCCGTAAATACCGGCGGCGCGCATCTATACCAGTCGGGGTTTGTCACCCTGTTTGAGGACGCTATGATGGCGGGCCTCCGACTTCCGCTTCACCCTGTGGCTCGGGACATGTTGATCTTTCTTGACATCGCTCCCGGTCAGTTGGCCCCCAACGGGTGGAGGTTCTTGATGGGGTGTATATCATTGTGGCCCCAAACGTTCGGGTATGAGCTCACCCTACAGGAGTTCCTCTGGGCCCACCGACCATTCCCCGTGCATAATGAATTGGGGTTTTTTTCGTTTTCTACCCGTCCGGGCAGGAAAATCATTGACAACTGCCCCAGCAATAACAAAGGGTGGAAGGGCAAATTTTTCCAGGCGTCTACCCTTTGTCTCTGTGACATGGCTCCGGGGACCCAGCTGAGGACATCCTGGGCTAGGGAGTTGAGGGGTAAGACCGCCCTTCCGACCTGTCTGCTACTTTGGCCTATTCGGAACATAGTGGATTACTGATTATTTTTCCTTCTTGTTTGCAGCGGGCTCAACTAAACCCCCGAAAATCCCTGAGGTGTGCCAGGCTAGGATCCTGAAGCTAGCAGGGCTACCCACCAGCGTCGGGAACGTGTTGTCCCGGACGGGAGATTTTGTCGTAACCTATTCCCCTGAGCCGCCTGTTCCGGCCCCCAGCTTCGCGCATATCATCCCTGGTGAGTATTTCAGTGACATTATACATTACCCATGTACTTGCATTATTCCTGCCCCTTGCCCTTCTGACCGTGCAATCTCGGTTTTTGCAGAAATGGCTCCCAAGCGCAATTTGGACCAACTACGGGAGAGACAGGCTGCCGCCGCCGCCACTACTGCCGCTCGGGTGGCTATTGCACAAGGAAAAAGACCGGCCACCGAGGCTCCAGGCGGTGAGCGCCCGCTTAGGCGCATCCGCCACGGGACGACTGCCCGTACAAGTCCCGTGGGGACATCGGCTCCACCCAGGCCGACTGTTGAGGAATCCGTGCATGGGGCTGACATTCCGTCGGGTTTGCCCTCAGGCGGACATGACGAGGCCCGGGAGAGGCTAAAACCTTGCCTCGCACCAAGCCAGGTGACAGCATGTGCCGAGCTGTCTCCCCAAGGGCTCCAAGGGTGGCTGTATAGCATCTCCCACCTGGTGGGTGTTCTGCTTTCCTTTTAAATGTGAACTTGCCCTATACACATTACTTGTTTAACAGATTTGCATTCTCCTGCTGTAGGTGGGCTGTATAGCCGCGGGATCTGAATCCGTCCATTCTTCCCTGGCCGGGAAGGTGAGTGCCGCTGAAGCCACCCTTTCGAAGGAGCGGAAAGAGCTACACGTAGCGAGGGCTGCCCTGGCCGTGGAGACAAGCAAGACGAAATCGCTGGCCTCGAGCTTAGGGGCGGCTCAGGCGGACCTGGCAGCTGCTTTGGCCGAGTTGGAAGCTGCCCGGGCCCTCGTCGCGGCAGCCGAAGCCCAGGCTAAGGCGGTGACTGAGACACCTTCCGCAGCGGCCTTGGAAGGAGCTTTTGACGATGGCTTCTTCCAAGGTTATGATGATCTGAAACGGCGGGTAGCCCGGGACCATCCCGAATGGGTCCTTTCGGCCTACGAGGGGATTGACTCGGACTACTGGGACATTGGAGAGGATCCTGTTGCTGGTGAAGCTCCTGCTGCCGGCGAGGATCCGGCGGTCGCTGGAGATCCTATGGTCATCGCCGAGGCCACTGAGCTCGCCCCGGAGGGGGTTTTAGCGGAGGACAGAATTGCCGCTCCCGGGGAGCAGACCGGGGAGACCAATATTGCGGTAAATGTGGAAGACTGACTCCCCGGTCTATTCTTCCTGCTGTTCCTTTTCAGCGTTTGTAGTTTTTTTTTTTTTTTTTTTTTTGTTTTGAGGAGGCTACTACAACTGCCCCCCAGACTCGGTACATTTGTTTAATTTAATGCAAAGGCCCCTGAGGTCACCCTTCCATTAATTTTGTTGTACTGCACTTTATCCTTTACTAGAACCCGTATGGCTTTGCCCAATCCTAACATCTGCTTTAGCAAATGCTTTTAAGACCGTAACCCACAGGGCATTTAATAGTTTTGCTAGTATCCGTGTGGCTTTGGCCAACCTAACATCTGCCTTAGCAAATGCTTTAGGACCGTGACCCACAGAACACCTAGTCGAGCGTTGTAATTCCCTGTCTTAGGCCTTGGTATTTCCCTCTATCCCCTGCCCCCCAAGCATTTTGCTAAGGTGGGTGTGCGGGTGCTTCGGGAAAGTCCAGCCGTAGGGAATCGACCTGGAACATGGGTGGTTGCAGGAGCGTTTGAAGCTTGCTATCGCTGGCCACCTAGGGGTCTGGCCCCATCGTCGACTGGACCTAAGCAAAGCTTTAGTTAATTTCCTGTTTAGGTATAGAACCCTCTTGCCCCCAGGGCTCCTACTAAGGAGGGGGCGTGCTGGGGATCGACCATAGGAAACCGACCTGGAACATGGGTGGTTGCAGGGTCTTTTGGTGCCTAGGTTCGGAGCCCGAGGTCTTTTGATGCCTCGGGGTTAGGCCCGAGGTCTTTTGATGCCTCGGGGTTAGGCCCGAGGTCTTTTGGTGCCTCGGGGTTAGGCCCGAGGTCTTTTTATGCCTCGGGGTTAGGCCCGAAGTCTTTTGATGGCTCGGGGTTAGGGCCGAGGTCTTTTGGTGCCTCGAGGTTAGGCCCGAGATCTTTTGGTGCCTCGGGGTTAGGCCCGAGGTCATTTGGTGCCTCGGGGTTAGGCCCGAGGTCTTTTGGTGCCTCGGGGTAAGGCCCGAGGTCTTTTGGTGTATTGCCCGAAGGGAGTCATGTTTCAAAGCAAACTTTTCCATTTTATTTAAAAGATAATCATCTGTAACAATTGTCCTAGCAAGGCTAAAATAATTTCCCTCATAACACTAGACTCCCGTAGCTAGGTGCTACTGATAGTACTTGCGGAGATGTTGTACGTTCCATGGGTGACTGAGGTCGTGCCCGTCCATGCTTTGTAGCCAGTAGGTTCCTGGTCGGTTGACCCGAGTGACTATATACGGTCCTTCCCAGTTTGCTCCCAACTTCCCATGGCCTGGAACTCGGGTTGACTGGTTCACTGCTTTAAGAACAAGGTCCCCAACCTGGAAACTACGACGCTTCACCTTACTATTGTAGTATCGCGAGACCCTTTGCTTGTAAGCTGCCACCTTGAGATAGGCCTGGTCCCTTTTCTCTTCCACCAAGTCTAGTTCGGTCCTGAGGGCTTCTCCGTTGGCTTGGGTATTGAAAGTAGCCACCCGGTATGTGGGCAGCCCGAGCTCTGTGGGGACTACTGCCTCAAAACCGTAAGTTAATGAAAATGGGGATTCGCCCGTAGCTGCCCGGGGTGTGGTACGGTAGGCCCACAGGAGGGCTGGGAGTTCATCGGCCCACAGGCCCTTGGCTCCCTCCAGCCTTGTTTTAATTGACTGCAAGATCGTGCGGTTGGTCACCTCGGCCTGACCATTTGCTTGTGGATGCTCGGGAGAAGAGTAATGGTTCAGTATTCCGTAGTCTGAGCAGAACTGTCTAAAGACAGGTGTATCAAATTGTCTCCCGTTGTCGCTGATCAAGACTCGCGGAATGCCGAACCTACTAAGGATATTTCTCTCTACAAAATGTTCCATCTTTTGCTCGGTTATCGTTGCCAGGGGCTCGGCTTCCGCCCACTTGGTGAAGTAGTCAACGGCTATTACCGCAAACTTGACCTGCCCTTTCCCTGTTGGTAAGGGACCAACGATGTCGATCCCCCATTGGGCGAATGGCCAGGGGCTATAGACCGGGGTTTGAACTTCTCCCGGTTGGTTTATCATAGGAGAGTACCGCTGGCACTTGTCGCACCTTCGAACGTATTCCTGTGAATCTCGGGCCATGGTTGGCCAGTAATAACCCTGTAGTAGGGCCTTTCTGGACAGTGTCCGGCCTCCTATGTGGTTCCCGCACACGCCTTCGTGGATTTCGAACAATATTGCTCGGACCTGCGTAGGATGAACGCAGCGAAGGTACGGGATGGTGAATCCTCTCTTGTAGAGGACACCATCTAGAAGGTGGTATCTCGCCGCCCGGTACCTTACCCTCCTGGCTTCCTCTCTGTCGCTTGGCAGCGCTCCTGTTGCCAAGAATGTCACGATTGGATCCATCCAACTAGGTCCCAGAGTGACCGGGGTCAACCTCCATGCCCTCTGAATTGATCACACTCGGCTCGGGTAAGAATTGTATTCTTATCCCGGGCAAGTCTGACTCAGTTGACGATGCGAGGCGAGCAAGCCGGTCAGCCCTGGTGTTCTCTTCTCTAGGTATCCGGGTGATGGAAAATCCTCGGAGTTGTTTGGATGCCGTTTGGACTAGGGCTAGGTAGGCTATCATGCTGTCTTCCCGCGCTTCATATTCCTGTTTTACCTGATTAACCACGAGCTGAGAGTCGCTGTAACTCTCGACTTGTTGCGCACTCATCGAAATGGCTAATTGTAACCCGACCAAGAGGGCTTCGTATTCGGCCTCGTTGTTGGAGGCACGAAACCCAAATCTCAAAGCATATTCCAGCTGGATTCCGTCGGGGGTAGTTAAGATGATCCCGGCACCACTACCTTGTTGGTTAGAAGAGCCGTCAACATGAAGTACCCAAGTAGGGATGCCGGATTGCAACCATGGCGGTAAGGCCGCAGGCTCGGGTTCTTCTACCGGGTCTTCGGGATATGTAAACTCGAGCAGAAAATCTGCGACGGCTTGTCCCTTGATGGCCGTCCGCGGCCGGTAAGTCACCTCAAACTCCTCCAATTCCAAAGCCCATTTAACGAGCCTTCCGGACGTGTCTGGCCGGGAGAGAATTTTGCGAAGCGGTTGATCGGTGAGTACTACAATGGCATGGGCCTGGAAGTACGGACGGAGCCTTCGGGCAGAAGTAATGAGGGCGAAGGCCAATTTCTCGATGCGGGAGTATCGGCTCTCCGCCCCTTGCAGCGCCCGGCTGGTGTAGTACACAGGGAACTGTATCCCGTGCTCTTCCCGGATGAGTGCCGAGCTAACCGCAGACGGTGACACTGCCAGGTACAGGAATAGTTCCTCTCCGTCCGTAGGTGTCGTCAGTAGAGGAGGAGAGGCCAGGTACTTCTTGAGGTCTTGGAATGCCTCCTCGCACTCCTCTGACCATTGAAAAGCTTTACGGAGGATTTTAAAGAACGGGAGGCACCGGTCGGTGGCTCGGGAGACAAATCTGTTCAGTGCGGCCATCCGTCCGGCTAAGCTTTGAACTTCCTTTGTCGACTTGGGGGACCGCATGCTGATGATAGCCTGGATTTTGTCTGGATTTGCTTCGATTCCCCGTCTGCTGACTAGATGACCGAGGAACTTTCCGGATGAGACCCCAAAGGTGCATTTGGCTGGGTTCAACCTCATCCTGAACTTTCTCAAAATGCTGAAGGCCCCGGCCAGATGCTCCAGGTGATCGGGTTCATTTCGGCTCTTGACCAGGAGATCGTCCACGTATACTTCCATGGACTTTCCGATGAGGTCTCTGAACATGAAGTTGACTAGGCGTTGGTATGTAGCCCCGGCGTTCTTAAGGCCGAAGGGCATAACTCTGTAACAGTACGTGCCTTGGTCGGTGATGAACGCCGTCTTCTCTTCATCCCCGGGGTACATGCTGATCTGATTGTACCCCGAGTAGGCGTCCATGAACGAGAGGAGCGAGTGGCCTGCCGTTGAATCGACAAGGAGGTCTATCCTGGGCAGCGGATAACAGTCCTTGGGGCAGGCCTTGTTGAGGTCGGTGAAGTCCACACACATCCGCCATTTGCCATTGCTTTTCTTGACCAGTACAACATTGGCCAACCAGTCGGGGTAGTGGACCTCTCGGATGGAGTTAGCTTTCAGGAGCTTCGCGACCTCCTCGCTTACAGCTTTTTGTCTTTCGGGCGCCATGCCCCTTCGCTTCTGCTTTATTGGACGGCAGTCTGGGCTGACGTTGAGACGATGGGACATTACTCGGGGATCAATTCCGGGCATGTCCTCATGACTCCAAGCAAAAACGTCCCGATTTTGCCGTAGGAACTGGATCACCTTTTCTTTTAAGGCGGGCTCCAGTAGGGCTCCTACGCTGACCGTGCGTCCCGGGTGTTCTGGATCTAGCACAACTTGCTCCAATTCTTCCATAGGCCCGATCACGTCCCTCTGGTCTCGGGGGTCCATTTCTTGGACGTTCAGCGATTCGGTGATCGCCCCCCGGCGCAGCGAGCTGACATAACAACTTCGGGCCGTGGTCTGGTCTCCTCGCAAGCATCCAGGCCCCTGGGGGATCGGGAATTTCACGATGAAGCTGTATGTGGAAACAATTGCTCGGGCTCTGTTGAGGGTCGGCCTCCCGAGAATAACGTTGTAGGCCGATGGGGCCTCCACTATCACGAAATTGGTGAGCATGGAAACCTGCTGCGGATAGGTTCCCATGAGAACTGGGAGTTCGATCGTGCCGAGTGGTTGAGTACTAGAGCCGTTGAATCCGACCAGGGGAGTAGCAACCGGCCGGAGCCGATCCCGGTCAATCCCGAGTTGGTCGAACGCCGCTACAAACATTATGTCGGACGAACTGCCAGTGTCAACCAGCACCCTCTGGACCATATAGTTAGCTATAGAAAGCGTTACTACTAGCGGGTCATCATGGGGGCAATGGAGGCCCTGCGCGTCGTCGGACGAGAATGTCAGAACGTCGACTGGTGTGGGGCCGGTGGATTGGACCTGCCATACGTCCGCTCGGGACGCTCGGGCATGCCTCTTCCGCGCCGACTGAGAATCGCCTCCGCCAGATGTTCCTCCGGAGATCACGTTAATGTGGCCGAGTGGTGGAGGAAGCTGACCGGGAGCTTGAGCATCCTGACGGGGGCGTCTGTCGGCCGTAACAAACTCGGCAAGATGCCCCTGCTCGATCAGTTTCTCGATCGCTATCTTTAGCTTGAAGCAATCCTCCGTTTCGTGGCCGTGATCCCTGTGATAACGGCAAAACTTCTCCCGGTTTCTCTTGCCGGGCGGGGCTCTGAGCTTAGCTAGCTGCGGGAGCAGCCTCTGTGCTTCTGCAGCGGCCATTACCTCATGTATGGGCCGGGAAAGGGGAGTAAAAGCTGTTGGGGGCTGCCCCCTAGCATCCCGCTGATCTTGCCTCGGCCTTTTTCCCGGACCCTTCTCTGACCCCTCGCGCTTGCGCTTGGCCTGTGGGGATTCGTCTCCCGCCTGGCTGGCGCGTTTTGCTTTCAAAAACTCTTCGGTGTCTATGTACTTCCCAACTCTTTCCGAGAGTTCCACTAGGGTGGCCGGTCGATTTCGATGGAAAGATGTGGCCACCTTGGTGTGTTGAACTCCCGAACAGAAGGCCATGATTGCGGCCGTCTCATTGAGGTTGCGGATCAGAAGCCTCTGCTGGTTGAAGCGATCCACGTACTCTCTTAAAGATTCACCCTTTTGCTGCTTGACGGCTAGCAGCTGGGTGTCCGGTTGGGAGCGGTCCAGCATCCCGACAAACTGGCTGATGAAGAGCTTGCTGAGGGACTTGAAGTTGTCGACCGTCCGGGGTTTCAGGGCATGGAACCACTGTGCGGCCGATCCCTTGAGAGTACTAGGGAAAGCCAAACACAGCAGCTCGTCTATTGTAGTGGCCAGTGCCATCTGTGCCTTGTAGGTGCGGATGTGGTCCACCGGACTCCCCTTGCCGTCATATGAACTGAGATGAGGGGGTTTGAACTTCCGTGGAATCGGGAACTGTGTCACCCGGATAGTGTAGGGCGACTCCGTTTCGGTATTCGTGAGGTCATGACCGGACTTGCGGTTCAACCTCTCGATCTGTTGCTGTAACTCCTCGACCTGGGCTTTGACGTTGGTGTGCCCGGTCCTTCTTTCTGTATCCGAGTGGTAGGTAGGATCAGATGACGAGGCCTCATCCTCAAAGCGCGTTGATCTCGGGGATAACACCCGGCTATGTGTCCGGGACAGTCTATGCCTCAGATCCCCCCGACTCAAGACGGGTGGATCATTGACAGACTCCCGGGCTTTACGTCCCGGCGCTTCTCCTCTTGCAGCTCGTCTTCGCTCAATGAGGATCCTGGCATCCTCCACTCGGCGCGCTCGGCGAGGAACGTACCGAGGTCCTCTCTGCGAGCGCTTAGTAGCATGGCTACGTTCTCCCTCCGGTTGACGCTCATGGTCAGGTTGGGACACTGGAGCAGATCGGGTTTTTCCATTCGTCCGAACGGGCCCCCGGCTGGGGGCGCTCTTTTAGGGCCGCTTTTCCGACGAAGGGCTTTTCTCATGATCCCCCACCGCCTTTTCATGCTGGGCCATGAGCGCCTCTATTTGCTGTTGTGTTCGGACCTGGCCTTCCAAGAGTTGTTCCAGCGCCGCCGAGACCTGGTCAGCGGTCATGGAGGTAGCACGCGGCTCGATCTGCAGGTCCTCTTGACCGGTTGAATCAGCGGTCTTTTTACCCTTCTTCGGCGGCATATCGATCAGTCAAAGATTTTTGTTGATGAGGAGAATGTGTCGAATTCCCACAGACGGCGCCAAACTGATGATGCCGAAAATTGGTAAGGGTAATTTAGACAGAAATAAAGCCACAAAAAGACTTGTGTGTGGTTCGGTCCCGTTAACGAGGTGACCTACGTCCACGGGTGCGTCTAAGCGCGTATCACTAGCAGATCACCGGCGGGCCTGGTGAGCCAACAGTGGTAGGCAACTCTACCAGTAATACCGGCCGGGTGTATGCGTATATGGTGGTGAGTTCTCTGAGGTGCGTTTATATGCTCGGAGAGTTGATACTCGATCCCTTCTGTGAGGGTAGGTGGGCTCTTTTATAGGTGCAAGAGTCCACCCTTACATGGTAAGTTTATTAGATTAGGAAGCATAATCTAATTACAATAGATTTATACAATGTTTGGTTTCCTAAATGATTTAGGAAACTACTGATTCTCTTGATAGAGTCATGATTGCACAGGGATGGAAAGAAACGTGGTTCATGCCGCATTCCCTGGAGCCCTACCATGCCTGGCACCTGAGCTGCGGGTATCTCGGACAAGCACAGCCGGACAACCCGGGCCTGCGGGCCCTATGCTCCTAACCCGGATCCCCCGGGCTATTGGATGACTACGTGGCTACTGGACCGCTACTGGATATTTCTGGACATATCAATTATATTATATGAGAAATGCATTAAGATTTCATAATATAAGGTTATTATTAAAAAGAATATTTCATATTATTTAAAATATAAATTTTGGGTATTTAAAACTATTTCAAAAATAATTTAACCATTTAAAACCATTTATATATTATTTATAACTATTTATTAATATACAATAAATAAGAAATAATACATATAATCACAAATCTTGATTAACAGAATAAATAACAAAGTTAATTAATCTGTAAACAGACTATTAGAGCATTAATCCAGATTAACATAATAACTATTAATATATAAATACTTAATCCATGATTAACCGATTAATAATAACTAATAATAATCAAACTAAGACTCGTGGGTCAACCCAGGTCCGACCCGAATCCAATGGGCTACCCATTTAAAGACTCAGAGGAGTCCACACCAAAAACTCGCAGGTCAAACCCGATTCCCAATCGGGTTATCCACATATACTCAATAACTGCTCTAATCCGCAAACCCAACCCAGATCCACTCCTACACACAAACGTGCCCGCCCAACCATGACCTGAACCCGACCCAACCAAATCTGGTTGGATCCGAAATGAAACGACGCCGTTTCATTAAGTTGTCTTCGGGTTATTTTGAACGATCCGACCCGTTTGGAATTAAAATGATATAACCCTAAATCAAAACGGGTTTGTACCACAGCTAAAGCTTGGCGTACAATCATTTTAAGCGCTAGGGTTCCGGTCATCCTCTCCAGCATCAAGCCCGCCGCCGGCGAGGCGCGTTTTCGCCGGAGAACTTCAAATGGCCATATCTTGGCCATTCCTCCATGTAAATTAGTGAAACCAACGGGAAAATGACTGATTTGGCCTCCTTTTTAACGTACTATAGGCTGAGAACCTAGTTCATTCGTTTAGGGTTCCGATGAGAAGATTATTCTTTTTCAGTTTTGAAAGAATAATGCCGTGCATGGCCGTCCAAACGTGGTCTAGACTTCAAGCCGTTCGTAGGGAGTCTTCCTGGGACCTATAGGGTCTGTTTGGTGTAATCTTTAAAGGCCATAGTGGTGTTTGGGAAAATGACTTCTGGTGAGGGCTCTTTAATGGCCGCCGAGGCTAACAGAGAACCTTAAGCTCTGTTTGGTTCATCCAAGAAGGGTCTGGGTGTGCGTGTAAAAGTGTGTGAGTGTACAAGAGTAAGCAGGGGGTATGGGGTCTTACCAAATCTCGGTTTCCTTCTCTCTCTCTCCTCTGTCTCCGGCGAGTCCCTCTCTCTGCGTCTTCTTCTCCTTCTCCTTGGGTCTGCGTGTGTGTGTGTGTGTATGGTGGTAAGGGAGGAGGTGAGGCAGAGAGTAATGTGTGTGTGGGTGCTGTGTTCTCTCTCTCAACTCTCAGTGATCTCTCTCTCGGTTATACTCTCTCTTAACCCATCATATATACACAAACCCATGTAAACACATATAGATATAGATACACAGATTGAAATCTGTGATAGAGATGGAGGTGGACTTGATGGGAATGGCATCCTAGGGAAATGGCCGACGGTTTGTGTGTGTGGGCTGTGTCCGGCGGGTAAGGGGGGGGGGGGGGGGGGGGGGGGGTTGGTGGGATGTTTGGGTAGTGTAATTACCCATAGGGTTTAAGATAGTTGGGTAGTACACTTACCTTAATTGGGTTGATTCCTTTTGTACCAACTTCCCATAAATGTATGGGTGAGTCGTTGCTAGAATTCACGTGCATTACAGTCTAAATAAATACAGATAATACGGGTTTACGTGTGATATGTCAGTCCGGGCCCGTAACTTACAGTCTAAGTAATTAATTACGTATACGTATTCAGGTTCCGAAATTGTGAAATTAAAACGCTGGAAGCAATTACGAACAAAATACGGGGGGAGGGGGGACTAATTTTATTAATCACAGAAATTTTACGGGTGGGAGGGGGGACTAATTATAGCTGAGATGAGGATGTTAAGATGGATGTATGGTAAGACTAGGAAAGATAGAATTAGAAATGAGTACATCCGAGAGATTGTAGGAGTGACACATATTGAGGATAAGTTGAGGGAGAATAGACTTAGATGGTTCGGTCATGTGCAACGAAGGCCTATAGATGCACCTGTGCGAAAGAGTGATAAGATTGTAGCGCCTGGAATGGTTAGAGGGAGAGGCAGACCTAGACTGACTTGGGAATATGTAATGCAACAAGATATGATTATATATAATTTAAATGAGCATATAGCTCTTGATCGTGCAGAATGGAGAAAAATAATTCATACAGCTGACCCCAATTGATTGGAACACAAGACTTAATTTGGTTTGGTTATACAAAAAGTCGACAAAAATATAATTAGAATTTCCAGAAAAAGTGATATCTTGTAGATTTGACGCGGTCCGTGGACGTTCATTATGCTTATAATCCCAAACGCTATTGTTGTGAAGTTTGCTCTTCCAAAAATATTTAAAGAAGTAACAAGCATATATAAGTTATTGTTTAGAATCTCCAGTAATTTCCCGCACTAAATTGTTGCGAGCCACAAAATCAAAGATATGATCACTTTGAAATTATATATACGTATCTTTAAGGCAGGGCCGGCCCTGAGGTGACAAAAATGATCCGAGGCCTCAAGCGAACCTTTAAAGGGGTCTAAAAAATGAGACCACTATACTAAGTTTTATAGAAATTAGGAAGAAATTAGAAGAAAATAGGCCTAAAAATGATAAGTTTCACAGAAATTAGGAAGAAATTAGAAGAAAATAGGCCAAAAAATGTTAAGTTTCTTAAAAATTTGGAAGAAATTAATAGAAAATAGGCCTAAAAATGAGGCCTCATTTTGAGGCCCCATGCGATTGCTTGAAAGCATGGCCTCATGGCCGGCCTTGCTTTAAGGGTAGGGGAAACCATTAATAAGCTTAGTATAATAGCTCAAGTGACAAATAATTTGGCATATATAAGTACTCTTCAATGCATAAATTCATAATTCGAACCTCATACTTGTGCCACATATATATATATATATATATAAAAAGAAGAAAATAGAAAGAAGAAAAAAAAATTTTGGCACGGGGCCCATTTTTACATTTTGCACAAGCAAGCTAAAAAATCTTTCCCTATTCTATATTTTTCTTAAAATTTCATTTTGAGTTCTCTAAAATTCATTATTTCTAATAAAGCCATCAATTTTTATATCGGTATTGATCGAGAACAACTGAAACCAATTATCTTCGTGCAAGGACAACTATTAATTGACGGACTTTAATGATCGTAATTTGGCCTCAATTTGCTCAGTAGTCAATAGGATAGATTTAACGTCATCTCATTTCTTTGTCGTGAAAGTTATTGTTTTTTGTTTTGTTCAAGTCAAGAATTTAATCGGCTTCCTCATTTTGGAATTTTTCTTTAATTTAAGCAATTGTCCTAGATCAAAAAAAAAAAAAATAGTGCAATTGTCAATGGAAGTGATAGAAGATTGAAGGAGATAGATACCTAACATTAATTAACTATGGCAATTAGGAAACCGTGTGATTTGTGCGACCATGTGTACATTAATAAGACCCTGATCTGACTCTATATATATATATATATATATATAGGTAGATACTGCAACCTCTCTAACACAACACAAACAAACTTCTCCCCAACCTCAACCACATCAATATGCATAAAGCCTCTATTGTTGCTCTCTCTCCCTTAGAAGAAATAATTTTTGGGGTAGCATTTGTGACAGTCTTTGCACTTTTACTATTACCATTTGAAAAAATAGATGGTAATTCAGTCCCAACTATCATCTTCAAGGACAGGCCTTCTTATTTCCATGCATTTCTTATAGCCCTTAGTTTTGCCTTCACTGCTTCTGTAATCACTATATCTATAAGAGAGGGGTACCCAAGTTTTGCTAGGCACTGTCTTCGTGTATCTATTGTTTCTATATCAACAGCCATATGTATATTGGTTTGGTTAGTCTTACCTTCAACTTCTGAACTGGTGGCATCAAGTATTTTACGCCGGAACGGACACAGCAACACTATAAATCCTCTAAAAATGTGTTCATGACACGACATGAATAGTGTCTGCAAAGTGTTGTCATGTCCATATGCCGGATACGACACAACACGTTATATTTTTAGAAGTGTCCGTGTGCTTCCAGGGACTTTACCTTTTGTTTAAGATCTAATGTGGCCGGTGTTTTTGGTCGTTAGTATTCCAAAATATCTATAAGTATTTCTATGTGAGAAAAATGCGTGTCTAAAATCATCTATATATGTACAACTATAATAGAGATCATGTAGTCCATATAATATGCAAGTTTTTCAAGTAAAAGTACTTTTTTTTTTCTTGACCCTTGTTGGTGTAGTGGCATCAGTACTCCCTCTCCCCCGAGTGGGAGATTGAGTCGGGGAGGGTTCGACAACTGTTGGGAGTGGAGAGGGAATTTATTTCCTCCTCGGGCCATCTATGGGAGGAGTCTCCTTCGAAGTGGGCCGCGGCACCCCTGGCTCTGTCTCTATGTGTGTGAGTGGTGTGCCTACGGATGCTTTGTAATCAGCAAAAAAAAAAGAAGTAAAAGTACATTTGGAAATGATTAGACCCGGAGCTCTGTGAAATAATATACATCTCCAAAGCAATATTTTGTTACATATATTGAATACCGAGAACAGTCTATCAAAGAATCACCGCCTAAAATTCAACATGATGTTCTAAAGTGGTCACGCTCCCGCCCTCGCCCCCACCCCCACCCCCGCCCCTGCTTCTACTCCCTCCTCCGCTCACGAAGAAACCTTTGAACCTCGTAAACTTTAACGCTCTCCCGCCCCCGCTCACGCTTCCTCCTCCACCCCTTCTTCCACTTCGTGCAACTTAGATTTTAGCCTCCTAAAAATTTAACATGGAATTAGAGCATGTTTTGATGAAACTAGACGTATATGTTGAGGAAAGTTGGAGCTTTTAATTGTGAAAATTTGGGGTGTGTCAAAAAACTGCAAGCGTAGTTGAGTACCTGAGTCGCTAGCCAAAAGAGCAGAGAGAGAGAGAGAGAGAGAAAATTGGCCTTAACAAGGGGATATGCATTTAAGTAATTTAACTAATTGGAGCAGGCTCGTAAACAAGACTGTAAGCAAAAGTTTGTTCCTTAGTTGTATATAAACATTATAGACTAAACTGAAAGAGCGTAATTTAAGTGCGTTTTAAGAGATTGAAATGAATTTGTGCCTGGGAATTATGTTGTACCTTGTAGGTCATTTTTTTAAGTTACAACTTACAACCATAAGTTAAATTGTTCAAGGAAAATGCTAGGAACACCTAAAAAATACACTTGTTGATGTGGTGATGACAATTTCGAAATTAAGTATATCTATGGGTTCTTATATTTGGTAACTACCGAGTATTTTTATTCATCCACGTCAGCAGGTATATTTCTTAGGTATATGCTATAAGTGTACCTAGCATTACTCATTGTTTAATTAATTATTATTATTTTTTTTTAATAATAAAAAAATTGATGATTTACAGTGCAAGCACTGAAAAGTACATGCACCCCAATCAAACGACTCTCATCCAAGCCCCGCACCACTAAAGGAAACTCAATTTCTCTAATGACATTCTGTCGAACACCTTACAAAACAGCTACGAAAGCACCACCTTTAAGCCCATTGCAACCCATATTGTACCTATAAGCCCATACACAACATTGTCCATCTGTCATCTAATAAATAAATAAATAACAATTCAAAAAAGCTCACCCACAAAACAAATTAAGTGACCCAAACATGCTCCATATATATCCCATAGACTGCAAGGTTGAGGTGATAATCCTTCTAAGTTGAGCCCATCACACCATTTTGAGAGTTCACAAACCATCACCTACAAGTATCCTAACCCGTGGGTCCTAACCATATAAGATATATTGCACCTTAAGCTCAATAATGTTAGAATAATTTGCATATTTAAGTATATTCTGTATCATATCACACTTTTAGTCTAGGTTCACATTGTACTACAATTGTACTATACTATTGTACTACACTCTCTTAAACTTATATAAAAGATGGACTCTGTACAGTTTAATATATTAATACAATACTCCCTCCGTCCCATTTTGTGAGTCCATCTTTGGGAACTCAACTTATTAAGGGGACAAAAAGAATCTACACTTACTTTCCACAATTGTCCCTAATCATTACAACAACTTTTTTAGTTTTATCTTGGTGTAGATTTCAAGGAGGGGTAATTTTGGAAAGTAAGTAAAAATTGTACATCAATTTAAGGAAAGTGGACACTATTTTGGGACATTCCAAAATATAATAATGGACTCTCAAAATGGAACAGAGGGAGTACAATTTTTCTCTTTCTATCTTAACATGGTATCGGAGTCATAATCTACACAATCCCTTCCCAAACCCATCTCCACCAAACCAACTCTCAAACAGTACTATCTCTACTGAATCACCTCCAACCAGTCACATCGCCACATCTCCACATCTCCAACTGATCACCACCACAATATACAATAATTGTCAACAATTGATCCATTACCCATTGGTCCATTGGTCTATTACCAATTTACCATTCCTATCATCGATATCAACCACGTTCCAGCCACCATCATCCATATCAAATCACCTTTGGTCCATTACCCCCTACCCACCAATGATTTCACCCTACTTCAGGCTTAGTTTGGGCCCCATTTTGGTGCCTCTCTTTTTTTAAATCACAATTTCATGTTAATTTATTTGGTAACTAGTTTATGAGCTTTGCGAAAATTGAACTTAGGGCTTTTTTGGGAGAGCTTTTAAAAGCTCAAGGTTGCTTTTTGGTTTCGTAATATTTTTTGAGGAGTAATGTGTCACTTATACAAATTATCAAACAACTTAATAATAAATTTCAAAAGCTACTTTTAAAAAGCCACGTGGGGGCCAAACTAAGCTTTAATACCCTACCAAACAATCCTTTACCCTCTACAATAATTATTTTCCACCATAGCCTACAAAGCTTTAACCGTCACTGTTCCCATTCAAAACCAGTAGGTAACCAATTTGGATCCATCAACCATAAACCCAGAAATCCAAACTCCAGACCACCTCTTAGCCACCATCTCTCATCCTCCCAATCCCTACATTTCTTTTCCCAAGCCCTACCCAATCTACCTAAGCCCAACTCTCATCCCCACAGCCCATGTTTTTCAGACCCATACCAATCCAAGCCCATCTCTATATAAATCTACCTAACTATAAAGACCCACAACCCAACTTTTCTATATAAACCTATACCCAACCCAAGCCCCATCCTATATAATTCTACCTCACCTCATACTCATACACTTATACCCAATAACCCCAAGCACCCAACCCACACGAGCCTTCCTACCCAACCAAAGCCCATTTCTATAACCCTATCTCACCAATACTCATCGTCAATGCCCTTAATCCAAAACCCAAGACCTAACTCCGACCCACCTGACCCGATTGATCCTACACAACCAAACCAGACCCATCTATGGACTGCAACGACACTTCTCAACCTTTTTCTGTCACTATGGATGGCACAAACTACATTGTTTGGGCACAAGCTAACTTTCTGCAAGGACGGAAACTTTGGCGCATAGACACTAGTGATATCACTGAGCCCAAACGAATTGAAGGAGAAGATAAGGCCAATTTTTGCTGATCGGCTTGATGTTTGGGATAGTAAAAATCACCAAATTATAACTTGGGTCCGTAATACCTGTGCTAATTCTATCAGTCTCCAATTTGGCATATTCACCACTACTAAATCTCTTTGGGATTTTTTGGCTTAGCATCACACCACTACTGACTTGGCTCATCAATATCAGCTATTAAGCACGCTCTATCGCATGAAACAACAACCCGAACAAACTATCAACACCTTTCTCTCCGAGATCTACCATGTTTGGGATCAACTCACTTCTTTCGAACCGGTCTTTACCAATGCCACTAATGCGGAGACATTCACAACCTATCGTGATCATCAATGCCTGGTCCTTTCTTGATGGCTCTTACTGACGATTTTGAGCATGTTCGCGCATCTCTCCTTCACTAAAGTCCGTTACCGACTCTAGATTAAGCAGTCACTGAACTTCTCTCCGAGGAAACTTGTCTTGGTCCTAGCAAGATACCTGTTACCGACAGTATTCTTGCTACTCCCAAAGGACCTCTTCCCGACACTATCATTGCTACTCATCGGGGGTATCAATCCAAGAATCATTCTCAATCCAAGCATCATTACATCTCCTCTATCTCTAGGTCATCAAAACCATAGTGCAACTACTGCAAAACATTTGGACATACTCTCTTGGATTGTCCAGTTCACATCTGCAAATACTATCAGAAGCAAGGTTTAGGTCATCTTCAGTATGACTGCTCTCAACGCCCTATCAAACAACACTCCACGCCTCGAGGTGGTCCTTCCAAATCTGCTGCTACTACAGCTGACCATTCATCATCTAATGCTTTTGACAAAAGGGCTTACTGCCTCTCATATGGAAGATATTGATAAACAAATCCTTGCTCAATTCGGTAATCCCACTCCCACTGCTCTCTCCGTCACTTCAGGTAATTCATCTTAGTTTTTTGACTTTGGCTGTTGTAATCATATGACACCTGATCCCGCTCTTTTCACTGCCACAATTTTTGCCGCTCACACACCAACCATTCAAATCGTTGATAGTACTCCGATCTCGGTTATCCATATAGGCAAGGTTTCCACCTCTAATACTTCACTTCCTCACACATATTGCATTCCCAAACTAACTCTAAATCTTATATCTGTTGGAAAACTATGTGATCTTGGTCTTACTATTCTTTTCTACTCCTCTGGATGTTGTGTGTAGGATCCGCAGTTGGGACTGACTCTTGGGATAAGCCGTAAAGTTGGACGACTCGTTGAGCTTATCAATCTCCATTTTCCACCTCACCTTATCTTATATATTCAGACAACTGCTCCAGTCTCCTCCAATTCATTCATTAGTCTCTGGCACTCTCGTCTTGGCCATGCCTCTGTTGGCCGTCTGCAACCTTTAGTCTCTAGTGGTCAAATAGGATTTGTTAATAAGAAAAATTTTGATTGTCTTCCATGTCAACTTTCAAAACAAACAACATTACAATTCAATAAAAGTGATTTTTTTTCTTCCGCTCTTGAATTAATTCATTCAGATGTTTGGGGGCCCTTTCCCACTGTCACTATAGGAGGCTCATGATACTTTTTTATTTTCATTGATGTATGTTCCCGTTACACTTGGATTTTTCTCATGAGTAATCGGTCTGAACTGCCTCAACTATACTTTGACTTTGCTACTATGGTTAAAACTCAATTTTCTTGCAATATCAAAGTTTTAATTTCTTACGCCATCATGGTTCTCTCCCCCATCGTTCTTGCCCTGGCACCTCCTTAATTTCTTACGCCAGCATCGTTCTCTCCCCCACGTGCTGACCGAAAACATGAGATATTCTAAGCACCGTTCATACTCTCCTTACATCACCTCATATCCTAAACGCTTTTGAGGGAAAGCCGCTCTTTTACCAAAAATCGTGTTCCATCTCTAATCATTTGGAATCAATCTCCATATGAACGTTTCTATGGTCATTCACCTGACTATAGTACACTCAAGGTTTTTGACAGTGCTTGCTTTGTTCTTCTTCAACTTCATGAATGCACCAAATTAGAGTCCTGATCCCGCCTGTGCTGCTTTCTTGGATATGGAATTGAACACAAGGGATACAGGTGTTGGGATCCTTACTCCAAACATCTTCATGTGTCCAGACATGTTATCTTCTGGGAACACAAGATGTTCTCCTCAATGTCCAAGTTTCACCTCTCACCTAATACTACTCGTCTTTTAAATTTTCACTGATCCTTCGGTAGACCTATTCCTAGAAAGCACAGCTACAGATCAGTCTTCTGCCACATCCGCCTCTTCTGAGTTACCTGCTCCCATTGATCCTTCTCCCGAGTTATCCACCTTACCCTCTCCTGAGCTACCTACCCCGACTGATGGACCTGTTCCTACACCTACTCCATTTCTTCGGCGAAGTGACCGGGTAAAACTCCTTCTATTCATCTTCATGACTATGTTGCTTTTTCTACAATACTTTCTCATCATGAACCTCAATCTTACCTTAAGGCAAGATCTAATCCTCTTTGGTAGAAAGTAATGGATGATGAATTGCAGGCACTTGAACAAAATTAAACATAGGATTTGGTGGAACTACCAAGTGACAAAAATGCTATGGTATGCAAGTGGGATTATAAAATCAAAACTCACTCAGATGGATCCGTTGATCGCAACAAAGCCCTTCTTGTAGCCAAAGGTTTTACTTAGGAATATGGGATTCATTATGAGGAAATATTTGCCCTAGTAGCCCATCTTACTTCTATACGCAGCCTCATTGATGTAGCTACAGTTCGTCATTGGGATTTATTCTAAATGGACGTTAAAAATGCTTTTCTCAATGGAGATCTCACTGAAGAAGTCTATACGTGTCCTCCTCCTGGTTATCCTCATCATTCTCACTAAGTCTGCAAACTCCGGAAAGCTTTATATGGCCTCAAACAATCTCCATGAGTCTGGTTTGCAAAATTCAGCATAATTATTTAGCACTTTGGTTTCACAGCTAGCTCCTATGATTCGGCTCTATTCATTTGCCGAACTAACTAGGGCATTATACTTCTTCTCCTTTACGTGGATGACATGATTATCACTGGAGATGATACATCTGGCATTTTGGATCTCAAAACCCATCTAAGCCAACGTGTTGAAATGAAATATCTAGGCAAGCTAAACTATTTTCTGGGACTTGAGATCACTTCCAATTCTAATGGTTATTACATTTCTCAAGCCAAGTACTCCTCTGATCTTCTTACTCATGCGAGACTTACAGACAACAAAACCAGCCCTACCCCTCTCGAGCTTAATTCTAAGCTCACACTTATGGATGGTACTCTTCTAGATGATCCCACTCTATATCAAGAGCTAGTTGGGAGTCTAGTCTATCTCACAGTCACTTGACCTGATATTGCCTATGTAGTTCATATTGTTAGCCAGTTTCTTTCTACCCCTTGATCGTCTCATTATGCAGCTATTCTTTGCATTCTTTGCTATATCAAGGGAACAATATTTCATGGTTTACACTTTTTCGCTCATTCCTCACTTGAGCTCCGTGCTTATTCTGATGCAGATTAGGCAAGAGACCCCACTGATCGACAATCCACTACAGGGTACTGCTTCTTTCTTGGTGATTCTCTTATCTCCTGGCATAGTAAAAAGCAAATTGTTGTTGCTCGCTCAAGTACAGAGGCAGGATATCGAGCCCTAGCTGATGTTACTCAAGAACTACTCTGGCTCTATTGGTTACTTGAGGACTTGGATGTTACTCATTCCATTGCCACTACTATCCATTGTGACAATTAGAGTGCTATTCAGATTGCTCACAATGATGTTTTTCATGAACGCACTAAGCACATTGAAATCGATTGTCAATTTGTGTGCAGTCATCTCACTAGTGGCACCATTCGATTTGTTTCAGTTTCTTCTGCTGATCAGACTACTGATATCTTCACCAAAGCTTATCATCCAGGATGTCTTTAGGATCTAGATTCCAAACTCAAGATGGTTTTGATCTTACCAGCTTGAGTTTGAAGGGGGCTGTTAGAATAATTTTCATATTTAAGTATATTCTGTATCTTACCACACTTTTAGTCTAGGTTCACATTACTACTATTGTACTACACTATTATACTACACTCTCCTAAGGCTATATAAAGGATGGACTCTATACAGTTTAATATATCAATACAATACAATTCTTCTCTCCTTATCTTAATAAATAAGCTTTGAAAACCATAACAACCCCACACAGCCATCACAGCGCATAAGCAACCAACCACACTGTAATAGCACAAAGTTCGGCCCCCCGATAACCAACCATCCATGATTAGAAAAATATATCCTGATATAAACTTGGCTACCAGGACAATCAGAGCATCAACAATTGAACTGATACATCAAAAATTCATATTTATAACAGTCCAACACTAAGTAAATATCATCATATTCCTCAACCGGGCCTGTAAAGATTACAAAGATTAATCTGACACACCCAAACACATGTAAAACAAAGTCCCTCCCATACTCAGTGAAGAAAACCAAATGAATTAAGAAGCACTCCCATGCCCAGAAGAATTAAACTCATCATGAAAAAAAAACTTAATATTAATTTAAGCCAAGTTGGACTAATCAACCAAGGTTGATTCCTAGGTAGGTTCTTATGTGATGTAGGATCCACAGCACCTGAAAATCTTAGGAAACATCTCTGACCTGAATTCCAAATAACATAGCTTGTTCCACAAGCTTATTGAAATCCTAACAAATAAAAATCATTGATTTGTTACACCTTGTACACTAGATTGCTCCCCCACCCAAGCCTGTGAATAATCAAAGAATGTGTACTCAACAAGTCATCAGTCATTACTACCGCCGGCCAAGTTACCTTGGCAATGACCACCGCTGGCCACATTACTTTGCTACGCACCGACTTTTAGCCCTCCTTTTTTCTATGTTTTTCTTCAACAACTGTGCTGCTATTCCACTACTACCGTTGTCCGCCTTTGCCCACCATGATCTCACTAACATGGCTCTGATTCCACTTGTTGGGAATTTTAAAATGCGGAACCAAATTTCCTTAATAAATATACACAGAAACACATCAATGGTAAGTAAAAAGCACACCAAAGAAAAACACAGATTTCTATGTGGTTTGGCCAAACATTGCCTACGTCCACACCCAAGAGACCAATTCTTTTACTATTCAGAATAAACAATTGGTACAAGACACTTTGGATTAAATACCATAACGCAACCCTCAAACCTTTTGTATACCCACTCTCAATACCCCAAAGAACTTGACACAATCATTGTAACATAGAGAAATCATAGAGATAAAGAAATACTCATCCTTACCACACATCCCTATCATTGTGAACAACCCTCATAGAAAATCACAGAGATTAATATCTCTCTCACCCTAGACCATGTACCCCCATGAGGGGAGACCCCCAACTTGGTACACCAAGGGCTTACCTAAATTCCTATATCACCTTTCCCTTTTATAGAGTTTACATACCATTCATTGTCCAACAAGAAACCAGAGATCCACTCCTAATAAAACCCTATCACAAAAGAAAACCTATCAGGATAGGAATCTAGCCAAATCAACAATTCCTAAATCCATGGGATTGTCCCACATGTGATATAATCTTAGCATGTAGCATTACTCATTCTTTTTTCTAGTCTCAGGAGTTGAGCTCCAACCACTGTTGTTGGGTCTTTTGTGGGCTTTCCTGGACTTTAATTTTAGGACGCCTTGGGGTGATTTTTTTTTATTTATTTTGTATCTTAGGCATTTTCTTTAAGTTGGCCTTGTTTTGTTCAAATTACACATGTTATTATTCTACATCAATGAAATTTATGTCATTAAAAGGAATTAATATATAATAAGCAAGAATGACAATCTACTACGCTTGTAATAGTTCCTGGACTAGTAAATTATGGGCATATGTCATATGTGCTCTTCGTCTCAAATTAAGGGATCCTTTTTGGTACACAAATAGGTGGATCTCCCTCTCTGCTTTTTTGTTTTGGTTTTTAGATTTGCTTTTGAGTTTATTGATTTTTCCATGGGAGCTATTGCAAGTATGAATTTAAAAGAGATGGCTCAATGCACCTTCTATCATTCATGCAATAGTTAATTATAGCATGAATGCTTAAAAACATCTCTCTAATGCACTTTCTATTACTCCTCTCTAATTATATATAGTAATGCTATATATCATTCCTAGCTTTAAGGATAGCATTGCTATAATTTAAGAGTAGCGATGGAAGCCTATTGGAAAGGTTTTTTTATTTTATTTTTGTTCTATTCATGCTATAATTTGACTTTTGCACTCATTCCAATGAACTATAGTGTACAAAACAAACTATTTGGTGTATAACATGAATAGCCATTGTAGCCAAAAAATTACTTTTTTATTTTTTATAATGTACGATTGGAGAGTAGATGCCAAATATAGTACTTTGGTACTATAGCAATGTTAAACTATAGGGTTTGACATAAATAAGATAACAATTTTAGTTGGAGATGCTATGATTAGGCATGAAAAATGGCTCGAGACCCAAGATAGCCCAGCCTGAAAATGGACTTGTACCTCGAGCTAGGCCTGCACAAGCCCATAGATCTTTGGTTGGGCCATGGAGTCTTCCATTGAAAATCCAGCCCGGCCTAGCCCGAGAGCCCAAAGCCCAAACTGATATATAGCCTTCGTCCTGCCTAGTCCGCCCACTCATCCCACTAAGAAAGTTCGCTAAAACTCGAGTGGCCCTTTTAATGTATATTATGTTCTATTTAAATTACTTTCCAGATCACTTAATTTAATTTCTATTACTTTCCAAATGACTCAATTATTTTTAAAGTAATGCTGTGCTTCCCAAATTTCTATCCCAAAAGTGCTTCCCAAATAATGTGGTAGTAGGGCTAGGTCTAATATAGTGGGACCAGTTGAATTTTGATTGGAAGTTGTTTAACTGGCCCCACTGCCACATCATTTGGGAAGCACTTTTGGGATAAAAATTTGAGAAGGTGTAATACCCTGTATTTTCGGATGTATATTATAATGGAATTTCATGTATGTATGACTTGATCTTGTGAACTTATCTTACCTTTGATGAATTTTGGGTCCCGATCGATTGGCCTTTATACTAATCGATTGAGACTCCAATCGATTACTAACCTTGGAGTCCCAATCAATTGTTCTCTTGCCAACTAACCAATCGATTGTCCTTGTTCCAATTGATTTCCTTCATAAAAATCTGAGCCCAATCGATTACTACTGACCCCAATCTATTACCAAAGAGCTAGCCCAAATTTGCTTGAGGTTTTGATGCATGACACTCATATTTTCTCTATATATATATGGGTTCATTTTGTGCATATAGGTATGTTTGGTAGATTCTTAGAGAGAGAGAGAGAGAGAGAAAGAGAGAGAGAGAGAGAGAGAGAGAGAGAGAGAGTGATATACATACATATATACATTCATATACACATATATACATACTTACACGCATACATATATATACACACAGTTGGAGGGAGAATGTGCAGAAGAAGAAAGAAAGTGGAAAGAAGAAAAGAGAGACAGAAAAGAAAAGAAGAAAGGAAAGAAAGAGGAGGAGAGAGAACCTTGAGGTTATGAGCTTCCATAGCTCACACACACAAGCACACACATAGAGGTGAGTGTCTATACTCACTTGGTAGCTTATTTATGTTGTTTATAAGTGTTTTGTTCATAAAGAACGGACCTAGAATGTGTGTGTATAATTCAGTTCGTGTTTAACAATTTTTTGGGAAAAATTGGACCTTATATCCAATCGATTGCCATTTGGTCCCAATCGATCGCCAGTTTTCCCAATCAATTCCCAAGTTTGTTATCCTAATTGATTGTACTTTTACCCAATGTCGACGTAGCTTTGAATGTGATTTCACCCTTGGGTGTCACTATAAAGTTGGGAAAACTGTCCAAAGAGTGTGCGCTGATTTTAGACGATCGAGAGTTACCTGCAGATCTGATTGCTTTGTCGATGAAGGAGTTCGATGTAATTTTAGGAATCGACTGGTTAACAAAGTTCGGTGCCAAATTGGACTGCATTAGTAAGGCAATTTCCTTTGTATTTGCGGGAACACAGTCGTTCATTTTTCAATGTGATCCATTGAGCAATGCGTTTCTCACTACCCGTTTGGCTGTGATAGAAGACACCAACATGTAAACTACTACTGCTTAGATTCAGTAGTACAAGAGTTTGAGGACGTATTCTGAGACATCTCTGGTTTACATCCGAAGCCAGAGATTGACTTGGGCATTCAGTTAATGTCAGGGATAGCACTGATATCAAAGGCCCCATATCTTATGGCACCGACCGAGATGCAAGAGCTGAGCAAGCAGATTTAAGAGTTAGACAAGCTTGTATTCATTTAACCTAGCAGTTCATCTAGGGGAACACCTGTGTTGTTTATTAAGAAGAAGGATGCATCAATACAACTCTGCATAGATTATAGAGAGTGGAACAAGTGTACGGTCAAGAACAAGTGCCTACTACTATGGATAGATGATCTGTTTGATCAATTTCAAGGAGGCGCAGTGTTTTCAAAGATCAATCTATGATCAGGGTATCATCAGTTGCTTATTCGAGAAGAAGATGTGCCGAAAATGACTTTCTGCTCAAGGTATGAGCATTATGAGTTCTTGGTTATGCCCTTTGCTTTGACTAATGCCCCAGCGGTGTTCATGGATTTGATGAATCGGGTGTTCAGACCCTATCTAGATCAGTTTGTTATCATTTTTATTGACGATATCTTGATCTACTCGAAGACTATGGAAGAGCAAGAGAAGCATTTGAAGATTGCCTTACAGATCCTTAGAGACAACCAGCTTGTCGCCAAGTTCAGCAAACGTGAATTTTGGCTCAAGAAAGTCAAGTTCTTGGGACATGTTTCTCGGGAAGGTATTTCAGTGGATTCCGCGAAGACCAATGCAGTGTTGAATTGGAGCCGACCAAGAAACGCTTCAGAGAATAGAAGTTATCTTGGGTTAGCTGGGTATTATCGTCGCTTTGTGGAAGGATCTTCCGAGATTGCAGCCCCACTTACTAGTCTGACGAAGAAGGAGACCCAGATCGAATAGCAAGAAAGGCATGAACGCGCTTTTCAGGAGTTAAACGAGAAATTGACTTCTGCTCCAGTGCTAGCTATTCCGAGAAGTAAAGAGAGATTTTTTATCGACAGCGATGCTTCGTATCAAGGTTTAGGGTGTGTGCTCATACAAGATGGGAGAGTTATTGCTTATGGATCTAGGCAGCTGAAGCCGCATGAGAAGAACTACCCGACACCTGATTTGAAGTTGACAGCCATTGTGTTTGCACTCAAGATATGGAGACACTATCTGTTTAGAGAGCAGTTCAATCTATTTTTCGATCATAAGAGCTTGAAATATCGATTCTCGTAGAAGGAGCTTAACATGAGGCAGAGACAGTGGATGGAGTTGTTGAAAGATTATGACTTTATGTTGCAATTCCACCCTGGTAAGGCAAACGTAATCGAGGAGTGGTAAGGTTTGGATAGAAGTGAGGGAAGTTGTCGCCTCGCTACATTGGACCATGAGTGCGTTGGCAAAGTTGCCTACAGACTATCATTGTCACCAAGGATGTCAGGAGTTCATAATGTCTTTCATGTCAATATGCTGAAGGAGTATCACCAGGGCACTACGCCACATGTGATCGATTTTAGAGACATAGAAGTGAATGACAATGCATCTTATCAAGAGAGACTGGTGCAGATTCTGGATAGAGAGATCAAGAAGCTGTGGAATAAGAAGATCCCGTTGGTGAAGGTTTTGTGGAATCACTACAATGTAAATGAAGCATCATGGGAGTTGGAGTCTGAGATGCGTGTTAAGTATCCGGAGTTGTTTGACAGAAGTTAGCTCAGATTTCGGGGACGAAATCCTTTTATAAGTGGTGGAGAGGTGTAACACCCGTATTTCTATTATTAATAGTAAAATTCCCGGATATTCATTTTTAATATTTTCTATATGTATAAATGATATTTTTAGAATGCTTGACATATTGTGTGTGAACATGCATTTCATATCATAATTCATAGTTATAAAACAAAACTTTTATTTACTCAACAAACCCGAGCAGAGGCACGAGTGCCCGAGCTCAATGCGAGCGCTCAACCTAAAATGTTGTGAAAAGACTATTTTGCCCATGTGGTCCCAAAATTCTATAAATACACAGCCATTCTGTGCATTTTTCATGGGAGAAATAGAGAGAATACAAAGAGGGTTTGTGAGGGAGAGTTCTTGAAGTTTATACACATACACACACATTCTTCTTGCATGTCATCATCTAGGCTTGGGATCATCTTGGTTGATGTATAATTAGTGTTCTCTCAAGTTCTTGGAGTTGTAATTGTTGGGTTCCTGAAGAATCCCTCAAGTATTTGGAGTCCTAGTTCATAGATCATCGCCATCTTCATCACCATCAACTCCTCAACATATTTCATCATCTACTTGATTTTGATCTTTGTGAATACTACATCTCTCATACAATGTGCATGTGCACATGTATAAGCTGTAAAACTAAGTTGCATGTGGTTAATTGAAGAAGATCTAGCACATAAACATCATACTCTTCATCTCTTTTCTTAAGTTGTATAAATTTCATGATCTATTTGGTTTTGACCACTTTGTGAGTAGTGTAATTCATATATGACGTATATATGTACATGTATAATATGTTTATTAAGGGCTAGTGCTAATGCTAAAGCAGAAAGTGCTAATGCCAAAGCAGAAAGTGTCGCTAAAAGTTTTAGCGACAGTTACCTAAGTGTCGCTAAAACTTTTAGCGACACTTTTTGCTTTGGCATTAGCACTTTCTGCTTTGGTATTAGCATCACCCTTATTAAATTGAATATGTGCTTTGAGTAGAGATTTCAATGTTTTAGAATCAAAATCGTAGTTATGTCTCAAAATAAAACAGTCTGCTGGGAAACTGCTAAACCCAAGCGCTCGAGCAAGCGCAAGCGCTCGAGCCTAGAGTGCTCGAGAGGCCGGAGAGCTCGAGCTTGACAGTATTTTGATTTCCTTGTTTGTTTGGTTGTATGATCGAAGTTAATAGGGCATGTACTATGAGTTTTGTTAACCAAACCTGAAGTTAATAGGGCTTGCACTATGAGTTTTGTTAACCGAACCTGGAGCTGTACATGTTATATACATGAATGAGCTAGTCAATTTTTGTAGTTGTACTGCATGCTTGTTTAGTAGTACCATGTTATGTGAGCGATCAACTCATTCTTCATATGCCGATTCTTCTAAATTGTTGATTCTACATGATGTTGGATTATTATTTATGATCAGTTTAATAACATTGATAGCAGCGCGGCGGGTCGAATCATTAATGGTGTAATGGAGAATAATGTGCGAATAATGTACTTAAATGAATAAGTGTATTGACGGACGTGTGAGGCGTGGTCGTGTTGCATGGTTTCGTTGCATGTTTGAGTTTGATGATCTTGTCGATTATTCCAAGCATGGTTGCATATTATCGTATGACCTTAATGGTCTTGTTGTCAGTTGGGTTGTGTGACATTTTCTAAATCCTAGTCGTGTTTGTCGTGTCATCGAGTTAGGGCTAATTGTGGGCTAAGTGAGAAATTAGATTTCCAAGTGTGGCCGTATTTCTCATTTGAGGGTCAAGTGTGACCATGTGGAAGAATGCAATTGAGTTAGGGACAATTGTGGGCAAAGCGAGAAATTAGAGGGCCAAGTGTGGCCATATTTCGCATTTGAGGGTCAAATATGGCCGTGTGAAAGAATGCGATTGAGTTAGGGCCAATTGTGGGCTAAGCAAGAAATTAGAGGGCCAAGTGTGGCCGTATTTTGCATTTGAGGGTCCAGTGTGGCCGTGTGGAAGAATGTGATTGAGTTATGGCCAATTGTGGGCTAAGCGAGTGTATTAAGGCCAAATTGGGCATGATGTGTTGATTGTCGTGTGTTGACGGAAGGTAGTACCGACGGTTCAGTGTTGTTGTGGTTGTGGGCAGAAGCTAATACTGCCAGTGTCGTGGTCGTGAGTTGACAAAAGCTAGTACTGTCAGTTGTGAGTTGTTGGAACGGTGGATTCGTGAGTGTTGCACTGCATTCTTGTGTTTCACATTGCATAGTTGGGAAGAACGTTGGATATGGGTAAGAACTTGCGTAACGTCTCGATAACTTCTAAGTGATAACATAAATGGAGTATATGTTCATATTGTTTGTGCTTTGTAGTATTTCACGCACCTTTCAGTTGATGGGCATGTGGCCCTGGACATGCGTGTCCAGCTGCTGTAGTTCCAGGTGTTGCTGATACTATTCCGCTGGGCGAGTAAGATGAAGATGAGATCGTGGGTGAAGAAGGCTGGGACTTCGCCAATTGAAGAGGAGTCCACGATGTTGAAGCCGTTCTGTTCCCGATGGGGAATTTTATTATTTATCTTTTATTATGTTATAATTGTTGTTGTTATCGGCTGTTTGATCTCTAAACTTCTGCTTATTTTATTTTGGATGATTGTAATATAAGTATGTATAATGGAGATTGTAAGACTTTGATATTCCTTTCGCTGAATTAGAATCATTTTCGCTATTATCAGTACTCTGATATTTTATATTCCTGTTGTTTTGGAAAATCATGTGATATGTAACTTGTTACGAGCCTACGAGTCCGATAAAGAAACTTATTTTCTTTAATTATCACAACGTCGGAGCATGACACGGTTGAAGACATTCCTCGCTCTATTTTTGAGGAATGGAATCAAGAAGATTCGTGATCATTTCTGTTTTGTATCTGATTTTCAGTTTCAGTTTCTTATGACATTTCACTTAGCAAACCCCAAACAAAAAATTTAGTGGAAGATAACGGAGAAGATATTTATGACCATGATTAAAGGTGAAGGCCCATGTGAGCTTTGAAACATGGCCACATGCAAGAACATGAGTACTCCGTACCCCCCTTTAATTGTATGAAACAAATCTACTGCCAATCGAGGTGTAACTACATTGTAACTTGCAAATATTAAAATCTACTTACCCATATTTGATTGAACTGGGAGCTACCCGTTTGGCAACTGTTTCTGGAATTGAAAAGTTATTATGAAATTAATAAAACTTAAATTAAACTGTTTAGTATAATTGCTTCTATATTTTAATTAGATAAATCGCAAAAAATTACACCAAATAAAAAAATATATATTTCCGCAATTGAATCCCATAATATTACCAAACGGGCCATAGCCCTAAAGTGATTTTGCTTTCTTTTTGTTTTGTTTTGTTTTTTTTTTTTTTTTAAGGCTAGAATCAAGCGAATTCGCTTATTACATGTGAAAATGTGATGCCTTGTATGACTTTGCACATGTCTAATCTGCATCTACCTATCAGTCCGCTAAAAAGGAGTAATGATGCACATACCTATATCCACACCCACAACCAGATTTATATATTATGGCTTTTGATTTTTTTTTTTTTTAATTTTGATGGGTTTTACATGAATTCCATATAAAATTTACTAAAATCAAGGATCAGAATATACTAAATGTGAGTTTAAATGTTGGTATATCATTATTGATAAACCATATATCTAGCAGATCAAGTTGACAGTAACACCGGTTCTGTGGCACCATGGGCGGACCCAAGTATAGGTCAGGGGTGGCACAGGCCCCCCCTGAACTTTTGGAAATTACATAATTATATGTAA
Organism: Hydrangea macrophylla; assembly: GCA_033977485.1. Taxonomy (NCBI): domain Eukaryota; kingdom Viridiplantae; phylum Streptophyta; class Magnoliopsida; order Cornales; family Hydrangeaceae; genus Hydrangea; species Hydrangea macrophylla. The sequence goes on along the minus strand of CM066983.1, from coordinate 78,992,298 downwards.
TATTTTACAAATTTTATAAATAGGCCCTCCTAAAATTCATACAGGCCCCTCCTGAACTTTTAAAAATTCTAGAGTTACATACAATATTTTATAGATTTTAGACACAGGCCCCCCTGGACTTTTGAAAATTCTAGATTTATATGTAATATATTACAGGTTTTAGAAATAGGCCCCTTGAAATTACATGATTTACTCCAAACTAGGGGTGTTAAACCAATTTTACAGTTTTACACATAATTGTGTATAAGTACACCTAAAAAAATTCACCTCGGGGGCGCTGACCCCGAACCCCCATATAATTTAGGCCCCCTCTGACCAAAAATTCTGGGTCCACCCCTGTGTGGCACTGCTATATGATTGTGTGTGTGTGAGTGTGAGAGAGAGGATCATGGAACAGAAATGGATAAGAAATAATGGGGTACAGCGCACAATGTGCACCTTTGTCAAAGGGTGGTAGTTTTGAGCCATGTGCTTCTGGCTCAGTGGCACATGGGGGGTCTAATCTAATATATTAAGTAATATTCAACGATACATATACAAAGTGATTTTAGTTGTATGATATATTGTCAGTAGTTTTGGTCCAGTTATATACAATGTAGACATATTACTACAAAATAGATCAATCATATTTTAAAATAGGAGAAAAAATACCTAAAAATGTATTTAAGTCTTTTTCCTTTTTAAAACTACCACATGTTGGAACCAATGTGTAGCAATTTGTACCAAAGTTATACCACATTGACAGCAAAGTAAAAATGTATGATAGAACCAAAACAATTAGAATGTATTATAATAAGGGTGATGCTATTTCCACTCCATCGTTGAACTAAGGCACTCTATGGTACCATTCTTAAAGCATGTGGTACATGCATGTCATGCATTACATACATGGTACCACATGCTCTGATAGTGGTACCATAGAGTGCATTGGTTCAATGATGGAGTGGAAATAACAATTCCCTATAATAATAGTTACTATATAAAAGCCTTTCCTTTTCCCAAATATATATAAGATCTTAGTATATGTACAGTATGTACTCCAATATAATAAGCTTTCCCGCCTTAATATAATAACTCTCCAGACCTGGAATTTTTTCCCCCCCAAAATGGTCCCATCCTCGGCCTACTTAAATAAACATACCTAACTAACCGTCTACCCCACTTCAATGCACCCCAATTAAATTTAGGGTTTTGTTAACATGTGTTCTTAGGACATATGTTAAACATTTAAAAATGGAAATAAACAAGAGAGACAAGCACTGACCCCTACACCGAATACTGAAACTTATACTATTCTCCTTATTTATTTATAGGGGAAAATACCTTTTACTCCCCTGTGGTTATACTCATTTTCTCATAACCCCCCTGTGGTTCATTTTGTAACACTTAACCCCCCCTGTACTACGGACTGAAGTGAGACTGTTAACTTTTCTAACGGTAGTCCCATTTCAGTCATTAATACAGGGGGGTTAAGTGTTACAAAAATGAACCACATGGGGGTTATGAGAACATGGGTGTAACCATAGGGGGTAAAAGGTATTTTTTCTTAAAGAGTATGTATAGGAGCTTGGGGGTATTAATGTCATTTCTTTTTTTCCGTTAAAAAAGTTAACAGTCTCACTTTAGTTCGTAGTACAGGGGGGTTAAGTGTTACAAAATGAACCACAGGGGGTTATGAGAAAATTGATGTAACCACAGGGGGTAAAAGGCATTTTCCCCTTATTTATACTTTTAGACCCTTAACATCTGTCCTAAAGGCACATATTAACAAAATCCTTAAATTTACTACTCCTATATTTTTTTTTCTTTAATTTTTAGAGTAAATATTTCCCACATATGCACAAGTACAACGTTTTACTTAGTACTTTATAACAATATTGAAGGGGTTTAATGTTTTATACTACATTATGTACTCAAAAGCCATAAGATACTAAGCTCTCCCAACAAGAATTTAATCACAGCTGTATACCCAAGACTCGAACTTGAGACCTTGGTTAAGCTAGAGCAGCCCCTTTCACTAAAAAAATTTTCCATTGTCTTTCATAACGGGAGACTTAACACTGAATTATCGAATTCTTTTGTTACATGATGAGGGAAATGCATTCTTTAGAGTAGCATTTGAAATTGTATCGTTATTTTTGTTTAATAAAAGGTCACACGTTGCTACCTGATAAAGCACAATGAAGAAAAATGGAGAATCTCATATTTTACAACAAAATAAAATATTATGGGCTTTTAGAAATTTCACCTAATAGAGTTGAAAAAATAGGGGGAATCATTGTATGATAGTATGTGAGTTTTATTTTTTTTATAATGGAAAATAAATATTTAAAGACATTTGTACGTGTATATATTAAATACAACCGTATTATTATTTGAAATATATTAATAGATTTCAAAATAGCTCGTGTCGGAAAAGATTATTCTAGTGATAAGGAAAAGAATCTTGTTATTTTGTGATCCGGTGCCACCAAAATGAAACGTGCTCACTCTAGTGGTTGATGTAAGTAGAATGGAAGGAGGGAATTCAAATAATTGAACGCATCATATTCAAAACTTGACGGGAGTTCACTGAATTTGAATCCTATCGCTCACTTGTCTTCTTAACTTACTTGTGCGTAAGTTGTGTCATTATTGCACGTGTCCGAAAATTGCCCATTTCCGTACTCCAATAAAAACAGTGTCTATTATTCCATAAAAGAAAATTGACGATAAATTGAAGTTACTGAAGACCATGAAAGGATTTATCCTTGTCTCAAGAGACATTAATATTTTCTTTCCTTCTGTACAACTATGCCTAGAAAATCTATTTATCACTTCAATAAATATTCCCACTAGGTAAACATATGTCAACTAAAAAGGCTTGAGGTCTATTTTCTGACTTTAGAGGGCCGCGTACACTAGCAAATCCTCAAAACCGAATACCCATATAGCCATATGGGCCATAACATGGATATATCTCTATTTATAGCCCCATAGCAACAAGCCTATTGGTACCCAACCCCTCTCATTTTTGTCCTCTGCTTCTTCTCCTTCCTCCTAAGTTTGTGTTTGTTACATCATTTAACTGAGAGGGGTTTGTTTAACCATGGCTAAGTTTGCTGCTTTTGTCCTCTTGGCACTCATTGCCATTTCCATGCTTCATACCATGGTGAGACCCCCCCTCCCAATACCTCTGCCTTAACTGTATATATATATATATATATATAGATAACAATGTGTGTGCTTATATAGAATATTTATCTCTCCTTTTTTGTGGGGGGGACAGGTTTTGGCATCTCAAACTGGGCAGCAATTAAGCAGAGTGAGTTTGAATACCGTCTTTCTTTCATTTTGTACACTTGGTTCTGATTTTTTTTTTTTTTTGTTTTTTGTTAAATAAAAATCTAAAAATTTTAGTGCCATTTTTTTTTTGTTGTGATTTCAGAGTGGAAATGGGTCTGGAAGTCTGAAGCGCTATCGTAAGTGTGTGTGTATATATATATATATATTGATAACTACATTTCAATCTCTTCTTCTTTTCTACAACTAATATCACAAGAATTGGGGAATTCCAAGAACACTTAACAGTACTAGGTCGTAGTTTGTGCCTTTGTGGTAAATCGTGCTCAATGTGTTGGACTCTTGAAAATTGGGGAATTCCAAAAGCACTAGACTGTAGTTTGTGCCTTTGTGGTACATCGTGCTCAATGTCTTGGACTCTTGAGAAGTTCATTAAAAGCTGATTTTGTGACCAAATTTGAGTGGAAATCACTTTTTTTGAATTTGCTAAAATTTAGTGGAAATCTCTTGATACCAAAGGGACCAGGGTCCTTTGGATTGGATTAACACACGCATTTGGGCTGAAACACCTCTAGATTTGCATTCATCAAAATGTGTTTTTGAGGTTTGAAAGTGCTTTCGATCCAAACAGCACTCAAAAGCCTCATTTGGTATCAACTATAAGAGTATCTCCGACTAGGGCTGCACATGGGTCGGGTCTCTATAGAACCGGGACCGACCCGATTATGAATGGTTTTATGTTTTGAGACCCAGACCCGACCCGATAAGGTTTGGACCCGGACCGACCCGACCCAGTTACTTTGGTTCGGTTCGGGTCGGGTCTGGGTCACAACCCATTTTTTTTTTTTTTTTTTTTTAAATTTTTTTTTTCTTATATTTTATTTTGTTATTATTTTTATTTATATTCATTAGTGAATACCTATATTTCTATGTATAATACATCCATTAAAAAGATTGATGAGGGCGGAGAGTTATGAAAATTAATTCCAACCACTAGAAAGTGAATATAATATTTTATATATTCATGGATATAATGATGTGCAACCTATAAAAGTTAAAATTAATAAGGTGGTTATGTTTTATATATTCATGGATATAATGAAAAGAAAAATGAGTACTTTGTCACAAAAATAAAGAATTAATTAGCAAAAATAGTTTTGTCTATTGATCGACCCAGACCAGACCCGAACCGGCTCAGACCCAACCCGACCCGACCCGAAATATATATCTCTTAACTGGACCCGACCCGACCCATTTCATTCCAGACCCGACCCAACCCGACCCAATAGGTTCGGGTCGGGTCGGGTCTTCGGGTAACGGATTTTTTGTGCAGCCCTATCTCCAACCACATTACCTAAAAACTCTCTAATTTTTAGCTAAAATAGTTATTTTAGGTAATCAGTTTTAAGCCCCCAACTCCAACCATGTTCTCTATTATGGGGAGGTTTGAATTATTATATTAATTTTTTATACAAAAATTGAAAATTTTAATGCTCTCTCTCCTTAAATGAATATAATATGTATTATTTTTCATTATTTTACTTATGAATAATTACTCATATTCACACTCTCTCTCCTCAAATGTGGAGAACGAAAAAGGGGTTTCCAAAAATGGAGAACCATTTGGGGAACCCATTGGAACTCTAAAAATGCACTTTAATTCTTCAAAATAGCTAAAAATTGATTATGGGTAATGTGGTTGGAGTTGCTCTAACAACCCATAAATAATAATGAAAATTTCAGAAGCTAAAATGCAATTATTTCGGCCAAAAAGAGAGTGGTCAGTCACGCGAAATTGTGATTAGTCAAAAATAGCAATGCTAGGTGTACAATGAAATGCACAACGAATTGCACAAACGTGCAGTACAAGGTTGGACTTTGTGTTGAAAAGTCTATACATATAAAAATGTGTGTATAAATTTTTCAGTATAAAGTCCAACCTTATACTGCACGTTTGTACAATTAATTATGCATTTTATTAATTTTATTGTGCACTTAGCATTTTTGGTCAAAAATTGCCTTAGTGAGCCAGTTGCTATTTTAAGCTATTGAATTGCATAAAGAAGAAGTTGTTGCCAAAAGGAACCTTACACGACTAAACAGTGAAACGGACTTTTGTCCTCTTTAATACCCTCGTTATTCGTGAAGTTGAAATAAAAGGTTACCTACCGGATGATTCAGTTTGACAGTGGTCAGCATCAACCTTTGACTAGTTAAAAAAGATATGATTAAATTTTTTTTTTTTTGGTCACTATTTACTTATATAGAGTATATTTATGAAATTACCAGAATGCCCATCGCAATGCTCAAGGAGGTGCAGTAACACCCAGTACAAAAAGCCATGCTTGTTCTTTTGTAACAAGTGCTGCAACAAGTGTCTGTGTGTGCCTCCGGGGTTTTATGGTAATAAACAAGTGTGCCCTTGCTACAACAACTGGAAGACCAAGGAAGGAGGCCCCAAATGCCCTTAGTTCAGACTTGCTGCCACTAACTACAAACACACATATATAAGATATATATATATATATATATAATATCCATATTTATGCATTGTCTTTGTGAGCTTTTGGTATTTGTTTGTGTTGGGTTTTTGATAACCTCAGTGACTAAGTTAGCATTGAAGTCGCCCCATAGCGTTGTTTCACTTGAATTATGGGGGTGGCTAATCCTTAATCCTCAATTACTAATGCTAAATTCCTGAATGTTTTGCTAAGGTATCAAGGTGTTTTTCATGTCTCTAATGTCATCAAATGCAAATTAAACTTCCACAGATCTTGGTTTTGATGAGTTCAATAATCCCAATATTCTAGCTATACAATGTAGTTTTACAGCATAACATGTGATCGACCAACTAATCAATTAAATTGTGTTCTCCTCGTGTAAAATGAATTGCCTTATGGCAACAAAAACAAAAACAAAAAAAAAAACAATTAAATTGTGCATGACATAAAACAAAGAAGGGAAAAAAAAAACCACAAAAAGACAATTAGACCCTTAATACACTTGGAACATTGACGTTCATTATAAATCATTACTTCTGTGAATGACAAGTAAGAAAACATTTTATCCTAAACCACAATTGCAGAACTATACCCACTCATCAATCACATAACTTATAGGTCATCATGGGTTCAGTTTGTGACCATATATAGTTTGTATTCACATCCAGAACATGACTTAGAAAAATTATCAAATACCTTAGCGCAAAACCTAGTGCTCTGATATCAGTTGGGAAGCAAAACACACCTTTAACTCTTCAAGCATGCTCTGAATGAAACAAATGATTGACAACACCAATAACAAAAATAGCAATACAATTATACACACAACCAAGAGACAGATTTTCGAAGGAGGAAAAATTACCCATGGGATGTCATGTTAAGAAAACAATCCATTTAAGTATGACTCGGTGCAACACGTGCGTTGCAGGTGTTGACTCGATGTTGAGGTCGGGAAATAAAGCACATAATTTATTCATAAAATAGATGTACACAACAATACAAAAAATATATACATAACTTAACCAGACAAATATATGTATAGAAGAACCTAAGTATAGAATTTTAAGATAATTGGTTAAAACTCTTGGTTCTATCAACTCAGTAAACAAAAGAAAAGATCAATCAACTCAAATCATGCACTTTTATTAGGAACACACAAACAAAAGTGAGTAGTTCCATATTTGTCACAACAAACATAAATAAATAAATAAAATTAGGACAGACAATAAAGTTAGCAGACAAACTAAAACAAAGCCAACTGCCATTGAAAAAAATATACTCCCTCCGTCCCATTTTATGTGTCCCCCTTTCTATTTTGGTATGTCCCAAAATTGTTGTCCACTTTCCTAAATTAGTATATATATTTTACTTAGTTTCCCAAATTGCCCTTCCTTACATCCAATACCAAAACAAAACAAAAAAGAAAAAGCAATGATTATGGGCAATTGTGGAAAGTATGTGTAGATTCCTTTTGTCCCCTTAAATAGTTGGATTCCCAAAAAGGGACACATAAAATGGGACAGAGGGAGTACAAGGCAGGGTCATAAATGCCAAAAAGAAATAAATGTAGCCATATGAGCTGGGCAACCCAAACCACCAAACAAGTGAGAGATGCCAAACGTTGACGTGACTTTTGCAATAGCATCAATAGTCTCTTCTTCTTGTGGATTGAGCTGAGGGGAAGGTCCTTGTAGATAATGTAGAAAGCTAGTTAATTCAAAAGGCCAACAGAAGAAGAAACAGACTCCTTTGAATCATCATGCAAAAACTCCTGTCACTCGTAAAGGTATTAAGAGCGAATCGTAACTCAAGTCACTCTCAGTTATACCCATAGTTTTCTGAGATAGGTTGCAAAAGGCCCAGAGAGAGAAAAGTAGTATAGAGTGAGATAGAAGAAAGGAAACTAAAAAGAGGAAAGAAACTAAATTGCAAGAGAAAATATATACATACATACATATATATATATAGAGAGAGAGAGAGATTGAATACTAACCTATGAAGCACGGACCCGGACACACTAACACGAATACGACACAGACACATCGACACGACAAAATCCTAAAAAATTGCATGTCGACACTCCAGGAAAAGTTTCCGTGAAGTGTTGTGTCCGACACACGGACACGATACGACACGCGACACGTTACCTTTTTAGAAGTGTCGGTGCTTCCTAGATACTAACTGATGCAGCGTGGAAATGGAAGACGAGAAGGACGAGATGGACAACCTTCTTGAACCTGTTGATTGTCGGAACAATGCCAGGAGCAAGGCTCTAATCTCGTTGATTCACCAAGAATACCGAGAATAGGCTTCAAAAGTCTTGTTGATTCACCAAGAATGCCAAGAACAATTGAAAAATACAAAAGAGATACTCTGTCTAATAATTTATTCAATCACCAAAAGCTCTCTATAAGAAGGTTACATCAATTTATTTATAATGCTAATAACTTTTCCCTAAGAAAAGGAAACAAATGAAATAAAATAAAATCTAACTTAAATCAACTAAAATGTAAAAGGAAACATAATTTTTGTTTTCCCTTTTGACATCCTAATTAATGACCCTTAAAAACTTGGAAATAAAGTTATAACCTTCTCAAAATACCCCTAATATATATGCTAACCTATTTGGACTTAATTTTACCATTTGAAATCCGAAAAATAGCTTAAAACATGCTATTAAAATCCTAGCAAACTAAAAAACGAAAATTACAATAACATAAAAATACATCAATAAAATCTAAAATCTTGTGCTACATCACTAACCCTCTTTCTCTTGGCCAAATCGTTCGCCTTCCATTCCACAAATACTATAAAACTCGAGTTTATAATTGATTTGATCACTCAAATAAAGAAAGGAGATGCATGGAATGAAATAAAAGATAGGGAAAGGTGAACAAGATGACATCCCTGCAATATCTGTGTCACACCCAACTTGTCTCGGACAGATTAGGACACGTGTTACAATGCTATAAGTACCCAAAATACACTAATTAGCAAAGAAGCATGAGTTAGACATCACAAAGACCCCTTGTTGCGACAAAAACAACCCAAGGGCAAAATGGTCATTTAAAATTATGGTTAAATTTTATATCAAAAGATAGATCTCCCGGTTCCAACGCAAAAAAATGGTGCGCATATCCAAGTTCCCTAGAAAGAGTTATGTCTATTTCCGTAAAAGTCGACGGTAAAAAATTTTGTACGCGGATCGATCCGCCCTTTAAACCCAAATTGATCCGTAAATAATATTTCTGGCAGAAGTTCCCCAAAAAGCCCAGATAGATCTGCCCATTAACCTAGATCGCTCCGATTTTGCAGAAACTCATTCCAGCTGCGAAAAACTCTATTTTTGAAGTTTAAAATCATGCCAAAACAAAGCCAAACTTTATAGAACTTAGGAAAACATCTCAAATTTATTCTCAAACACATTTAAACATTTCCAAAACACAAATCCAAGTTCTTCCAACATTCAAAACATTACCATAAAACTCTCCCTAGTTAAAACAAACCATAAAACTCATTTCTTGCCCAAAACAACACAACCACAAGAAATTTATCGAAAAGTGCTCCAAAACCTTGCACGCAGCTCGGTTATACATGGAACTTATCCAAAATAGTAGCGGCGCATATCCGAACTTGCCGGATCGGCCCAAAACTCAACTAACATGCTCAAACCCATAGTTAACTAAAGGAAATACATAGAATTCTCAAGGAGAAACTCCAAACAACTAATTACTATATTACAACCCAAGCTCTAGAAATTCCTAAACAAGCTACATCTCCAATGAGATTGTAAACATATTTACAAGTCCATAAATAATATTCAACAAGTTCAATGGTACCGACCCATTCCTAACCGTACGTCACTTCCTCTCCAAGTATTGCTCCAAACCTGCGGTAGTTGTTTTTTACCACAATAGAAAATGAAAACAATTTTCTTAAGCATTACGCTTAGTGAGCAATCTAAACATGATTGAATGCTTAACATGTGCAAATTCTACAATAACCACATAATTCATATCCATAATCGCCGAACTACTAGTTCAATGATTCATTCAGACCCGAATGCCTTCCCTTGGCCCCGTGGTCACTTCTATTCCTTGGACTTTCGTTCTCAACGAATTCTTCTCCTTTTCCTCCCTTATTACTCCCCAACAATGAGTCATTTCCCAAGCAGTTCATTGATTATCATATAATCACATAAGCACATTGTAATACCCGCTATTTTCCTTGTACTTTAATTTTAATTTTAATATAAATAAGATTTAGTATATTTGCTTTTACCTTTCTTGTAATACCCTTTTCAATCGATTGAACTGTCTTGAATCGATCGAAATTATGCATTTTCTTTCAATCAATTGAACCTTCCTCAAACGATCTAAATCCTGCCGATCTGAATCTGTTACATGGACCAATTTAATCGATCGAACACACTTTCAATCGATCGAAAGTGACTGAACTTGGTTGCCAAGTTTATTTCGTGTGGTTGATCCTTGCCCTCTCCCCCTATATATATGTATCACTCACACACACCCTTGGGTTGCTAAAAATTTAGAGAGGGTTAGAGAGGGAGAGAGAATATATACACACACACTCATATATATACATACATATATATACACACTGGATATATATACACTCCCTCATACTCTCGGCCAGAGAGAGAATAAGAATGAGGAGACAGAGAGAAGGAGCAAAGAGACAGAGAAAGAGAAGGAGAAAGAAAAAGAAGAAGTAAGGAGGAGACCACCCCGTGGACCCGCAGCCACCGAACCTTTAATGGTGAGCGCCTATACTCACTTAGTAGCATAGATAAGTTGATATATGTGTGTTTCGATAAGAAAGAATAGGCCCCGAATGTACGTACAAGGTCGAGTTCAGTTCTTAGAAGAAGATGCAGTCTCAAGCGATTGAACTGGTTTCAATTGATTGAGAACATAAATTTTCAATCAATCGAACTGGTTTCAATCGATTGAAAAAAGGACCAACCGTTTCAATCGATTGAATATGTTCCAATCGATCAAACTTTACTTCAATAGATTGAAAGGACTTTAATCGATTGCACATGACAGAATGTTAAATGTTTAGTCAGTTTATACCTCATGAACTGTTAAGTGGTTTTATATCATGCGTTGATAGTTAAAGCTATATTGGAATAATACACACGTTGAATAATGGGCGTAATATATTAAACATTGGAATCATTTGTATAATAATGTTGTTAATTAGAATAAGAAGCTTACGTGCATGGTAGTGGGTCTATCAACCACCGAGGTCGATACTATTTACATTGGTGCGCATAAATACGATCGCGAAGATCGTGTAAGGTCGGGTGTGGGATTCTAATGAGTTGAGATAACCAAGTATGTGGGAGTCGGTTATATGTGGAGAATGCTGGGACTATGTGTCAGGCATAAATATTATGGGCTGGGACTAATTGTCAGGCTGGGAGTGTTAGCCGTAATGTATTGGGCGTATTGGCAGGAATAATTCTCGGCGTATTGGCCGAAAATCTAGGACTACGTGTCAGGCTGATATATGGATTAGCAAGCTTGGAAAGCGTGTTAGGTTTGATAGGGTGCATGGTATGGGACTACGAGTCTGAGTTATGTGTTAAGAAATGGGACTGCATATAACACCCGTGTGCATGTTATTGCATTTCATTACATTTGTCATGCATGATAATATGATGTGTTGTGCATTTGTGGCACATGGGTGAGTGAGTTCTCACTCACTAGTCAATTTGGGTGTCTGGGTAAGAGAACCCTTTGAGATTGTGTAGAATGGATGTTTTGATGTTGTGATGTCTCTCCAAGATTGAAACGGTCATTGTGGAATATCCTAAATGTTTATCTGAAAAAAAAAATTACCTGTATATTTCACTATCTGATTATCTGGTTCAAAATATATTTCTATTGTTAGTTTTAGTATCCTGGTGAGGACGAATTAACATGCTACATAATCAGATAGTGATTATGTAGCATGTTAGGCGTGTAAGAATAGAAATCATGTGAAATCGCATTTTAGCAGCCAAACGGAACTTAGACGAAAACTTTTATAATTTTTAGTTTTCACCCGTAGAGTAATGAATTAGGCGTGTAAGAAGTTTCTGAGAATAATTAGGAGTTTTGAGAACTCGCGGGGAGGTAAACACAATTTTCGAGAGTTATAGCCATATATAGAAAGATGTGAGATATTTTCAGTTTCAAAAGTTCTAACCTAAAAGCTAAAGAGGCCAAAAAGGGAGATTTTGGAGCTTTGATCTTCACGACACCAATCGACGACCGTTCGTCCGTTGGTTTTCAACCAAAATCATATTTTCGAACTCCTAGAGGTAAGAGCTTCGTTTTGATATCCACTAGGACTTGTTTGGATAAGTTTTCCGAAAACTCATTTTCTAGAATTTTAGATGTTGAGCTGTTACGTTGGTATACGTTAGACGTTGACAATTATTGCGATATTTGGATAACAAACACGCTTGAATAATGAACAGCTAATGCATTGTATAAGTAGAACTGTTGAATGATGATTAACGTGATGGTGTTAATCGGATTCGAAAAGTCAATATGCATAGTTATATGTTCATCATAGAGGTGTGTTTCTGTTCATGGGCGTATGTGTGTAAGCAATCATGGGATCGTCGGATGTTGTGTATAGTCGTGAGAGGTTGTGTACAATCGTGGGTATCTGATTGTATAGTGTTAAGCTGGGACTGTGTGTTAGGCTTCGTTGTATACAGATGCGATGTTGTATTATGCTATATCACCTTAGTCTTATAGAGGCTAAAGGAAAGTCTCCTTAGTCCATGACCGAGACTGAGAGTCCAACAGAGACTAAGGGAATGTCACTTTAGTCCATGACCGAGGCTAAGGGATATACTGGTAGTATCACCTTAGTCCATGACCGGGACTGGAAGTCCGATAGAGACTAAGGAATACAAATCGTGGGAACTGTGATATGGCTAGCACCCTGGTCCGATAGAGCTAAACGAAATGTCACCTTAGTCCAAGACTAGGATAGGAGATCTGATAGAGACTACGGGATATGGTCACGTTAGTCCATGACAGAGACTCAGGGTTATGCTGATGCGATCACCACTGCACCAGATTGGCCAATTTATCATCACTCTGAGCGGTGGCAAACTACATTTGTCACTGTTTGCGCGGTGACTATTTCGGGGTGACAAATAATTTTGTCACCTCCACCAACGGTGACAATTTTGTTTGTCACCGCCCATTTGTGTACCCCTAAAAGGGGTAATTGTCTTAAATTTGTCACCTCCCTAAACAGTGACCAAATATGAATTTGTCACCTCCCTAGACAGTGACCAAATGTACATTTGTCACCTCCCCAAACAGTACTGACCAATTATAAATTTGTCATCGTTGATAGCTGTGACAAAATATAAACTTGGCATTGCTATGAATAGTGATAATATTTGGTGACAATTATTATAATGTAGTCACTATTGTAAACAGTAACTTATTGTGGTATTCTTTGGGGGTTATACTGTACAATTAAAATCCATGCAATACAAAACCATTTACATATATAAACTACACATGTTGCTAAATACCATTTTGCAATCCATGCAATCCAAAACAATTTACATATAAATCACAAGTTGCTAAACACCATTTCTTCAAATTTGCAAAAAAAAAAAAAAAAAAAAACACACACACACAAAATCTATTAAAAGTAGAAAAAAAGATAACAACAAACTACGGTTAGACCAACAAAAGTAATACTTAACCACATAAATTCAGTGAAGCAACCATATAGGCCAAAACACCGGCCCACTCACCCTCAGTTTACTTAATATTTGAGGCGCACCCTTGGCTTCCTAGATACAAGCTTTGTTCCTCCTCTCCCAGAATGACGTCAATGACTTGAACTTTACGTTCAAATTCCGCTAGTACATGACCATGCACCACTATTCCAGGTGCCGTCGAAATAATCACCCCAGTTGCAATCTTCTTTGCAATTGTCAAACTTATTATATTAAAACTTGACGATGAAGCGGGTGTAGGGAGTTGAGTCGCTTGGAGTGAAGGACATGAATTTATTTTTTGGGCCCCAGTGGAGAGAACAAATTACGGACAAAGAAAATAAGGAAAGAATCTTCAAGGATGGTCACCAAAAAATGAAGTCAAGCACCATACATGGCCCATGATGTAATAAGTATGAAGGGAGAAATTGAGCTAACCTTGAGAAGTACCTTGAATTAAATTGACCACATCTATTATATATATATATATATATATTATCTATCTATCTATTTAAAATACTAATAACGCAAGGTTAGAGTAGAAATCAACCTTGAGTTGACACATGTCATTGTTATTTAATGTCCCAAAATCTGAAAACGTGTTACAGATCCCAAAGTTGAAACGTCAAGCGTCTCTCTCTCTCTCTCTCTCTTAAATGCCTAATGAAAGTTGGAACGTTTTGTTAGGGGTTTTTCGTATCGCTTCCTGAAAATCATACTTCTCTCTTCTCCCTTCTCCTTTCTCTGCAGTACAAGGGTGATGAAGGGCTCCTTAGAGGGGTTTTGGGGAATATCATTTTTCGCCTTAACAAAAAAAAAATCGTATCGATTTTTTTGATTTGTGTCCGATTCATATGTAGATATGTAGTTATTTGCTTGCATATTTTGTATACAATGCTAGGGTTCCAATAGGTTGATAACCATGGGGCAAAGACCGACGTTTGCTGAAATCGATACAAGGTCACCGGTCACCCGTGATGTCAAGGAAAGTCGGTAATGGAGAAAGGACCACTTGGTCTAGATCTGGACTAGCAAACATGAATAAAGCTTGCTGAAGAGTGAAGACGCGTCGCGATGTCCTTCAAGCTCAGCAATTTCCAACCAATATTCATTCCTTGGCCATTGAGAAAAAGGTTCAGTTGCTCTCTCTATCTTCAGGAGTGCATACATCTCTCTGTCTATATTGCTTTGTATTGTGAAATTAGGAAAATGGTTGTTTCCATTCGTTGTTTTGATGGATGATCTAAACTTGAAGGATTGTATTTCTCTTCAATCTAGGTTTTGGGTGAGGATTGAATATTTACTCATGAGATTCCCACTGTTTACCCATTTCATCACATTTTGTTTCGCCTATTTCTTGTGGTTATGTCTTTTTAGGTTTTTAAAAATTTGTCATTTTTCTATGTTTGCCTGCATATTCTTAGTTAATAAGCTGCCAATTTCTTGTGCCAGACAAAGATTTAATTTTTATTTTTTGAAAACCATATAATCTATTACTATGTTTTCGTGTAACAGTATTTTATACTCTAATTTAATAGGTTAAAGTAATGGGCTTGAAGATTGATGCCCATCAGTTTACACATCACTTATGTATACATATATTTATATATACAATATATATGTTCGCATGTTTAAGGTTTCATGGCCTAGGAATTGAGTTATTTACGTAATATTTACGATTTTTTTGCCTTTTCTTTTGATTGACTGCAATGCAAATGAAACGTACAAAGACTACCACGCCCTCAAGTTTACCAAATGGCTGAATATTAAAATCAAATGCCCTATTCTTCTCTCTTTTATATTGCCATTTAGGACGGCTCCATTTTTACTTTTTATCTGCAAATGTTAGTTCTTGGGTGAATCCAATAAGAAGTGCATTTTGCACCAGCTTTGTTGGTCGTATTGCTACAACTTACTGGTTTTGATCATGGTAATCTAATCTATTTCTTACTATTTTTTCCTTCTAAAAAAAGGATGGTTTATTAAGGAGAAACAAAACAGACCACAAAGCCCCATTGATGAACATCTTTAAAAACAAGTGGATGAATATCATCATGATGTTATTTTTTGTCTGTTTCGAATTTTGTTGTTCTTTTCATTTGGGTTTAGTTTTTTAGGCTGATTTCTTGTGGTCATTGTGCTGGCCTTAAGGATGGTATGCTGCTCTAGGTTTTTTTTTTTGGTCAGTGCTCTATGTTGTTTATATGCCGATAGGCCATATCTTTCCTCCTAATTCTAATGTAACCATTTCAATTGCTGGGCACAAGAAAGAAACGAACTTTTTAATGGTCGACACTCCAACTAAATGTAGCTGGAATTGGCAAAAAAGAAATCTCTAACCATCTACAAATGTAACCATTCTATCATACACAATCTGAATTTGTTTTTTTCAATACACTATCTGATTATTATAATTAATTAATGATATACATATGTTACTCTAAGTTTTGTATACATTGCATTAAATGGATAGCTCTAATACTATTTGTACATGCACAAGGCTATAGCAAAGAAAAATATACCAACAATGGCAGGGCAATAAACCAAAATACCATGACAGTAAACTGTACTCTTTTCATGAGAAATGATGACGTCAACTCATATGCCGAGAATGAAGATAGTGTTGTGCTGATAGGTGATGCTGGTGATAGTGAAATTGATTTAATCTTTCTTAAATTGGAAAGAATTTTTCTAAATTGTATAGCCTGCAATTGTGTTTAATTTTTCCAGCCAGGAGAAAGTCATTTTGTGCCATTTAGATTCTTAAAAGATAATGGATGGAGATATGTGGGTAAAGATATATGGACACAAATAAAAGAAGGTTATAAAGGAAGGTGTGAAGGAATTTGGCTGGCTAGCTGGGCTTTAACGTGGAATATGATGCAAGACAATTTTCTGGAAGGGCATTCAGTGTTGTAATTCGTCTCAAAGAAGGCTTTTTGGATTTGTAATCAGTCTTCGTAGTTGTGAATAGTGGGTGGGTGACTCTATTGTTTCGTTGGAAAATGGCTCAAACATACCATTTATTTGTACCATGTGTTTTTGTATATCATCTTGCATTGTTAGTGCAATTATGCTTTTCCGATTGGATAGGTACCTTAGATTAGAAGTGAAAGCTTTGAGAAATCTAAGGTACCAACAAAGGAATTCTTGCTATTTTTTTAAAAAAATTCTTTTAAATAAGTTATATTAAAGAAAATTGGAACTTTTTAATATTTCAAATAAAAGATATTTATATTGTGCCATAATGACCATACATAGTCTTTTTTTATTTTTTTTGGTTTGGGCGTGGCCATACATAGTCTATGTTGTGCTGCATCTATTTGGCAGGCTGCTCATCGCTGGCACTCTACATGCTTTCAGCTCTCTTTTTTTATGAGGGTGGGGGTGGGTGTGGGTGGAAATTTGGATGCCTTGATCCTAGAGGTGGGTAATAGCCGGTGTTATGCATTTGGGGATGCTTTGATCAAGAGGTAGGTAATAGATTGGTGCTATGCATTTTTTGCGTTGATTGTGTCATCACTTATTAATTGTTGAATTTAGCATTCCAATGGTATTACTGCATGTTTTTAATGAGTTACTGTCAACAGATATGATACAAATTCTGAAATATATTAACAACATCACAAATAATGACCCACCCATACTGTGGGAAAAGCTTAGAGTTTAGCCTAGAAATATCTGAGAGTGACACATGTCACTACTCATTTATGCCGAACTCTTTATATCATTTCACCAATATTTAATCACTCTCTCCACACCAAAGTCTCCACACCAAAGGACTACTATAGCAGTGGGTGTTAATGGGCACTTACTACCATTTAATTGGTAAGGACTTTTTGTATTCAAATTTGTGTCCTTATTCAATGGTTGGAGCCTCATTTCATAACCCACTTTAACTATCTCACTCTTCCCATGTTTAATCTTTTACTATGGTGTACAGATTGTTTCAATTCAAGTTAAGATTTTATTATTATCATTTTGAAAGGTTGTTATAATTTCATTTCTTTTTTTTTTTTTCTTAACCCATTCCATGAATTTGTATTACTTCTTCCAATATGGTGATTTCTAAGTTTTCGTGATATGAAAGTACTCACAATTCTAAGAGAAACACTATTAATTTGTATAAAATGGATCGATTCTAGAGGATGAAATTTTGTACATGGCTACACAAAATTTTACACAAGGACAATTACAGGTCTGTGGTTTTTAATTGAAGCTTGGATGATAACAATATTAATCATCAGCTGTCACACCCGTCCTGGGAAATCTATTTATTTTAAAATATAAAATTGATTTATTGTGAATTATTAATGTTGATTAATAATTGTGGATGTGGTTGACATGGGTCAACGGTGAGTGTCAATCGAGGACACATAGATTTGATAATCAATGAGGGATTGATATGAGTAAATGACATTTATGTGATTTTAAATGTTATTTGACTTTACCTGATTTTTATGAATAGTAATTATACATGTTTTGTATAATTTTTGGTAGTTTGATCCTATTTTAGATCATTGTGAATACTGTGGTGAGAACGTGAGTGATGCGTGGCATAAAAGGTAGGTGGTCTAGAGATTCCACGAAATTAGTTTCAGAACGTGATTTTCGGACCCAAATAGAACCTTGACGAAAACTTTTATAAATTTTAGTTTTCACTCGTGAAGTCATAAAATGAATGTATGCGACGTTTCAGGAGATAATTAGAAGTTTAGAGAACTTGCGACGAGTTAAACACGATTTCCAAAAGTTGTGCCTATATATAGAAAAACATGAGATATTTTCATTAGTTATAATTTTCTAACCTAAATCAAGAAAGAGGCAAAAAGGGGATTTATTGCTTCGAGCTTCAAGACGCAAATCGACGAACATCCGATCGTCAACTTTTCTCCAAATTTCATATTCAGACTCCTCGAGGTATTAGCTACGTTTTGATGTCTATTAGGCCACATTTGGCAAATTATTTCCGAAAAGCTAATTTTAAGAATTTGGGAAAAACATGTGTATACTTGTAGGAATCGCTTGTAATCGGATATCCGTCGTTTATTTGGTCTCCTAGTACTTCTCCTGAAGTTTGAGAGATATAGCTCGAGGTATGAATTCCGAACCTTTGTAATATAGACAATTTGGATGTTTTAGATATTTTGTATGAATTGTGATCCGGGCAAATTTCTTGTAATAAAGTAGGCCCGTTAATTTTAGCGAGTACGTATCAAAAAGCATGCTGATTTGGTTATGTGAGTATGCTAAATGTCTATGTGGGTCAAAAGGGAGTTTGGTATAATTTCACGCCGGTGCACGCCTCTCGATATTTGAGAGTTTATAGTAGTGACGACTACTTGCTTGGTGTGGGAAGTGGCCAACCAGAGCATATAGATGCAATGGTTGAGTGATCCTTGGCTAACCATTGGCATCGTGGTTTAAGATTTAAGACTTCCCGATATACTGGGTGAATGCGTATCTCTCTCCCCGAAGACTAAATTATGTGATTTAGATGTCTAAAACATGAATTGCCCATATGCATATGTTTAGAATTGTACACTCAGCATATAGCTGAGCAATGGAGATTTACTCCATTGCAGGTATGAAGAAAGGAAAGATAGAATGCGAGGGATGAGACCGTTGGGATCATTCAGAGGAATTGGGGTATAGATTTTTGTAACCGAATCATAGAAGCTCTGGATTATTATTGCGTTGATATAATATTCTTTTGAAAACCTTTTTAAGTTGGTTGGAAGTGACTTGGAACTCTTGAGTCCGCGTCTTGATGCTTAACACGTTGAATTTCATGTTTTATGAATTTGTTGTAGCACTTAAGAGATTTGATCCAAATGAGTCATTGACTCGTTCCGTTAATGTTTTCAAAGCTTAGACATGCTGTCTAATATGTTTATATACCTTTGTTAAAGTTTCAGAATGATTGGGAATTTGTATGTTGAGTTTTGTCGTGTTTGCAACGTTTTCAAAAAAAATAAAAATAGGCAAAAGTGGGCTGCCTGTGAATAGTGTTTTTACAAAGGAAGTACCTTTTTCGGAAAATATTAAAATGTTCTATTTTGCTTCTAGGGTACCTTTGGGATCCCTCATAACACTTTTATGGTTAATTTGAAATATAATTAACTTTTCAAATTGATACGGATTTTACAGACTCATAGTTCAATGTTTTTTTTTCCTTCCAAAATGAACTTTGTTTTAAAGAGTTTGTTTAAGTTCCTTTTCCGCTGCTAGAGTTATAGAATGAATTGGATGAGCCTCGGTGGCGTGCCACGTGTCCTATTTCCGCCCGTAGCGGGATGGGTCATGACATTTATTGGTATCAGAGTAATAAGTAACAAAACTTTGGGAGCGTGAGACGACGAGTGGAGTGTTGAATGCTTTTGCCACATTCTAGAATGCATCCACATATTGTAGAGATATTTGATACATATGGTATGTTATTATACATACACGATTATGTTATTGTCATACATGCATAATATTTATGCATTCGTGAATCAGTGAAATCGTACGGACGTAGAGCTGTGTGATGAGATGAGGCTTACAGTGCATTATCATAGACCTTGTGAAGGGACACGAGGGAGAGATGATATCTTGGTAGTGATGAACAGTTAGATTTCTAAATGAAACTAAAATCATTTTGATCGAATCAGTGGATGTTTTCAACGATAGTGACGAATGCCCTTTGGGGGATCTAACCGAGAATGGAGTTTGAGCAGTAAACGTCAGAAGAGATTTCCTTATCGTTCACATAGAGAATGAAAAATGATTGTTCGTAGTTAAGTTCTCAGACATGGGTTAGATGTTGTGACGTGAGAGAATAGAGATGAACAGTTGGGTTTTATGACAGAAAGATAGTCCAACAACATATATTGGCCGTGTATGGGATGGGTGAGAAATCTCTCACCTTATCTTTTGGTGTTACCCTACGGTGTGATCGTACGGGATTATCTTATGATAGTACCTTATGGTATATACGTTGTATGTCAGGTAGTTGAAGAATCTTTCAACTTATTGTACGGTATTGAGACGATTGGATGGTTGAGGAATCTCTCAACCTATCTTACAGTATGTAATGGACGGTTGAGGAATCTCTCAACCTATCTTGTGGTATGTATTGAGAATTGAGAAATATCTCAACGAGTTATGAGTATTGTGGTTGTTGAGGAATCTCTCAACTGAACCTGGTTTTGAATGTTCGTGGTACCATGGTGGATTCAGATGTAGTATAAAGGTTAGTAAGGAAAGCTGCCAGATTGATTGTATAAGTGGGAAGTGGTATTTAAGGATTAACCTAGGATGAGGGATTAAGAACGGGAATGATAGAGTATGCTTTGACGATTTGAAACTACAATTAGTAGAAGTAACGGGTTTCGGTCAAGTATTGGAAATGGCACCATATGAAGAGTTGTATGGGCGTAAGTATCGATCACTGATTTGTTGGATGGAGGTTGGGAAAGAAATTTGTTAAGACATAAGATGATACAGTTGACTACGGAGAAGGTAAAGCTAATCTAGGAGCGACTTTTAAAGGAGGCTCACAGTACTAAATATTCAATTCATCAGGAGAGTGATAAGATGTACCGGATTTTGCGAGAAAACTTTGGTGGAGATGGATGAAGCGAGAAGTTGCCAAGTTTGTGTCTGAGTGTTCAGCATGCTAGCAAGTCAAGGCAGAGAGACAAGTACCTGCGGGGCTATTACAACCATTACCAGTGTCAGAGTGAAGTGGGATGGGATCACGATGGTTTTGCTTCGGGATTTCCACGATCGTTCAATAAGAATGATAAGATTTGGGTTATGGTTGATAGATTGACAAAATCAGTGCAATATCTAATGATCAATGCGACTAAACCTTCAAGGTTGGCGGAATTGTATGTGAAAGAGGTTGTAAGACTACACGGAGTTCCAACAGTGATTATATTTTATCGTGATAGTAGTTTTACATCGAAATTTTGGGAAGTCTACAGGAAGCCATGGGTACTAAACTGAGTTTCAGTACTACATTTCATTCTCAGACCAACGGACAGTCAGAACGTATGATTCAGACATTTGAAGACATGCTCAAACTTTGCGTACTAGACTTTGGGTAAGTCAATATAGATTGAGAATAGAAAATATAAATTGGAAAGACGAAGTTTAATGAGTACATGAACAGAAACAGTAAGAATGAGAGGAAGACATGGTAGTACGTTGAGTACATTATCGAATATGATAGTAGAAATGTAAAATGGTTGGAGGACAATGGTGGATGCAATGAAATACGATCTCAGTGTCCTGGATTCCAACAAGGTTGGAGAGTTTTGAGAATGTCGAATTTTTCCCTAAGAAAATTTTAAAGTGTTTAAAATGTTTTAAAATAAAACTTTCGTTGAGTAAGAAAATTTGTTTTAAATGATTGTGATTAGGTATCGAGTAGACCTTGGAAGACGGGTATCGTGGAAGAATATGGTATGCTAAGTGCTTGGGACATAACGGTGGTTATCAAACGAATGAGTTCTATGTGGGCAGATTGTGAACTTAGGAATTCTAAAGGAGTTGGTGAAATGTCGTGTACCTGAATTTGGCTAATTGGAAGTTATGACCTTAAAGGAGTGGTCGTGAGTATTGTTTCAAAGGGAGCTCGACTTCGATTTAAGTATTGGAGTAACCTGAGGTAATGAATGATTTGAGGCTTTGATCAATTAAGAACTTGATGAGATCCGCAAAGTGTGAAGCACTTGAAAGATGACAGTTAGGAATCAGTTGGCATTAGTGACCGGAGTGAGAATTTACCTTGGGGTATTGCCGTGAAAGGTATGTGAATTGGAAGTCGATATGGAATTTATTGAACACAGTGAGGCTATAGTACTTTGTGGGAAGATTTAATTACCGGCTTATCCTCAGATTGTATGTGGGGATTGTATTAATGTTGTGAGCAATAGGTTATTCAGGAATAATGGATTGGAGACTCGGTTAGAAATAATTAAGGACTAGAGAGTTTAAATTGAAAATTGAGTTAGATTCGACTACGATTATGAAACATTGAATGTCAGAATAAGGTATGGTGCTTTGAGATGTTATACGAAGAATATACGCTTAGTGTGAACGGTTGTCAGGAACTCGGTGTGAGTTGAAATACAGAAGTGTGATCGATATGGACTTGTGCAAAGGTGAAAGTGAAACACCAGAGACGTATGGAGTCGTAAACTACATAAATGGTAGTGGATCTACTTGGACTGATATGAGAATGGACTATATTGCAGTTGAGATCTTCGAAAGAAAAGTGATTGGCTCAAGAGTGTGAGTACACTAGGTGAACATGATGGATTGTGAATGATCAATGGTTTGGGACAGGAACAGGGTATGTTCTGAACAAGAGGATATGTTTTGATATACTCTGTAGTACGTGCATGATTGGCTAAGTCAAATTTTGATTAACAATGCTATTCGTTACGATGGATATTGGGGTAGTGGTGTTGAGAAAGAGATGAGGTATTATGTGAGATTTCAAAATAGTTGTTTTAAAACCTGAATGAGAAATGTATTGGACTTTGTTCAACATGTTAAAGTGAAAATGTTAGGGGTAACGTTCTATGTTAATTGACGGTAGTTCGAGTACAAACTTGGGAGCGATGAACGACGAATGTGTTTGACCTCACTGTAGGTGATTTAGGACATGTGTAGACTCGAACGAGTAAAATGGTATGAAATTTTCAATAGAGAATTTCATTGATACCTTACGAGGCACAAGTGATGGGGGTATAGTACGAGGTTGGTAAAATCGGTATGAAATGATAAGAATTAGTATAGACAGAGGGAGAGTACTAATGTGACGCACTACCAACTATGTGATAGTCATTTCAACTGAAGTTGTCGTGATATAGATTATTAGGAAAGAAGGATTGGAAATTGATAAGAACTTGGGAGTCGTTTGAAATGCGTTATAATGCTACAAGTGGTTTGGTGATTAGTAGAGTAAGAAATTGAATCTATAGTATGTGAAACAATTGATTGAAGCATTGACTTATCGACGGGGTATATATGTGTGATAGTACTCTATTGTGGTTCACTTCGGGATGAAGAATCGTGTATAGATGTTAACCAGTTGAGACGTAATGTCAACGACTTTTAATTGAAAAGAAAGATAGGTGAATGGGAGATGAGTTACTTCCTTCGTTTTGGTGATTGAGATATAACCTTTGGGTTTTGAAAAGTATATGTGATAAGTACGATGAAAGGATATGTGAGTGGACGTTGTGACGTCATGATATGATTTAATGTCAGAATTGACTATTGAGTAAGTTCTACTCAGGTATTGTTGTTCTTATTTATCGGGATTGTAATAACCTGCATTTGCATTTAATTTTAATTTGACATTATCATATTTAATCTGTATTTCTAGTCTTATTTAGTTTCTTTTTCCTATGTGTTAAACTTTAAATTCTTGTTTCAATTGCTATTAAAATTATTGTTGGGGTCAAACTGCAATTTCTGTAAATTTAGCAATACCTGTGTTGGATTTCAAATCTGTATCTCAAAACGGTGGGAATAATTTCTTTTAACTCAAACTGTATTTTTATGAAACCAGGAAATCACTTCCTACGTTAAAATGAATTTTCTGTATTTTTGTGACGAACACCGCGTCACGAAAATACCAATTTATACTCAAAACTGTCCACGCTGTGTTGAACTTCCACAGATTTTGGAGGTGACTGATTGGACAATTGCTTTATATCTATTTAATGTTGCTAATGATTGTGTAGGCCTTGTTTGGTTGATACAATTGTGCGTGTACATTGCTTGTGCCATAAGCTGATTTTCCCAAACAAACACTTTCAATTTGGCCCCTATACATCTAAATTGCCTCTTCAAATCTTGTAGGAATGTGTATGCGTGTGTATAATCAGCATACATGGACTGTATGGTTATAACTCTTTTGATAATTAGTAAAACAATTGAAATTGTAGAGTGTTTAAGAACCTACTTGGGCTCCAAGTAGTTCAAGATTGATTCCTTTATATACCACCAACACACACCTTTTCCTCACATTCTTTACAATCTGATATAGAGAGCTTCAGTAGAGATAGTTCAGAGTATTTACAGAATTATTTTAGAGAGAAGAAGAACTTCATCCTCCATAACCACAAGCTTGGATTAATTTCTTATTGAGCTCATCTTTCTCAACAATCTCTCTATATTCAATCTGAGTGAGTATTTATAACTCACTAAGAATGTTAATTATACTTGTTTGCTATGTATATGATTGTAATTTATAATCCACCATTGCTAAATTCGTCCATGGAAGCTTGAGCTTCAAAATCATAATTTTTTTAAACTCAACCAAAATCTGTTTTTATAGATGATTCTGAAAGATTATAGGTTATAGATGTTGTAGCCAAAGTATTAGACCTTAATTTGTCCCAATGAGAAAGTATATTAGAAATCAAATTTTCACAACTTTTAGTTTTTCATAAAATTCTAGAGTTATAGATTGGTTGGTGTAAAATTGATTATGGAATCATAATCCTTGTGAAAAACCAAAGAAATCCATATATTATATGTCCTATATACTTTAGAATTGTAAAATGGGTCAAAAAGACCCCATTTAACTAAAACAGAGCAATTTCTGCGAGGAAGAAGAAGCCTTAGCTTCATCTCGCGCCACGATCGCGCGCGCGAAGATCGCGCGAGCGGACCGCGCGAGCGACACCTCGCGCGAGCGATCCGCGCGCGCGATCCTCGTTTCCCCAGGCAGACAGAAGAGTTTATATATATAAAATGAAATTTAGGCAGGTCGCGCGAGCGAAGGTTGCGCGAGGGACCTTTCGCGTGAGCGATCCGCGCGCGCGACCTTGTCTTTTTTCAGGCAGACAGAAAAGTTTATATATAAAATGAAAATTAGGCATATCGCGCGAGCGGCCCGCGCGAGCGACCCTTCGCGCGAGCAGCCCGCGCGCGCGACCTCTGGAAGTTTCCAGTTTTGCTTGTTTTGTGATAAGGGACTGTTTGGGATAAAATTTATATACTGTTTGTGTACTGTTTGGGAAATTTACTAAAGCAGAATCCTTTTTTGGTTATGTTTAAATGATCAAAACAATGAATTGCGACTTATCAATCCCCGTACGTACATTGTTCCCTTAATTCAGCGATTTACTTTGTGTTTAAGTTCATGGCATTCATGTGGGGTCAGTGGTACATGCATGTGGGTGTCAGTCGGTGTGGAAAAGAGTAATGGTAGTGTGGAAAGAGTATGAGATTGAGATTGAGATTAAGATTGCGGTTGTGGTTGTGGTTGTGGTTGAGATTGCGGTTGTGGTTGTGGTTGAGATTGCGGTGAGGGTATCTTTGAAATGCGACGGTGGCAAATTTGGACACTCCCTGACGCCCATGGAAGCGTTAAAGTGTGTGAAGCCGAACTTGGACATTCCCTGGCACCCATGGTAGTGCTAAAGTGTGGCCTACGGACACTCCCTGATACCCGAGTCTGGATACTGTGTGAGGTTGCTCCGGTATTTGCATGGCGGTTTAGGTATTCAAAGTGTGAGGCAATGGACACTCCCTGGTATCCCGGACCAAAGTGTGAGGCAAACTGGACACTCCCTGGCGCCCCGTTGCTAAAGTGTGGCTAGCTTAGTGTTTCAAAGATACCAGAGTGAGATAGTGGGTTGTTGTGTCTGTCGAGAGAAAAGAGTTGGCAAGATGAGTGTGGTGCACTGTCTCATACACGATCATATACTTTGTGAATGAATGACTTTGAATATTATATTCCTCGTTGGTTTATAAATTAAATTCTCTCTATGTCAAATTATTGATTTTACAAATTGAAAATGGAAAAAGGTAAATGGGTATGTTTTACATTCAAAGTTATGTTTTAATACTCACCAGCTTCTTGAAGCTGACGACGTTGATGCGTCCTGGACATTCGTGTTCAGGCTTTTCAGGTTACAATCAGGAGGGAATCTTATGACTACGCTAACTGAGAATGGCTGCCTTTGGAATGAGAAAACTGTTTATTGATTATATGCTTTAAGTTATATGTTTTAAGTTTTAAATTGTTTGTTTTATAAGGATGACTGTAATAGACTTTAAGTTATTGTTTTGTTTCAAGGCGGTCTGTGCCTTAGTAGACCCCGTATCATAAGATGTAATAAGTTAGAAAAAAAATTTTATAAGCCTTGATTGCTCTGTTCTGATTATTGTTTATTGTTGTTCGACGTTTGGGACGGAATCGATCCTTCAAACTGTCGCGACCTACGGGTCCATAAAGGAAATTAAACGCTTTCCTTATTTATGCTACGTCGGGGCGTGACAGGATTTAGTGGTATCAGAGCCAGGTTATTATTTATCTCAAGATAGTTTAGCCAGGTTAGGGTTTACCAGTATAGACCCGATTCCACATTCCATTAAGTGTTACACACCCGATGATACGACAGGGAGGATAGACTCAGAACCCAAACGCCTAAGATTATCTCTTTCCTGACTTAAGTAGTACCTTCTTATCGGGTATGGATCCAGCTCATCCACTATACGTACCAGACAGATTTGGAGGACACTTTGTGATACCTGGGGCAGTGATCCCAGCCTTTCTTGACTTATATCATGCGGCTATTGAGCAGTTGGCCACAGCGATCGTAGTATCTGATTTATGGCATCAGGTTCATGTGGTAGGCTTAGTCGACCTGACTCGTATCCGCCTAGAGCTTCGTTACTTTGCAAAGGCTCAGCGCTTGGTTTTGGTCGAGGTTTTGAGGTTGGTTGATAGCGATGCTTTCTATCTTCCTCTCGAGATCCAGATTGTGCACGCCCATCTGGCTCAGTTAGAGATGCCCCCACCAGTACTTCCCATCGCCGAGGACGATGCTGGGGTTGTTCATGTGGTCCCAGTAGGTGGAGAGATTGTAGAGGACGGCATAGGTCTAGATGATCTCGCCGCTGAGCTCGAGGCTGAGCTAGCACTTGAGCTAGCCTTACCTGAGGAGATGCTAGTTGAGGCAGATGCCCCTGCGCCTGCTTCATCTTCGACCCCTCCAGGCTATGATGGGGTGGGCCCCTTTCAGGCTCAGCGATTTCGCCCTTCGATTCGCTGGATCTCCTGATAACTGCTTATGGAGACGATTGACGTTCTAGTTATGACTTGTACATATTAACTACTTTTGACTATTAGCTCTATCTCTTTTTGCAACTGTAATTACATGCATTAGAGCGTAGGGCAATGACCCATTTTTGTAACATAAACTCTTGCATGCGTCCTAACCCATACAGGTAGGGTAGGCATTGATCTGACCATACATGCTTTTTGTATCAACTTGACAAGAAGTTATATATAAGATATACTCTTTTGAATATTGTCGTCATTTAATTACTTCATAGCACTGTTGCATGCATGTTTCTCATTCTACTATCACTATCATGCATAGAATGGCTGGAAGACTAAGGAGGAACAGGAACTTGATCGAGGGAACACCCGAGGCTGCCGATCCTACGGGGATGTTCGAAGCGTTTATCAGACGATTGGAAAGAATCGGTAATGCGAATGAAAACCGACGAGACCGCCAAACTGGAGACAAATTGCTAGAGAGATTCCGTGCACTAAGGCCTAAGCAGTTTGCGGGTACAGCAGAACCCTGGAAGGCCGAACAATGGTTAAGACAGATGGACCGTATGTTCGAGGCTGTCCAGTGCAATGAGATGGACAAGAGGAGGTTGGCTACGTTTCAATTGACCGATGCTGCCGCAGATTGGTGGGATTCGGTTATAGCTACTATCGGGAATGGAGCTGCAATGGGGATGACGTGGACTGCGTTCAAGGGGAGATTTTTGGAAAAGTACTTCCCGGCTACGGAGAGGCATAGAAGGGAGAAGGAATTCATGGATCTGACGCAAGGAACCAAGTCGGTGCAAGAGTATACCACACAGTTCGAGAGACTGTCTCGGTTCGCGCCACACCTGGTTGATACTGAGGAGAAGAAGATCCGTAAGTACAATCAAGGGCTGACACCGCAGATTCTTCGCTTAACTCTCGGCCACCTAGATAAATCGTTTGAAGGACTTGTTGGTTTAGCTACCGACCTGGAAGAGGATGCTCGAGTGAACCGAAAGCAATTTGAGTTTTGGCCGCCTCAAAGGGATAATTTTGGGAATAGACCACCAATGAATCGTACCCAACGGCAGAAGAGAAATTTTGACAGAAGCAAGAAGACCGAGGCTATTACCTATCCGACTCAACCCCGAGTAGGAGAAGGAAGTAGTAGTGGAAAATGCTTCAACTGTGGCAACTCTGGTCATCTAGCTCGAGATTGCAAGGCACCAAGGCGTGCTGCTCAGCAAGGAATAGACTGCTTCAACTGTGGTGAACCAGGTCACATCAGCAGGTTCTGCACTGCTCCTAAGCAGGTGACTTATGGTCAACAGGGTCAGACTCGCTTGAATGTTGTTATTCCTGATGCCGCTGAATATGACGGAACTGTGTATGAAGAAGGAGATTATGGAGAAGCTCAACCTGATCAGCAAGCAGTGGAAGGTACATTGACTCTGTTTAACTCTCATGTTAAAGTATTATTTGATACGGGTGCTGCTCTATCATTCATATCTGTTAATACAATTCGGAGATTGGGTATCTTACCTCATCGCTTGGAGAAAGCTTTGAAGGCTACATCACCATTAGGAGCTGCAGTCAGATTAGGACACGTGTGCAAGGATTGTCCTCTACGGATAGGAGACCGTGAAATCCCTGCAAGGTTGATTGTCCTATCGATGAAGGAGTTCGACATAATCCTAGGAATGGATTGGCTCTCACAGAATCAAGTGAAGTTGGATTGTGCGAGGAAGAGAATCACATTCTCCGACAACGAGAATCAACCCTTTGATTTTCAATGTAACCCTTCGGGAGATATGTTCCTCACAAGATGTTTGGCTAACATCGAAGTCGTCAGTACAGAAGCGACAGCATCGTCTATACCTGTAGTCAAGGAATTCGAAGAAGTATTTCAAGACATTTCTGGTTTGCCGCCCGAGAGAAGTATAGAGTTATGTATTGAGCTTATACCGGGTACTGTACCAATCACTAAGGTTCCCTACAGAATGGCCCCCATCAAACTTTTAGAATTGAAGGGACAAGTTCAAGAGCTCGAGAACCTAGGATTTGTATGCCCAAGTACATCGCCTTGGGGAGCACCAGTGTTATTTGTGAAGAAGAAGGACAGAACGCTACGGTTGTGTATCGATTACAGAGAACTGAACCGAGTGACTATCAAGAACAAGTATCCCTTGCCTCAGATCGATGATTTGTTTGATCAACTACAAGGAGCTACGGCATTTTCCAAGATAGACCTAAGGTCGGGATATCATCAGTTGAGGGTACGGAAGGAAGATATACCTAAGACTGCGTTCAGGACCCGATATGGTCATTATGAATTTCTGGTGATGCCGTTTGGAATGACGAATGCCCCGGCAGTGTTTATGGATCTGATGAACAGAGTGTTCAAGCCTTATTTAGATCAGTTTGTCATCATCTTTATTGATGATATTTTGATCTATTCTAAGTTAGGAGAAGAACACGAGCAACATCTACGGATTGCGATGCAGACGCTCAAGGACCACCAGTTGTATGCCAAATTCAGTAAGTGTGAGTTCTGGTTACAAGAAGTGAAATTTTTGGGACACAAGGTGTCATCTCAAGGAATTTTAGTGGATTCGTCCAAGACCGATGCTGTGTCCAACTGGGTTAGACTGAGCAACCCTACAGAAGTTCGGAGTTTTCTTGGACTCGCAGGCTATTATCGGAGATTTGTTGAAGGATTCTCCAAGATAGCAGCACCTTTGACTGGGTTGACGAAGAAGAATTTGAAGTTTGAGTGGACAGAGAAGCATGAGCGAGCCTTTCTAGAGTTGAAAGAGAGACTCACTACCACACCAGTACTAGCAATACCCAAGCCTGATGAAAAGTTCACTATCTTTAGTGACGCATCATATCAAGGGTTAGGGTGTGTACTTATGCAAGATGGCAGAGTTATTGCCTATGGATCTAGACAGCTGAAGCCGAATGAGTTGAACTATCCTATTCATGATTTGGAGTTGGCGGCAGTAGTTTTTGCACTCAAGATCTGGAGACACTATCTCTACGGTGAGAAGTTTGATTTGTTCTCCGATCACAAGAGTTTGAAATATTTGTTCACACAGAAAGAGTTGAACATGAGGCAACGCAGATGGATGGAGCTGATCAAAGATTATGACTTCACGTTGGAATTCCCACCGGGTAAAGCCAATGTGGTTGCTGATGCCCTGAGTCGACAGACTCGTGAGACGATCGCCTCCTTAATGGTTAGAGAATGGCGAGCATTGGAGACGTTGGCGGAGTTCGATGTACAGAGTGCTGAAGAAGGAGGATAACTTTTTGGATGTCTTATCCTACAGCCTGTTCTTATCGACCGCATTATTGGAGCTCAGAAAGAAGATGAGAAGTTTCAGACATGGTTTGCGAAGATGTCAGAGAAAGACCCGACAGAATGGAAAGTGGGAATTGATGGAGGATATTGGTGCAGAAATAGACTATGTGTGCCGGATGTTGGAGAGCTTAGAAAGGGTATCCTGGAAGAAGCACATAAGTCAAGATATACAGTTCACCCGGGAGGGACAAAGATGTATAAAGATTTGAAGAGAAATTTCTGGTGGGAAGGTATGAAGAAGGATGTGGCTGAATTTGTATCCAAGTGTTTGACGTGTCAGCAAGTCAAGGCCGAACATCAGAGACCCTCGGGATTGTTGCAACCGCTACCTATTCCTGGTTGGAAGTGGGAGCACATTTCGATGGATTTTGTAGTAGGATTGCCCCGGTCGCAGCAGAATCATGACGCCATTTGGGTAATTGTAGATCGACTAACGAAGTCAGCTCATTTCATTGCTTACAGTATGACATACCCGGTAGAGAAGATGAGCCGGATGTACATACAACAAGTTGTGCGACTTCACGGTGCACCTGTATCGATTGTGTCAGACCGTGACGCGCGTTTTACTTCTGGATTTTGGGAAAGTCTGCAAGAAGCTATGGGAACCTCGCTCAAGATGAGTACGACTTTTCACCCTCAGACAGACGGACAGACTGAGCGTGTTAATCAGATCATGGAGGATATGCTCAGGGCTTGTGTGATCGATTTTGAAGAATCTTGGGAGACACACTTGCCATTGGTTGAATTTTCCTATAACAACAGTTATCACACGAGTATCGGGATGGCTCCGTTCGAAGCATTGTACGGACGACCATGTCGTTCTCCTTTGTGTTGGGCAGAGGTTGGTGACACAGAGTTATTGGGACCAGATTTGGTTAGAGAAACCAACGAGAAGATTTCTTTGGTCAAGGAAAGAATTAGAACCGCTTAAAGCAGGTATAAGAGTTATGCTGATCGACGCCGAAAGGATTTGGAGTTTAGTGTTGGAGATCACGTACTCCTTAAGGTTTCACCGACACGAGGAGTAGTACGCTTTGGTCTCAAGAGAAGAAAATTAGCTCCGCGTTTCATCAGACCGTTCGAGGTTTTGGAACGTGTCGGGAAAGTGGCCTATCGACTCGCGCTACCACCGAAGATGTCTGGGGTTCACAATGTATTCCATGTTAGTATGCTGAGAAAGTACATACGAGACCCCTCGCATGTGGTTAGTTATGACGATATTGAGACGAGTCATAACATTTCTTACAAGGAGAGACCTGTGAAGATTCTAGATCAGAGTATCAAGAAGCTGAGGAATAAGGATATCGCATTGGTAAAAGTTCAGTGGAATCACCATGACGAGAATGAATCCTCGTGGGAAGTTGAAGCGGATATGAGGAAGAAGTACCCGGAATTGTTTCATGACTAGTTAGTCTTGATTTCGGGGACGAAATCCTGTTTAAGGGAGGAAGGATGTAATAACCTGCATTTGCATTTAATTTTAATTTGACATTATCATATTTAATCTGTATTTCTAATCTTATTTAGTTTCTTTTTCCCATGTGTTAAACTTTAAATTCTTGTTTCAATTGCTATTAAAATTATTGTTGGGGGTCAAACTGCAATTTCTGTAAATTTAGCAATACCTGTGTTGGATTTCAAATCTGTATCTCAAAACGGTGGGAATAATTTCTTTTAACTCAAACTGTATTTTTATGAAACCAGGAAATCACTTCCTACGTTAAAATGAATTTTCTGTATTTTTGTGACGAACACCGCGTCACGAAAATACCAATTTATACTCAAAACTGTCCACGCTGTGTTGAACTTCCACAGATTTTGGAGGTGACTGATTGGACAATTGCTTTATATCTATTTAATGTTGCTAATGATTGTGTAGGCCTTGTTTGGTTGATACAATTGTGCGTGTACATTGCTTGTGCCATAAGCTGATTTTCCCAAACAAACACTTTCAATTTGGCCCCTATACATCTAAATTGCCTCTTCAAATCTTGTAGGAGTGTGTATGCGTGTGTATAACCAGCATACATGGACTGTATGGTTATAACTCTTTTGATAATTAGTAAAACAATTGAAATTGTAGAGTGTTTAAGAACCTACTTGGGCTCCAAGTAGTTCAAGATTGATTCCTTTATATACCACCAACACACACCTTTTCCTCACATTCTTTACAATCTGATATAGAGAGCTTCAGTAGAGATAGTTCAGAGTATTTACAGAATTATTTTAGAGAGAAGAAGAACTTCATCCTCCATAACCACAAGCTTGGATTAATTTCTTATTGAGCTCATCTTTCTCAACAATCTCTCTGTATTCAATCTGAGTGAGTATTTATAACTCACTAAGAATGTTAATTATACTTGTTTGTTATGTATATGATTGTAATTTATAATCCACCATTGCTAAATTCGTCCATGGAAGCTTGAGCTTCAAAATCATAATTTTTTTTAAACTCAACCAAAATCTGTTTTTATAGATGATACTGAAAGATTATAGGTTATAGATGTTGTAGCCAAAGTATTAGACCTTAATTTGTCCCAATGAGAAAGTATATTAGAAATCAAATTTTCACAACTTTTAGTTTTTCATAAAACTCTAGAGTTATAGATTGATTGGTGTAAAATTGATTATGGAATCATAATCCTTGTGAAAAACCAAAGAAATCCATATATTATATGTCCTATATACTTTAGAATTGTAAAATGGGTCAAAAAGACCCCATTTAACGAAAAAGAGCAGTTTCTGCGAGGAAGAAGAAGCCTCAGCTTCATCTCGCGCCACGATCACGCGCGCGAAGATCGCGCAAGCGGACCGCGGGAGCGACCCCTCGCGCGAGCGATCCGCGCGTGCGATCCTCGTTTCCCCAGGCAGACAGAAGAGTTTATATATATAAAATGAAATTTAGGCAGGTCGCGCGAGCGAAGGTCGCGCGAGGGACCTTTCGCGTGAGCGATCCGCGCGCGCGACCTTGGCTTTTTTCTGGCAGACTGAAAAGTTTATATATAAAATGAAAATTAGGCATATCGCGCGAGCGGCCCGCGCGAGCGACCCTTCGCGCGAGCGGCCCGCACGCGCGACCTCTGGCAGTTTCCAGTTTTGCTTGTTTTGTGATAAGGGACTGTTTGGGATAAAATTTATATACTGTTTGGGAAATTTACTAAAGCAGAATCCTTTTTTGGTTATGTTTAAATGATCAAAACAATGAATTGCGACTTATCAATCCCCATACGTACATTGTTCCCTTAATTCAGCGATTTACTTTGTGTTTAAGTTCATGGCATTCATGTGGGGTCAGTGGTACATGCATGTGGGTGTCAGTCGGTGTGGAAAAGAGTAATGGTAGTGTGGAAAGAGTATGAGATTGAGATTGAGATTAAGATTGCGATTGTGGTTGTGGTTGTGGTTGTGGTTGAGATTGCGGTTGTGGTTGTGGTTGAGATTGTGGTGAGGGTATCTTTGAAATACGACGGTAGCAAATTTTGACACTCCCTGACGCCCATGGAAGCGTTAAAGTGTGTGAAGCCGAACTTGGACATTCCCTGGCACCCATGGTAGTGCTAAAGTGTGGCCTACGGACACTCCCTGATACCCGAGTCTGGATACTGTGTGAGGTTGCTCCGGTATTTGCATGGCGGTTTAGGTATTCAAAGTGTGAGGCAATGGACACTCCCTGGTACCCCGGACCAAAGTGTGAGGCAAACTGGACACTCCCTAGCGCCCCGTTGCTAAAGTGTGGCTATCTTAGTGTTTCAAAGATACCAGAGTGAGATAGTGGGTTGTTGTGTCTGTCGAGAGAAAAGAGTCAGCAAGATGAGTGTGGTGCACTATCTCATACACGATCATATGCTTTGTGAATGAATGACTTTGAATATTATATTCCTCGTTGGTTTATAAATTAAATTCTCTCTATGTCAAATTATTGATTTTACAAATTGAAAATGGAAAAAGGTAAATGGGTATGTTTTACATTCAAAGTTATGTTTTAATACTCACCAGCTTCTTGAAGCTGACGACGTTGATGTGTCCTGGACATTCGTGTTCAGGCTTTTCAGGTTACAATCAGGAGGAATCTTATGACTACGCTAACTGAGAATGGCTGCCTTTGGAATGAGAAAACTGTTTATTGATTATATGCTTTAAGTTATATGTTTTAAGTTTTAAACTGTTTGTTTTATAAGGATGACTGTAATAGACTTGAAGTTATTGTTTTGTTTCAAGGCGGTCTGTGCCTTAGTAGACCCCGTATCATAAGATGTAATAAGTTAGAAAAAAATTTTATAAGCCTTGATTGCTCTGTTCTGATTATTGTTTATTGTTGTTCGACGTTTGGGACGGAATCGATCCTTCAAACTATCGCGACCTACGGGTCCATAAAGGAAATAAAACGCTTTCCTTATTTATGCTACGTCGGGGCGTGACAGGGATGCTTCGGGCTATTGCTAGGATTTAGTTGAATCTTCTATCGGATTGAGACGGGGGGGGGGGTGTCTCTGATATTTATTTTCCTTAAGAGCCTGAGGATTTACTTTCCTCGTGAGACTGTGACTTCCCAGTAAAGTGATTGGGTTGTGTATGAGGCAAATGTTGGAAGTACTTGTTTTGAAGTCTTGGTGACTTGAGAAGATGGTTTAAGTTTGGGGACAAACTTCCTTTTTGGAGGGGAGAGTTGTCACACCCGTCCCGGGAAATCTATTTATTTTAAAATACAAAATTGATTTATTGTGAATTATTAATGTTGATTAATAATTGTGGATGTGGTTGACGTGGGTCAATGGTGAGTGTCAATCGAGGACACAGAGATTTGATAATCAATGAGGGATTGATATGAGTAAATGACATTTATGTGATTTTAAATGTTATTTGACTTTACCTGATTTTTATGAATAGTAATTATACCTGTTTTGTATAATTTTTGGTAGTTTGATCCCTATCTTAGATCATTGTGAATACTGTGGTGAGAACGTGAGTGATGCGTGGCATAAAAGGTAGGTGGTCTAGAGATTCCACGAAATTAGTTTCGGAACGTGATTTTCGGACCCAAACATAACCTAGACGAAAACTTTTATAAATTTTAGTTTTCACTCGTGAAGTCATAAAATGGACGTATGCAACGTTTCAGGAGATAATCAGAAGTTTAGAGAACTCGCGGGGAGTTAAACACGATTTCCAAAAGTTGTGCCTATATATAGAAAAACATGAGATATTTTCATTAGTTATTATTTTATAACCTAAATCAAGAAAGAGGCAAAAAGGGGATTTATTGCTTTGAGCTTCAAGACGCAAATCGACGAACATCCGATCGTCAAATTTTCTCCAAATTTCATATTCGAATTCCTCGAGGTATTAGCTACGTTTTGATGTCTATTAGGCCACGTTTGGCAAATTATTTTCGAAAAGCTAATTTTAAGAATTTGGGGAAAACATGTGTATACTTGTAGGAATCGCTTGTAATCGGATATCCGTCGTTTATTTGGTCTCCTAGTTCTTCTCCTAAAGTTTGAGAGATATAGCTCGAGGTATGAATTCCGAACCTTTGTAATATAGACAATTTTGGATGTTTTAGATATTTTGTATGAATTGTGATCCGGGCAAATTTCTTGTAATAAAGTAGGCCCGTTAATTTTAGCGAGTACGTATCAAAAAGCATGCTGATTTGGTTATGTGAGTATGCTAAATGTCTATGTGGGTCAAAGGGGAGTTTGGTATAATTTCACGCCGGTACACGCCTCTCGATGTTTGAGAGTTTATAGTAGTGACGACTACTTGCTTGGTATGGAAGTGGACAACCAGAGTAGATGGATGCAATGGTTGAGTGATCCTTGGCTAACCATTGGCATCGCGGTTTAAGATTTAAGACTTGTCGATATACTGGGTGAATGCGTATCTCTCTCCCCGGAGACTAAATTATGTGATTTAGATGTTTAAAACATGAATTGCCCATATGCATATGTTTAGAATTGTACACTCAGCATATAGCTGAGCAATGGAGATTTACTCCATTGCAGGTATGAAGAAAGGAAAGATAGAATGCGAGGGATGAGGTCGTTGGGATCATTCGGAGGAATTGGGGTGTAGATTTTTGTAACCGAATCATAGAAGCTCTGGATTATTATTGCGTTGATATAATATTCTTTTGAAAACCTTTTTAAGTTGGTTGGAAGTGACTTGGAACTCTTGAGTCCGCGTCGTGATGTTTAACACGTTGAATTTCATATTTTATGAATTTGTTGTAGCACTTATGAGATTTGATCCAAACGAGTCATTGACTCGTTCCGTTAATGTTTTCAAAACTTAGACATGCTGTCTAATATGTTTATATACCTTTGTTAAAGTTTCAGAATGATTGGAAATTTGTATGTTGAGTTTTGTCGTGTTTGCGACGTTTTCAAAAAAAATAAAAATAGGCAAAAGTGGACTGCCCGTGAATAGTGTTTTTACAAAGGAAGTACCTTTTTCAGAAAATATTGAAATGTTTTATTTTGCTTCTAGGGTACCTTTGGGATCCCTAGTAACACTTTTATGATTAATTTGAAATATAATTAACTTTTCAAATTGATACAGATTTTACGGACTCATAATTCAATGTTTTTTTTTTCTTCCAAAAAGAACTTTGTTTTAAAGAGTTTGTTTAAGTTCCTTTTCCGCTGCTAGAGTTATAGAATGAATTGGATGAGTCTCGGTGGCGTGCCACGTGTCCTATTTCTGCTCGTAACGAGATGGGTCGTGACACCAGTATTTTTGATAGGTGATGCTAATGCCAAAGCAGAAAGTTATCACTAAAACTTTATTAGTACATAATGTAATAGTGTTTGTTAACCAGTCGGTAGTTTGATCTTCTATAACAGGTTGTAATTTGGTGATATTATTTGTTTATTTATCTAATCATTCTGCTAAGTTTCAATTTTTGCTTTCAACACATGATTTATTCTATAATTCTAACCAAACAATTTACTCTATGATAGTTGGGCAGAAAGTAATCCTGCGCTTTAGAGGGAAAAAAAAATTTCTTTAAGCAAAAAAAAAATAAATACAAAACACATAATCTGTGCTTTGTATTCCTATGTTAATTTATTACACACAATGTATTCCTATGGAGTTGGTTTATGATTTTCTAAAGTTGCATAGCCTTTTAGTCTACGGTGGAGATGTAAATAAGACTTCTACTCTCCATTACTTCTTTGTAAACACAACCATACTTTGCTTGCTTATATATAGGCACCAAATTAGTAGTTTCAACAATGGAAAAATAAAGAAATTAAATAGAAATTGAGGATAAAGAAATAACGATAAGGTAAAATATCTTCCACAAATTTTATCTCCCTATACATCTCCATTTCTTCTCCATAATTCTTCTCTTCATTTAATTTCACATATAATACGAATTTATGACATTTAGGGGCATTGGCAGTTTCCTTGGTTTGTGGGAATTTGGCTCACATGTTAAAGTTTTAGTGTGTGAGAAACCGAGTGCTTTGACATTTGTAATGACTATTTAGTCCTCGTATATTAATTTTTTAAGGGATAAAAATTATTTACTTTTCTGTAAATATGAGTGATGATAAAAAAAAGGTTGAGGGTACCCTACCTTTCCCTTTATATTAGTATAAATAGATATTGTGAACCGTCGAAAATGGCAGAAATTGCTGGCTCCGTTTGTGCTGCTGCTCTGCTCATACTATCATTGTCGAATGTTGATGGTTGTAATTTCCTAGATTTTGTTTTTCGTCACTCAACACAAGAAAAATGGTTACATTTGGTGATTTCAATCCATTTCTCTCATCATAGAACCTTGTGTTCCACAACACCACTTAATTTAGTGTCCACCAAGATATGAAAACTTATGTGAGTAATCATAAAGGAGTACTGTATTTGGCAGCTTTGTCATTTTCTTTTTCTTTTTGTATCTCTACTGATTCTTCCAAATAAAATACTATCAAAGTTGATGATGTTGTAGGATAGTTTCTTGCTTTGTATAATTCTGGCATGTGTTCCAAAATTAATGTTTTGGAAAGTGGTATGCGATTTGAGTGATCTCATGTCATTTTTACACCGGATGAACCTAATTAAATTTCAAGTGCTTAGGTGGGCTTGAGTTACTACAGCATTTTATAATTGTTTAAGGTCAAAGATATTGTAGGGTGTGTTTGACAAATTGAATTGGGAGATCGTAATTCTATGTTAATGTTAACTGTTTGAGGCAACCTAACAACCACCTTTCTCAATTTTAGGTTCTGCGTTTTATCGAAGAGAAAAAGAAAAGAAAAGCCTTTTATTTTGAATAACTAATTGTAAGTTGTTAGATAAGAATTTATAATTCCCCCTCAAAAGTGACTTTTTATAAAATTATGTAACTGTGCATTGGCTATTGTAGTTATCATCCTAACACAAGCCTAATCATCTCACTTCCAAGTCCAAGGTGAATTTTTGCCCTACCTAGATATCTACTCAATCTCCTGCCCCATTAGCTGGATAAATTGGATTAGAACATTACCCAAATCTGAGGCCAGCCTTTTGATATTACTTACAGAGGTGGAAATTTTCCCAAGGGTGAAGGACAACTCTTGGCCTACATTTTATTGTCTTAAGCTTTGTAAATCATGGCTTGTTCACATGTGCAAGTGTTGTAAGAAAATTGTATATAATAAGTGTTGTATGTAATATAATTGTAATAAATGTGCAATATTACTTACATTGCTTATACATGCCCATATAGATATATATATATATATATATATATTTATACATATATACATATGTGTTCACACGATTTGTATACAAATATAACTTCACTTCCCCTACATTTTAGTATCTAAGGTTCGTTAAACATAATTTGTTCACATGTGCAAGTGTTGTATATAGTTTACTTTTACAAGTGTTGTATAAAATGAAATTTATAGCAATTCGGTTAGGCTTAAAACGTACGTTCAGCTGTTTCCTAAAATTGAATGGATAGATTGGAAATTTTTTATGGAGTCCTAAAAAACGATGGGGACATCACTGAAAATAGGACCATCTTCATGACTGGTACTCTTGGATTAAAAAAATAGATTGATTTACAAGCTCTTGAATTTTTCAATTTACTTGCTTTATGTAATGAAATGAACTGTTCGATCCCAACCAATGTACCCGCGCATCGTGCGGGATACATGCTAGTATATATAAAAGACAAGGCCAAAAGCCTTCTATAAACTATGCCAACTGGCACCATTTTCCTTCCTCCAAATTTCCTATGTGGTACCCTCGTATTTCTTTCTCTAATTTTCTT
The DNA here is from genome assembly GCA_033977485.1 of Hydrangea macrophylla. Lineage (NCBI taxonomy): Eukaryota > Viridiplantae > Streptophyta > Magnoliopsida > Cornales > Hydrangeaceae > Hydrangea > Hydrangea macrophylla. The sequence goes on along the minus strand of CM066983.1, from coordinate 78,952,059 downwards.
TCTTTTCCTTTTTAATGTCATGTGGCACAAGAGAGACATAGAGAAGTTAAATAGAATTAAATATTTATCTATTATATCTATCTATTCTATCTATCTATTATATCTATTATATATATATATATATAATTGCTGAAGCAAAACACTTCCATTGAGACTGTCCACATCAGCTCTCTCTAAACACTGTAAAAATCCTACGTGGCAAAGCACAAAGCCCTCCTCTCATCTCCTCTCTCTCTCATATCTATTTGGTGAAGCAAAAGCCTTCCATTGAGACTGTCCACATCAGCTCTCTCTAAACACTGTAAAAATCCTACGTGGCAAAGCACAAAGCCCTCCTCTCATCTCCTCTCTCTCTCTTTCTCTCTCTCTCTCTCTCTCTATGTCTCTCTCTCTCATATACACAGACCCATTAATTTGCGCCTCTGCCACTTCCTCTTCCCCCGTCGTTCTCCCCCACCCCTCATTAGCTTCAAAATCAAATCAACTTCTCGGTTCCACCGCCTCTCCAGATCGACCACCGCCAGCACCGTCAGACGCAGGTAACCTTCTTTCTCTTACACTCCACCGACACCACCACCATCGTCGGCCATTGATGAGCTATTGTAGGCCTTTTTAGTGTTTATATAGGCTATTTAGATATTTTTCTGATTTTTTTTTCTTCTTTTAATAGAGTCTATTATGCTTTTTATTGGTTCAGGAGGAGAAAAGTATTCTATGCTACAGAGAAACATAGAAGGTACGGTCTCTCTCTCTCTAACTTTCTCTCTCTTACCAAGCGGGAAGTGTAATTTCTTGATTAGGTTTTGTTGAATTCATGATCTGATCTTTGTTTATTCGACCAGATACGAATTCGATTTTGGTAATATTTGATGGCTGTTTTGAAGTTAAATTCCAAATCAGGGCTTATTATGTCTGTTAATATTCCATGATTTTGAGATATTATATACATGTTCGGAGCGGGAAGTTTAAAGTCTTCGTCTTGCTTTCTTAGCTGACAATCATTTTGGGGATGCCAAAAATTTCTTAGTGGTGGAAAAATTGAAAACTTGAGATCCATCAAGATCGTTAGATGAATATTGCTGCATTGAAATACATATTTTTTCTGGCAAAAAAAATTGTGCTAACAATACTCCTTGAAGATCATATAATTTGTGAATTTTTGATAATTTTGAAGTCAAACTGCAGACCAGGTATATGGAGAGAACGAACTCTATGAGTAGAGAGAAACGGAGTTGGAGGGTGAAGAAGAGCAGCCTGAGCGAAAGCGGCCAGCTCTAGCGAGGTAATACTTTGTGTTGTGTGAATTGGGCTGATTATCTGTTGTATGTTGTTGTAATATATATATATATATAGTTATAGTTTTGTTTCTTTTTTCCATTCTAGTAGAAATGAAGAACTAACCCAATGGGTTTTATTGAGTGCTTGCCACTTGGTTACTTTACATATGTGTGTGTATGTGTGTGTGTGTGTGTGTGTGTTTCCATTATTTTGGTCTGCTCTAAGTATAGTGAATATAGCTATTCAGTAGTCATTAAAAACGTTGACTTTCTGTAATTGTAATCACAAATTGGAAATTTGGGTGGTTGTTCTTATATTAGATGATACAAAATGATGACACATTATTGCAAGTTCATGCGTAAGATCTTTTAGATGCTCTCCCTACTTTCAAGGATTTTTTAGAATTTTGCTTCTCTAAAAAATTAGTAGTTCCTTTGACTTTTGTCACACCCATTACAGAATTTCATGGTTTTAAAACATGCATAAATTGAGATTGTGGAATTATTAATGTTATTAATAATTTGATTTGAGTTGAGTTGAGTTGACGTGAGTCAACGGTGAGGTGTCTGGTGGAGACACGAGGACTTGGTAACACCTGTTGCATTGGCATGATTAAATGACATTTATATGACTTAAATGTTATTTGACCTTATCTGGTATTTTGTGAATAGTAATTTTACCTGTGTTTGGTAAATTGTGGTAATCTTTGATATTGTTATATCATTTTGAGAACTGTGGTGAGAACGTGAGTGATCGTTAATTAAAAAGGTAGGTTGTGTAGAGATTTCACAGAATATAGTTTCCGGACGTTATTTCGGACCCAAACGAAACTTAGTCGAAAACTTTTAAAATTTATAGTTTTCACTTGTAAAGGCATAAAATGGAAGTATGCGAAGTTTCATAGATTAATGAGGAGTTTGAGGAACTTGCGGGGAGGTAAACGTAATTCCCAGAAAGTTTGCCTATATATAGATGAGTATGAGATTTCAAATCTCATCCAAACTCACAAATATCTAGAAAGAGGAGAGAGAAAGGAGATTTGGTTGTCACGGGCTTTGCGACGCCGATCGACGACCGTTCGTCTGTCAGATTTTCTCCAGATTTTAGATTTGAACTCGTGGAGGTAAGAGCTACGTTTTGATACTACTTAGGCCATGTTTGGCAACTTTTTGTAAAAATCTTAATTCTAGACTTTTGGGAAAAACAGGTATAAACTTGTAGGAATTTTCTCAAATTCGAAATCCGACATTTATTTAGCCTCCTAGACGATCCTTCAAAGTTTGGGGGAAATCGCACGAGGTATGAAGTCCTAACTTGTGAAATATAGAGAAATACATGTTTTATATTTCGACAACGAAATTGAGATCCGGGCAAAATCCATGTGTTAATTGTAGGCCCGTTCATTATGCACGCGCTAATTTGTGAAAAGCATGTCTAAATTTACGCGAGCACGTTGAGTTGTCTATGTGGGTCAAAGGGGAGTCTTATACAAATTCATGCCGGAGTAAGCTTCTCGATGTTTGAGAATTTGAGTAGCGACGGCTACTGTGCATGATTGTAGGCTTGGACTTGCCATGGCACTTGTTGGGATGTAATGGTTGTAGGCTTGGACTTGCCATTGACATCGCGGTTTAAGGCTTGGACTTGCTGCTACCGGATGAATGCGTATGTTTCTCCCTAGAGACTATTGATATGATTTATGAGATTAAAGCATGTTCATCATATATTGCATATGTTAGACTTGTACGCTCAGCATATAGCTGAGCAGTGGAGATGTACTCCATTGCAGGTAAGAAGAAAGACAAGAAGAAGTGTGATGAGGGAGGCCGTTAAAGAATGCCGGGGAATCACCTCTGTATATGTTTTTATTTTAAAATCCTAACACAGTATAAGGAATTGGGAATTCTAATATGTTGTAATAGAGCTATGGATTAGTTTTATAGTACTGTAATCTTGTAATTGAACGCCTGCAGTTATGTTTTAAATGTTGGAAATCAGTTATGGTTGTGACTGTGGTTGGTGTGGAGAAGCTTGAGTTGTTAACATTTCTTCACAAGCTGCCCAGCAGGGGAGCAGTCGACTGGACCCCTGATCAGTCGACTGAATCCCGTGGGATTGAGACACTGTAAGTGAATAGTAGAAGAAACAGTCAACTGAACCCCTGATCAGTCGACTGAACACTGTTGAATTTGGTTACTGCTTCTAATAATGGAAAAGCAGTCGACTGGATCCTCAGATCAGTCGACTGGACCCCTTTATAATATGTTGCATTTTTAGTTCTGCTTAACCCAGTCGACTGAGGAGGAGTGAGCAGTCGACTGAGTCCTTTGATCAGTCGACTGGATCTCTGCTGAGAATTTAGGGTTTTGGGTTCTGCTAGGCACAGTCGACTGGGCAGTCGACTGAGCCTCTGTTTTCAAAACTGTTTCCTTTTGAATGTGTTTTCAATGGCCAAAACTTTTTATAATTCTGATTTTCAATGGATTCGTCCACTCTGGGGGTAATGTTCCTAAGTTTTAAAATACCCAGGGTTGTTTTAAAATTCTTTCCGCTGCGTATTGTTATATTGTTGTTGATTGAGCCTTGATGGCGTGCCACGTGTCCTATTTCCACGCGTAGTGGGATGGGTCGTGACATTTATTGGTATCAGAGCTATAGGTAACAAAACTTTGGGAACGTTCGACGATAAGTGGAGTGTTGAGTGATTTGCCACATGTTCTCAATTGCATCCATACATATTAGAAATGTTTGATGCATATGTATGTTGTTTACATACATGAAATTGTTATTGTTGTACATGCATAGTATTTATGCATTGAGAACTACAGGATTGTGATCATGAGTGACGAAAAGCGAAATCTATCGCCACACACTCGACGTATGAATGAAATGGCAGAAATGATGGGGAATATGGGGGATATGATACGGAATATAGCGGATCGATTGCCTCCAACACCTCCATTCGAAACACCGCCGTTAACTGTGGTACATCCACCTGAGAATAGGGGTATGAGATCCATATCCGAACAATTTACAAGGAAGAAACCGATGGAATTTCATGGAACACCTGATACAACATTGGCAGAACATTGGGTCATGGACATGGAACAAATTTTTCGATCTATCTCGATGTCAGATGGGGAGCAGATTGATAACACGAGTGACGTATTGAGGGGTGAAGCTCAGAATTGGTGGGTGAATGTTTTAGACCAAGGAGCACCGATTACTTGGGAAGGGTTTAAGGTAGAATTCAATCGCCGATTCTTTCCACGAGCCGCCTACAATGCGAAGAAGCGAGAATTTGATAACCTGAAGCAGGGAGATATGACTGTAACCGAATATACTTCCAAGTACAATGCTTTGTTGAGATTTGGAAAGGGTTCCGTGCCAGAGGAGGAAGATAGGGCAAGAAAATTCGAAGAGGGTTTACGGGAGAATATTCGTCTAAGAGTGGAAACCTATGAACATTCGACTGTGGCAGCATTACAACAAACGGCGCTAGTAGCCGAGAGTGGAATGGAAAGGTCGAGGCAGAATCAGCATGGTAAACGAAGCAACGAGAGTGGGGATAGGAACCAAGGCGGATCTTTCAAGAGACCGTTTCAAAGAGGCTCTGGTTCTAGTTTCAGTGATTTCAGGAGAACGCCAAGTAACATACCATTGTGTTCACTTTGCAACCGACCACACTCGGGTCGACGTTTCATGACCAAACCCCAGAACAGGAACCAAGGCGGGGGTAGTACTAATTCGACACCCGACATGAGGGGCAAGTGTTATGATTGTGGAGTATTTGGGCACCAAGCTAAGGATTGCCCGAGGAAGTATCCTCAGCAAGGAGCTAGTTCTATGGCTTCTAGTGGTTCGAAGCCTAAGCAGATTAATGACGGGGGACAAAGGACTGAACAGCGTCAAGGAAGAGCCTATCAGATGAACCCAGGAGATATGACTGCTTCCGAGACAGTAGTCTCAGATATGGTGCTTGCATGTTCGCACTTAGCACGCATACTTGTTGACTCGGGATCTACGCATTCATTTGTATCGCATGCTTTTGTTGAACATTTGAATGTTAAATCGGCACCGTTAGGATATGAATTGTCTATTGCTGTGCCACTTAGTAAATCAATAATGACGTCTACTGTATATAAGAACTGTGAGATCAAATTAGGCGAGAAGTTGATGACCGTAGACCTTATACCGATTGTGGTGAACCATTTTGATGTGATACTGGGAATGGATTGGTTAGCTCTTAACCAAGCCACAATAAAATGTGAACGGAAAGAAGTTAATTTTCGATCACCGATACATGGGAACTTTTGTTTCCAAGGGAGGGGTTATACCGCCGCCGTACTTGATTTCAGCTATCCGAGCGGGGAAGTTATTGAAAAAGGGATGTCAGGGATTCCTATGTTCAGTGACTGATGTCTCAGCGATCGAATCAACAGTAGGGGATATTCCAGTAGTACGAGAGTACCCGGATGTATTTCCCGATGACTTACCAGACGTCCTGATTGAGAGGGAAATTGAATTCACCATTGAGGTAAAGTCAGACTCAAGACCGGTATCAAAGGCACCGTATAGAATGGCACCAGTAGAATTGAAGGAACTGAAAGTTCAACAACAAGAGTTACTTGATAAAGGTTTCATCCGACCAAGTATTTCGCCGTGGGGAGCTCCTGTATTGTTTGTAAAGAAGAAAGATGGCTCAATGCGTATGTGTGTTGATTACCGGGAACTGAACAAGTTGACAATCAAGAACAAGTATCCGTTACCCAGAATTGATGACTTATTTGATCAACTTCGTGGGGCTCAAGTATTCTCTAAGATAGACCTGAGATCGGGTTATCATCAGTTGAAAGTGAAGGCCGAAGATGTTGAGAAAACAGCTTTTAGAACGCGTTATGGACACTATGAGTTCTTAGTTATGCCATTTGGAGTTACCAATGCACCAGCTGCGTTCATGGATCTTATGAACCGAGTCTTTAATGACTATCTGGATGACTTTGTGATAGTGTTTATCGACGATATTCTTATCTATTCACCGAGTGAGATAGAACACGAGAATCATTTGAGGTTAATACTTCAGAGATTGCGAGAGAAACAATTACTCCCTCTGTCCCATAATAAGTGTCCATATTTCCTTTTTTGGATGTCCCACAATAAGTGTCCACTTTCCTAAATTGGCATATAGCTTTTACTTACTTTCCAAAACTACCCTTATAATAAAGACAAAGTAGCATTTATTTGTGGCCTCAAAACAAGCAAAAAGTCAAACACCCATCACATCTAAGGGCAAAATTGGAAAGTGACCATTTAATGAACCAAAAAAACTAAAATAATACAACTTTCTTAAACAATGTGCAAAATAGAAGTGGACACTTATTATGGGACGGAGGGAGTATTTGGTAAATTCAAGAAATGTGAATTTTGGTTGTCTAGTATTACTTTTCTTGGTCACGTAATTGACAAGAATGGAGTGTCAGTTGATCCTCACAAAGTAGAAGCTGTATCGAATTGGCAGAGGCCGACATCCGTATCTGAAATTCGAAGTTTCTTGGGATTAGTGGGATACTACCGTCGTTTTATTGAACATTTCTCCAAAATTTCTTTACCTATGACAAGGTTGATGAGGAAAGGAATTTCATTTGAATGGAGTCAGGAATGTGAAGACAGTTTTTAAGAATTGAAAGCACGACTAACGAGAGCACCTATTCTGACAATACCATCCGGAACCGAGGGGTTTGTGATCTATAGTGATGCGTCGCATCAAGGGTTGGGATGTGTGCTTATGCAAGGTGGCAAGGTGATTGCTTACGCTTCTAGACAGCTAAAGACACACGAGGTAAATTATCCGACTCACGATCTCGAACTAGCTGCGGTAATTCATGCTTTGAAGATTTGGAGACAGTACCTGTACGGAGAAAAGTGTGAGATATTCACGGACCACAAGAGTTTGAAATATATTTTCACCCAACGGGACTTGAATATGAGACAGCGAAGATGGTTGGAATTGACGAAGGAGTATGATCTTTCGATTGAGTATCATCCGGGAAAAGCGAATGTAGTAGCCGATGCATTAAGCCGGAAGACGCCGAGAAATTTAGCCGACGAGCTAACACAACAAAAAGAATTGGTAAGAGAGATGGAACGCTTAGAATTGGATGTGATTCCAGGAACCAATGATGGCTTAATGACGGTGATCATTGCACACCCAGATATTATTGATGAGATCAAGAAAGAACAATTTAACGATGTCTATTTATGCAAGATGAGAGACGAGATACCTTTGGGAAAGCGACCAGGTTTGGTATTAGAACAAGGAATTCTGAAGTTGGAGAACCAATTATGTGTACCGAATGGGAAAGAACTGAAGGAACGACTTTTGGAGGAAGCTCACAGCACGAAATATTCAGTACACCCGGGGAGTAACAAGTGTTGGAAAAACAGGTTTAAATGGAAAGTTTAAACGCGCAGCGGAAAAATCAAGTTATGAAACTTTATTGGCATGCCTGGATCTACTACTCGTCAATTCTACAGATACGCACAAGAGGGGACACGAGTTATACCTTAGTGTCTTGAACCCAATTCTGATCTTCAACTTCCAGCAGCCTCCACTAGATGATCTTCACCCTTATGACTCCTGCGGATGCCTGCCAGAAAGACTAGGGTTGGTGGGAACCCTAATGGAGAGGATAGAGAAGGTTTTGGGACTCCAAAACAGTTTCTGCAGCTTCTGACGTTCAAAACGACGAACAACCTTTTCCAGAACGCAGCTGCCCTATTTATAGATTCCCAGAACCGACCTAGACTTCGAGCGATCGAAGTGCCTTCGATCGATCGAACATTCGATCGATCGAACCATCTTCGATCGATCGAACCTTCAGACTTCAATCGATCGAGACATCTTCGATCGATCGAACCTGTCTGGACATCATCCTCAAGCATCTTTCCAAGCATCCTGGCGGAGCTAAGAGTGGGACCTCCTAGGCTCTTTATTGTTGGCTCAGACCAGTTTGTTAATTACCATGACCAAACTCTTTGATCAGCAAACTAACTAACTGGTCAGTTAAAGTTTACTCCACTATAAAACGATAACTGAACTCCAACGCAAAAGAACATATCCGAAGCGATAACTAGACTTGTATGGTGTACTAATGTCCCTCTACCGTCAGCATTCGTAATCATATTCAGGTAATCGGATAACTGTTACTGTCAACCTGAATCATGATTACTTCTTGTATTCCTTGAGTCCCATTCACCACTCATGATTACCAAACATGTTGATAACTCTTATCAACAAGACTGCAGTACTCAGTAATCGACTTGGTGACATTCTCAAGGGAATGCTTACTCTGAAACAGAGGGTAGATTCTATCTTGACAATGCATGTTCACAACCCTATGAACATGACATACCCAAGATACCCAGGTGTTGATCTTTTATAGGCCTCACTGATTGGTAAATCAAAGCAGTCATATCCACAGTCTGTGTTCATAATCGTCTCAAGATTGAGAACACGTACCTTATACAAGTTATGAGTTCCTATTGACTGTTTGACAGTCTTAAGCGTCAATAGGAAACTCAGGTCCGTCAATGCACTATAAGCACTAGCATATCAACTAAGAGCTACACTCTAGTGATTAAGATTAATCACTCCATCCAATGGTAGTTAATTATGCTACAGTGTAGACTTGATGAGGTATCCAGTCTTATCATCCACTGTGACACATTCTAAGTATTAAAGAATAGTAATTCGTATCCCACTTGTGTGCATCTCATACACACACGAATTACTTACTATAATACTTAAGGATTAACAATCATCTCATGAAAAGAACATACACAATAAAATGTAAAGCTGATATCCATATATTAAAATGTCAATGTCTCATACAGAAAGTAATGGTTTGAGGGCACAAACCCAACAAACTCCCACTTGCACTCATAACCATTCAGAACTACATCTAAGACCTAGACTATCTAGATGACGATCAAAGACCTTCTGTGGCAAGGCCTTTGTAAACGGATCAGCAAGATTGTCAGCTGTGGCAATCTTGGTGACAGTCACGTCTCCACGTTGAACAATATCTCGGATAAGATGATATTTCCGCTCTACGTGCTTTCCCTTTCCGTGGTTCCTTGGCTCCTTGGACTGAGCCACTGCCCCACTATTATCACAATAAAGCGTAATAGGCGACAGCGACGCTGGTACCACCTCGAGTTCCATAAGGAACTTCTTGAGCCAAACAGCTTCCTTTGCGGCTTCACAAGCAGCCACATACTCAGCTTCTGTAGTTGAGTCTGCAATGCATTTCTGCTTAATGCTCCTCCAACTGACAGCACCACCTCCCAAGGTAAAGAGATGACCGGACGTCGACTTCCTCGAATCTTTATCTGACATAAAGTCCGAGTCAGTGTATCCCACTGGAATTAACTCACTACCACCGTACATAAGCATGTAATCTTTAGTTCTTCTCAAGTACTTAAGAATGTGCTTAACGGCTGTCCAGTGCTCTGGACCCGGATTCGACTGATATCTGCTAACCATGCCAACTGCAAAGCAGATATCTGGTCTAGTGCATAACATCGCATACATGAGACTTCCCACTGCAGAAGCATAGGGAACTCCTGTCATGCGATTCCTCTCCTCCTGTGTCTTTGGACACTGGTCCTTGGAGAACGCTAAACCATGCCTGAAAGGTAACAAACCTTTCTTCGAATTATCCATTGAAAACCTAGTTAGCACCTTATCGATATAACCAGCTTGAGATAATCCTATTATCTTTCGCTTGCGATCCCGAAAGAGCTTTATCCCAAGAATATAGCTCGCCTCTCCTAGATCCTTCATATCGAAAGTACTAGCTAGCCAAACCTTGACCGTTGACAATGCCGCTACATCATTTCCAATGAGTAGAATGTCGTCAACGTAAAGCACAAGAAAAGCCACCACTTTCCCTTCACTCTTCTTGTATACACAAGGTTCATCCAGATTCTGTATGAAACCAAACGATTTGACCGCTTGGTCAAATCGTATGTTCCAACTTCTGGATGCCTGCTTAAGCCCATAAATGGACTTTTGCAACTTGCATATCAAGTTACCTTTCCGACCAGCTATGAACCCTTCTGGTTGTTGCATATAGATGTCCTCCTCAAGATTGCCATTCAAGAATGCAGTCTTGACGTCCATCTGCCAGATCTCAAAATCTAGGCATGCAGCAACGGATAAGAGTATTCTGATGGACTTGAGCATGGCCACCGGCGAGAAGGTTTCCTCATAGTCAATGCCCTCCCTCTGAGTATAACCTTTCGCAACAAGCCTTGCCTTAAAGGTCTCAACCTTTCCATCAGATCCTCTTTTCCTCTTGTAGACCCACTTACAGCCAATGGGTTTAATATTGGCTGGAAGTTCTACAAGATCCCAGACCTGATTAGAATCCATAGATTCCAATTCAGCCTTCATAGCTTTAACCCAATGAGCTGAATCAACATCAGCCATTGCCTCTTCGTATGTGGTAGGATCAGATTCAGATTCTATGGAGACAGCTTCAAAAACTTCTCCTAAGAACATGTATCTATCAGGCTGGCTGATAATCCTCCCACTACGACGAGGTACTGGTGCGGAAATAGGCGAAGAAGTGGTGTTTTCCTGATTTACATCGTTATTAACTACGGGTTGGACTGAGGGCTCTCCTTCTATCTCTCTAAGATCTATCCTTCCCTTAGGTTTATGGTTCATGATATAATCATCCTCCAAGAAAATAGCATTCGTACTGACGAACACCTTCTGTTATCTTGGATCATAAAAATACCATCCATAAGTACCCTTTGGATACCCCACGAAGTAACATACTTCCGATCTAGAATCCAACTTGCTCATCTTTCCTTTTAGCACATGTGCCGGACATCCCCATATCCGGAGATGTTGCAAAGAAGGCTTGCGCCCAATCCACATCTCTCGTGGTGTCCTGGGAACAGATTTGCTTGGTACTAGATTTAGTATGTAAGCAGCGGTTTCCAAAGCATAACCCCAAAGAAATAAAGGTAACTCAGAATAACTCATCATTGACCTAGTCATGTCTAAAAGAGTCCGATTCCTTCTCTCCGCTACACCATTTTGCTGAGGCGTGCCAGGTGCAGTCAACTGTGACAGAATCCCATTCTGTACGAGGTGATCAATAAATTCATTAGAGAGGTACTCGCCACCTCGATCAGATCGAATGGCCTTGATATGTGTGCCCAATTGCTTCTCCACTTCATCCCTAAACTCTTTGAACTTTTCAAAGGCTTCAGACTTGTGCTGCATTAGGTACACATATCCATACCTAGAGTGGTCATCAGTAAATGTTATGAAATACTCATAACCACCCCTTGCTCTAATATTTATTGGTCCACACACATCAGTATGAACTAATTCCAACAATGCATTGGTTCTATTGCCCTTTGCAGGAAAGGGCCTTTTGGTCATCTTACCCTCTAAACAAGACTCGCAGACTTCTATTGGTTCGAGAACCAAATCGCCTAAGACCCCTTCTTTGACTAGTCTGCCAATCCTATTTAGATTGATATGACCAAGCCTCATATGCCAAAGCTTTGTTGGATTAGTGGAAGGTCTCTTTCTTTTAGATGGTACAGTTACCACTGAGTTATTAAGTTCCATACAAGAATCTTTAGAAATATTGGGAGTAATCACATATAAACCATTTGATTTAACACCAGAACATATAAAAGAACTATTTCTTTTAATCACAACTTCAGTTCCAAAATGAAAAGAATAACCATTATTCGATAAATTAGAAACTGAAATTAAATTACGTCTCATTGAAGGGACGTAAAGTACATCTGATAAAATCAAAACTTTATTGTCTAGAAATTCTAAAACTATGACTCCTATAGCAACCGCAGAAACGGTTGCGCTAGAACCTAGAGTAAGTACGATTTCCCCATCACTGCACTTCCTGGTTGATCTGAACCCCTGCAATGAATTACAGATATGGTTAGTCGCACCAGAATCAATGCACCAAGTGTTTGAAGTATCCGTTATAAAACTTACTTCAATCACATGTGATTCAATCATACCTTGAACTCTTGTAGCTAAGAATTCTGGACAGTTCCTCTTCCAGTGGCCCTTCTCACCGCATTGGAAACACTTTCCTTTGCCTTGGCCACCCACCTTCCCTTTGCCCTTACCTTTTCCTTTAGATTTTGCAATCTTAGGGACTGGTCCAACACTTGAACCACCAGTGCTAGCCTTCTTCTTCCCTTTCTTTCCTTTCGGCATAGATCGGGAAGAGGAAGCGCTTTTCTCAACGTTTAAAACGCTGCCCCCAGGTTTGATCACCCCTTCCGCTGCCAATAAAGAGCTCATCAATTCGCTCATTGAAAAATCCATTTTATTCATATTATAATTCAGTTTAAATTGAGCGAATGATGGCGACAGTGTATTGAGGATCATATCAACTTGGGTCTGTGCATCGATGTTAGCACCTAGGGTCTCCAGCTCGTTTAAATAACCAATCATTTTCAAAACATGTTCTTTGACTGGAGTCCCTTCCGACATCTTAGCACTCATTATCTTCTGCATAGCTACCTGTCTGGCAGGCCTGCCATGCTCCCCAAACATCTTTTTCAGGGATTCGATAATGTCACTGGCGGAACTGTTCGACTGGTATTGGTGTTGTAACACATTAGCCATAGAAGCCAATATGTAACAACGAGCCATCCCATTCGACTTTTTCCATTTATCGAACTCGCGTCTAGCAGCAGCCGAAGCATTTGCAGCGGGTTCTTCGGGGCATGGGGTGGTGAGGATATATATGTGATCCTCCGCAGTTAACACGATGTCAAGATTACGTTTCCATTCAGTGTAGTTGTTTCCAGTTAACTTGTTTTGAGTGAGTATGGTGGCAAGTGGACTAAATGCAGATCCAGACATTATGATTTACTGAAAAAATCAAAACAAAATAAATATGGATATCAGAATTTGACAGTTTGAAATAAAAGAATCCTTTTAAAACTCTTATTTTAAAACTAAGTCGCCGGAATATCGAAACGAAAGAATAAAGCCTCCGTGTGGTGGTCAATGTTCGATCTTTCAATTTATCATAACTTATCCGCTATGCAACTCTTGCAAAACAAGTTATGACTTCCGAACCTATTTGATCTCTAAGTTTCTGAATAATGCCCCGTGTGGGATCCCTTATCCATAGCTTAGCTAGTGTGTACCATTAACTAGGATCCAATCACAACCGTCTCAAGTAGCGCCTCCGTATGGTGGTCACCCTCTAACACGTCTGATTGATCCTTATCAAAAGAAGTTCACATCTAGTAACCAATGAGTAATGCATCCTCCGTATGGAATGATCACCCCTGGCGAGGTGACACAGAATGCATCACTCATCTTACAGTGAACCGTTAATGGAAGATCGTGGGTGTAATTAATAAGACCCTCTCCCACTAGTTTTAGTAAAAAAGGATTTTGCTTTTTGAGAAAATCTGTTTCTACACACTTCCCATAAACATCTAATGTTTACTAATGTGTTGAAAACGGTTTTTGAATTTTATTTTAGAAAACTTGTTTTGCGTGCATGCAACAATGTATTGTACGCCAATCACAAACAAAGCACATAAAACAAAAAACTAAAATGAAATAAAAGACATCCAAACGATGCCTCTATCTCCCATGGCTCTATCTCCATAGAACCTGCTTTTGGTTTGATCGCCTCCAGCTCCATCTTCATGGACAACGGCTCCTTGCTCCATCTTCATGGATATTCTAATTCTATTACATTGAACCTATGCCTCTTTTGAAGCTTACAATTTATCTAGAAATAGAAATAGCAACAACAAAATAAAAGGCTAGGGAAACCGGTGCGACTTTCCTTTTCGTAGGATTGAAGTCGCAGCGCCCTTTACATATGCCTTAAAACCAAACCAAACTTAAAATAACACACCAATCTAAAAACATTCAAACACAAAATTAAATGCTCTTGGCGCCATGGGAGATAGCGACTAATCTTTTGCTGCAAAAGGTTAGTTGAACACACATCCACGCATATATATAACAAAATATAACTATTGGAACCCTTAATTGATTCACACAGTATATAAACTCTTTTACATACTGAATTAGAACTCAAAACAGCATCTAACTTCTCTGTCATAGTTCGATCGATCGAAGACCGTTCGATCGCTCGAACCTTCGATCGATTGAACACTGTTCAATCGCTTGAACATTCTATTTCACAGAATGATTAAAAATTTTGCAGAATACGTTAAAATTAAACTTTTAATTTCAAAATACTTTTAAAACTGTGAAACAGAAAACCTGACAAAGAGTCTGTCTCGATCGATCGAACTCTATTCGATCGCTCGAACAACAGAAGGTTTCGATCGATCGAAACCTGTTCGATCGCTCGAGTACAGAGCGTTCGATCGATCGAGACTACTTCGATCGATCGAACCCATCTTGCATCCAATGCAATCACAGATTTGTATACTGCTGTGATAACACTGCAGAAACAGATCTGTGACGATGCAGTTTCGAAAGCAGTTCTAAAATCAACATGCAAATCAAAATAGTGTTCCAAAAAAAACGCATCTATAGATCCAAACGAGCGTGGCTCTGATACCAATTGTTGGAAAAACAGGTTTAAATGGAAAGTTTAAACGCGCAGCGGAAAAATCAAGTTATGAAACTTTATTGGCATGCCTGGATCTACTACTCGTCAATTCTACAGATACGCACAAGAGGGGACACGAGTTATACCTTAGTGTCTTGAACCCAATTCTGATCTTCAACTTCCAGCAGCCTCCACTAGATGATCTTCACCCTTATGACTCCTGCGGATGCCTGCCAGAAAGACTAGGGTTGGTGGGAACCCTAATGGAGAGGATAGAGAAGGTTTTGGGACTCCAAAACAGTTTCTGCAGCTTCTGACGTTCAAAACAACGAACAACCTTTTCCAGAACGCAGCTGCCCTATTTATAGATTCCCAGAACCGACCTAGACTTCGAGCGATCAAAGTGCCTTCGATCGATCGAACATTCGATCGATCGAACCATCTTCGATCGATCGAACCTTCAGACTTCAATCGATCGAGACATCTTTGATCGATCGAACCTGTCTGGACATCATCCTCAAGCATCTTTCCAAGCATCCTGGCTGAGCTAAGAGTGGGACCTCCTAGGCTCTTTATTGTTGGCTCAGACCAGTTTGTTAATTACCATGACCAAACTCTTTGATCAGCAAACTAACTAACTGGTCAGTTAAAGTTTACTCCACTATAAAACGATAACTGAACTCCAACGCAAAAGAACATATCCGAAGCGATAACTAGACTTGTATGGTGTACTAATGTCCCTCTACCGTCAGCATTCGTAATCATATTCAGGTAATCGGATAACTGTTACTGTCAACCTGAATCATGATTACTTCTTGTATTCCTTGAGTCCCATTCACCTCTCATGATTACCAAACATGTTGATAACTCTTATCAACAAGACTGCAGTACTCAGTAATCGACTTGGTGACATTCTCAAGGGAATGCTTACTCTGAAACAGAGGGTAGATTCTATCTTGACAATGCATGTTCACAACCCTATGAACATGGCATACCCAAGATACCCAGGTGTTGATCTTTTATAGACCTCACTGATTGGTAAATCAAAGCAGTCATATCCACAGTCTGTGTTCATAATCGTCTCAAGATTGAGAACACGTACCTTATACAAGTTATGAGTTCCTATTGACTGTTTGACAGTCTTAAGCGTCAATAGGAAACTCAGGTCCGTCAATGCACTATAAGCACTAGCATATCAACTAAGAGCTACACTCTAGTGATTGAGATTAATCACTCCATCCAATGGTAGTTAATTATGCTACAGTGTAGACTTGATGAGGTATCCAGTCTCATCATCCACTGTGACACATTCTAAGTATTAAAGAATAGTAATTCGTATCTCACTTGTGTGCATCTCATACACACACGAATTACTTACTATAATACTTAAGGATTAACAATCATCTCATGAAAAGAACATACACAATTAAATGTAAAGCTGATATCCATATATTAAAATGTCAATGTCTCATACAGAAAGTAATGGTTTGAGGGCACAAACCCAACAACAAGATGTACCGAAACTTGAGAGAAAATTTCTGGTGGAAGGGTATGAAGCGTGAAGTCGCTAAGTATGTTTCTGAATGTTCGGCATGTCAACAGGTCAAAGCAGAGAGACAAGTACCCGCGGGGTTACTACAACCTTTACCTGTGTCGGAATGGAAATGGGATGAGATTACAATGGATTTTATTTCAGGATTTCCCCGATCATTCAATAAGAATGATAAGATTTGGGTTATAGTCGACCGTTTAACCAAGTCAGTTCATTTTCTACCAATTATGACTACTAAGCCATCCAAACTAGCGGAATTGTATGTGAAAGAGATTGTAAGACTACATGGGGTACCAGCAGTGATTATATCCGATCGAGATAGTAGTTTTACGTCAAGGTTTTGGGGAAGTTTGCAAAAGGCTGTGGGTACGAAATTGAGTTTCAGTACTGCATTTCATCCTCAGACCGATGGACAGTCAGAACGCATGATTTAGACACTCAAGGATATGTTGAGATTGTGTGTGTTAGACTTTGGGAATGATTGGGAGCACCATTTGCCGTTAATTGAATTTGCTTATAATAATGGATTCCAGTCAAGTATTAGTATGGCACCATATGAAGCTTTGTATGGCCGTAAGTGTCGATCACCGGTTTGTTGGACCGAGGTGGGAGAAAGAAAGTTATTAGGACCTGAGTTAATACAGGTAACTACTGAGAAGGTGAAGTTGATTCAAGAGCGACTTAGAGTAGCTCAGAGCCGTTTTAAGAGCTATGCAGACTCGAAACGACGACCGATGAATTTTGAAGTTGGAGATTTCGTTTACTTACGAGTATCGCCTTCGAAAGGTATTGTACGATTTGGAAAGAGGGGAAAACTCAATCCAAGATTCATAGGACCTTTTGAGATCCTAGAAAGAGTAGGGCCGGTGGCTTACAGATTGGGTTTATCGTCAGAATTGGAACATGTACATAATGTGTTTCACGTGTCTATGTTGAGACGTTGTATGACTGATACAAGTAAGATCATTGTACGTGAACCGCTGCAGATTCAGGGAGACTTGACTTATGTGGAACAACCGATCGAGATTCTAGATAGAAAGGAACAAGTCTTAAGAACTAAGACGATTCCAATGGTGAAAGTATTGTGGCGTAGTCACACGGTGGAAGAGACTACATGGGAAAGTGAGGAAGACATGAAGAATGAGTATCCGTACTTATTCGACGCATGAGGTAAAGTTTGGGGACAAACTTCCTTTTTGGAGGGGAGAGTTGTCACACCCATTCCAGAATTTCATGGTTTTAAAACATGCATAAATTGAGATTGTGGAATTATTAATGTTATTAATAATTTGATTTGAGTTGAGTTGAGTTGACGTGAGTCAACGGTGAGGTGTCTGGTGGAGACACGAGGACTTGGTAACACCTGTTGCATTGGCATGATTAAATGACATTTATATGACTTAAATGTTATTTGACCTTATCTGGTATTTTGTGAATAGTAATTTTACCTGTGTTTGGTAAATTGTGGTAATCTTTGATATTGTTATATCATTTTGAGAACTGTGGTGAGAACGTGAGTGATCGTTAATTAAAAAGGTAGGTTGTGTAGAGATTTCACAGAATATAGTTTCCGGACGTTATTTCGGACCCAAACGAAACTTAGTCGAAAACTTTTAAAATTTATAGTTTTCACTCGTAAAGGCACAAAATGGAAGTATGCGAAGTTTCATGGATTAATGAGGAGTTTGAGGAACTTGCGGGGAGGTAAACGTAATTCCCAGAAAGTTTGCCTATATATAGATGAGTATGAGATTTCAAATCTCATCCAAACTCACAAATATCTAGAAAGAGGAAAGAGAAAGGAGATTTGGTTGCCACGGGCTTTGCGACGCCGATCGACGACCGTTCGTCTGTCAGATTTTCTCCAGATTTTAGATTTGAACTCGTGGAGGTAAGAGCTACGTTTTGATACTACTTAGGCCATGTTTGGCAACTTTTTGTAAAAATCTTAATTCTAGACTTTTGGGAAAAACAGGTATAAACTTGTAGGAATTTTCTCAAATTCGAAATCCGACGTTTATTTAGCCTCCTAGACGATCCTTCAAAGTTTGGGGGAAATCGCACGAGGTATGAAGTCCTAACTTGTGAAATATAGAGAAATACATGTTTTATATTTCGACGACGAAATTGAGATCCGGGCAAAATCCATGTGTTAATTGTAGGCCCGTTCATTATGCACGCGCTAATTTGTGAAAAGCATGTCTAAATTTACGCGAGCACGTTGAGTTGTCTATGTGGGTCAAAGGGGAGTCTTATACAAATTCATGCCGGAGTAAGCTTCTCGATGTTTGAGAATTTGAGTAGCGACGGCTACTGTGCATGGTTGTAGGCTTGGACTTGCCATGGCACTTGTTGGGATGTAATGGTTGTAGGCTTGGACTTGCCATTGACATCGCGGTTTAAGGCTTGGACTTGCTGCTACCGGATGAATGCGTATGTTTCTCCCTAGAGACTATTGATATGATTTATGAGATTAAAGCATGTTCATCATATATTGCATATGTTAGACTTGTACGCTCAGCATATAGCTGAGCAGTGGAGATGTACTCCATTGCAGGTAAGAAGAAAGACAAGAAGAAGTGTGATGAGGGAGGCCGTTAAAGAATGCCGGGGAATCACCTCTGTATATGTTTTTATTTTAAAATCCTAACACTTGTGTAAGGAATTGGGAATTCTAATATGTTGTAATAGAGCTATGGATTAGTTTCATAGTACTGTAATCTTGTAATTGAACGCCTGCAGTTATGTTTTAAATGTTGGAAATCAGTTATGGTTGTGACTCTGGTTGGTGTGGAGAAGCTTGAGTTGTTAACATTTCTTCACAGGCTGCCCAGCAGGGGAGCAGTCGACTGGACCCCTGATCAGTCAACTGAAGCCCGTGGGATTGAGACACTGTAAGTGAATAGTAGAAGAAACAGTCGACTGAACCCCTGATCAGTCGACTGAACACTATTGAATTTGGTTACTGCTTCTAATAATGGAAAAGCAGTCTAGTGGATCCTCAGATCAGTCGACTGGACCCCTTTATAATATGTTGCATTTTTAGTTCTGCTTAACCCAGTCGACTGAGGGGGAGTGAGCAGTCGACTGAGTCCTTTGATCAGTCGACTGGATCTCTGCTGAGAATTTAGGGTTTTGGGTTCTGCTAGGCACAGTCGACTGGGCAGTCGACTGAGCCTCTGTTTTCAAAACTGTTTCCTTTTGAATGTGTTTTCAATGGCCAAAACTTTTTATAATTCTGATTTTCAATGGATTCGTCCACTCTGGGGGTAATGTTCCTAAATTTTAAAAAACCCAGGGTTGTTTTAAAATTCTTTCCGCTGTGTATTGTTATATTGTTGTTGGTTGAGCCTTGATGGTGTGCCACGTGTCCTATTTCCACGCGTAGTGGGATGGGTCCTGACAACTTTGATTTTGGGTTTACGTTAAACCATTTAACATATGATTATTTGGTTCTAACAGACAACTATGTCCATTTTTTTTCATTTGTTCTAAATTAATTAACTAGATTTGCCAACTTGGGATGAAAAGTTAATTCTCTGAACCCTAAGGACTGAAACTGTGATTGGGGAAATATTTTGCACACACTTGAACAATGAAAAAAAAAATGAATGGTGTATATATATGTACTCAGCTGTGGATATGCTTTTTGGTTGTGGATATGATTTGTGCCATTTTGACATGATTTGGGACATGAGTTGAACTGGTGGCTAGGAGCAATGATTTTGCTGTTATAGTCAGTAGCAAGCTTTGTATTGTTAGTGTTTTTTTTTTTTTAGGGCAATGCTATAGTGAGCAGCTTCTCATATGAGAAGGCGGGTTTTAACCGTTGGATGAGCATCTAGCCATAAGATTCTCAGGAATCTGGAGATGCATTTATTGCTAGATACTCATCCAATGGTTAAAACCTGTCTTCTCATATGAGAAGCTTCTCACAATAGACTTACCCTTTTTTTAAAATGGATTTTTAAGGAAATATCAAATTAAGCTATGCTATTTATGATTTGAAGGTAAGATTTTGTTTTAAATCTTCTGTTTATGATTTTGTATCAGGTAATCCTTTCTTTCAATGTGCTGCACTTATCAATCCCTTAAATTAGTTTGGTTGGATGCGCCAATCACTTTGCTTTTGTCATTGGTGCTAAAAAGGAAAAGAACAATATTCTGAAGTAAAAGAGTGTAGTTCTACAAATTTAATATGCTTGCCCAGGTGCTAGAAATTGATTGTTGAAGTATTAGGGAAAAAAAGGGTAATGTTCTTTCAAAAACATTTAATGGGTGGTCTCAAAGTTTCGTAATGTGTGTGTGTGTGTCTTTTCTCATTTTATCTTCTTTCTTAACTGTTAGTTTCCCTTTACAATGTCTTCAATTTTTTTTTGCAGCTGACCCTCTCTTGCAGATTTACAACTTTGAGTAATTTATTGTAATAACCCGTATTTTCTTGCATTGTCATATTTAAAATTAGGATAAATTGCATTTTGCACCCTCAAACTATACCCTGTTTTGCACTTTGGTCCTTAAACTATTATTTTTCTCATTTTGGTCCCTCAACTTTCATTTTGTGGCAGTTTGCCCCCTCCGTCACTTTCAGCGTCACTTTTGGTGTCACTAAAAAGTGACTTTTTTCGTCACTAAAAGTGACGGAGGGGTCAAACTGCCACAAAATGATAGTTGAGGGACCAAAATGCGAAAAATAATAGTTTAGGGACCAAAGTGCAAAACATGGTATAGTTTGAGAGTGCAAAATGCAATTTACCCTTAAAATTAAATATACATTGTCTGCCTTTATTTTAAATTTCAATTCTAATGTGTAAAATTTATTTCTTAACTGATCTCATAATTGAAATTACTTTTGGGGTCAAAATGCGATTTTTATAAAATTTGGCAATACCTGTGTTGAATTTCAAATCTGTATTTCCAAAACGGTGAAAATAAATTCTTTTAACAAAAAACTGAATTTTTATAAAACCTGAAAATTGTTTCTTTCAATAAAATGAATTTTCTGTATTTTTGTGATGAACACCGTGGCACGAAAATACCAGTTTAAGTTTAAAACTGTCCGCGTTGTGCTAAACTTCCACAGATTTTGGAAGTGACTGATTGGACAATTGCTTTATATACAATTAGTGTTGCTAATGATTTTCCTTAGGCCATGTTTGGCAATGCTTGTAGTATGTGTGTTTTCCTAATGCCATAAGCTTAAATTCCCAAACACACCTTGACCCCTATCGATCTACACTACCCTTTCAATATTAGTGGAGCTATATGTGCATTAGTATATGTTTACATCATCTTGCATATTCCTTATAAACTACCAATTAATTAGAAGTTAGTGGTTAATGATTAGATTGTTAGGCCATTGTCTCCAAGTGGAGGCTTGGTTATTTATACACTAATTTGTGGAGCTATATGTGCATCAGTATATGTTTACATCAATTTGCATATTCCTTATAAACTACCAATTAATTAGAAGTTAGTGGTTAATGATTATATTGTTAGGCCATTGTCTCCAAGTGGAGGCTTGGTTATTTATACACTAATTTGTGGAGCTATATGTGCATCAGTATATGTTTACATCAATTTGCATATTCCTTATAAACTACTAATTGATTAGAAAGTTAGTGGTTAATGAGTGGATTGTTAGGCCATTGTCTCCAAGTGGAAGCTTAATTATTTAAACACTCACCTACTCTCTCAAACACACACATTCTGCACTTCTAACATTGAGAGCTTGAGAGAGTGCAGAGAGTTCATAATTTCAGAATTTGAAGAGCTCAATCCTCCATAGCCAAAGCTTGAAATTGGAAATTCGTAATTATTGTTCTTGTATTTCTTTCTCAACAACTTCTTCAATCTATATCAAAGTGAGTATTCTAAACTCACTTAGAATGTAATCTCATATTTATTTACTGTTAGTTTAGTCTAATTTGAAGAACACCATTGTTAATTTTCGTATGAAAGCTTGAAGCTCAAAAATGGTAATTTTTCAAACTTAACCAAAATCAATTCTGTGAATTGGGAATGAAAGATCTTAGTCCCAATAAGTTGTGGTTCGAATACTACGGCTTAATTCATCCGTATCGCGACGTACCGTTGATTTAAAGTTTTGTCACCTCTCGGTTTTACGTGAAATCCGAGAGCTACGATTTACATTTTTCAGCACTGACGACTTTTAGTAAAACGGCCATAACTTCCTCTAGGAAACTCGAAAACGCGCACGGTTTGAAGCGTTGGAAACTAGACTCAAAGACCTTTCTGTTGATATGTAATTCATGTATACAAATTATAACTCATTTTTGAGGGCATTACTTCAAAGTAGACCCACTTGTGTTCTAATAGCGATAAAAGCATGTTAAAGCATTCTTTGATAAATTCACCGGTTGTTTAATATAAGATTTGATTTCTTCTCGTACATCCATGGTTATCATTTCCAGTACTTTATATTTTTGTATTAAGTCACATATCATTCATGTGGAGTCAGTTGTACATGCATGGTGAGTGTTGGTCAGTATGGAAAAGAGTAATGGACAGTGTGGTATAGTGAGTGCGGTTGAGATTGTGTTGTGGACACTCCCTGGTAAGTGAGTACCAAAGTGTGTTGTGATTGAGATTGCGGCGAGGGTGTCTTTGAAATGCGACGGTGGCAAAATTGGACACTCCCTGACGACCATGGTAGCGTCAAAGTGTGTGAAGCCGAACTTAAACATTCCCTGGCACCCATGGTAGTGCTAAAGTGTGGCCTACGGACACTCCCTGATACCCGAGTCTGGATACTGCGTCGGTATTTGCATGGCGGATTAGGTATTAAAGTGTGAGGCATTGGACACTCCCTGGTACCCCGGACCAAAGTGTGTGGCAAACTGGACATTCCCTGGCACCCCTGTGCTAAAGTGTGGCTATCGGAGTATTTCAAAGATACTGGTGTGTGATAATGGATTGTTGGGTTTTGTTGAGAGAAAAGAGTCGGTAAGATGAGTTTGGTGCATTGTTTTCATACACGGTCACGTATATGTGAATTATAGCTTTCAAATGATATTGTTGTTGTTTTCTAAAATGAACTCTTTACTCTAATGTAAACTCATTGAATTAAATGGGAATTTAAAAATGGTAAATGAGTATGTTTTATATTCAAAGTTATGTTTTTAATACTCACCAGCTTCTTGAAGCTGACGGCGTTGATGCGTCCTGGACATTCGTGTTCAGGCTTTTCAGGTTACAATCAGGAAGAACCTTATGACTACGCTAATTGAGAACAACTGCTGGAAAGAGAATTTACTTTTATATGCTTTAAGTTTGTGTGCTTTAAGTTATGAATTAGTTTTGTAATAAGGATGACTGTAATAGATGACAAGTTATTATTTGTTTCAAGGCGGCCTGTGCCTTTAGATGACCCGTGCTGTAATATTTATTAAGTTAGAAAAATTTTATAAGCCTTGATTGCTCTACTCTGATTAATGGTTTTATGTTGTTCGACGTTTGGGACGGAATCGATCCTTCAAACTGTCGCGACCTACGGGTCCATAAAGGAAATTAAACGCTTTCCATATTTATGCTACGTCGGGGCGTGACATTTATAGGTATGAAATTTGTTCAACTCTGAATGTATCAAAGAGAGTTGGGTCCCTTAAGACCTACAATTATTTCTCAATTTCATATACTTAACTAGGTAAAAGAGAGAAGAAGAAAAAACATATGTAGTTTAGTGCTAATTTTCTTTTGACAACAGGTTTAGGAGATTTAAAAAATTAAAAGCAGTAAAAAAGAATGACATTGTATCATCAGTACAAAAGAGTCAAAAGTTGAGGGCCCTCCTATCACTTTGATAATATTGTTTGTCTAAATTGGAAATGCCCTTGATTCATGATTCAATTTCATTCAAGCCATTTGAAAAAAAAATATTAAATAAATGTATATATAGAGAGACCTGTCATATATACCTAGAATTTGAATATTAATTCTAAGTGAGGACATATATATATATATATATATATACAACGCTTATCTAATCCATGTTATGTATAGGACTCCATTTTAAGACTTTGCTTCATTCGTCCAAAAACATAGGGCCGACCATGGCTGATTGTTTGGGAGGGTAGTAGCTAGAAAAATTAAAAATACGTGCTGGACAAGATAGAATAACATAAAAAATTCATATTTTGGACTCCAATTGCTGTCTCATGAACTCCCAACTCCCAACAAATTTAAACTTTTAAACTCCCTAGAGCCAACTCAATTTTCCAGCGAGTTTCAAATTCTATGTTAGTTAAACTTTCCTCGGTGTTCGAATACTTTACTTTTCAAGTCACTTGCATGGGAAACAGTTTATCTTAGAGTTTTTTAAGTCAAAAACTATTTTATGTTAGCATAATTCAATTATTTGGATTGTGAAGATCTTGAATCACTCCAAATGTTAAAAAAAAAAAAAAAACCATTTTTTTTTTAATAAATGGCAGTGAAGGGTCTTGGTTTTTGATAAAGGTTATTTGATGGCAGTGAAGGGTCTTGGTCCGATTTCAATCCATTGCACACTGCTGCAAGTCAATGTGACCAAGGTAATGGTCTTCATAATTTTTTTTCCCTCTCTAACCGTCTAGATGTGATGACCTTAAATTTACAAGCTCTAACTTGGGTTGAAGGATTGAAGAAACAAAATGTACCTAGAAAAGAGAAAAAGAAAATTGTTGTATTATACAATTCAATTAAATTAGAACCATGGACTGCTGGAATATATAAGAATAATTTAAGAAGTTTGGGGAAAGGTTAGACTGAAAACAAGTCCAAAGTCTGACATTTTGCACAAATTGAAAAGAGCCCACAAATAAGGCAAGGTTGATTATTGTCAACTCACAACCACATGGGCATATGAGAGTTTTAAAAGAAAATGATTTGATTATTTACTAATCTTTGGTGGATATTTATAGGAAATAGTGGCAATAAAAATGCGAATCAACATAGTATTTAGAAAGCATGGGGACATATATAGGAATTCTTAAAGAAAATGGTTTTAATTAGTACTAAACCTTGGTGGATTGACATCGGAAAAGAATAACAATCATACATATCATTATTCTTTATTCAATTTCTATTAGTGTCTCTTCTTCATTTATTCCCCCTGCAATATAATAGTCTCATTTTACAGTTTCTCTCAAATTGCTTAATGCAGCAAAGACAAAGCCAAAGACACCATTTTTGACTCCTATAGAAGAAATATAGATGGTTTCGCAGCAGTTCTTGACGAGGAATGCATTGCTAAGATTGCACGTACAACATCTTTGACACTCACTATTTTTTTTACCCCTATTTCCTCTATGTTTGTTCAAATTTGTCTCACTAAATGTATATGTATTCGTCTCACTAAAAAGGCTTACGATTGAAATTATTAAATATTCTTAGATGTCCACTATGAGGCAGTGGCCAACAATACTGCTTAGCCCATGCGTAACATGGGGTATCGACTAGTTATTATGTAAAGGCCAAGGCAAAAACTCATTCCACATTTTTGCCAAGTGACCTCTTCTATGTTATTCTTTTGTCCACGTGGCATTTCATATCTTTTCTTTTTTTTCAATTTCTTTTCTTTTTCCCTCCACTTTCTCTCTCCTAATAACTCTCTCATATATTAACTCACCAATGTAACCTCTTCAACTCTAGTTTAGATATTCAGTGTACGAACACTTATTGCTAGCATGCATGAACTTTTTTTCCTTTTTTTTTTACTCCATCTATTATATCTATATATACCATATATGTGTGAGATTATTGTTATGTGGTCAAATAGTATGGTCTATCACTTCAATTAATGATCAGGATCGGTTCCAACGCTTGAAGTGTCCCACCAAAATCGCCTGCGACCACGTGAACATTTTCTTCTTCTCAAAATGGCATGTAAATTATTCTTTGTACATGCACATTTTCTTATATTGTATTACGATATCTGCTACAGTTGAAAATTTATATTGTCAATTGAACATGATGCCAAAATCAATATATTTTTAGTGTCTTTGTCAAATACTGTATGACTTAATGATTATTAATATTATTCTTTGTCCGCTATTCGAAAAGCAAACTTCAAAAAGCAAGACTGGTTCTGACTGATTGCTACCTGCAAGTCCTCACTCAATTACTCTGTATCAAGCAGAAGTTTTAGTTTGTTCTGATTTTCTAAGGTGTGGTACTCCAATGGGATATTTCACCATCTACATGAGAATTACTCTCATAGATGCGCATTGACTGTATTTAACTTCTTGAAATGAGACCAAACCCCCACAAAATAAAAATAAAAAATTCTAAAAATTTAATGAGATAAATACAAAATAGAATACCTCAAATTGCTTTGGATTTCTCTATCATTCGCAACACTCGATCTTTTGTAGCAATCAGAGCAAACCAAAACGTTTCTGAAAGCAAGAAAACAAAGTGAGAAACAATCAATCGAACAAAACCAAATCAATTACTAGCTACCTAGTTAAGAAGGAACAATTGAAACCACAAATTAGTAGAAAAACTTCTTCTTTTTTCACTTTTCTGAAGCAAAGTATCAAAGAAGCAAACAAAAAGATACTAAAGAATCAACCTTTAAGACTCGGAAGTAACAAACTTGTCCCTTTCCTCCAGAGAAAGCAAAGGTTCTAAGCTTGATCTTCAAATCTCTCTCAAGTTGAACCCAGAAATACTTCAAAAGAGCAAATGATGATGAACTCACAAGGCTTTATCTTCAAGTACTATTTCTTAAGAAACTGGAAACCCAGAACTTGTTTCTTTCTATTTCTACAAAGAAAGGACAAATATCAGTTTCATCGTGGAGTTGATGTAGATTGAAAGACAGATTAAGATTTCATGGGAAACCCACCTCAATCACACTCGCACACACACACACATACACACACGCAAAATTGTACACACACATACACATACACAAAAATCAGACACACACAGTCGTACATACACAGATACACACACGCAAAATCATACACACACACACACACAAAATCGGACACACACAGTCGCACACACACAAACACACACAAACACAACTCGCACACACACACAAACCTCGAGAGAGAGAGAGAGAGAGAGAGAGAGAGAGATGAGAGTTTTACTGAGAGGCAGTAGATGTAGAGGAACCGATGGGGGTTTTGGGGTTGGGGTTGGGGTTTGCGGCGGGATGGGCTAGTGGGGTGTAGGTGTGGGGGTGGGGGCGATGGAAAGGGGGCTGGTGGTGGGGGCGATAGAGAGGGGGGGGGGGGGGGGGGGGGGGGGGGGGAATGCTCAAGAAAGATAGAGAGAAAGAGACAGAGTATGAGGAAAATGTTCAAGAGAGAGATTGAGTGAGATTTGGGGGGGTGGGGGGGCTGTAAGCTGTTCGGGGGGAAAAGTGAGAGAGTTTTTTTAGGGTTTTTTTATAGTTAAAAGTGACATTTGTCATAGTGATTTATCACCGCGTATGTCAGTGACCATTTTGGTCACTGTGTTTTGTTACCGCTAAACACAGTGACAAATTTGGTCACGGTCCGGAACAGTGACAAAATTAATATTAGTCACGGCTTAAAACCGTGACTAAATTTATCACGGTTTTTAGGAATGACAAACCAAATTGTCACTGTTTTTAACCGTGACAAATTTTGTCACAATTTTGTACAGTGACAAACGACGCGGAAAAAAGGGTAACAATTCGGCCAATTTGGTGTAGTGCATCTTAGTCCAATAGAGGCCAAGGGGTATAATACTAAGGTAGCCATGAGAGAGCTAAAGGTACGCCAACGTAGTCACCTTGGTCTACGACCGAGACTAAGGGATACATCATTGAAAGAGGAATGTATTGAAGAGAGATGGTTGATAGTATGTATGGGTTCGAAAGTTTGAGTCCATATCATTGTTGAGTTGATGTCAGCCATTTCATGTAGTGAGTTGGTACATACATGAGCACAAATAACGAGAAGATCTTTAGTGATGTTGTTTATATACTGCATATCTATTGATACTTTGTAAGTATTTGTATTCACTCGACTTTCATAAGTTGACAGCGTTTATGACGCTGAATATTCTATGTCCAGCTGGCCAAGGATATGAGAACACAAGAGAGGAGTACACTTTGAGAGGCTATGAGAAGGAAGCCCACTATGATGGAGGCTGTAGCGCCCCGCCCCGCCCCGCCACGACACGAGTCCCGTAGGCGAGGGGGTGCTAATGCAAAATAAAATAATAAACAAGAGGAGCGGAAGGACTAAATATACTTGTAATGCTTCGAGTCCCAGACCCGAAGCTTATTTGAAAAACTGTCTCTTTAGAAAAGCAAACGTTTAAACTTTAAAATCATTTAAAGTCCAAAGCTCTGAAACATTTAAACTTTGAAACCTCAAAACTTTGATACCATTTTACAACACCTCGAGTTCTAGACTCCGAGAGTTACTGCGGAAGCATAGAATAGCCTATCAAAATCTTTGGTGGGAAAACAAAATCTTTAAAGACTCACAGATCTAATTAAAACAATAGCGGAAGCATTAAACTGGTCATTTGAAAAGGTATGTTTGACAATTTAAAAGACATTAACAGAAATCTTTATCGGTTCATCAAATGAACAACAGCGCAACGGAAAATATATAGATTTGATAAACATTTATCAATCTACTTCTCAAACTTTAGAATACAATTTTTAAATAGAAACTCAAACTTGGTTTCACATATTGAAAAGTAATACAATGATTTATTGTCTTTTTCTCAAACGTTAGAAACTCTTATAATAAAAACCCAAGGTTTTTAAGAAAACAAAGTATCACGATCTCACAATTTCTTCCCTAAACGGGATCTTCACGAGTAAACTCTACTCCGGGCTTGAAAATTATATGTTCCTTATTTGAAAGCATCAATAAAACAGAAGTCGGGTTTTCATTTGAAAACTATCATTTCTTGAAATAAATCGTTTTCAAGATAAGCAATGAAAAATCAGAGTTAAGCTATCATGCTATTTAAAAGCAGGTGGACTAACACTTGTCCAATTAAATCATAACATGCTCTTTGAACCAACATTTAAATTAAAATCCCATAAACCCGACCTCCAAACAAAGCAGAAGTTCATCAAATCTCGGGAGCCTTAACCTTACCTATATCACCTGAAAAGGAAAGGTTTGATAGTCCATAAGCCAAAAAGGCTCGTATAGTCATATAACCGCACAATAACATCTGTTATATAACATGCGTGAGTGCAATGAATGTCAATGTCATGTATGAAAATCACTTTTCGTGCATTTTCAAACACTCACCCTCAATCGTCAATATCATTACCCGGACCATGGGCTTTTCCCGTCCATGTAGGCCTAGCCTCAAACGTGCGGGACTTTGGGCCTTATGAATTACACGGAGGCCTAGCCTTTGTCGTTATGGGGGTTTCTTGCAGCACATCCCGCAATTCGAGTTCCTAGTGGTACCCATCTCACACGCCTACCCACAAATTCGGGATTTCTAACTTTTCAAAACAAAATCCCTCCTAGAGGGTTTTATGCATGGAAGCCTCTAAGGTCTTCCCTTTTTAAAACCTGGAAGCCTCTAAGGTCTTCCCTTTTCAAAAATTGAAAGCCTCTAAGGTCTTTCATCCCAAAATCATTTTCGTGATTTTCGTGTTCATGCTCATGCTTATGAAATGATATGACATATGCGAGCTCTAAGCATCCAGACATATTCAATATTTCATAAGACAGGTTATCAAAGTATGCTATCAATTTCAAACAACACAATAGACATGCTGAATCATCCAAGTAGACACATAAGATACATCAATTCAAGTAAACACTTAAAGCATCACAGCTAATCAATTCATGTAACATGTAAGTACACTGTTAACATATTATACAACTTTATTGAGGGTTATATAGAACTACCATTCACCGAGGATAGACTGAATAATTAATCAGAATAGAAACCGGAACTGCTCAATCTGTTACAAATCTCGATATACAATAATGCGCGTATATCAGTGATGTACAACACCTCTAAGCACAAGTACAACTACTATTACAGTAAGGTACAACTCTTAAAGCTTAGGGTACAAGATCCCTTATCTCAAAACTGGCTCAAGTATAAGAAAACAAGAGCTTTCAACAAACTGCCCGAGCTCGCGCGGGACCTCGCTCGCGCGAGGCCTCGCTCGCGCGGGTCGCGCGGGCGAATTGTCACAGAAAGGCCATAGTTTCAAATTTAAAATAGTTTTCAAAATTTTGCCTGGTCGTGTGCGCGAACCGCTCGCGCGACCCCTCGCTCGCACGAGTCGCGCGCGCGAGATGTCACAGAGTCGTCTTCTTCCTTATTTTTCTCCTGTTTTGAAATTAAAGGTTGGTTTTTACCCATTTTGAAAACTTAATCCAAACATGACTTCCAATATATGAATCTCTTTCTTTTTCCGCATAGATTTCAAATATGAAATCAATTTTTACTGAAATTAAACGCAGCTTTCGATTTTATTGAAAAACCAAACGGTGACAAAACTTTAATTTGCTCGTTTGTCGCAACCGTTGCGAATTTGCTTTTGAAATTCAAATGGGAGCCTCATGGGATCGAGACCTTTCATTTGATATAAAAAAATCTCGTTTCCATGACTGTTTTTCTGCCCGCTAATTTCGGACCCGTAACGATATATACATTAAATATATATATATATATATCTATATCAATTGAGATATATGAACTAAAATCATAAAAGCTTACTCAAATCCAAATTAAAATTGGTGTAGAATCTTACCCAAATTCAGATTGCAAATGGATTAGCAGAGAAAGCCAAAAATAATAATCCAAGCCTTGATTTCCAAATTTCTTCTTGTATATTAACTTGTGCATATATAAATGTATGCCCATATATTTCGTGAGAGAGAGAGGGAATAGAGAGGCAGTGAGTTGTTTGAGAGATGAGAGTTGTTGAGAGGTTAGGTGTGTATATATAGAAATAGGATTGCTTGGTCCCTACTCCTAAACACACACTACACACTCCTACACACACTGCACAAAACACACGCACACTACTGTGCACAAATTTTACAAACTGTTAACTTTGGCACCAAGTTCAACAAGGGAAATCCTTGTGTGTGCTGAGCTCACGCGATGACGCACACACACAGGTAAAAGTTACACTGCTAATATCCTAAATCTGGTATTTTTTTTTCTTTGACGAAAAAGAAATAATAAATCTTAATATTTGTTTTAAAATTCCGGGTCACTACAGAGGCTATGGAGGAGATGACTACTACGCGAACTAAAGACCTGGAGTTTTGTCGTAGTTAGTTTATGTTTATGTTTTAGAGACTCTGTATTAAGTTAAGGTTTGTAATGGGCATGCGTTGCTATAATACTTTCTTTCTTTTCTGTTGCTACTTATGGTTGCAATAAGTTAGTGTTAAACTCTGATTATAATATGTTGAACTTTAATGTTCCCCATGCGTCATTTGATTCATTACTCTGATGATTAGACTTTGTTATGGACAACATGGTGACTTTCAACTGTCATGACCTAAGGGTCCAAAAAGGAATTTTATTTTTTCTATTTTTGCTACTGCGGGTTGTGATAGGATTTTGTTATCCGAGCCTAGATTTGGTAGTCGCATTCATCAATTTTCTAACATTTCTTGAGTTTTGAACCTTAAAATTACTTGAGATAAGGGTTGACTCTATAAGTAATATTTTAAAATTATCCGTATGGAGTTTTTCTTACAATTAATGTGATAATAGTTGTAACTACTACGTTTAGTTTGAGAACTACTTTCTACGATTATTTTTGGATTGACGACTAACCGATAGATGTCTATAGAGGTACTCAACCAAACTGCATCGATGGGCAGGAAGACCTACCTGGAACTGTCCTACACAGATTAAGGATGCACCCCCACCACACCAATCTACTGATCCTACTAGCATGTTTGGGCCTTTGTGCATAGAATGGAATGGATCAACCACCCTAATATAAAGAACGGTAATAGCCACAGACCACCTCCAAGGTCAGTCGAAGATAGAATAGTTGAGCGTTTTCGTTATTTTCATCCGAAGAAGTCTGATAGGGATACTGAGCCATGGCAAGTGGAATAGTGGCTCCTAGAGATGGAAGCGAGCTTCGAAACCCTGGGATGCAACATGGCTGAGAAGCGTCGACTGGCGACATTCCAATTGACATATGAGGTGGCCAATTGGTAGGAATCGGAGAAGGCGACCGTAGGAGAAGAGATAGTTAAGAGAATGCCTTGGAATACGTTTAAGGAGTTGTTTTTGGAAAAACTACTTTCTCAGACAGAGAGGATTAAGAAGGAAAGATAATTCATCGAGTTGAGGCAAGGGAACCAGGTTGTGAGGGAATATATGGTATAGTTTGAACGGTTATCCTGTTTCACCCTGCACATGATTTATACTCCAGAGAAGAAGAACTGACATTATCGCCAAGGACTCTCGCTACCACTTCAATGAATGACTCTGAATCATCAGGGCTAGACTTTTAAGGCTATGGTAGGAATGGCAATTGGCCATGAGGATATAAATGGTCGAGAGCAAGGAAGCTTTGGAAATCGATCACCGCCTAGGAGTAACCAAGGACTGAGACCTCCGATGCAGTTCCAAGGGAATAAGTGTAGCTGGACTGGCGAAAGAAAGCCACAACCCGCATTCCCTCAGAACCACTATGTTGTAACCCAAGAACCTCTCCCATAAGGATTACTTGGTACCACTGAAGGCAATATCGACGGATGCTTCAGCTGTAAAAAACCTGGTTATTTGGCTAAGAATTGCCAAGAACCCAGAAATTTTAATCAGGCGGAAGTCGTCTGCTATAACTGTGGTAAGCGCGGCCACCTGAGTAAGAACTGTAGAGCATCCCACAAAGGATACAATGGACTAGCTGCTCGGGGCCTAGTTGGACAGGCTTGTTTGAATGCGATCATCCTAGAGGATGCGTGATTTAATGACACCGAGCAGTAGAATATGGAAGGTAGTCTTACATTGTTTAGCAGTCGAGTTAAAGTTCTTTTTGTTACTGGTGCTTTGAATTCATTTATTGCTATCGAAATTGTCAAACTTTTGGGTTTAGTACCCCAGGCGCTTGATATAGCCCTGGATGTGGTATCACCTTTGGGAGTGACCGTGAGATTAGGAAAGTGTGCAAGGATTGTATTTTACCCCTTGAGGATAGAAATCTTCCTGTAGATCTAATGGTCCTGTCAATGAAGGAATTTGACATCATCTTAAGAATTGATTGGCTCATGAAGTATCATGCTAAGTTGGATTGTGCTAATAAGATGATTACCTTTTCAATACCAGGAAGTCAGCCTTTTAATTTTTAGCGCAACCCCTCTAATGATGCTTTTCTTACTAGCTGTCTAGCAGATATCGAGAGCTCGGGTTCGGAACTCACTGTCGCACAGATTCTTGTAGTTCGAGACTTTGAGCATGTATTTTCGAATATTTTAGGATTGCCACCTAAGTGAGAGATTGACTTCTTCATCGAGTTAGTGCACGACACATTACCACTATCAAAGGCTCCTTATCGAATGACACCAACAGAGATGCAAGAATTAAAGTAGCGAGTTCAAGAGTTAGAGGATCTTAAGTTTGTTCGACCAAGCACATTGCCTTTGGGGAGTGCCAGTGCTATGAACTGTTCCCAAAACCCTAACTTCCAACACAGTTTGACCCATGCCTTTTTATCTAAATAAAAAGGATATTGTTGTTATACAATGTAAGAATTAGAACACCTTTTATGGACTGCTCAATGTACATATAGTGGTCTTCTTTAATCATCTCAACAAAAAAGATCGATCAAATCATGAAACCTCAAGTGCCATTGCCTAAACGATTGCTAAAGATCGTAAACAGATCGATTGAGATGCCACACTTTGGCTCATTCCCATCGGTCATGCATGTAGATCTCTTCGTCTGGCTTTCCATCAAGAAAAGCAATTTTCAACATCCATTTGAAAGGGGTTCTAAAACTAAATGTGCGACAATAGCTAAGATAAGGTGAATGAAAGCAAAATCTCACCACTAAGGAGATTCTGTCTTCAAGGTCTACACCCACTCTTGGGTCTGACCTCTCACCATGAGGTGCGCCTTTATCATTGTCAACTGAGCTATCGGCCTTGAGTCTAACTCTGAAAACCCTCTTGTTTCCAATAGTCTTACACTCGAACGGAATATCAACTGACTCCCAGACCTTATTCTTTGTCCATAGAGATCATATCATCCTTTATAGCAACTATTCACTTAACTTTAGCAGATGAACAAAGCACTTCTACATAAGAAGTTGTCGCGACATCATCTATTAAAGCACATAGGAAAATGTATTCTGCAGATTTCAAAATGCCAACGGAGAACTCTTCCTCGTCAACTGCACTGTGCTATCTAAGAATCTTGAATAACTAGTGGTGCATTCCTACTAGCATCTAGCGGTGTACTCCTATTCGGCTGTAGACTAGTACCATTTTCTATGATTACTGGATCATGTGGAATCTCAATATCTCCCCACCCTCGCTTAAAGATGGTACATTGTCTACAATTTCCTCCAACTCATAGTGGTCAAGATTCTTTTTGCAACATCAATACTGCAAAAACATTTCCAAATATGCTAACAGGATGTAAAGGCATAATTTTGCGTATGAGGGCAGCAGCTAAGAGTGCATCCTTCCCAATTGGAAGGCTAGCTTGCGCCCTCAACAATCTAGACTTATCCAGAAGTATTCTAATCTAGTGTTTTATAGCGGTGAGATGACAAGGTGAGGAAAATGGAGTTACTCTAACATACCTATACAAACATAGGTCCAAGATGTGAATGAACTAGCTTTAAAAGTTGATTATATCTTAAAACCTGACCTGAAAGGCGTTTGGCATGCTTTTCCATCTATGAAAGACTCACGCGTAGGCAGGTCAACTTTATAAAGTGGGCCCACAAACCTCTACAAGCTAATCAAGTCATCATGTCCTATGTGTCTGAGTTTAGCATGCTAAGTCATAGAATCAACAGATGATTCAGTAACTTAAGAGTAGAGTTAACATTTTAACTCTTAAGAAATTATTATGTAAATAACCATGTCAAAAAATTGTATTATGTAACATAATATCCATCCTACTGCCAATCCCATCCTGTCTCTTAGCCTGCTTAATGCATATAGGCCCATTGGCCTTTCGCATTCTTCTACTTATGGAAACATTGGTCATGCATGCGACCTCCCTTATGGAAGTCTGCTATCAGGTAAACATGCCGAGAATAATCTGAACAAATCTTAATTATCTCATTCTATGTTATGACCTATTTCATGTGTATACACGAGTTAGACTGAAAACATAGCATAGCCTGAACCTGATGTTCCTCAGTACACGTAGTCCCTAATAGATCTTGAATCATACAGGATTTCAACCTTAGATTCTCGGTCATCACGTGTTTGGGATCTTTCCAATTCACTTCGAACTTCAGTACTAGATTCTTCAATCTAGTAGTGGATGTGCTCTAAAACAAATTCGAGCTAATTCCATATTCATATTGGGTAGTTCTTATATACCCAAATTAGATCATCGTCCATGTTGCTTTATCAAAAATAAGGTGTGTGTGATGATCTTTCTAGAATTAAATTATATATGCCCTTAAGGTCTTTGGCAATATTGGGCCCTAGGTCCAATTTAGGATCAATTGGTTGGATCATTGATTGAGATAAGTTCTCCAAGAGCTATTTTCTCACTCAAACGTATATGTTACTTTTCGATGCCAATTTCTACATTCAAGAATGTGCACAAGAGGTTGACATTATTATGATGCACATTTTTCTATAAATATTTATTTTAAAATCCAGTTATCAAAAAATCTTCCCTTATCACAATTTCAAGATCAAAAAATCGCTAAGCTCGTAGTCATCACTTTACTCTTGTAACTCAAGAAAATATTTAATAGCTGATTTTTTTAAACTAACATGCATATATAGTACTTAACCTATCTAACATCATCCATGTAATAAAATAATTGCGCCATACACACATGAATGTGCATAGGCCCTACGTGTAGGGCTGCTCAAAATCCACCCGCCCACCCGACTCACCCGACCACCCGACTCACCTGTAGCATTTTTTTTGTTTTTAAACAATGTGGGTGGAGTAACGGATCTTGGGGGTGGAAGCCCAACAGTTTCGGGCGGAGTCACGGGTCTAGGGGGGTGAAAACCCGATTCACCCGACCCGACTCGAAACACACTTAAGTTTTTAAAAATTTATATGTAATATGCTTATATCAGTATATGTATTATGTATTATATAGTCTTTAAAAATATATATATATTTATATATGTTATATTCTTATATCAATATATATGTTACTAGCGGAGATATAAAAACATTAAAACTATTAAACTAGCACATGACTATGTTTTTATTTTTTGTTTGGTCAGAGCTTTAGTTAGCCCATGACTATGTAGACAGACATTTAAAGCAAAAAAAAGAAAAAGAAAATGTAGGCAAAGTCATGTGTAAAGCGATTGGTTGATTGAGACAAATGAGACAGTCGGGTTTCACCCGACTCGACCCGACTCACCCAACCACCCGATGAGTTGGGTGCACCAGACAAAGCAAGTGGATGACAGGTGGAAGGAGGGCAAACCCGACTACGTTCGGATGGATGAGCGGATGAGGGTCAAACCCGACTCACCCGACTCGTGAGCACCCCTACCTACATGGGCTTAAATTAATAATTTAGAGCTCATTCTAAAGTAATTAATGCATATATTGTGAAAACAAAAAAATTCATCCCTTTACAAATAGGCTTTTCCAAAACATAAAATAAAAACACTCATCCTCACTTTACATTTATAGCCATAAAAATAGTGATTCTTTGTTCTTCACATATATATACAGAAATAACCTTAGAACATACATCGTGATAACATAAGCTCAAAATAAATTGTCAATTTAAGTTGTCCACTCATTCAATTCAGATTAATTAATTAATTAATTAATTACACACGACAAGCACTCATGTGGTCTTTATCACAAGAATGAATGGACTCATCCATCTCTCCATTTAAGGAGGAGGACAAAAGGTCTCATCGTAATCCAATCACAAACAGCATTAAATAAACATGACCAACAATGCAGTGAACCTCTAGAATACTAAAATGAAATGAAATAATTTATTGCTAAGCCCGGATAGCTCCCATAAGCTAAGAAATGGTCAATGAAAAATCCTTGATTTTTCACTAATTTAGAAAACAATTCTAGGCATTAAAACAAATTTAAAACCAATTAGTCAAGGGCTTTTAAAATAAACAAATTAATTTAAAACCTCATGAAAAAATTTTAAATAACTGAAAAACTAATTTTTCATTATAAAAAAAAAAATTCAAAATTTTATCAAGGCCCAAAAATACTTTGAATCAATTTAACAAAATACATTAATCTAGTTAAACAAATTAACCCTAAGCAACTAAATTCCAAAAAATACAAAAAAATATATATATTAATATTGTGTACATAACACAATATATGCTCTCATATTGCAAATAGTGTACTAAACACATTGTGTCAACTACAGAAATTAATAATCAATAAAAATATTTTAAGCAATTTAATACGTATACAAAAACACATAATTATATACTCTAAAATATTAATGATTTAGATAAATTAACAAAAATTATCTATGGGTTCCTCAAAGTTATATATGGTCTCAAAATGGTGTCCCTAATGTCCCTTATTAATTACAAAAATTAACAATATATTTTGGCTATTTTAAGCAATTAAGTAAATGCCCATAAACATAAATTATATGCTCTAAAATACCATAAATACACGATAAATTACGAAATATTATCGAAGAGTCCCTAAACAGTGTATAAACACTATACATTAATTTCAAAAAATTAATATTTAGTTTTAGATATTTTAAGTAATTTAAAAGCATGTACTCAACATATCTTTTTATGCTCTAAAATATCAACAAAAAAAAAATTATATATATATACATATATATAGGATAACTTGCCAAAAATTACCCATGGGCCCCATACAGTGTACACAACACTAGAAAAAATTAAACAGTTTAAAGCAGCTTTAAAAAATTTCTTCTTCAACTATTCAACTATTTGAATATAATTTCAGAAGTGAACTTTAAAAAATATATATATATATATATATAATTAATCAGTTAAGACCAAACAAAATATGCAGGCGCTACTATAGGTCTTGTTTGGCTCATTAAACCTCGATGCTGGACTCCTATAGCCACCACGACCTTACAGGGAAAGCAAGACCTTAATGGTTCCCCCACAGGCCTCCGCCCTTAAAGCCATGATTGGCATGCTCCTGAGAGCACTGTTGGTCTCATCAATAGATTATTATTTTCAAAATAACAAAACTTTATACTTGGGACCCACACAAACTTTATTTGTAGCTGATTTGGCCGAAATTAATAACTCCATTTGAATCACATAGATTTCTGGAATTTGGCCAAACAAGGCCTAAAAGTCATTCATGCCTTCATGGCAGCAGTGCATTCCCGAATTAAAACCACTGCCTCTTTTTATCAATTTTTTATTTTTACATCAAAACAGAAGGTTTTAGATTTCTCAACCATCGGAGATAATCAACGTATGCAATTTCATGGGAAAACTCTAGGGACTATTAGGAACACAGCCATATAAAAAAATTCGGATTTCTATTGGAGTTTTATATTAGATCCACTTGAAAATCGATTTTATAAAAAATTATGAAAAAACCTTCAAAATCTATAAAGGTGGACATAGTTTTGGGCGAACTAACGATCTATGGCTCTGATACCAATGTAAAAAATCATGCACACAAGCATAGGAGTCGGGTTTAAGGAATATATACCTTGAGCGGAATACCCAACTTCGGATCGATACGACGTTGTTACGAGTCCGACATCTTCACCAACGGACTGCGGCACTTTGGAGCATCTGTGTACATCCTTGTGTTTCACTACGGTCGCGAGGACAACTACTAGAGCAGCCCCCTTGAGTTCACGTACTAAATCTCAAGCCTCCATTGTGATTAGGCTAGAGAGAGAAAGAGAAATCTAGAGAGCGAGAGAGTATTATCTTTTGGGGCTGCTATGTGTGTGCATATATAACATATATATACGGCTATACGCTTAGTACTGCAACCCTACTAGGTCTCCAAAGCATGGCTCCTTAGATAATAAGAAGGACCAATGAACACCTGGGTCCAATGTATGTGGGTGACCGAACCCACAATATTTCCTGCAATATTATATGTTGTTCTTTGTAGCTACTCATTATAATTGGTGCCCTTTATTATCTCAACCTTTAGACTTTAATGGCCTTGTATGATATTAAGACATTCATGAAGCTGTCTCGCCTTGATGAGTTCAGTTCTAAACTATCCTTTTGTGGAATGTGCTTGAGTAAGACTAACAATTGACTTATTCTTGTTATCCAAAATATATTGGGATGCAAATAATGTATAAATTTAAAATCTGAAATCAATAGTAAAATTGTAAATGAAACAGAACTTGAAAATATACACTAACGGATTGTAGATTGAGTCTAGTGTTTGACACTATGTCCTTAAGACAATTTATGCCCCGCATTGGTGCTCATGGATTTGCGACATTTGTCTCCCAGGATACAACTATCTCCCCCTTACTATAGAAGCACTTCAAATAATAAGGTTTCAGCGAACCATACTTGTGTTTGTACTCTCTCAGACACTTGACATACTCTATGTGTAATATATGAACTAATGTTAATTACTTCTATCAATTTCTTACTCTAAGTGAATTAATAAGACCCATATATATAGATTGTAGGAGACTGTTCGTCAACAGTCACAATCTTTCGAAAGAAGACTATTCGTCAACAGTCACATCCATTCGACTAAGGGTCTGTTTGGCATAACCAAAATTATCCATTCAATCAAAAGCTAATTTATCATTCAAATTTTCCAACAATCCCCCACATGAATGACAAATTGACTATACAACATGGAAAAACAAATGCAGACACACTAGAGAGAGTACAGTGGAAAGACACTACATCGGGATAGGTAGCTTTTGGCCTTGAACCTTCCGTAGTGAAGAACTATCGGATTTACTCGGCTAAACAGTGAACGCGATGTCTTGAACTGTTCAGGCTTTGGTGTAAACCTAGACAATAGATATCACACAGTATCTCTCTGAACACTTTCGATTCTCACGGTTGTGTTCATTTTGGCCCTGAACAACTCCTGGTATTCATGAGTGCTCTAGAGAATCTAAGCCTTTATAAGTCTCATAGAAGCGGCCACATTTCACACTCATATAGGTGATTTCCTATTAAGAGTGTCCTGCTATACTCCACTTGGATTTTCAAGATATAGGAATCATTAAAAGCAAAGCTTATCCTAAGACTTGCTACAGGTATCACTTTCTATTTATCATAAGAATGGGTAGAGAAATATTTCTCCAGTGATACAGCTTAAGTCACGCACAATTCGGTTGTCAAGTTGAACCTAGATCTTGGGATCTCCAGTCAGCTAGGTTGGGTTGCCATTATGATGACTTTTAAGATATAGACTTTAGTCCCAATCCACTCGATAAGCAATTTAATTGATCTCTCATTAAACATTTTAGTTAGTAGATCCACTTTATTATCTTTGACTTTATACAGTCTTTGGAGATAATTCCATTTGAGCTCAACTGCTCTACGGTATTATGTCTTCGACGAATGTGTCGCGACTTACCGCACTACTTTGTGCCTTTTCAATAGTCCATTGACTACCACAATGTATACAAATTTTAGGCACAAGTTTTTTCCAACTTGGAATATCCTCTAAGAAATAACGAAGTCACTCTACTTCCTTTCGCTTTATTAAAGCAACAAATACAAATTCCATTGTTGATCAGGCAATGCAAATCTGTTTGGAGGTTTTCCAAGTGACAGTCGCACCTTCAAATTTAAAGTCGACAAATCCACTTATGGATTTTGAGTCTTTTGAATCAGATATCCAATTTGCATCGGTGTACCCTTCAAGTACGTTTGATATCTTGTGAAGCGTAAAATATAGTTCAGGATGTCTCAACTATCCGAGAGCCCAAACTATCGCCTTCCGGTGGTCTATAGAGAAAAGTAATGACATAACAGGTTTTTCATGCTTTTGACATACACAATTGTCACACTAGTTACTTATCAACCATATGACATCACAACATTGTCAAATTTTGTTTTCTTGAGCCATTGTTTTGACCCTTTTGTTTTAGTCCATAAAGAGATTACTCAAGCATACACCACTTCATCTCTTATCACTTGAGCAATGACCTCTTATCATTGTTCCATATTGAATTTCTAGTAATTCACAAACTCAAATGCTCCTTATGTTTCTTCATCTTAAAGTCAATATAGCTTTAAATTCCAATATAAACCTAATATTTATCTTGATTAATATCTTAGGTTTCCACATTCACTCATCTTGGGTTATCTCCAAGACTATCTCATGTAATTAAACTTTATAATTTATGAGCACAACTAATTTCAAAAATTATGTACTAGCAAACATTAATGATGAAAAAATCAACCATTCATATATTTTTCAACATATATCTATCCCCACATTTGCAAGTATTGGTGACCATATGTTATTTACAAACAATACCCCCACATTTGTAAAATTATTTATCATGAGCCAATTATAATATTCACGAACCTTCATAAATTTCTAACAGTGCATTCAAAGGTCATGTATATAAATATATATAAATATATATATATGTTCAACTAACCAGCTTGTGAAAACTAATTAATTACATATGTACATGATATGTATCTTGAACATGTGACCAAGAGGAAACACCATATAATATACATACAGCATAAGCAATATATCTATCAATACAAATCAGAATCAGTAACTTTTGACACGAATCCCTTTAGAATACTTCAAGGCTAATTAATTAAGCAACGTTTCAATTCTAACAATTCGTATATAACAAATCAAATTCTTCCTCAAGAATTCGGTAAAAACCACAACCCTTCAAAGTAACACTTGTGATTTTATAATAACCGGATCTAAAATAAACCCACAAACTGATTTCACTGTTTATATTAGAAATAGAACAAACTGATTGTGTTGAACAAAACTACCTCACTGATATATAGGTACTCATGGATTAGCAAGTTTTGCTTCATATTAATGACAAACTCCAGTAATAATCAGTTATTAAAACACCAAATCAGATTACCGGAACTAGTTTACCAATTTAGGAAGTGAAAATTTCGAACACAGCAAAATTTCATATTATACAAATTGCGTAAACAAATCAGGAATTCCACTACTTCCAATTATTTGTGTATGATATATATACAGATAGAGAAAAAGTCCAAAAAACAAATATCTAATCCAAACATTTTGCAACTATTCAATTTATTAGGTGTCTTTACAGCAAAATGACGTGGTGCTGGACTTACAAAATGATGCGGTGCCTAATGGATTCAAAAGTGCCTGCACCTATTGGGAAAACAGATAGAAGGTGCTAACTGCTAATTGATTAATTTTGATTACAGCAAATTAATAAACTGTAAAGGAGATTCAGTTTTATAGACAATTTACAAAATTAAGTTAAAATGTTCCATTCCAAATTATTTAACCGCAGATATACATTAATGGATGCCAAACCCCTAAAGGAATTGCTTTGAAACAATGCTACAAAAATTACACACCGATTCAGAAAAGACTAAAAGAAACCTTCTATGTTTTTCAAAACTCATACAACGAATAGAATTGAATAAACAATTCTCAGATTTGCAAACACCCAGTGAAACTATACCAAATATGATTTCATATCATGAATATCACAAAACCAAACTTGTTTCGGGTCTGAGGTTGAAACCGAAATGCCAGGGTTTTCTAATTAGACCAGCGTCCAAACAGGAACTAAATCGTTTGAATTAAAATTCACAGTTTGACAGAAGACAACAAATATTCCGTTGTTTTATGGATTATACTAACAACATGTGCCCTGTATTATAATTATGAATTAGACGTCTTTACTGTTCTTGAGTACACACTAATTGTTGACTTCTTGATGAATATATTAAGTGTATATGTGTTTGCTGTAATTTGCGCGGGTGTGCCAGAACCAATCAGTGGTTCGGTGTGTGTGTGTACGTGCAAACTAATTTTCTATCCGCTTGTGTGAGTGATACACAAGGCTTTGATGAATCTAACTTCTAAACAGGGTGATTGTGTATAGTGAGTAGGAAAGTACCCTCACTGTAAGTCCTTTAGCAGTACTGAAGCGCACAAGCTAAAATGTATCAAGTTTAACAGGTAAACAAAATCACAAACGGTTTAATAAAACATATTTTATTAAATGCTTGGAAAAACTAAACAGATCTCAAGAACACACCAGAATAGGCTGATTATTCAAAAGAACGAAAAGAAAATAACAAAAGGACAGACCTATTTGCTACTAAAGCTGAAAAAACAAAGTCTTGGAGAAAGTGCTTTGAATGCTTCGAATGTGCTGAATACTCTGAATGCTGTGTATGCTGTTTCGAGAGAGACGCGGAGTCCTTTGCTTGGATGGTCTGCCTCAATATTTATAGCGGCCTCATACGATTTCTATTTGGACTAGGATTCCTTAACTTGCGCCCCAAGCTGCTAAATTGATTGGCTAATTGAAGAGGTCCTTCCTTATCCAGAACTTAATCAAATCAATCCCTTTAATTTAGGGATTAAACGCCTCAATCCAGCTGGCCATGATCAGATTCTGTCCTAAACGGACTCTTGTTTCTAAAACTCTCAAAGATGACGTCATCCTGCCAGCTGTGGACAGCACCGCCTTCTCCTTAGTTCATCGGCCTCATCATTTCTTTTCCTGGATGAATCGGGCTCTATCGGTTTCCATGCATTCCTTCATGCCCGATAGCCTTTCTTAAACCGCCCATAGTCAATCGGACAGTTACTCTTCACGGTGTCCGATTGGCTTCCTGTTGCTGTATTCCACTATCGGGCTATCAACATGCTAGGTTATGTTTTCCCTGA
The DNA here is from genome assembly GCA_033977485.1 of Hydrangea macrophylla. Classification (NCBI taxonomy): domain Eukaryota; kingdom Viridiplantae; phylum Streptophyta; class Magnoliopsida; order Cornales; family Hydrangeaceae; genus Hydrangea; species Hydrangea macrophylla. The sequence goes on along the minus strand of CM066983.1, from coordinate 78,907,614 downwards.
GCCCGATAATCCTTCAACTGTTCAAAGCTCCCATCGGGCTCTCTTTACTTCTCTCATCAGTCTTGTTCCTTCCATCGGTCTCACCTCTACGCTTAAGCCCGATGGTTTGATCATTACTTAGCCCGGCCTCTCCTTTATTCAGCCCCACGTAAATCGGGCTCAAAAACCATTGACGGTTTTTGGGTGCAAACAATATGTTTTAACGAGTTTTGTTCCACATGTATCAAAAGTACCAGTGCGTAAGAATCAAATTGTTCCCATCGATTTATAAACCAGATTATTTAAAGTCAATGTACGATTACAAAGTAACATATTCCAAAATAAATATTTCAAACAGGCATAAATTGTCTTAAGATTGTTGTCCAAAATATATTGGGATGCGAATAATGTATAAATTTGAAATCTGAAATCAATAGTAAAAATTGTAAATGAAACAGAACCTGAAAATATACACTAACGGACTGTAGATCGAGTCTAGTGTTTGACACTATGTACTTAAGACAATTTATGCCCCTCATTGGTGCTCATGGATTTGCGACATTTGTCTCCTAGGATACAACGATCTCCCCCTTACTATAGAAGCACTTCAAATAATAAGGTTCCAGCGAACCATACTTGTGTTTATACTCTCTCAGACACTTGACATACTCTATATGTAATATATGAACTAATGTTAATTACTTCTATCAATTTCTTACTCTAAATGAATGAATAAGATCCATATATATAGATTGTAGGAGACTGTTCATCAACAGTCACAACCTTTCGAAAGAAAACTATTCGTCAACAGTCACATCCATTCGACTAAGTGTCTGTTTGGCATAACTAAAATTATCCATTCAATCAAAGCTGGTTTATCATTCAAATTTTCCAACAATTCTTAGGCTAGCTAGAATCTTAGAAATGGCCTTGACACTCAATTCGATTAATTTCTGGGTCCCATCACCGTCCTTCAACTACTTCTCAGCACATATGAGGTTACCAATTAGTTTTTCCACCAAGGCAGTCGACGAGTAGTATAATTTATAAACTATACCATGAACACAGGCACGGGCACGTGCACCGCTCATGCTTCTAACTAGTATATATATACATAGTGATATGCAACAATATTAACATACACGGAAGCACAAAAATTGAATCTTTAAATAGAATTGAAATACTGATATGTAATGGCATACTAGTAACTAAAATATAAGCATAAGAGTATATTAGCAAATTTGTATTTTAATTGGGGCAGGGCAGGACGAATTTTAATCAGTAGTTAATATCAATTAATTATTATCTCCGTCTCGACACCTATACAATTTTGATAGTCAAATATCAAACTCACCCTTAGTTTTATTATACCTTCGCCAAAATTGTTCCATGTAGGGGCAGACCGGTGCGGGCCAGAATTTTTAACTCTTTCAAATTAAATAAATAAATAAAGAAATAGATAAAAATTAAAATTCTCTCTGATGAGTGATGAAGATTTTCCGAGCTTTACGTGTTCAAATCGACTTGTCTTCTCATCCCAACGATTGTCAACACTCATCATATATCGTCAACACTCATCACAAATAGAACCTCTAGAAAGATTCAAAACTCTACCTAGCTACTGGCTACTAGTAGTGGTGGTTTGAACGGTTTAGGTTTCAGAAATAAAAATAAATAATTTAAAACTCTTCTTTCTGATTAATTCAGCCAAGCTTGTTGGAATTTAACCTGAATATTTAGTCAAGTCAATGCAATCATAAAAATACATAGTTGATTTTCTAAATTATTATTATTCTTATTATTTGGTTGATCTCAAACATCATTCAGCATTTTTATTTCAACTGACAAACAGATTCTAAATGGAACTAGTGCGATATCAAAACAAAGAAAAAAAAAACAACAAAGAAACAACAAAGGGCAACATAAACAAGAAAAAATAAATACAGAAAAGTCTTTTTAAGCCGCACTGCAGTCTTCTATGTCCAAAAATATCTCAAACTATGGCACTGTTGGCAAGCTAGGGTTGAGGAGAAATTGCCAAACAAACACCCACCAATAAGGATCACCCCAAGGCTGAGTTGAAGTTGCTCAATCAGGCAGGGTTGAAGTTGCTAGATCTAGAGATCGAATCTTAACTTGTTACGGGAAGACCTTCCCGACTCTCTCGAACAGGAAGATGGATCAAAATAAATGGTACGAGCCAGAGAGCATAACAGACCCAACAAGCCCAAACCATTTCAGGTGGAAGAAACGATCCTATAACGCCAAAAAAAGATAAGAATATGAGAGCCACTCCTAGTTGCTCAACCAAATTTGAAAGCCTAGGAAAGAAACTCCTTAGAAGAAGTCCATTCCACAATCCAGCCGACCCAACACATAGTGATATCAAAATTAAGTGGGAAGTCCAAAGGAATGAGCCTTTCATGGCAAGGTTTTGAAGGAGACCCATGGTCATGGGCACAACAAAGGTAAGTAATGCTTTTCCAAGTTCTTGGTTTTGAAGAAGTTGGACTATGGGACTCATATTAGTTTGTGATGATGACGATGGATATGAGGCTTGAGTTTCGGGGTTTGAGCTACTCACTGGTAGGGTTTCAGAGCTTGGCTCATCCACGTTGATGATGACCTCATTCGGCTTTTCTGGTACCATTGTTTTTAGAGTTTCAGAAGAGGTGTTCACAGGATGCTGTGATGAAGTGTTTTGTTGACCAGTTGAAGGTATGAACAAAGAGGATAAGCTTTTCCCGTATTTGTATATATATCAGAAACTTTGAACCCTCATTTGGTATATTGTCATAACGAAAACTCTAACCCTAGATGATTATCAAGAAATAGGCCAGCCCGCCGATTGAATGGTTTGCACTAAGGAGGTAAGACTCACACACACACACACATATATATATATATATAGGGCACATTCACTACAACAAAAAACCCTTATTATGACTTTAAAAAAGAGTCATAAATGTATATTTATGACTTTTTTTTAAGCTTTTAAAATAAGTCATAACATTACAGTCATAAATAAGTTCGAGTTTATTAAAAAAAAAGTCATAAATAATTATTATTTTTAAAACAGTTCTAAAAACGTCATAAAAAATGAGTGCTTTCAAATTGTTTATGACTATTTTTTAATTGATACAGTCATAAATAATCTTCAAAAAGTCATAAATAGCCTTTTCAAAAAGTCATAAATAATCTTCAAAAATGTCATAAATAGCCTTTTAAAAAAGTCATAAATAATCTTCAAAAAAGTCATAAATAACCTTTTAAAAAGTCATAAATAATATTCAAATTAGTCATAAATAACCATTTAAAAAGTCATAAACAATCTTCAAAAAAGTCATAAATAACCTTTAAATAGTCATAATAATATTTAAAATAGTCATAAATAACCTTAAAAAAGTCATAAATAATCTTTAAATAGTCATAAATAATCTTCAAAACAGTCATAAATATCTTTTAAAAAGTCATAAATAATCTTCAAATTAGTCATAAATAACCATTTAAAAAGTCATAAACAATCTTCAAAAAAGTCATAAATAACCTTTAAACAGTCATAATAATATTTAAAATAGTCATAAATAACCATAAAAAAGTCATAAATAATCTTTAAATAGTCATAAATAATCTTCAAAACAGTCATAAATATCTTTTAAAAAGTCATAAATAATCTTCAAATTAGTCATAAATAACCATTTAAAAAGTCATAAACAATCTTCAAAAAAGTCATAAATAACCTTTAAATAGTCATAATAATATTTAAAATAGTCATAAATAACCTTAAAAAAGTCATAAATAATCTTTAAATAGTCATAAATAATCTTCAAAACAATCATAAATATCTTTTAAAAAGTCATAAATAATGACACTATTTATGACTTTAGTAGAACTATTGCTAATTTATGATTGTTTTTTATGAAACAGTCATATATAATAGAAAACACATTTAAAGAAAAAAAATATTTTGTTGATAATCCAAAAGAAAAAAGAAAAGAAAAGTAAGAATTGTAGTAGAGTCGTGAAAATAATAATTGTCCTAAAATAGTGGAAGTAAAACTAATTTAGTCTAATTATAGAACTCAATCAAGGTACTAAAAATTAGAAACGCCTAAAATATAGGACTAAATGGATGCCCTAAAATATAGGATTCTATCAAATCGTCAAAGTAAATTAAACCAATCCAATCCAGTGTTCTAATAGAATAGGAAAGGTGTTCTAAAATAGTAGGACTCTTTCAAGGGGAAAAAAAATGCTTGAGAGTTATTATATTAGGTTGCATGACTCTCATGGACGGACCAAAAAAAAAAAGGTGGTATACCAAACTTGTTAAAACTCTAGCGAAAATTATTTAAGTAAAAGTGCACCAATTGATAAAAGTGTAAAACACTTATGGGGATCGGTGCACTTATATATATATATATTATAGATTATAGATATAGATATGAACTAGTGTTGGCCCGTGTTATGCACGGGTGATTTCAAATTAATTTTCATTACTCTATGCATGCCCCTCCAATCTTAGTACCCCAAATATAAAATCCTGGCTCCGCCCTCGATAGTTATTTATCAATAGTTGATTACTGACAGCTATTTATTAATTTATTGTCTCTCTCTTACATTGGTGGTCCTGTGCCTTGTCAAAGATCAGGCATTTGAAATACTACTTTCTCGTGTAAAATTTTTTAATTACTTGAAAAAGAGTAGTGTTAGAATGACATAAAGCACACGCAAGTACGCACTAAAAAGTTGAAGGAATATAAACCAACCTTGGCAATGATTTCCTAAGTTTTGAATCATTTTTAAGTTATGCACAGGTATTTTCCATAGAACTCAACTTTAGAGAAAGATATCTCGTCTGGGATAGGAGAGTTCAAATGTAAACAAAAAAATTAACTTGAGTTTCTGAATTTTTTTTTTAATTTTAATTTACCATAAAGAACTCAAATGACATTTCCAACTTACAAAAAGACTAAATACAAAAGAGTAATGTTATGCTTCCCAAATTTTGTATTACAAATATGGTTCCAAACAGGTGGGCCACCTTCAAAACGGTAGGACCACTTCAACATCCTCCAATGGAAATCAAGTGTCCGCATGGTACATGTAATAGGAACCACATTTGGGGTGCAAATTTGGGAAGCATAGTACTACTCAATACAAAATTAAGTCCCCATGTAAAATTTCTAAATCTATGATTCTTTACTCCATCTCTATTGCTGTCTAAGACCCCTTCAAGGCATTAGATTGGCTAGCCCTTTCACAACTAAATTTCTGTCAGCACAAGTATTATATTAGATGTGTTCCTTCCATTGGAGTTGCTATGACAAGGATTATCTCTAAAAGGAGATTATAGGGTTATCTCTAAAAGGAGATTATGAGAAACTATACACATAAAGAAAGAGAAATTACCTTCTTTTTTTTTTTAAACAGTATTAAGCAAAGTTTCTTCTTCCCCCTTTTTTTTTTAACCAACATAATCACTTCATTGATTATAATAGAGTAACATAAATGGAACAAATCAAATTACAAAAAGCAAAACACCCTAGGCTAATCCCACAAGATATGCAAACCAAATTTCGGAGACCAACCACTCTAACAAGCAAAACAACAAACCTCTTAAGCACAAGGGCGCACTAGCAAAATAACACTACCAGCCTCGATAAACAGAGCCCCAAAATGTTAAAATGCAGCCATAATAGGATTGAATGTTTGATAATCAAAAATCATAGTTATAGATTAAGAGATTTTATTGAAAATACATATAACATCCATGAATGTGAGTGAATCTGTTTCAGTAATCTAATCCCATAATTATAAATTGAGAATTTTTGGTGAATATCAATCACAACTGTAATCTAATACATATACGATACAGAGATATATACACACAGAGAGAGAGAGAGAGAGAGAGAGAGAGAGAGATGATATAAACAGATAGGAGAGGATAGAGAAAGATAGAGACATACCTTGATACAAGGGCAACCGTAAATTGATGGATTTGATTGAAGAAGCCGCACAAACTGAATAAGCAGAGCGAAGCCGAACTGAATAAGCAGAGCGACGAGGGATTTGATTGAAGAAGCCGCACAAATTGAAGGAGTAATCTCTGACGAGGTAGAAGGGCAGGTGGCGACGAGGTATTAGGGTTTGATTGAAGAAGCCGCACGAACTGAAGGAGTTTGGTTGAAGTTGATTCAATAGGGATTTGATTCAATAGGGTAGAGATTTGATTGAATTGAAGTTGGAGTCTGTGTATTTTATCTCTGTGTTAGTTTAACGCGCGCAAGTATTAAAATAGATTTTTTAAAAATATATATATATATGACACTTTTTTGATAACCGACATAAAAAGTCATATGATTTATGACTCTTTTTATGACACTTTTTCAAAAAACTGACATAAATATTACTCCCTCCGTCCCATTTTATGTGTCCCCTTTCTTTTTTGGTATGTCCCAAAATTGTTGTCGACTTTCCTAAATTAGTATATAAATTTTACTTAGTTTCCCGAATTGCCCTTCCTTACAACCATTACCAAAACAAAAGAAAAAAGAAAGTGCAATGATTATGGGCAATTGTGAAAAGTAGGTGTAGATTTATTTTGTCCCCTTAAATAGTTGGATTTCCTTTTTTATATAAATTTTACTTAGTTTTCCAAATTGCCCTTCCTTACAACCAATACCAAAACAAAAGAAAAAAGAAAGTGCAATGATTATGGGCAATTGTGGAAAGTAGGTGTAGATTCATTTTGTCCCCTTAAATAGTTGGATTAATTCCAAAAAGGGACACATAAAATGGGACGGAGGGAGTATCATTTTCTATATACATATTGCACATGCACAAGAAATTAGGCGAATTAAAGTCCGTAAAAGTAACTATCATGTGTTTGAAGTTTAATTTGATTATTAATTTCTTAAAAAGTCTATCAAAGGCCGATTTAAGTTAAATTTTATTTCATATTCATATACAATTTCAGTGAATTTTCACTTAATATTCGCGTACGCGAAGTGAAATTTCACTTAATATTTGTGTACTAAGGACCTTAATTTTGTCTAATCAGGAATCTTAAATTGCCCTTAGCTTTAAAAAAGTCATAAAAAGGTTTTTTACATTCATTCACGAAAACTACGAAAAAGAGTCATAAAAATATCACACTATTTATGACTACTCAAAAATGTAGTCATAACAGTCGTGTTATTTATGACACTTTTCCAAATACTTATTATATATAACTCTTTTCAACAAACTGTCATAATAAATCTAATACCATTCTTAGTAAAATCTAAATTTATTATGACACTAAAAGTAATTATCAACAAGTGTTAATATATTTAAAACAAAAATCGAGTCCCTCAAAGGTCAATTTAAGTGAAATTTTACTTAATATTCATGTACAGATTCAGTGAAATTTCACATAACATTCGTGTATGCTATGTGAAATTAATTTCACTAAATGTTTTTGTGCAGAGGACCTTTCCCCTAATCAAGAATCTTAATTAACTTTCAAAAATCATACCATACTATCTTTTTCACTATTATTCCCAAATACGGTACCGATTCTAGAACTCCAAGAAAAAGAGTCATAAAAATAAAGAATATTTATGACTACCAAAAAATGTAGTCATAAAAGTCTTGTTATTTATGACATTATTCTAAATACTTATTATATATGATACTTTTAAAAAATATGTCATAAACAATCTTATTATTTATGACCATTTTCAAAAAATTGTCATAACAAATCGTATTATTTATGATCATTTTCAAAAAATTGTCATAACAAATCGTATTATTTATGACCATTTTCAAAAAACTGTCATAAAAAACATAATATTCGTGTATGCCAAGTGAAATTTCACTAAATATTTTTATTCAGAGGACCTTTGCCTAATCAAGAATCTTAATTAACTAAAAAATCTTAGCATACCATCTTTTTCACTATTTTTTTCAAAGGCGGTCCCGATTCTAGGACTCAAAGAAAAAGAGTCATAGAAATAAAGAATATTTATGACTATCCAAAAATGTAGTCATAAAAGTCTTGTTATTTATAACATTATTCAAAATACTTATTATATATGACACTTTTAACAAATATGTCATAAACAATCTTATTATTTATCACCATTTTCAAAAAATTGTCATAACAAACATAATATTCGTGTATGCCAAGTGAAATTTCACTAAATATTTTTATTCAGAGGACCTTTGCCTAATCAAGAATCTTAATTAACTTTCAAAAATCTTAGCATACCATATTTTTCACTATTTTTTCCAAAGGCGGTCCCGATTCTAGGACTCAAAGAAAAAGAGTCATAAAAATAAAGAATATTTATGACTACCCAAAAATGTAGTCATAAAAGTCTTGTTATTTATGACATTATTGTAAATGCTTATTATATATGACACTTTTAACAAATATGTCATAAACAATCTTATTATTTATGACCATTTTCAAAATCTCTATGTGAAGGGACCATTGGGTGCAAATCAAAATCTCTGGAATTCAGCTTGGCTGCTGGAAACTTAAAGGGCTGTGAATCTACTGTTCCCTTGAGTGAAGGTGGAGTTTTTATTAACTTTTCAATGATGGTATGCAATGGTGCTGAATATTCTTGGTCCTTACACTGTCGAAGAGTTTGGCTGATGGATTCAATGTGGAGATGGTCGGAGCTGGGATTTTATGGTGCTAAGTTTTTTTGCTGCTAGCTTTCAGGAGTGTTGATATGGTGCTGCTTTTTCTGAACTATTAATGCTGATGCCTGATGTGCTTTTTCCTTGGTCTTTTGGGTTGTGTTACAGATTTGAGCTTCTTAATGGGGGTCTGCTATGTTTTGTTTTTTTTTGTATTTGGCTTTGTTTGGGGTGGGCTTTCCTTTGTTCTTCCTTGTTGGGTGTTGGACTGTTGGTGCTGATGTTGTTTTGTTTTTGGGTGTACTGATTTTGGCCTTGTGCCATGCTTTTTAATAAAATATGTTGCTTAGCAAAAAAAAAAAATGTAGTACTCATTTCAGCAAAAAAAAAAAAAAAAGAGTAGCGAAGCTCTCAAATTCAATAAAACTCTTCAAGATTTTTCCGGAAAAAAAAAAAATAAATAAAGCTGACGGTGTGCTCCGGGACCACCACCTCATCCATGTGGGATGGTGGTTCGCGCTAATGAGGGAGCTAGAGTCATGTATTTTAAAAAAGAGAAGTGCTACACACATTTTTTGACACACTTTTTGACACAAAGTGTCATCCGGCATTGATTGGCGCCGGCTCTACGGCCGAACACATCTCGGCTATTGATTTTTGATGGCCGAGATGCTATCGATGGTGGGATCCACATCAATCAATAGTCGGATGACAATTTGTGTCAAAAATGTCTGTGTCAAAGTACACTTCCCTTTAAAAAATAAAAAAATAAAAAAAATTGACTAATGAAACAAAATTGACTAATTGTTTCATTAGCACTTGGAAAAAAAATAAGAAAATAAAAATAAAAAGCAAACAATCACGATGTATTTAAAAGTAAAATAGTTTTCAAGTTACAACATTTTAAGATCAAGGTGCAACATTTTTGGACAAAAATCCTAAAATGTATGATACATCCAAACCACTACGATATTGTATCATAGGATTTTCCTAATTTCTTCACTGTAGAGTTACAAATAATGGGGAGAGCATTTTTGCTTACCTATTTTTGGTCTACCATTACTCACTCAGATCTTCATTGGGTGACACGTATCACATTTTAATAATTATGTTAATAGTATATGGATAAAATAAGAATGAAATGTGACACGTAACACCTATTGAAGCTGAACAATGGTGAAACAAAAATGAGCGAGCAAAAATACTCTCAATAATGGGAGCCAACTATATTGATCGACCACCCTATCCTCAGCTATATTCATGCTGACGTACCCATGCATATGTATTGATGATCTGTGATGATTCTGGTCTATCCTGGCTGGTCAACAACAGTAACTTTGTTAAAGTTGTAAGGAAGGTTTTTTTTTCTTTTTTTTTTTTTTGTGATTTATTTATCTGGATGATATACGCCACACATACGTACACACCCAATTAAAGTAGTAGTAATCCAAGAGATTGGCCTAACCAGAGCACATGGGGTGTTCTATAAAGAAAGGAGGGAATAAATCCCTCACGTACACTCACCCTTGGTGAGATTCGTACCCCTCCTCTCCCACTAGAAAAAAAGGAGGTGATACCATTGAACGACAAGAGTCCTTGGTAAGTTGTAAGGAAGTTGATAAGCTATACAAGCCCTTTTTTATTCATAGGTATTGAAAATATAATTATGAAATATAATTTTGTTAAAAGTGATTCAGATTCAAACACAGTAAGAAAAAAAAACAAAAAACAAAATAGACGTTTAATTTACAATATTCATGGAATATGGTAAGAGTAAGTCTTTGGGTACAAACAAATCTCCTGAACATAATTCACAAATACTATAATGTGTCTATTTTTCTCTTTTGTAGACCTCACTGTGTCAATGGACCCCACAATGTCAATGAGATCCACCAGAAGATAGATAGACACATTAGAGTATTTGTAAATTGTGTTTGTAAGATTTGTTTGTGTCGAAAAACTTACTCATATAGTAATATCAAACCCAAATCCAACGAAACTATGCAGACAAAAAAATAAAAATAACTTCTAGATAATTGTTGCTGTTTCACAAAGGGCAAATTACACTTTAGTCCATTAGACTATACACTAGTTTTCAATTCGGTCCATAAGTTTTTTTTTTCTTTTTTCAATTGGGTCCTTGAACTTCAAAAATTCATTCAATCATATCCAAATTCTGATACTGTTGGCTTAAACTAATAAAAATTGTCATGTGAGTTGCGCGTAATGCTTACCTGTCACAGGTTAGGTTAAGACAAACAAAAGAGATTGTGAATAATGCGAAAATTGCATTCAATCATATCCGAAATCGCGTTCAATCAAATTCGAAAACACATTCGACTAGATCCAAAATCGCATTTAATCATATCTAAAATCGCATCATTTTTTAGCCATTCACAATCTCCCGTGTTTGTCTTAACCTAACATGTGATATGTAAGCATTACGCGTAACGTACATGACAATTTCTAATAATTTAAACTAACTGTGTCAGAATTTGAGTCTGATTAAATGAATTTTTGAAGTTTAAGGATCCAATTGAAAAAAAAAAAGTTTACGGATCTAATTAAAAATAGGTGTATAGTTTTATGGACTAAAGTGTAATTTGCCCTTTCACAAATCATTACCAAGGCATGTCTACCTCACACACGTGACTTACTGTCAGATTTTTGAGAAATTATTCAGTGAGCCCGTTACACTGACGTGGTGTGATAATTTAATCACAACTATCTACTTCTCCCCTCCTTCTAAGGAATCATAACAAATAGATATTAAATTTAAAATTTAAAATTCTACTAACTACTTGTCATGATCTTCATAGAAAGAAGAGACAAGTAGATGATTGATTTTAAATAATCACACCATATTAGCATTAATTCTAATATAGTATGACGGACTCAAAGAATAACTTCTCCAAATTTTCTTAGTGTTTGACTTATTATCAGATTCCTTCTTGAGTAAGATAGGGAGTATTTGTAACTCTTATTATAGTAAGTACAAATTTGACCAACGCGGTCGGAGAATGAGTTGGTTGACGATGAAAAAAAATATTCAATACTATCAGTCTATCATTATTTTGATGAAGTAGTACTAGCCACTCGAATTTTAAGATTCAAACATTTTTTTCTCATAATATTATATGAAACAATCTTATACAAAGCACTATACTCTGCGTATATATTAGTGAGGTGATAGAGATTCCAAAAAAAAGAGAGAAATTTTTTTTATCATAATAAAAAGAGAGAGAGAGAGAGAGAATTGTAGAAGGATATTAAAAAGTCCCATATAAAAATGTGACTTTAGACCTCACAACCTTGTTTTTAATGTATTTGATCACGCTAGGGTTGATGCTTAGTCGATGTATTCCAATTATATGTTGAATTTAACTCTATTTCTAGAAGGTAGCCTACCAAACAATTCAACATGTTAGTATTTTATTACAGGTGGACATGCATTTTTTTAATTATATACCAACTGTACAACCAAGAAAAAGTCTCTGTCTCAGCAAAAAAAAAAAAAAAAGTCTATGAAATGAGACCTTCAGTCTAGTGGGTTGGGATGTATCACTTAGCCCAAATTTTTTATTCCAATAATTTGTGATTTGGTCATAAAATGTTTGTAAGTTATAAAATCACATTGATTATTCAAAAGATATCGGGACTAACAATATCATACAGCACAGAAATGCCATTCTTTAGATGTCCAAAACTAGTCTCTTATTATATGCGACCATTAACTTTTTAAAATTAAAAGCTAAATCTAAGTTCAAATAGCCTAAAAACTTGTTTGAAAAATTATGTCATCATAAAATGAAATGCTTGCAAAAGTTAATGTACACAACCCATTTTGCCCCAACCCATAAAAGAGGACTAATTATCGCAAGGGGCATGGGCGGACCTACATACATCCCAGGGGTGGCACATGCCCCGGCCCCTAAAGTTTTGAAAATTACAAAGTTATATGTAATAATTTATAGACTTTAGAAATAAGTCCTCTTAAATTTCACATAGGCCCCCTGGACTTCTAAAAATTCTAGATTTACATTAAATATTTAATAAGTTTTAGACACAAGCTCCTTAAACTTTTGACAATTCTGGACTTACATGTAATGTTTTACAAGTTTTAGATATAGGCCCCCTAAAATTGTAAAATTTTACCCCAAATTAGGGGTGTTAAACCAATTCTACATACAATTTTACCATTTTACACATAATCATATATAGGTAGACCCAAAAAAAATTCGTCTCGAGGGCACTGACCGCCCAACCCCCGTATAGTTTAGGCCCCCCGTGACCAAAAATCCTGGGTCCGTGCCTAATAGGGGGCTCACCGGGCACGGGAAACAAGAAAGAAGAAGTTAAAGTCTAATCAGGAGCCCCAGAGGTCAAATCGACGCTGTAACCAACGTCGATACACACGTACTGTGTTTTGGATCTCCCAGAAGTCATTAATCATCGCCGTTTCGAGCTGGAAGTCAAAATATCGGAGTCCAGGATGACCAGATATCAAATCGAAGTCATTTCATAGTCCACAGCTCATTGAACAAAAATTGCAGAATCCGGGATCGTCCGATTTCGATAATCGACGACGTTTTGACCAGAATTGAAAGTTCGACACGAAATTCAAGACCAAGAATCAAGTTCGGGATGACCAAAAGTCGAATTCAATTACATTTGGCGAAAATAGGCATCAACCCAGGCCCACAGCACTTTGAATCATCAGATTCTAATAACCGATGAAGTTTTGGGCTCCGATCGAAGTTTCTGTGCACCAAAATCAAGGAAAAATGACGCGATTAGGGATGAAAGAATTTTTGAAAAAAATCAAACCGACCGACCAAACCGGTCAGTTTGGGTCGATTTTGGTCGGTTTAGTCAAACCCTCGGTCGGTTTCGATTTCGGTTTCGGTTTAGATTTCTTAAAAATTTATATTTTCGGTTCGATTTCAGTTTAGTTGATATGTACACCACAACTGACCCAACCGAACCGATATGTAATATATATATAATATAGGATATGTAGTATATACGTTATTGTGTAAGTTGTAACATATAATAAAAAAGCAAAAGAAATCAATGACTTAAAGCAAAAGTACCTGAATATTCTGACACACTGACTTAGACTTGACATTGTTGACAAAAGCAAGAAAAGAGCTAAAGACTTCTCTCAAAATTTAAAAACTTTCAAAGAAATTTATTGAGTTTTAATTAAAGATAAAAAGTATACTAACTCTCTAAGCCTCTCACTCCTCAGTTCTCACATTTCATTACCATCGTCCTTGCTCCTCCACTCTCTCTTCATCTATGTTACAGTCTTAGAAACCCTAGCACTGAGAGAACTCATCCTTGCGCCTCCACTGCCGTTGAGAGTTCTCTTCCACCATAACCACCACCACCGTCCACGCCCTCTCTGGCTATGTCCAAGGACCACGAGGAACTCGAATCGAAGGTACAGACAGAAACTCAAAGCTACTCTCTCTCTCTCTCTCTTAGATTTGCAATTTTGAGTATGAAAATTTGTTTCTCACTTAAGATCTGATCTCTTTATTTCTTGGATCTGCAATTTTGAGTATGAAAATTTGTTTCTTTCTCTCTTGGGTTTGCAATTTTGAGTCTGAAATATGTTTCTCACTTAGGATTTGATTTGGGCACTTAGATTTGATTTTGGGAAATAGTAAAAATCGATAGACCGACTGAACTGAACCGTAATGACTTTGGTCAGTTTGGTTCGCTTATATACCTATTTCGGTCGGTTTCAGTGTTTGCTTTTATGAAAACTGAATGGTCGATTTGGTGTAAATTCCTTGTCTAAAACCGACCGAACTAAACCGATTTCACCCCTAGGCGTGACCGTAAATATGGGGTCTTTAAACGTTCGATTGGGCATGACTAGGAAAAAATAAAGGAAAAATAGGGATTCTGCAACTTGAAATCTATAAGGTCAAACGATCAGAGAAGAAACAGCGGGCAAGCGAAGTTTTAAAGGTCCGATCGGTGAGGACAGGGGCGACTCGGCTATTTCCCGAATTCGGAGATCCCTGATCCGGCCTTACGGATTTGAAGAAGACGTCGGTATGAGTCTAGATCTTGTCGAATCGCATGAATAGGACTCTTAGATTAAAAGATATCATCGATCAAACTTCTAGACGATCGGACAGCCACAATTGAAGGACTGTCCTACACAACTTGTGGCTCACCCACATGGGATCGGATCCCATGTAGGGTTTTTTTATTTAATGGAGGCTTTGCCTCTATCTCTTTTCTTCTGGCAGCCGCACAAGACTCCCTCCCTCTCATCTTCTTAAGGCTTTGTTTGGCAAAGCTCTCCTTCACCCCTCGTTTGAGCCTTGTTTGGCCACAATAGCCAAACAACAAACAACCACCATCACTACCACTACCACCACCAATTACCCTAATCTCCAAACAAAGCCTCCACTCTCTTCCCTCTATCCATCACAGTGAAGGCTCTGTTTGGGTTAAACTCAAAAGATATCCATCTCTCCTCTTAAACCTTGTTTGGTCAACCACCAAACAATACTATCACGACCATCACCACCCAACCACCTCTACTATCACTGCCACTCAGAAACCCAACCCCACTGCTCTATTACCCATCAACCCAATACTATCACAGCCCCAAAGAAACCCAGAAAAGCCCTTATAATAGAGCAGAAGCCAAATAGGCCCTTAACAGGCTCCTCTTTGCTCACCGTCACCACCGACGACTTCATCTCACCTGGACAAACCATCACCGCCGATGCCACCCCCAAACAAGGCCTAGAAAGCCTCCACGCGCCGCCTAAATTGGGTAACGCGCCGCCGATACAGCCAGGCGCTTCGTGATCACTCCGGCTATCATTGTCGGTAACTACCACCACCATCACCATCGTCTCACCCAGACAATCTCGACATCGGCAAGACCACCTCCAACGGCTACCAGAACTATCGTTCGTGCTCCAGACACTACCAGTGCTTCATCTCATACCCACACGCAGTCAGGCCAATCAGCGTTGACTGAGCTTTGACCAGCCAACCAGCGGTTACTATGTGGCAATGACTACACGGTTAGTAGTACAGTCATCCAATCCAATCAACGCCATGTTGATGAACAGTCAACATTTGACCAGCGAATCATATGCTAACATATGGCAATGACTACCACGTCATCAGCCACGTCAGAACCAGCTTATCCGTTGACTGACAAATCAAGATCTGACACATAGCATGTTGACTACCACATTAGTGCCACATCAGCGTTGACTGACCAATCTCGATCTGACATGTGGCAGTTGAACGTCACATTAGCCTGCCACGTCACTACCATGCAGATGTTGGCCAGCGAACTAGAGGATGCCACATGGCATTGACTGCCACATGGGACTCTAGACCCACTTTTAGTTTTTTACCAATTTTTTGCCACTCTGGGTCTGATTTTCAACAAATGGGCACTTATTCCTAGCTAATTTTGTCGTTCTGAATGCACTGGTGAGCTCAGAATTGTAAATTCCAACTTTTGAGCCCTCTTTTATAATTTGCTAGGCCAATTTTTGCCTTCTCTCTGACCCTGCGACTCCCACTCAGCTCAACCTGGACCTGTTCTAGCCTAACTTATGGCCTTTCTGACTATTCCATCCCTTCTGGACCCAACCGTGATGTCCGTTCAAGCCGATTTTAAGTCAGAATTTGACTTGGACCTTACTGGCTCAATTCTATGATGGTTTTTAAAATAAAATCTTTCAAACTCGAATTCTTGTATTCTTTTTCTTTATACATAAATAAAAATACAAATAAGCACCGATAGGGACTTCCGTAACCACCTTTGCACTGGGGTGGACCCTACAAGTTTCATCATTCTTTACCATCGTGAAACAGAATTGACCGTTGATCGTCTAGTCACCATCGTGAACTGGCTTTGTCTTAGATATCTTAGTTTACCAGTTAGCCGGACTAGAACTGTTAGATTTACTTTTACTTCTTTACTACTTTCTACTATTACTGTTGTATATATTTACTGATGATGCCAAAAATTGGTAAGAAGGATTTAAAGAGAGAAAAGACACAAGCAAGTTATGTGTGGTTCGGTCCCGTTAACAAGGTGACCTACATCCACGATTGCGTCTGTGCGCATTCACTAGCAGATCACCGGAGGGCCTGGTGAGCCAACAAAGAGGGGCGGCACTACCAGTAATATCGGCCGGGTATATGCATACAATGGTGAATTTTCTGTTCCATGCTTGCTAGCTAGAGAGTTATTCGAATCCCTGTTGACAGGGTAGGTGGGCTCTTTTATAGGTGCAAGAGTCCACACATACATGGTAAGCTAGTCAGATTAGGAAGCCTAATCTAATTACAATTGATTTGCATGATTTGGGGAGAATTTCCTAAGTGGTTTAGGAAACTGCCACATTTCTTCTTGCAGTCTTGCAGCTGGTTTAGGAAAGTGTTGGTTAGGCCAGGTCCACGGGATGCCGCGGCCTTTCGTGCCCGGCCCGTTGGCACGAACCGGGCGGTTCTGACGAACACCTTGGGATCGCTGGGCTATTGACGTCGCTACCGAAGTATCTAGCACCTCTCGGTGACGTGGCAGACTGACTTCATGACTGGATAATTTTGGACATATCAGCTGTCCCCCATTTTCGGAACTGACTGGATGCTTCAGCGGGTGAGGATCAAAAATCAGTATCACCTTGGAAACCGTCCGGATACCCTCCGGGAATGCTGCCCGGGAAGGGACCCACCTTCAAGATCACCCGGTGGAATAACCGACCGGTACAGAGAGGAGCCCAAGCGTTGGTGTTGCCACGTGTTAGGGAGTAGTTGGCCTGGTCAAGATCCATCGAAGTCGGTTCGAAGGTAACTGAACAATTGCGTGGTAACCGGACCGTCATGTCACGCATTTAATGTGCGCGCTTTTTGAGGCGACCTTTCACGTGCCCGGGGCGACAGCTGTCAGACGGTTTTTGGCAAAAAAACTCCTGAGCCGTTGGATCTGATTGATCTGGACCGCCCGTTATTCCTATATAAAGAACACTTTTTCATTTCTTCAATTCCTGCTGCCAAGTGATAGAGATTACCGAGCGGTTTGAGAGCAATCAAGATCCCGAGCATGATTCCCGATCCCTTTTCTGCGCTAAACTTTGTAAGTCTCTCTTTTCTGTCTCCAGTTCTTCATTCTCTTCTTCTTTTCTGTGCGAATCCTAGAGGGAGTGAACCCACTTAGGTCAGAACGGGCGTGGGATTTTTTCTTTCTTAGATTCTGTTATTTCTTCCAATCAGGATGTACTTTAGAGCAGTTGGACCGAACGGGTGTTCCCGGGAGAGTCTTGAGAGAGTGTTACTTTTTGTCCAGAGTCTTGTACGACCTGCCCTTCAGGTTATTAGATCTGTCTCCCTTATATCTCAGGCTTGGAGTCCTTGACCCGTTTTTAGGTGGCCGTCTGCCTCCTAGGTCTACCATAGAATTAGATATGTGCCACTCTGACTTCAACTCGTCATCCCGATTGGAAGACGAGTAGTCACAATCGGGAACCTTGAGTACAAGCCTAGATCCTCCTTCCTCGGCCCCCTCTGATCAGCACAGTGAGGGAAGGATCCCTACCCGGGCATCTCACGAGGAAATGCGCTGGGGCTCTCTTGTGGCCTCGACGTCTCGGGGGTCGGGCGATGAAGGGTCTGTACCGAACAATCCTGGCATCATCTTTGCATACGAGTTGATCATCAGCATCTTGCGCATTCCTAATTTGGGTCGGGAGAGATACGATATTCCCGGCCCTTTCTCTCTGTCGGTCCACAACGGCGGGGCTCACTTCCACGAATCGGGCTTCGTTACCCTGTACTAGGACACCTTTATGGCAGACCTTCACCTACCGCTCCATCCTATTGCCCGGGATGCACTCATCTATCTCGGGATCTCCCCGGGGCAGCTCGCCCCGATCGGTTGGCATTATCTGATGGGGTCCATCTCCTTGTGGCCCCAAGTCCTCGGGTACGAGCTTACCCTGCAGGAGTTCTTTTGGACCCACCGGCTGTTTTAAGTTCACGGGGAGTCCGACTTCTTCTCACTTGGGGCCAAGCAGGGACGGAAGATAATAGTCAACTGCCCGAGCAATAATAAGGGGTGGAAGATGAAATTCTTCCAAGTATCCACCCTGGGGCTATGTGAAAAGGCACCGGGTGTGCAGTTGAGGACCTCCTGGGCGGGGAAGTTGAGGAGTAAGCCCAATCACTCTACTTTCATGATTAGTCTCTCTGTTTTACCACGACTAACCCATTTGTAATTTTTTTTTGCTTTGTAGTGGGGTCAATTGACTCGCCCAGTCTTCCCGACGAGTGCCAAGCGAGGATCATGTCTTTGGTGGAGGACCTGACCGATATCAATAAGGTGCTGACCCGGTCGGGAAACCCGAAGGTTTCTTACAAGCCCAAGCATCGCTTCGAAGTTCCCATACTCCCGTCGATCATTCCTGGTAAATTCCGTTACTTGACTTTCTGGTTACTTTTTTATTCGGCACTTTGCTGAGCTCTTATGTGCTCTTTCCCGGTTTTACAGAAATGGCTCCCAAGAGTGCGGCGACTTTAAAGGAAAAGGAGGCGGCCCTGATGGCTCGGGCCGGCCAGAAGAGGAAGAAGCAAGACCCCACCGAGGGCCAGCCCCTCAAGAGGATCTCTCGGGAGATCTAGATTCGGGCAGACAGGGAGGCTGCTGTGACCTCGACGCCCGGTGTTACTATTGCCGCGCCATCGCCTCTTCCTCCCGCCGCCAAGCCGTCCGGGGTCTCCTTTCCCAGCATGGAGAAGACGGCTCGTACGGGTCCCTCCTCGAGGCCGGCGGTCGAGACGACGGACGAAGTCCGCAGAAGGGTCCGACCAGGGCTACTGCAGAGTCAGGTAGATAAATACGCTCTGCTGAGTCCCGAGACCATAATCGGTTGGCTCTATAGCATCAGCCACATGGTAAGTCATTCTATAACATGAGCGTTGGCCATTCTTCCATATGTATACTAATATTGTTTTGATCTTGCAGGTTGGCTGCATTGTGGCAGGGGCTGAAGCTACCCTTCCCGGTATTGCCGAGAGATTGGCTGCTGTGGAGGCCGCCTCGTCGACGGAGAAGGTTGCTCGGGAGTCCGCGGAGTTTGCTCTCTCCGTGGAGGAGAAAAAGTCCCGAGCAGTTGCCCTGGAGCTGGGGGAGACCCGCGACCCTCTCTCAATCGAGCGGGCTGCCCAGAAGGTTTTCGAAATGAAAGCTGCAGTCGCGGAAGCCAGGAGGATCACTGCCGAGAAAGACCTGGCGGCCATGACGGCTACACTTACTGAGATCACTACCGCTCGGGATGCTGAAGCCAAGGACGCCGAGGAGGAGTTCGAGGCAGGATTCCTTATTGGCTACGCAGATTTGGCTAAGTTGGCTGCTGCTGACCACCCCGACTGGGACCTGTCTGGCTACTCGTGGGCAGAGTCCAAGTACTGGAAGGAGGGCCAAGCTGACGCCGAGGTCGTTGCTGAATCTGCACCGATCGGGGACCCTATTGTGGAAGAGCAGGCCACTGGGGAGGAAGAGTTGGTCCTCGTGGACGACCCATGACCTCTATGCATTTTATTTTATTTAATCATTTTTTTTTGGGAAGGCTACTATAATTTTCCCCCAGGGCCCAGGCAGTGTACATACTTCGTAATTAATGAAAACGCCCTCGAGACCAATTTTCTTTCCATTAACTGCTTACTATTGTCTGCACTTTGCCTGTTTGTGATTGCTAGTATCCGCCCGGTTTTTAGCCGACCTAAGTCCCTGCCTTAGCAAATGGTTTAGGACTGTAACCAGTAGAACACCTAGTCTTCCTGTTTTAAAGGTAATTGCCCAGTGTATAATAGGAACTTGTCATGTTTAGCGTCCGGGATGTTCCGGTGTATTATAGGAGTATCCTATTTTACCGTCCGGGATGTCCCGGTGTATGATAGGAGTATCCTGTTTTACCGTCCGGGTTATCTATCTCTGGTCACTATAAGTACTTAGGAATGGTTTCGAAGTTCTTTTAGTGACCGGTGTGATTTCCTAGTCGGGCTTAATATTCCCCTGCCCCCCAAGCATTTTGCTAAGGTAGGAGTGCAGGAGTAAGTGGCCGTAGGAAACCGACCTGGAACATGGGTGGTTGTAGGGTCCTTTGAAGCTTGCCATCGTCGGCCACCTAGGGGTTTACTCCCATCGTCGGTTGGACCTAAGCAAAGCGTTGTGTAATTTCCTATTTTGGTCTGGTATCCCCTTGCCCCCTGAGCATCCTGCGAAGGCGGGGGCGTAGTGAGGAGTGACCGTAGGAAACTGACCTGGAACATGGGTGGTTGCAGGGTCCTTTGAAGCTTGCCATCGTCGGCCACCTAGGGGTTTTCCCCCATCGTCGGTTGGACCTAAGCGAAGCCGGTGCCTCGGGGTTAACCCCGAGGTCTTTAGTGCCTGGGTTCGGAGCCCGAGATCTTTTCTGTCTTGGTTGTTAGCCAAGGTCTTTCATGCCTCGGGGTTAGGCCCGAGGACTTTTCTGCATTGCACGGGATACTGACAGGAGTAAATTTGCAAAGTAAACTGTTCAATTTTATTTAAAAACAAAAATTTATAGTGGTTGCTCAATTAGAGCTACAATGATAAATTTTTCCCTACCAATGCTAAATTGCCCGTGGCCAAGTGTTACTGATAGAACTTGCGGAGGTGTTGCACATTCCAAGGATGAGAGAGATCATGCCCGTTCAGGCTCTGCAGCCAGTAAGTTCCCGATCGATTGACCCGGGTTACTTTATACGGGCCTTCCTAGTTTGGCCCCAATTTCCCATGGCTCGAGATTCGGGTGGACTGGTTCACTGCCTTAAGGACGAGGTCTCCCACTTGAAAACTGCGATGTTTTACCTTGCTGTTGTAATATCGCGAGACCCGTTGCTTGTAGGCTTCCACCTTTAGATAGGCTTGGTCTCTTTTTTCCTCCACCAGATCCAGTTCTGATCTGAGAGCATCTTCGTTGTCTGGCGCACTAAAATTCGCCACCCGATACGTAGGCAACCCGAGCTCTGTGGGGACCACCGCCTCAAATCTGTAGGTTAAAGAGAATGGCGTTTCACCTGTTGCTGCTCGGGGTGTAGTGCAGGAGGCCCACATGAGGATGGGCAGTTCGTCAGCCCACAGCCCTTTGGCGCTTTTAAGCCTTGTTTTGATTGACTGTAAGATTGTCCGGTTTGTCACCTCGACTTGACCATTGGCTTCAGGGTGCTCGGGGGAGGAATAGTGATTGCGTATCCCGTAGCCCGATCAGAACTGCCTGAAGATAGGGGTGTCAAATTGTCTGCCGTTATCGCTGACCAGGACCCGGGGGATGCCGAACCTACTGAGGATATTCCTTTCCACGAAGCTTTCCATTTTCCGTTCGGTTATTGTTGCCAAGGGCTCGGCCTCTGCTCATTTGGTGAAGTAATCAACAGCGATGACGGCGAACTTGACCTGTCCTTTTCCCATCGGCATGGGACCGACAATGTCAATACCCCACTGGGCGAACGGCCAGGGGCTATGGATTGGCGTCTGGAGCTCTCCCGATTGGTTGATCATAGGGGAGTATCTTTGACACTTATCGCACATTCTGACGTACTCTTGAGAATCCCGGGCCATGGTTGGCCAGTAGTAACCTTGCAATAGGGCCTTCCTGGAGAGTGCCCAACCTCCGATGTGATTCATGCACACTCCTTCGTGGATTTCAAACAATACCGCTTGGACCTGTGCGGGGTGGACACAGCAGAGGTACGGGATGGAGAATCCCTTCTTGTAGAGGATGCCGTCAACAAGATGGTATCGGGCCGCCCGGTACTTGACACGGTGGGCCTCTTATTTCTCGTATGGTAGCGCACCTGTTGTCAAGAATGCCACGATCGGGTCCATCCAGCTGGGTCCCATGGTGACCGTATCTACTTCCATGCCTTCTGAGCTCATCACACTTGGCTCGGGTAGATATTCTATCCTTATCCCGAGCAAGTCTGACTCGGAAGATGAGGCAAGGCGGGCCAACCGGTCGGCCCTGGTGTTTTCCACTCTCGGTATCTGCGTGATGGAAAATCCCCGGAGCTTCTTGGAAACCGCTCGGACAAGGGCCAAATAGGCTACCATGTTGTCTTCCCGCGCTTCGTATTCTTGGTTGACCTAATTGAACACAAGCTGGGAATTACTGTATCCCTGGACCTGTTGTGCACTCATAGAAGTGGCCAATTGCAATCCGACCAATAGGGCTTCGTATTCAGCCGCATTGTTAGAGGCACGGAACCCAAACCTTAGCGCGTACTCGAGCTGGATGCCGTCGGGGGTAGTTAGGATGACTCCTGCCCCACTGCCGTGCTGATTCGATGAACCGTCCACGTGCAGTACCCAGGTAGGGATGTTAGCCTGTAACCCGGGCGGTAGGGCCGACGACTCAAACTCTTCAACCGGGTCTTCTGGATACATAAACTCAACCACAAAGTCTGCTACGGCTTGTCCCTTGATGGCCGTCCAGGGTCGGTAGACCACTTCAAATTCTTTCAACTCCAAGGCCCACTTGATGAGCCTCCCGGACATGTTGGGCCGGCTTAGGATCCTGCAGAGAGGTTGGTCTGTGAGGACCACAATGACATGGGCCTGAAAGTACGGACGGAGCCTTCGGGCCGAGGTGATGAGGGCGAATGCCAGTTTTTTGATACAGGAGTATCTGCTCTCTACGCCCTGTAACGCCCGGCTGGTATAGTACACTGGGAACTGTACCCCGTGCTCTTCCCTAACGAGTGTTGAGCTGACCGCTGAGGGTGACTCTGCCAAGTATAAAAACAATTCTTCCCCCGCCACGGGTGTTGAGAGTAGAAGAGGGGACGCCAAGTACTTCTTGAGTTCCTGGAACGCCTCTTCACACTCTTTTGAACATTGCACGCCTTATGGAGGATTTTAAATAATGGCAGGCACCGGTCGGTAGCTCGGGAGACAAATCTGTTCAATGCGGCCATCCGTCCGGATAAGCTCTGAACCTCCTTGGTCGATTTGGGCGACCACATGTTGATGATGGCTTGAATCTTTTCGGGGTTTGCCTCAATCCCCCGTCTGCTGACTAGATGGCCCAGAAATTTCTCGGACGAAACGCCGAAGGTGCATTTGGCCAGGTTCAACCTCATCCCGAATTTTCTCAAAATGCTGAAGGCCCCGGCCAGATGCTCAAGGTGGTCGGACTCGTCCCGGCTCTTAACCTGCAAATCATCAACGTACACTTCCATAGACTTTCCGATCAGGTCCTTGAACATGTAGTTGACCAGGCGTTGGTAGGTGGCCCCGGCACTCTTGAGACCGAATGGCATAACCTTGTAACAATACGTCCCCTGGTCAGTGATGAATGCAGTCTTCTCTTCGTCCCCGGGGTACATGCTGATCTGGTTGTACCCCGAGTAGGCATCCATGAACGAGATGAGTGAGTGACCGGTCGTGGAATCCACAAGGAGGTCTATCCTGGGCAGTGGATAGCAATCCTTGGGGCAGGCCTTGTTGAGGTCAGTGAAGTCCACACACATCTTCCACATCCCGTTGCTTTTCTTGACCAGAACGACATTAGCTAACCAGTCGGGATAGTGGACCTCTCGGATGGACTTTGCCTTCAGGAGCTTTTCCACCTCTTCGGATACCGCTGTCTGCCTCTCGGGGGCCCTGCCCCTTCTCTTCTGGTTCACCGGCTGGCAATCGGGGCTGACATTAAGGCGATGGGACATTATCTGGGGGTCAATCCCGGGCATATCCTCATGACTCCAAGCAAAAACGTCCTGATTTTGCCTCAGGAACTGAGTCAGTTTTCCTTCAGACCGGGCTCCAGTAGGGCACCGATGCTGACCGTGCGGTCTGGGTACTCGGGATTCAACATCTCTCTTTCCAATTCTTCTACTGGACCTGTCGTGTTACTCTGGTCCCGAGGGTCTATCTCCTGGACATTTAATGTTTCGGTGATAGCCCCCCGGCGCAACGAGCTGACATAGCAACTCCGGGCGGTAGTCTGACCTCCACTCAAGCTTCCGGGTCCCTGAGGAGTTGGGAACTTCACCGTTAATCTGTAAGTGGAGACGACCGCCCTGACCCTGTTGAGGGTCGGCCTCCCAAGAATGACATTGTAGGCCGAAAGGGCTTCCACGATCACAAAATTTGTCAGCAAGGAAGCTTGCTGAGGGTAGGCCCCCATGAGAACTGGGAGCTCGATTATTCCGAGCGGTTGTGTGCTTGAGCCATTGAATCCTACCAGGGGGGTAGCAACCGGCCGGAGCCGATCCCTGGATATCCCGAGCTGATCAAAAGCTGATGTGAACATGATGTCGGATGAGCTGCCCGTGTCCACCAGCACCCTCTTGACCATTTAGTTGGCTATAGAAAGCGTCACAACTAGCGGGTCATCGTAGGGGCAGTGGATATCTTTCATGTCGTCGGAGGAAAATGTCAATATGTTGGTCCGCGGGTAGTCGGTTGATTGGACATGCCAGACATCCGCTCGGGACGCCCGAACATGCCTCTTCCTTGCCGACTGCGTATCCCCGCCACCCGAGGTCCTTTCGGAGATTACGTGGATTTGGCCAAGTGGTTGTGGCTGATCAGCAGCTCAGGTGTCCTGCTGGGGTCATCTGTCTGCTGTGACGAACTCCGCAAGGTGTCCCTGCTCGATCAGCTTCTCTATCGCTATCTTCAACCTGAAACAATCCTCCGTTTCATGGCCGTGGTCTCTGTGGAAGAGGCAAAACTTGTCCCGATTCCTCTTACCGGGCGGGGCTCTGAGTTTTGCTGGCTACTGAAGCAACCTTTGCGCCTCGGCGACGGCCATGACTTCTTGTTTGGGCCGGGAAAGGGGTGTGAAAGCCATCGGGGGCTGACCCCGGACATCCTTCTGATCCTGCTTCGGCTTCTTTCCCGGGCCCTTCTCAAATCCTTCGCGCTTGCGCTTAGCCTTCAGGGATTCGTCTCCCGCCTGGCCGGCGCGCTTCGCTTTCAGGAACTCCTTGGTGTTTATGTACTTACTGACCCTCTCCGAGAGCTCCACCAGGGTTGTCGGTCGGTCACGATGAAACAACGTGACAACTTTGGTGTGTTGAACTCCTGAACAGAAGGCCATAATTGCAGTCGTTTCATTGAGAATGCGGATCTGAAGCCTTTGCTGGTTGAAACAGTCCACATACTCCCTTAGGGACTCCCCCTTGCGCTGCTTGACGGTCAGCAGTTGAGTGTCCGATTGTGACCGATCGAGCATCCCGACAAACTGGCTGATGAACAGCTTGCTGAGGGCTTTGAAGTCATCGACTGTCCGGGGCTTCAGAGCATGGAGCCACTGTGCTGCTGGCCCTTTGAGGGTACTGGGAAAGGCCAGGCACAGTAGCTCATCCACCGTGGTGACCAGCGCCATCTGAGCCTTATAGGTACGGACATGGTCCACCGAGCTCCCTGTGCCGTCGTAAGAGCTGAGGTGAGGGGGTTTGAACTTCCGCGGGATAGGGAACTGCGTGACCCAAGCAGTGTAGGGTGATTTCGTCTCCGTGTTGGTGAGGTCGTGGCCGGACTTACGGCTCAACCTCTCAATTTGCCGTTGCAGTTCCTCGAATTGGGCCTTAACGTCATCCCGCCCGGTTTTTTTCTTTATATTCGAGCGGTAGGTCGGATCGGATGACGAGGTCTCTTCCTCAAAGTGCGCCAACCTCAGGGATAGAGCCCGGCTCCGGTTCTGGGTAATCGTGTGCCTAAGGTCCTCCTGGCTCCGGGTCGGAGGGTCTTTGGCCGATTCCCGGGCCTTCCGTCCTGGCTCTTCCCCTCTAGCCACGTGCCGCCGGTTGATGATAGTTCTGGCATTCTCCACCCGGCGAGGATCGGGCCTAGCTCACCTTCGCGAGCGCCTGGTCGCCTGGCTGCGCTCACCGTCACCGAGGTGTTCCCGAGCCGGTGGGAATACCGGGGCAGAACGGGCTTGCCTTCGTACCCGAGGGGGCTCCTGAACGGGGGCGCTTTTCTCGGGCTGAACTTCTGATGCAGGACATTTTTCCTGCCGGGCCAAAAGCGCCTCCATTTGTTCCTGCGTTCGCCGCTGGCCCTCCAAGAGTTGTGCCAGCGCTGCCGTTACCTGTTCTATGGTCATGGAGGCAGCCGGTTGCCCGGGCTGTGAATCCTCCTGACCGGGCTGGGTAACAGCCTTCTTACTCCTTCTAGGCGGCATGTTGATCAGTCAAGAATTTGTTGGTGAAAAACTTTATCGTTTCCCACAGACGGCGCCAAACTGATGATGCCAAAAATTGGTAAGAAGAATTTAAAGAGAGAAAAGACACAAGCAAGTTATGTGTGGTTCGGTCCCGTTAACAAGTTGACCTACGTCCACGGTTGCGTCTATGCACATTCACTAGTAGATCACCGGCGGGCATGGTGGGCCAACAAAGAGGGGCGGCACTGCCAGTAATACCAGTCGGGTATATGCGTACAATGGTGAATTCTCTGTTCTATGCTTGCTAGCTAGAGAGTTATGCGGATCCCTGTTGACAGGGTAGGTAGGCTATTTTATAGGTGCTAGATTTCACCCATACATGGTAAGCTAGTCAGATTAGGAAGCCTAATCTAATTACAATTGATTTGCATGATTTGGGGAGAGTTTCCTAAGTGGTTTAGGAAACTGCCACATTCCTTCTTGCAGTCTTGCAGCTAGTTTAGGAAACTGCCGGTTAGGCCAGGTCCACAAGATGCCGCGGCCTTTCGTGCCCGGTTCGTGCCAGGCCAAGTCCACGAGATGCCGCGGCCTTTCGTGCCTGGCCCGTTGGCACGAACCGGGTGGTTCTGACGAACACCTCGGGATCGCTGGGCTATTGACGCCGCTACTGAAGTAACCAACACCTCTCGATGACATGGCAGACTGACTTCATGACTGGATAATTTTGGACATATCATTTACTATTGTAAACAACGAGTCCTTGAACTCGTCACCATTGTGAACTGGCATCGTCCTAGATCACTCAATTTTCTAATTAGCCAGACTAGAATTTTTAGATTTACTTTTACGTCTTTACTGCTTTCATTATTACTGTTGTATATATCTACTATTGTAAATATCGAGTCTTCGGACTTGTCACCATCGTGAACTGGCACCATCCGAGATCATTTGGTTTTTCGGTTAACCGGACTAGTATTATTAGATTTACTTTTTGTATTTACTGTTTTTCCCTAACTAATCTAACTTCTAACTATGCTAACTCATTACTGTATTAACTCATCATTGTGCTAACCCTTGATTGTACTAACTCTATACTATACTAATTCATTATTGTACTAACCAAAACTATACTAACTCATTACTGTACTGACTCATAACTGTACTGACATATAACTATATCACGTTACTAACTCCTAACCAAACTTCATTAATCATTACTTTACTTCCTTATCCCTGCAAATGGGTACGGACCCTTACTTCTAGCACAAAAATATGAAGACAAAAAAAAAAAAAAAAAACACTTTTTCACTTACCCCGAAGGGGCCTTTTCCGTCAAGCTAATCAATAGCTTAACAAAAGGAAATTCGGGCACAGTATTCATCACGCGCACGGTCGATCTACTCCACTTTTTTTTTTTCAAGGTTAAAGCTTAAGACTACACCATCAATGGTTAAAGTTCCTAGTTACACCGATCCTCATTCACATCACTTTTCCAAACACTTACTACTCTTTCAAAGTTTAAAGTTTAGGACTACACCGTATAGGTTAAATAAAGTTCCTAGCTACACCGACTCTTACTCAATCACTATTTTCAAAACTCATTACTCTTTCAATTAAGGTTAAAGTCTAGGACTATACCGTAAAGGTTAAAGTTCTTACGTATACCGATTTTTACTCAAAAACACTACTTCACACTCACGCGGTCTAGATCGACCAACTTTTTCAAATCACTCGCTTATACTTCACACATAAACAAATCACAGAACTACTTACGGCCTGATTCTCGAGTTGAGATACGTATGCAACCCTTCACTTGGGTGCAACCATAACCATTCATTTTTCGACTCTTTGTATATATGTCTTATCTTTCACTTCTTTACTTGTGCCCCATTATTATGAAAATAACTAAAATTACCAATCGTGCTAGCACAGATGTTCGAGGGTGCCTAACACATTCCCTCGACATAATTAAGTCACTGAATCCATCTCAAGAATTCTAGTTTTCGCATGGCTATTCACAGTCATCACTTTTAAATGGCCCACTTATTTCAAAACTGTTTTTCAAAAGTCAAATATGATACTTTAATTGTCTTTGCAAAGATCTTAACTCTCGAATAAAGGTTAGGTGGCGACTCTAAATTTTTATTTGACCATACTCCCATTTTTACATGCTTTTCGACATAAACAGTCACGATCCTTGAAGGAACCGCCTCTCATCGAAAGGGCGGGTGCGACAATTGACTTAAAACTAGTCATTTTTTTCATTAGAAAGCGGGGAAAACCAGATTTTAAAATAAAATTACAAAAAGAAAATGCCCATTTAAAATTGTGGCTTTACAACAATATCGCTATATCTCATCTTATCTCTAAGTCGGCTTCTTTCTAACTCAAGTTTGCTCACGCTAGGGCTGATGCTTATAAGGCGATATATTCCAATTAAAAAGTGAGTTTAAACGCTATTTCTGGAAGCTTTGCCAAAGAATTCTACATGGAGAATTTTACTACACGAGCACATGCATTTGTTAGTTATACTAATTGTACTATCAAGGAAAATTCTATGAAGCAAATGGCCTCTTCTAGATTAGCAAAAGAAAAAGTGATATCTTCTAGATTTGACGCGGTCCTTGGACGGTCATTATGCTTACATCAGCGGAGGATAGGGTTTAAACTTAAAAGTGATGCTATTCTAGTATTCTTCATAAATTTTAATTTTAAATTCAAATTCTGAATTATATGTCAGCAAGCAAGTCTACTGGATTTTAATTAGATGTTATTAAAGTGATCCTATCACCATATTAGTTGGAATGTGAGTTTGGAGATAAGATTTGATAATGACAGTATTACTCGTAAAATTAACAGGTGGATTTTCGCTATGAGTCAAGCAGGTTGGCCCACAGGAGAAATATTCATGTTCGACCCAGTCTACTAGTTCGTGGGTTTACGGGGCCGGCTGACTCATGAGCTAGCTTGCAAGATGGTCCGGTTTAATCAATAAAATAAGGGTCAATTTCACCTACATTCCTTGAGGTTTGACCTTAATAGTTAATACATATATCTCCCCTCACGTTTCAGGAATCTCACTTATGTCTCTTATTTTTTAATATTAAATTTAAATTCCTTAAATTTTCACAATTTATTAAATAGAGGAAAGATTATGGTATTTGGGCCCATTTTTAATCCAACGTTTTGTGGTCCTATGTCTATTTGTTCATAGCCCCAGATAAACAACAAACTTATTTGGCACTTGTTTAAAATAGGGACCAACCCAAATTCAAAAGCCCAAATCTTACTTAAAAAATAGAAAAATGCTATGGTTCAATTAAATTTGATTTCCATATACTTTGATAGTTATATATCTAAAACAATTTTCGATGAGAATTCAGTAGTCTCCACTTTAATTAGATG
Organism: Hydrangea macrophylla; assembly: GCA_033977485.1. Taxonomy (NCBI): domain Eukaryota; kingdom Viridiplantae; phylum Streptophyta; class Magnoliopsida; order Cornales; family Hydrangeaceae; genus Hydrangea; species Hydrangea macrophylla. The sequence goes on along the minus strand of CM066983.1, from coordinate 78,877,402 downwards.
AAGCACAAATGGCGACAAAGTATTTCAAAACCAAAATTTTGGGATTCAAATTTGGAAACCATATAACATTGAATTGGAATCTCAAATTTGGTTCCATATTCCAAAAGGACCAAAATACTACATTAATGCTATAGTTCCCAAATTTGAATCACAAACTTAGTTTCCAAATGCTTTGTTTCACATGTTGCGACAACGGTCATGGTACCACAGACTACTATATTTAGTATCACTCACATTGCATTGGTATATGCCAAATTTGGGAATCATATTGTTACTCTTCCAAAAAAATTTTTAAAAAAAATAGTAACAGGTCTTTCTCTCACAATCTCACTGTTTTACGACTCACACTGATTGATAAATTTACTGACGAGAAAAAGTTTGAAAAGAAGATATTATGTAATCAAACAAAGAAGTCGATGAAGAAAATTTAAGTTGTGCATTCTAAATTATGTCACTAATATCCCTGTGGTATATATATGGACTTAAGTGATTAGTCACTTTTTCTATTAAAGCTAACAGAAATTGGGTAAAAGTACAAAATTATTCATATTACACGCTAATAAGAATACCTTTATACGCTTAAATATTTATTTAGGCATATGCGGTATATTATTATATTATTTTGATATTATATTTGTTGCTAGAGACTATTCTGTAGCCACTTTGGAATACCTTTGTGAGAGCAAAGTTATCTAATTTTTTTTTTTTTTTTCTTTTTGATCTACCCTTACACACACACACACACACACACACGCAGACAGAGTCTTCGTGATATATTATTTTATTTTTTGATCTACCCTTGGACGCGCACGCACACTAATACAGTCTTGGTGATATATTATTTTATCTACCCTTGGATACACACACAGTCTTGGTGATATATTACCTATTTTCTATAATAAAAAATAAAATAAAAATAAAAAAATAAAAAAAATTTGATCTACTCTTAGACACATAGTGAAACCAAATATAGTGTTGTACTAAGATCTAGAAAATAAAATAAAATTTTCACTAAGACTTTGTGTGTTGTGATCACTAGAAAATTTTACAAAGGTACCCCAAAGTGATCACAGAATAATTTCTAGTAATAAATATAATATCAAAATAATATAAGAATATACCATATCTGCCTATATAAATATTTAAGCACAGAAGAGTGTTCTCATTAGCATGTAAAAGAGGTAATTTCGTACTGTTATCCATTTTCCGTTAACTTTAACGAAAAAAGTGACTATATCACTTAAATCCAGATCACAGGGAATATTAGTGATTTAATTTAAAGTACATGGGTAACTAAAAAACTGCCTAACTATAAGGGATATTTCTGTAATTAACCCTACTTTTTGTTACCCAAAGCCAAATTCGTATTATTATCATTTTTGTTTGGATTAACTGTTTTATCACATCGTACTTACCTAATTTTAAGTCATTGTGGAGATATTGTACTATGCAATACAAATAAACAATGTTTGAAAACCAAAATTTAGATGTATACTACTACTGCAAATCTATACTATTATATAAAGGGAGAAGCAATGGTACCAATAAAATATACTATTCATACTATATTTACACAAAAAATATTATGTTTTACTCCACCAAAAAAAAAAGAGTCATTTAATCTAAAATCCATTGTAGTGTACCTTTTTTGCAATTGGTCCAGTGTTTGAAACATTTTTGTCTAAGGTCTACAAAGAAAATCTGGACAAGACTACCCTTACTCCAGCCCACGTGCACACAACCATTTCCCATTCAAAAACTGGTATATTCTCCTGATTTTTCGCACGCAATAACTCTCATCCATGATCCATGATCAGCCTGAAATCTAGGATTTTTAAATTTCAAAAACCCAAAGGAGCTCGGCGGCATCCATTGAAGAATGAGACATCTTTACTCAAGTAGGCCAGGATCAACCCTTAGAATTGCAGATTTTCTCACCTCTACGAGAAGAAATTGCTGGTGCGCCTCCGATATCGACGAATAATGGAAAATAAAGGTAGAATACCTTTACTTGATTCTTTTATATCGTTTGAATCTTCACACTATGTATCTATTGGTGTTGAACATATTAAATTGGTTTTTGTTCAAACCATTTTTGTCTGTGAAAGAAAACAATTGGGGAAAAAACTAGGGTTTTTGAAATTTTTTTTTTTGCAAAACTATGGTTTCAACCAACATTCTCTCCATCGCGAACTTCATTGTGGAAAAGAAGGTGAATGAATATTTTGTCTTGCTTATTGAATTTTGGATGAAATTTTACTCTAGGTATATTCGGTGTTGAATCTATTCTAATGATTATTGGTCAAACAATTTTTTTGAGAAAGGAAAATTTGGGGGACAAAACTTTGAATCTGTAAAAAGTTGCAAAATAGGGTTTCTGTGATAAATTTCTCACTCATGTTTTTGTTACAGTGAGAAATTTATCACTTACATTGATTTTGTGGCATATGTTGCATGTTTTCTTTCATATGGTCGTCGATTCTGCATAACTTGTTTGCACAACAATTGTATGAGTTGATTCTTTGTGATTTGGGTTCCACAAGTGGTAGCTTGTATATTGGTTTGATGAAAAATGCACCAGTTCTTATACAGTACGAAATTGATGACTACCCCATAAATAACCCACATGGTTTGATTGTGGAATTTTCTACTTATTGCATAGGTGACAGTGTGAAAATTAGCACTCATATTTGCATTTTGGCATTTTGGTGAGTGAGAAATGTAATACTAATCACAAACTTCACATGTGAGTTAAATTCAATCTTTGGTGTATATACATGCATCATATAAGAAAAAAAATATGTAATGTATGTGAAATTTCATACTCATATTCATCCCCATTCATAAAACCATATATAGCAATGCGAAATTAACACCCACAAACTTCACTTTGCACTTGATTGGCAAGACTTATCTCATTTTCGAAAGGACACGTTTTAGTGAGAAATTTAACACTCGCAATATTCACATTGCAAATACGATAAGAAAGAGTATGAGTGTGAAATTGGACACGCATAATCGATGAAATCTATGAATCTAACATTGTTAAAATTTACACTACTTCTTGTTTTAGATTGTTTTACACTCACTGTAACTTATTTCAGGTAAATGTGGAGACACTCGCAATATGACAGTCATATGAGAAGTTTGCAACTGACAGTGATGACGACCATAGAACATGAAGCCCGAGAACAAGCGAAAAATACTCAAGAACAAATTTACAAATGAAAGAACTAGTAAATGCTTATCTATTGATAGATGTTAGATGGATGTAGTTATGGCCTTTTGGATAACTACATTATGGGATTGGTCAAACTCAATCTCATATTATGGCATTTAGTAACTTACTTCACAAAATATATGCAAGATTATGGGATTGAGTTTGACCAATTGCAGTATAAAATTTCACACTAATGAACTAGTTGCAATGTAAAAACAAACCAGTTGCAGTGTAAAATTTCACACTAATGAACCAATTGCAGTGTAAAACGAACTAGTTGCAGTGTAAAATTCAATACTCACATAAATGTATGGTGCATAGTAACAGATTAATATGTTATGTGATCAATGATTATTGGTAGAACATACAAAAATGGGATACCCACATAAAAATGGCGTTAGAAATAATCAAAAGACCCATAATGTACAAGGTTAAAGTTATGGGATTTTATTTCCATATATTTGATATGCAAATCAATGGGATCTTTAAAATAGAGTTATTACCATATATATATATATATATATATATTTCTATATATGTATGCCTGTGTATATGTATAGGGGTAAAAAAGACACTAAAACTATCTATAATTGGGGATTGTGGACTAATCTCTAACAACATTCACAATCATAGGGTCTCTCATTGAGAAGTACCGATTGGTGGGTCTATTATAACAAACATTGGTAGAATGGGATTTCCCACTAAATTTTTCAAAAAAAAATTGGGACTAAACTGTCAGAATAAATAAATACTGACATTTCAAAAACTACCTACCAACACCCACCCTCACGTCTCTCTCTCTCTCTCTCTCTCTCTCTCTCTCTCAATAAATTTTCTCCTATCTCGGAAATTATATCCCACAATCAATTCCCTCTCTTTCTCCAACAGTCATGGCTTATTGAACCGCAATCGAGTTAGTTGTTTGGGATCAATGTCAGTTCATCCTGCACAATTCCTTTGGGGCTGACTAATGATCTGGTTACTTCAAGGACACAAAATCATACTCCCTCCGTCCATTTTTTTGAGTCCTATATTCCATTTTGGGATGTCCCAAATTAAGTGTCCATTTTTCTAAATTGGTATACAATTTTTACTTACTTTCCAAAACTACCCTTCCTTGAAATCTACACCAAGACAAAACTAAAAAAGTTATTGTAATGATTAGGGGCATTTGTGGAAAGTAGGTGTAGATTCTTTTTGTCCCCTTAAAAAGTTGAGTTCCCAAAGATGGACTCAAAAAAAGGGACGAGGGAGTTGTTGAGGTAATCTTTTTTTCTTTTTTTCTTTCCCTTCCTACTTCACGTGCACTAGATGTTGAATTCTTGATGTGTTAACGCTATGTTATTTGTATGTTGAATCTAATTGTTTATTATGTTCCTAGTGGTAATTACTTTTATGCAATACATGTTGTACATTTATGTAGTTTTTATGCTTTAGTGAACAAGTATAATATCAAAATTATTCTCCACCCAACTTCAAAAATGTTATTTGTTTGATAAATTTAGGAATACCCAAATCTAAAACGCAAAATATGCATGTTATTTATTGATAGGAATATAAAATGCATTAAGTGCGTGGCACACGCAACATCGGCTAGTATTATATAAGAACAAAGGGAAAAACCAAGTGTTTTAGACTTTACGACATGTTAACTCATCACGAAAACGTTACATGGAGGTTCAGGTTTTTGATTTTGGGGCGCTCAGCCATAGCACCCTAAAATCAATACAATACTACATAAAGCCCAATGCTTTAATATCTAACTCAATAACCCCTTCCCCAACCAAAAAGACCAAAATAACCTAATTTATTAAGAAACCAAAAATGACCTCTCCTCTTACGCGAGACAGAAAATCAAAATCAGGATGGAGGTCACGTAGTGGTAGAGGTGTTGTGATTGTAGATGGAGGTAGCGATGGTGATGGAGATGACGATGGAGGTGGTGTTGTTGCGATAGTGATAAGGGTGACATGGTGGTGGAGGTGCTGCGATTGTAAATGGAGGTGACGATGGTGGTGGTGGTGCTGCGATGGTAGTTGTGGTGGTGCTGCGATGGTAGTGGTGGTGTTGTGATGGTAGTGGTGATGACGATGGTAATGGAGTTGGCGATGGTATGATGTCAACGACAACGGTGACGGCGATTACAACGACAACGATGACAACAATGGTGATTGCAGTAGTGGTGGTGGTGGTGGTGCAGTGGTGGAGGTTTGTGGTGTTTCTCAATTTTTGAAAACAGATAATATTATCTGTTTGCAAAAATTGATAATATTGTGGTGCTCTAGTAGTGGTCATGGTGGTGCTGTGATGGATGTGGTTATGAACTGTGCTGTTAAGGGGGAGGTGGTGGTGGTGGTGCTCCGATGGTGGAGATTGTGGTGAAAAATTCTCAGTTTTAAAAACAGATAATATTATCTGTTAACAAAAATTGATAATATTGAGGTGCTCTGGTGGTGGTCATGGTGGTGCTGTGATGACTGTGGTTATGAACTGTGCTGTTAAGGGTGAGGAGGTGGTGGTGGTGGTGGTAGTGGTGGTGCAGTGGTGGTGGTGCAGTGGTGGAGGTTGTGGTGAAAAATTCTCAGTTTTTGAAAACAAATAATATTATCTGTTTGAAAACAGATAATATTATCTGTTTGCAAAAACTGATAATATTGTGGTGCTCTAGTGGTGGTCATGGTGGTACTGTGATGGATGTGGTTATGAACTGTGCTGTTAAGGGGGAGGTGGTGGTGGTGGTGGTGGTGCAGTGGTGGCGGTGCTCCGATGGTGGAGGTTGTGGTGAAAAATTCTCAGTTTTTGAAAACAGATAATATTCTCTGTTTGCAAAAAGCAGATAATATTGTGGTACTCTGGTGGTGGTCATGGTAGTACTGTGATGATGGTGGTTATGAAATGTACTGTAAAGGGGGAGGTGGAGGTGGTGGTGGTGGTGGTGCTCCGGTGGTGGAGGTTGTGGTGAAAAATTTTCAGTTTTTAAAAACAGATAATATTATCTGTTTGCAAAAACTGAGAATATTATGGTGCTCTGATGGTGGTCATGGTGGTGCTGTGATGGCTGTGGTTATAAACTGTGTTGTTAAGGGGGAGGAGGTGGTGTGGTGGTGGTAGTGGTGCAGTGGTAGAGGTTGTGGTGAAAATTTCTCAGTTTTTGAAAATAGATAATATTATCTGTTGCAAACAGATAATATTATCTGTTTGTAAAAACTGATAATATTGTGGTGCTCTAGTGGTGGTCATGGTGGTGCTGTGATGGATGTGGTTATGAACTATGCAGTGACAATGGTGGTGGTGATGGCAGTGACAATGGTGGTGGTGGTGATGGCGATGGTGATGGTGAAGGTTATGGTAGTGGTGCTGTTATGATGGTGTTGGTGCTGGTGCTGGTGCTAGTGCTGCAATGGTAGACGTGGTGGCGATGGTGGTGGTGCTGTATTGGTGGACACGGTGAGGTGGTGGTGCTATGATGGTGGCGATGGTGGTGATGTTGCAATGGTGGACACTGTGGCGAGGGTGGTAGTGCTTCGATGGTGGTGATAGTGGTGCTGCGATGGTGGTGATAATGGTGCTGTGATGGAAGTGGTGGTGGCGCGGTGGCGAAGGAATGGCGTGGTGGCGGCGACGGTGGCGATCGTGCTGGTGATGAAGATGACGATTGTGGTAGTGGTGGGGGTAGATTTGTCATAAAAACAAAAAAATTTAAAAAGAAGGGGTTTAGCTTTAAAATAAATAATCACTTTGGGTTTATATTAAAAAATAACTTTTATTGGGTTTTACAAACTATACACTAATTTTAAAGGGTTTATCACAAAATTTCCCTTTGATTTTTAATCTTTAGAAGATGGCAAACTTACTTTACCGCAATGGTTGAAATTTTGTGGCTCAAGGCCCGTGCTGATCAGGTGTACCATGTGGGCTGTGGCTGGCCCAATTTGGGCCTAAAGAATGAGCTCAATTCGTGTCTAGTGCACTATTTTTTTTCACTTATAAGATACAAACATTTCTACAAGTCAATTGTACCCTGTTTATTATTTTGGTTGACAAATCTTTGAGAATTCAGAGAGAACAAGTTCTATAAACAAGTCAAAAGCATCAATCTAAACAAAATGCTACTCTGACTTCAAAATCTTAAGAAGACCCCCTTTGCAAACAAAAAGATAGATATATGTCCTGTGGAAGTAGAAACTACAATGATTTTTGGGGAAAAAAAAAAAAAAAGGTTGAAAGATAAAGCTTATTTGTACTGACACATTTTAGTACTTTGCATGTGTAGAATTCGTACTGTTCCAAGACATGATGGGTACCTGGACAGAAGATTTGACAAATTTAGTCAAATTTAATTTGGCTGTGTAGGGCTAAAGTGGTAATTTATAAGTAATAATGTTATACTTTTTAAATTTGATTTCCAGCACATGTGGAAGTAGAATAACATTAAATGATAATGAGATTACCTAACTTTCGGTGAAAGTTATTTTAGGTGCCACATGTGTTGGGAACAAATTAGGGAGCCAGAGCATTACTCAGAAAGTAATATATACTGAGATTTCCAATTTTTGTTCCCAACTGATGTGCCAATGGGGGGACTGCACTCAATTTAGTAGGATCATTTAAATTTTTATTGAAAGTTATTGGTATGACTAAGACCAAGATCCACAACTTCACTAGACGTGAAACCATTTGAATTTTTATTGGAAGTTTTGGTATGACTAAAACCAAGATCCACAATTTCGCTTCTAGTGAATTTTTTTTTTTTTGAAACATCATTATAATTTCAGTGCAGATAAATTAACATTGCGTGCAACTTTATAGGTAGGAATGAAGGATTATTAAATGTAAAGGGATGCTAATGCCTCTAAAATGGTAAACATTGCATATATATCCCCACTAGGACTACCAAACAAGGTTAGTTCCTTCTCCCTATGTTCTTTCTTCAATTTTTCCTTCGTGCCAAACATGCCGTAAGAAATAAACATAGCAAGGAAGCATTACTTACCACCATTATCCGGAGGAGCTCCTTAATTTGGCTGTTCCATTTCACCATTTAGTGTTAACGTCCAATTCCATAGCTAGCTTCTAATACACACTCGGATTCTCAACAACGTAGATAAACAACTAATGGAAAGTCTACATACAACATGAGTTTTTAAATGGTCATCAAAACGCGTTTCATGTACCAGAAAAGACTTTAAATTTAGTGGCGGTCAAGAACAAGAGAGAGAAATTGAATATTAATATTATGCATGTAGTAGCTTCAAGGAAAGTTTTATACTCTTATTTCTGACTTTTCAATATTGACCCCAATTATCAGGGACGCGGTTTTCATTAATAGAAGAGTCAGTGTCGACCCAGAATTTTTATGTGAGGTGGGTCAAGTTAAACGAACTTCGGTTCACAAGTAAATAAGTTGCATGCGGGGGTTCAGAGGCAGCTCCCGAGGCCAAAATTTTTGGTCTATTTATATATTTTTTTAGTGCGAGACAGAGAGTTGAAAGAGTAGTTTGGTCGATTAAGTTCAGGTCATTTTTCACAAGTTAGGTAATCACTATTATGGGGGACAGTTAATGTCACACCCTTGGACTAAATAGTTCTCCAAGCTAGCCAGGGGCGGATCCAGGATTTTTTGATCAGGGGATGGCCTATACTATACGGGGGTTTGGGGCTTTGCCCCCGAGACAAATTTTTTGGGATCTATTTATACGTAATTATGTGTAAAACGACAGAATTGTATGTAGAATTGGTTAAACACCCATAATTTGGGGTAAATTATGTAATTTTAGGGGGGCCTATGTGTAAACTTGTAAAATATTACATGTAAGTCTAGAATTTTTAAAAGTGCAGGGGGTCTGTGTCTCAAACTTGTAAAATAATACATGTAAATCTAGAATTTTAAAAGTCAAAGGAGGGCCTGTGTGAAATTTAGGAGGGTCTATTTCCAAAATCTACAAATTATTACATGTAGTTTTGTAATTTCCAAAAATTCGGAGAGGGGGGGGGGGGGGGCTGTGCCTCTCCTGAGCATTATGTGGGTCAGCCCATGAAGCTAGCACTATTTAGCCTACCAAATAACGAACTATTAAACTAAAAATGATTATTAAAGTCCGGCTTCTTGTATTCTTAGATTAGTCTTGTAAAACAAACTATGACCTTAAGGCTTTTGATTTTTAAATTGACTTTTTGTAGATAGTTTATAGTGTAAATGTTCAAATTTTGAGGGGGCAATTTCTAAATTAATTTCTAAATGTAAAATTACATACATATGTCACAAAATTTTAAACATTTTGCCCTGAGATTGCCAGTGATCTGATTGGCAGCGGTTTGGTACTTTTAAGATTCTATTGGTCAATTTAGATATATGTACACCATCCGTGCCCTATTTTACATACGCACACATATGTATATTTGGACAAGTCTATAGTGAGTCGTTTTTCATATGAGAATGTGGATTTTAATCGTTGGATGAGCATCTGGTAATAAGATTCCCAAGAATTTAGAGATGTATTTATTCTCAGATGTTCATCCAACGGTTAAAACCCGCCTTCTTAAATGAGAAGTTTCTAACAATAGACTTACCCTATATATATATATATATACGGTCAGGCCCTAGAGTAAACATACACAGTGAACAAATTTTTTTTCTTAAAAAAGCCAGCGGGTCAGTGGGGCGCGCGCCGGTCAACGGATCAGCAGGTCCCGCCCGTGAGTTTTTCCAGCTCAAAAAAATTGTTCACTGGGTATGTTCACTCTACCCTATTCACTCTAGAGCCTGACCGTATATCTATATTATAAATTAGAACTTTGTCCTACTAGGACAAGTGACTAGGATATGACATAGACAACTTTTGCTGATTAGGATGGATGACTTGGCTAGGGTATTTAAAAATCTATATTATAAATTAGAACTTTGTCCTACTAGGACAAGTGCATGACTAGGATATGACATAGACAACTTTTGCTGATTAGGACGGATGACTTGGCTAGGGTATTTAAAAAAAAGGTAAAATCCCCCACTCCTCTCTCTCTCTCTCTCTCTCTCTCTCTCTCTCTCTCTCTCTCCTGCGAACTGATCTAATATGTCAAACCCACCAAAATTCCGGTGTGGTAATAGATCAAAACCTACACCTCTCTCTCTCTCTCTCTCTCTCTCTATACCGCACCACCCATCTGCACCACTTCGCCGCCGGTAACAAACCTACCCCGATCTACACCCCGCCCCCCCTTCTCTTTCTTTCAAACCCACCACCTGCCGCTGCTGCTTCGCTAGATAATCCGGTCACTGCCTCGAGTTCATGCATCGAGCTGAATATCAACATTATTTGGTATCCTTTTCACCAAACCATTATCTATTCTTATTTGGGTTTGAAAATTTTTAGCATTTTCCTTCTCAAATCAAATCGTTAGGTTTCCTGATGAGTTTTTTTTTTGTACTTCTTTTGACATTTGAGTTGCAATGCTTCAATTTACTATTTCAGTTGAAAGATGGTTCCTAATATCAGTGTTATGTTTCTAACATCAATGTTGATCACTTTTGACATTCCTGCCTTTAATATGGTTATTTGGTTTGATCTATTCTAGAAAAAAACATTGAGATGGAACTATTTGATTTCAAAGTGTTCAGATCTATCGATTTGGAATTTTTTTTTCTACATAAAAAAGTAGGAACAGTTTTTTGGAACTGTTATTTGGATTTTTTTTTTACCGTAATTTTTTTGTTAAACTTTGATAACTTAATTGATCAACAAAAGGCTTGAATTGTTACTGTTTTTCTCAAGTGTTGATCATATTAGTTTTCAAACTTAAGTGTTGATCACTATATTTTAATCGACTTGATTTGGAACTGTTATTTGGGTTTTTTTTTTTCCTGATTTTTTGTTGTTGAAGTTTTCTAATTGGTAAAATCTCTCTCCTATTTTGTTGTATTCCTAAAATCTCTCCTAATTATATCATTTTAATTTTATTTTAATGTCTTTGTATAACATTAGTCTTGAGGAAATTTGATTTTCTTTCCTAGATTATCCCATATTGTTATCTTCCTTAAATCGTTTTCTTTCCTTTTGATCTAGGGCCCATTCCAAAATTGTATTGATAGTCAACAACATAAAAAAACAATTAGCAACTGTCACATTTTCTCTCCCTATACTTACTCTTTCAAAAAAATCTAATATTTTAGTCAACACCTTCTATGATGCCACATTTCTTATATATATATATATATATATATACAAGGTATTAAACTTTGTTTAACATTTCTTATATAAGCTCTATTTCACGTGTATATATATGGCTTCTTCAATATAAGTTCATTTTTATTTTAAACTTTGTTTTAGAGTTAGGTGTACGTATAAATTGGTCTATTCCATAACATTTGACCCCAATATTTTTTTTATTTTGTTTTTTTGTTATAAGCCAATTTTTTTTTCCATAGTTCCTTATTTTCTTCAATGACTTTAATCTTAGCAGCATAATTATGATAGATTACATAATTTAGTAATTGATAGGTTTTTGTCCCCAATTCGATAATTGCTATTTCACCTAACTTTCCCCATTGCCCCCATAATTTAATACTTTCCATAATTACCTTAAATCTACATTTTTCTTCCCATAATTTAGTCCCCATGTTTAAAGATCTCCTTTCAGCCAATTTGAAAGGAAAATATTAGGGGAAAATAATTTCTTCCTATAATTGTGCCTTCATATTTTTAACTTGATGAATTAATTTTACTTTGTACTATCAACCCGAGAAGTTATTACTAATTGAAAATTTTAATGTAGCTTAAGAGTGCTAACTAACCATATAGTATTGTTTTTTAACAAAGAGTTCTAACTATATGTGGAGGATTGGAAATTAGTGTTCATATAGTGTTGACTCTCGACTAACTATTTGTGAGGGTGTTTGTTGTTGTGATGGAAAAAGTGACGAACAAATCTCAAGCTTTGTTTTCTCATGTGTAAACTTGATTTCGCCTTACTTTAGTTTATTTATGCTTATTTATGTTTTTTTTTACTCATGCTTATCGCCAGCAAAACGGAGGAGAAAGAGCAAAAATATGAAGTCTGCAATGAGTTTAATTGGTTTTGATCGTGCTGTAATTTATGTATTTGCAGATTTGGATCATTCATCATGGGGGTAAAATAGATGGTCATGGTGTGGATCTTGCCCGGAATTTCTTTATCCATTGTGCGGTGGAAGCAAAAAGTGTGGTAATTAGTTTGTTAAGCTGTGACTAGTCTTTCAATCCTTTTTGGTTATGTATTAATATTTGTGTATGCAAACGTTTGGGTTGTTTTGATACTTAAACTGAAAGTTTGGAACACATATGGTGATCAGTTTTATCTTTCTTTTTTTTTTTTTTTTTTTTTAATCTGACACATACATTGATCAAGTTTGAATGTCATTTATTTTTGGTGAGTATGTTATTTAATAATGACTAACCATATGTTTTATTTAATGGAACCTCAAAACCATAGATGAAAATGTGTAGATTCATTTGGGCTTTCGAAATATCTGCTAGATATTGGCAAATATGATCATTTTTTAATGCAAGCTAATTTTTTTTTTTTTTTAGTCTATTGGAAATTGAAGTGCACAAGCTTGAGAGCTTGAGAGAAGGTCTCATCTAATGCTGCAATTTGTCTCTTGCCAAAAGAGAATTTTGGGTAGCATTGAAAATGCTTTTTTGATGTTTTATAAAGATTTTATCTTATTTCTTCACACTATTTTGTGTTAATTTGGAGTCGTTTTACTAAATAGTACAAATTATTCTTGCTTTAGGATATTATACGGAATGTAGATCTTTTTTGTTTTTTATTCTTGAAAATTCATTTTTCATGAGATTGTTTACTATTTTACTAGAGGAGTGTCACACACTTTGTGAGTACAAGTGGGTGGTTGAAGGAAGTCATTTTTAAAAAACCCTTTTTAGATTATATTTTAATACCCTTGTGAAATAATTTTGATTAGAAAACTATAATGGTTATAATGTAATTATTGATGTTAGTAAAAATTCGTTTGATACCCCTCACTTTCTCTTTCTATATTAGTGTAGATTTAGTCGCTGCATTTGGGATGGCCTTTGCGGATTGTTGGGTTGCTCAACTTAGCTTATGGATGTGCATTGTATATGTATAATTAACAATTTTCTGAGTCAGTTGGTGTTTTTAGAATCTGTAGTTGGCATGACATTTTGGACCTTGACATGTTAGTTTTGGGTTGATCAATGTATAAGAAGTTTTCAAGTATATTTGAACTAGGTGCATTAGGAACTAGAAATAATGTAGTAGAGGCAGTGGTGATGATGCAAATTTAAGGGGATAATTGCAAGCATTAATCTGTGCTAATTGCCATGGTCATGGTTGGTCTTTGGGAGAGTGGCGTTGAAATGAAGTAACAACAGTATATTTTTGCACTTGGGATTTTAAAATACCATTTTGTTACTGATTTTGATATTGTTATTTAATGCTCAATCTATTTCTTATTTTAACATTTTTTCTACTCTTCCTCAACCATAGGGTTTAGTATAACCTACAAATTAAGATGCAAGTGAAAAAGAAAACAAATTGCGTACTTTGATTTTTCCTTATTTTGACTCTCTTATTCTTTTGGTCTGTTTTTACATACAGATAAGACATTCCAATTGGTAAACAATGTAAGAGTATCGAATTTGGAACTCAAATCGTTAACCAATTGTATCACATGGCAAAACTTACGACCATTGCCACATACAACATGTCGGACATCTGCCCCCACAACTAATCAACTCAACTTCTTTTTTATTCCCATAATCTCCACTTAGTTAAGGTTACCACCACTGTCAGACATCTGCCCCCCCCAACTTTTTTTTTTTCGATAGTGCCCTCGGGCACGGGTAATATCTAGTATATATATATATATATAGACCCGGTCAGGCTCTAGAGTGAACATAGCCAATGAATATATTTTTTTTTGCCTGAAAAACCCGCGGGTCAGTCGGACGCGCGCGGGTCAGCGGGGCAGCCCGTGGATTTTTCAGGCAAAAAAAAAATATTCACTGGGTATGTTCACTCTACCTTGTTCACTATAGAGTCTAGCCGTATATAAACTAAGAAATTAAATGTATTATACATAGTTGTCTCGTAGAAATTTAAAAAACTCAAATACTAATAGAGTATGAAGTTTTTGAATTTGGGAGGGGGGCTTAAGTGCAAAAATATAACATTTTTAGAGTATATACAAAACTTTTCTAAAATCAAGAGTAGCCTTATAACACCCGCATTTGTGTTATTACTTTTGCATTACATTGTCATGCATAGTAATGTGATGTGGCGTGTCTTTTGGCACATGGTTGAGCGAGTTTTGACTCACGAGTTGATTTGGGTGTCTGTATTAGAGAACCCTTTGAAACTGTGGTGATTGAGGATTTGTTGTTGTGACGTCTCTCCGAGTATGAGACGGTCACTGTAGAACACTTTAAATGTTTATCTGAAAATAAATGTTTACCTGTGTATTGCAATATCTGTATTATTTTCTGGCTTAGAATATATTTCTGTTGTTAGATTGAGTATCCTGGTGAGAACGAATGAACACGCTATTAATTTGGTAGGCTAATTAGCAACTTCAGAAACGTCATGTAGAAATTCGCGTTTTAGCGACCAAACGAAACTTAGTAGAAAACTTTTATAATTTTGAGGTTTCACTCGTAAAGCTATGAATAAGCTGTATAGAAAGTTTCAGAGACTGATTAGGAGTTTGGAAAACTCGTGGGGAGGTAAACGTAATTTTCAAAAGAGTTGTCTATATATAGATAGAGATAAATCTTTAGATTTTTGTAAGCTCAACCTAAAGCTCAAGAAGGAGGCCAAAAGGGGGCTAGAGGGAGATTTAGTTGCTTAGAGCTTTGCGACGCCAAACGAAGACCTTCCGTCAGTTTGTTTTCTCTCAGATTTCATATTCGAGCTACTCGAGGTAAGAGCTTCGTTTTGATACCTATTAGGGCCTGTTTGGCTAAGTTTTCCGAAAAGTTATTTTCTAGAATTTTTCATAAAAGTTGATAAATGGAATTTTGATCCATAGAAATTGTACTAGACGGACTTCTACACGTTCTTTGTACACGAATTTTCTTTGAATCGAAGTTTAAGAGCGTAAATCGGAGGTGAGTGATTCAACTATGTTTTTGGAATGATTTCTTGACATGTATTCATGTTTTGTGTGAATAGCATGTATTAATTCTTAGAGATATATTGTGTAGTTCATATTGGGCATTTATATTGATAAGTAGGCTCAATAGCACGGTGATATGTTTTGATTACCGCGAGTATGGTGATATGTATTTGAGCATGTTAAGTTGCTTATGTGGGTCAGAAGGAGCACGTGGTCACCGTGCCATTTTGTGGAGCCGATATATGCATTAAGGTCGCACGATTGAAGAGAAGAATCGTGGGTCTTACCCTTTCGCGTGGACTTATTGGCGAGGAGTCGCGGATTGGGAGTATGGACGGGCACGTGAGTCTCCGGCGACTAGTATGAATTGTAGAGATGTGAATGCGGACATGTTTATCATTCATGTGCATATGTTGTTTTATTCACTAAGCATTAGCTTAAACAAATCGAAATATGTGTGGTTATTCAAATAACCATTGCAGGTGTAAATGCTGGCGAGGAATCGTAGAAGTGAGCACGAGGGTTGGGAGTTCGCTTGGGAGGCAACTTGAATGTTAGCCTTGTAGTTTTGGGGCAATATTATGTTGTAATAAGAATTTTTATCGTTTTAACTTATGTTTAACTTCGTATGAAGAATGGATTTTAAACCGTTGTAATAGTTAGTGACATGTTGTAATCCTGCTTTAGAAATGTTTTAATACAGCTAGGATTACTTTGGATTGAGTTTGGATTGAGTGGTTGACCATTGGTGAAAGTGTTATTAAGCTTTTAAAACTTGAAATTCTGCAGAATGGGCTGCTACCAGGGGAGCAGTCGACGGGGCAGTCGACGGGACAGTGCAGTTTAGTTACTGCTTCTTAATATGGTAAAAGCAGTCGACGGGACAGTCCAGTTTAGCTACTGCTTCTTATTATGGCAAAAGCAGTCGACTGGGCTATGCCTCAGTCGACTGAACCTCTGAAGATTAATGTGTTCATTTTGTTTCTGCTTGCTTCAGTCGACTGAGGTCCCAACCCAGTCGACTGAACCCCTGATTTTGAAAAGTGTTTTGTTTTCCGCAGCGTGTGTTCTTCAAATTAAACTTTTGGGAACGTTAATGAATTGGGTTAGCCTCGGTGGCGTGCCACGGACTCCGATTCCGTTATTGTGGGACCGGGCTGTGACAAGCTTGTCCCTTATTCAATCCGCCACTGTATATGTATTTATATGTGTGTGTGTGTGTGCATGTGTGTCCCTTAGACATATTTGTATAAAACGGATCAATCGCACTAAAAAATGAAAGCATTTTTTTGGACCCATATTTGCTTTTCTTAACTTCCACCGGATAATATGTCTTATATTCTAATAATTATATTAATAATATAAAAATAAAATGAGAATGATATGTGACATACATCACTCGTACAGTGAAGCAAAGTGTGAGGTCAAATGCTCTATTGAAAAACAGTTCAAAATGTACCAAAGAAAAAAGACCCCGTCTTTTCCGATTTGATCAGCAGGATTTGTAATTACACGCTTTAACTGTGGAGAGCATTATTGCTCACTAAAAAAATGGTTCGTCAATACTCAATCAAGCTTTTCATTGGCCAATGTAGTGGGATTCAGGATTAATTGTTTAATCCTAAGTCCTACTGCATTGGCCAATGAAATACTTAAATGAACATTGATAAATCATTTTTTAAATGAGCAAAAATATTTTCTTAACTGTGATTTGAAATTGTCAATTTGTCCGTGCTCGTCTCAAATAATTAGTAGTTTGAAGCAAAATAGAGCCAATAGAAATGTCAATCAGTGAGGATCATCATATCTCAAAAATAGAGGGCATATAACAAATATAAATAATGCTTAAAGTAAACCGCTAAGTCCACCGAAAAATAAGATTTACATATATGGATGGATCCATACTATTGGCTTGTGAAACCACATTAACACTATGATGTACGTGGTGACAGTCTCTCTGAAATATTTCTCTAATGGAAGGGGAACGCCTTGTCGTGTAATAACCGCATATAAATTGGCTAAATTATATGATAGTTGTAAACTTGAAACCAAAGAAGAGATTTGCCTTTGGAAATTGTCTGTCAAGCCATCAAATTGCAAATTGTTCTCGAAATTCCGATCTGAAAATATTATGAATATTTTTGGATAAATTTCTAAAAAAATTCCGATATATTCATAAATATTTTTGACTTTTTTAGTGGTAAAAATAAATATATAATATAGATTGTGTGATTAGGACACACAAATATATTATATTGGAGGATTGTGTGACTAAGACACACAAAAAATATGACATGGACAAAATGAATACGACGTGAACATGTAGTAGTGTTCAATAGGGAGAGTGAAGATTACATTTTTAAATCGCAAATTTTACTTTCACTTGGTAAGTAACTCTCAACCAAAATTTTTTTAAAAAAATTAAATAAATAAATAAATTAAATTCTTCCTTGATTTTACCTCCCTCTCTCTCTCTCTCTCACCATTTATGACACCCATATAATATGCACGTAATATATATGGTTACATTATCCATAACTCAAGTAATCAAAATTCAAACTTATAAGGTTTAACCGAATTCGTAATCTAATATTGAAAAGTTCAAATTTGTAAAAAAGAAAAAAAGCTACCTTGATTCTCTCTCTCTCTCTCTCTCTCTCTCTCTCTCACACACACACACACACACACACACCATATATGACACTCATATATCACTTCCATATAATATTCACGTGATATACATGGTTACATAATCCATAAATAATCAAAATTCAAATTATAAGATTCAACTGAATTCGTAATCTAATATTGAAAATTTCAAATTTGTCAATCAAACTACAGTGTTAGTTAACATAAAACTCTTATAACCAAATTTAAATTTAGTTAGATGAAACAAACGGATTAGATATATGACCAATCATTCCATACATTTCATTCAATCATTTGGTTCACCATATATGATACTCATATATCACTCCTATATAATATTACACCCATATATCACTCTCCCCCATATATATCGCGGTCTATTCCTTTTTCTAGTATCTGGAGTTGAGATCTAACCTCTGTAGTCGGGTCTTTTTTTTTTTTTTTGAAAAACTGTAGTAGGGTCCTTAGGGACTTTTGTTGGCTTGCTTTAACTTTAAGTTAATATGATGCCCTAGGCTGTTTTTTTTTTTTTTAATTATCGTTGGGCATTTTCTATAAGGCAGCCTTGTTTTATTCTAATTAAACATGTTATTATTCTTTTTTTTTTTATATGAAAAAAGAGGGATTTCATTCAATATATTAACCAGTCAACATCTTATCATGAACCTGAGACTGAATACATCAATGTGGGAAATAATAAAAAAAAAACAAAACATTAGATCGGTGGGTCTTTGCAAAACGAGCCAGCTCGTGTTCATGTTATTATTCTATATCAATGAAATTGCTCAGCTTGCCATATGTCTCAGCTTGCCATATGGCGGCGCGCTCTCTCTCTCTCTATATATATATATATATTTTTTTATCATTTTTACACATTTTGTTAAATAAAATATATAAATCTTGAATTTCTTTAAGACATTATTTATATTTATTTTGATGATAACAAATCTATTGATAATAATATGTTTTTAATTGTTCTATTCTAAATCATTATCAAATCATTTTCATTGTGCTAATCTCTTGAATTTGCTCACATGATCACACGTTATATATTTCATCTAGTCTTCCATTTGTTATATCTTCATCTCTCCCTTGCTTGCTCTTTTGTTTCTCTCCCAAGTTAATTACTGTAGCGATATCCCAAGTCACACGTGGCCCACCTTCAGAACACTTCCTAGGTAATTTCGTTCACTATGATTGATATGTTTAATTGAAGAGACTTTTACCGCATTATATTCGCATTCAATTTTTAGTTGTTGTAGCAGGTATGGTTGTTATGATAGTAAATGTTACTTTGAATTTGCCTTGACTTTGCACAAGGTTTTTGATATAGCTTTTGTGACTTCTATTTTTTTTTTCCTTCTTTCTGAAAGACTATTGAAACCTTATTGCAACTTGAAAGTCACGGATTGGCATTTTCTTTTGTTTTGTGTCTTTCTTCCATTTTCTATGCAACCACACAACACAAATTACAAAAAAAATTTATTATCTTTTGTTTGTGCAGGTATTTGCATTAAAATGGACACCCATTTCATGTGCTTTTGAAAATCTGTAAGACTAGCGTATTGCCCGTGGCTAAAGCTCTTACCGAATTCTAACCATGCGAGAGCTCGATCAAGACCACATTGGACAGTTTATGTTTTGTTGTCTAAAGAATTGAATGCCAAATATCATAATTTGCATTAAACATAAATAAAAAAAAGGTTACATTCTTATCAATTAGACAGAGCGAGATGAGTTTACTCTCTCTATTTTTCTTTTTTGGCTCTCTCATTCACTGATTTGCTCCCTTGGATTCTAGCAGTGGTAATGGTGCTTTGATATTACTCCGTCCTAATTAATTTAAGTATGCTATTCATGCTAATAATCTTGCATAAAAATGTTCTTGGTGTTGATATATAAATATGTATGAAAAGCTCTTGGTGTTCGTATATAAATAGGTATTGGCCAATTTTGGCACATTGTGTGTGCAAGAGTTTAGGTTCAGTGAATATGAATTTGTAACTGCTAACAATTCTTGCATTCTTTGTTCTTCTACTTAAAATTCTTAGTTTCTTTGTTGCATTGTGACTCTTTGAAGCTATTGTTACAGAGCCTTAACTTTTTCTTTTTATAAGAAATTAACATGAGTTGAAAAACTTTCTAAGGAATTAGTTAACATCGTTTGCTTCATTGATTTTTTTTTATGTGAATGTTAACACTGTTGGTAGTTGCGCAAGAATCGTGAGAGAGTTTTTGGGTCAAAGTAAGGTTAGGTTTTTTTTTTTTTTTAATAATTGTTTTTGCAGTTTGTAAGGTGGAGCAGAAGGGAAGAACCACTCACAATGTTGTGAAGAGGAAAGGGAAAAAGAATTGCAGCGTAGTAGGAAAGAAATTATTGTTTTTGTTGAGTACCGTGTAAAACTTGTGTTCCCATTTTATGAGTGCAGTTATTTGTAAAATAGAAGGTAGGATTGAATTTTAGGGGTAGGGTCTAATGTTGCAATAGCAAATGGGACTATCGATTTTTTTTTTCTTTCAGGTAGTGCCATCTCGCAAGGGAAAACCTGACATTGTCTAATGTTGATATTATTATTTTTTTTTGTGAGCTCTGTCTAACTGATAAGAATGTATTGTTGTTTTTTTTTTTTGATGTTTTATGCAAATTATGATATTTGGCGTTCAATTCTTTAGAAAACAAAACATAAACTGGCCAATGTGGTCTTGATTGACCTCTCACATGGTTAGAATTCGGTAGTGGCTTTAGCCATGGGCAATGCGATAGTATATTATATTGGAGGATTGTGTGACTAAGACACACAAAAAATATGACATGGACAGAATAAATACGACGTGAACATATAGTGGTGTTCAATAGGGAGAGTGAAGATTGCATTTTTAAATCGCAAATTTTACTTTCACTTGGTAAGTAACTCTCAACCGAAATTTATAAATAAAAAAAAATTAATCCTTGATTTTACCTCTCTCTGTCACACCCCAACGAATTAGGACACGTGTAAGAAGAGTAAACGCACCCAAAACATACACTAATTAGGAAGAAAATGTGGATTAAACCACTTTAAAGAACTTTATTGTGACAAAAATAGCCCAAGGGCAAAATGGACATTAATAAAGTATATCAAATTTTTATACCAAAAGATAAGTCTTTGAGTCCCGTTCCAACGCAAAAAATGGTGTGCGAATCCGAGTTTTCTAGAAAGAGATATACACGTTTTCGTAAAGATGGACAGTAGTTGGAACAAGGGCGGATCAATCCACCCTTTGGGGCCGGATCGATCCTATTCTGCATTTTACCAGCAGAATGTCCTCGAGGAAGCCCAGATCGATCCACCCTTTGCACCCGGATCAATCCGGGTTCCTGCAGAACAATTCTTGCTGCTTAAAAAATCTTGCTGCTACAAGTTTAAAACTTACCAAAACATATCCAAAACCTATGGGAATAAAACTTTGGGAAACCATTCCCAAACATCTTCAAACATGAATCAAGCATGTACCACATACCCACAACTACAATTGAATCAAATTAACTCATGAACTCAACTCTTTTTGAAACAAAACAAGGATTTGACATTCACATTTCCTATCAACTAGTATGTTACAAAGGAACTTGTAGATTTTGGGCTTTAACTACAACCAACATTATGACTACAAATGGAGCTTGTCAAAAGCACTTGCGACACCATCCGAACTTGTTGGAATGGTCGAAGTTAAAAACTCTCGCATATTCAACCAAAACATAGAAATTTACATAGTTTTTCCAAATTCAAAACCAAAATTACCAAATGACAAGTTAAAGGAACCAAGTTTCATGGATACAACAAATTACTAACTTTGTCATAAAATGAACTACAATTTACAACATTTTACAAGTTACAAGAGAGTTCATATGTATAAGTTCCAAATCTCCCCCATCTCTCCCAACGCACATCATTTCCCCTTCGAGTATTGCTCCTATCCTGCGGTGGTTGTTATTTACCACAACAGAAAAGAAAAACGGTTTTCTTAAGTATTACGCTTAGTGAGCAATCTAAACATGATTGAATGCCAAACATTTAAGCACATAAATCATATCTGTAATTGCCGAACTACAGGTTCAATGATTCATTCAGACCCGAAGACCTCCCTTGGTCCCGTGGTCACTTCTATTCCTTGGACTACCGTATTTATCGGATTCTTCCTCTTCACCTCCCTTATTACTCCCAACAATGAATCATTTACCCGGTACCCATTTATTACCACATAAACATATAGGCATGTAAGCACATAAGCATGAAAATTCTCATATAACTAACATGCAAATTCACAATAATACATCTTCATGAATTCTAAACATGAATTATCATCTCTAAACACTATTGAAGCATAAACATATGTAGGCACAATCAAACTTTAGTTAGAAAACTCACATTCCACTGACATTACCCCAAATAAAGTACCCGCATCTCTTTGATTCTTGAGGTAAGAGTAAGTTTCAGGACCAAACTTCCTTTTAGGGAGGGAGAGATGTAACACCCGTACCTGGGGAACGGGTTAATTATCATGTTAATATGCATTAATTCATGAGACTAGTGTATATAATGATTAAGGGGAGGCTTTGGACTCGCCCGTGGAAAAGTCCCCAGTGAGGAGGAGCAGTTAATGAAGTGGGACCCAGTGAAGGGTCTGGATAAAAAAAATTTGCATTTTATATGTTAAATGCATTTATATGTTAAATGCATTTTATATGTTAAATGCAGTTATATGATTACATGAATACTTGTTAAGAATGCTTTCATATTATAATGTTATATGTTAGCATTTGGTGTTAGTTTGGATACTCACATAAGGGTATAAATAAAAATGATTCATAACTAGTAGGTGTGATAGTAATTTCACAAAATATTTGGGACCCACATTGAGACTCATACGTGACTTAGACAAACACCCATTAGATAATTGGGTAGTTAATGGAATGTTTGGGGATATCATAACAAGAACTTAAGAAAATCTGGAGGTGTAAACGAAAATAGAGAAAAATATGTGACACATCACTTGCATGTGATGTGTGTGTGTTAATAGGAGAGTTTAGACTCTCATTTTTACAGAAATTAACAAAGAAAAAGAGAGAGCCTACCGAGAGAGAAAGACGGACTCGTCACCGACACCATAATTCTGCTATTTCGTCGCTGTCCGTCGTCCAATTCGTGAACCGAGGCAATATTCAGACTCGTGGAGGTGAGGCGATCGTTTCTACACCTTCAATTTACATTTTACTCATCGTAATTTTGGTAGCTTACGCTAATCGGTGACACACAGTTGCCAAATTCGTGTAGGATGTACTCCGGGGAGAGAATTGAGCACAAATTGTTAAGGAAATTCTACATTTCTAGCATATAGTAGAGCCAATTTTGGGTGTATCACTCATGACAAGTGGAAGTTCGAAAATCATAAATATTAGTAGTAGTTATTTTTACAAGGGAGAATTAGAAGATGTTCTAATTTAAATTAATTGGAAAGGGTCTAATTGCAATACTTTAAAGTATTAGTACCTACTACCAGATTAGTATGAACCTAAGGGTCACACACATAAGGGCAATGTGTAATTGGAAGAATATCTACTTGATATTAAGTTGTTAATATGGAAGTAATATAATAATGCTATTAATTTATATTTGATTTAATAAAGTCTTCCAATCAAATATAGTTTCCTAATTAGATTAGGAAAGAGACTTATAGCATTATTATATGTATGAGGTATGAACCCTAAAAAAAAATAATTATGTATGAGGTATGAGAAACAAAGTGGGTTGCTAGCACACCCAAGTTTCTCCCAAAACGTAGGGTCCATATAGTTGTGATCTCTGCATCTTTCATATTCTTAGTTAAAGGTTTATTCTAGTGTGCATTGCTCGTGTGGATACTTTTTAGAGATCAGACGCTTGGACGATTTGATGAATTGTTTGTGGGACTAAAAGGAATTAATATTTTGTAAGGCACACTACAAGGGTAACTATTCAATTTACCCACTATGGATGTTGTATGTATTTTGTATACATCATAGGCTTGATCATGGGTTTAGACAATCATTAAATATTTGTTTTCTGCCGCGCGAACCTTTAAGGTTCCACATGGTTTTCTTTTAGTATTACTATGTACATCAGATATACAATGAGACCCTTTATAACAACAATTAAACAATGGTCTCCTCGATTCTACGTGTTGTAGAAGAGTTTTTAAACACTACTACTAATACTTACATAAGGTCGACTATACGTATACCTATTACTAAGACTTTTACATTACATACAATATTTTGTGAACGGTTTACAATATTCTGTCACAGAGTTACAATCCAAAGGGATTAGGTTACAATTTTTTGTCATCAAAGTTGCAATAGTTTGTCAACAGGTTACAATACTTTCTCATCGATGTTACAATCGAAGTGATTAATTGCATAACTCAAA
Source organism: Hydrangea macrophylla (assembly GCA_033977485.1). Taxonomy (NCBI): domain Eukaryota; kingdom Viridiplantae; phylum Streptophyta; class Magnoliopsida; order Cornales; family Hydrangeaceae; genus Hydrangea; species Hydrangea macrophylla. Next base: position 78,852,957 of record CM066983.1, on the reverse strand, counting down.
CATTTTGTAAAATTGATGACAAATTATTGTAACTATACAGCAAAATATTGTCACATGGACAAAGATTATTGTAACTTTATCCACCAATTACTGTAACTTGGTCACCAAAAATTGTAACTTAAGTGTATGCCTTAACCCCAATTCTTTTTGCATCTTTTCATATCAATACTTTAAATTAATTTTATAGTTACAAATATATAAAACTACAAATAGTTCGAATCAATGATATTTCCTGCATATGACATACTAAGTACATTATGAATTTTGTAACCTTGGTGATAAATATTTTTTTTCCATACTTAGTTTTCCTTAAATAAATATGTCACTATGATTTATATGAATATAATACATCATCTTCAAAAATATGGAGAGAAGAGAAATTATATTATGATGGTTGATAGAAATTTACCTATCAACCATTTGGATTAAAGGAATCCTTAAGAGGTGTTCTTAAGGGGTGGACGTAGGCCGCGGTGTGCGGATTGCCAAACCACTTGAAAACTCGGTTTGCAAGTTTCTCTTTCCTTCTCTCTTTACATAATTGTTTGTGATTGTGTTTAATTTGTATTAAGTTTTAAAAATGTTAAATTTATGCTAAAACCTTATTCACTCCCCCCCCCCTTCCCCCCCCTTTAAGGTTTTCATTCCGGGCCAACAAAAAGGAAAAAAGAAAAAAGGAGGATGTGGAGGAGTTTTTAGGTGTAGAATACGCATAGAAGATCATTTAAATCTCAAAATTTGATTACTTTGAAAAAACCCATTGGAAAGCATTCCAAAAAAATGTATATGTGTACGTTTAAATAACAGAAGAGATAAGAAATTTTTCTTATTAAGAAAAATAGATTTTATCAATTTGAATCTGAAAGAAAAGAAAAAGAATTGAAAAAAAAAAAGAAGAAAAAAGAAAAGAAGAAAAAGGAAAAGAATTTAGAAAAGAAAATAAAAAGAAAAATGGAACGCGATTCTTGCGGCGGCACTCAATGAGTGCCGCGCCGGCAGTTAGAGAGTGCCGAACTGCCACTCAGTGAATGTTGCAGACAAGTCAGCGAGTGCCACCCACTGTAACAGTTTTGTTTATCTCAAGTGCGTATTGAACACCCAAAGATCACACTTCAAATGCTATAAACACCTCGAATTTACTAAATTAGCCTCTCCTAAGTGATCTATAGAAGGAGAGGTGTATCTTCATTACAAGGGGTTGGTGACTTGTTAGAAAATTTTGGAGAATTAAGAGGATTTTGAAGAGAAGCCATTGAAGAGAGCTTGAAGAAGAGTGTGAAGAACCCTTGAAGATCTTCACAAACCATAACAATCTGAGGAAATTCAGAGGTAATTTTCTCATCTTAAGTTATAATTTAACATAATTCAATCACAATTCATAGAATAAACTAGGATTTTTACACATTTTCAAAAAGTCTCTTCTTCACCCCTTCTTCACACACCACTTGAATTGTGATTGAATTCTCTTTCATATTTGTTGATTTGGATCTAGATGATCATGGAATTGATGTGAAACAAGTTTTCTAAATAAAATTCACTTTGGATCGTCAAGTTGATTTAGATTTGAGTTCTTCTTGCTCTTGAGTTTGATCTCCTAAATTTTTGTAAATTTATAATTTTTATGAGAATGAGGATTGATTTGATCACATCTATGTATAATTGATGAATCTAAGTCTTATATTCATGACTTGGGTTCATCAACTTGGAAGTTTCATGGAATTCGCTTCATATTTCATTGAAACTCATGAGGGTTAGTGTTCTTAGTCTCCAAAGATCATCGACTTGAGAGGAAAATCAAATAAAATAAGTCATGATTCCTCAAGGATCATTAACTTGAGAGAGGAATTAGACTTGGGTCAAATTGATTTTCATAATTTGATTCTCAAATTTAAAGTGAATTCAAGTGTTTAAGTACATTCATGAGATCTCTATTGAGGTACCTCCAAGGCTAAATTCATGAAGTTTCTTGGTGTTTTGATTGTTGTCTTAATGGTCATAATCAAGACTTGGTCCAAATTCTCTTTAGAATTTTGGATCATGATTTAATTCAAGTCATGAATATTTATTCACCAATGGTGCAGTGATTTCAATGACAATTTGTGATCAAGGATTTTTAATTATTTCATGATCCGTTGGATTTTAATGAGACCAATTGGAATGTGTTCATAACATGCATATTTACTACTACAATTTTTTTTGGTCCCAATTATGTGGTTAAGATGCTTTAACCATAGGTTTTGCAAACATGTCATTCTCTGTCCAGAATTTCAGAATAGTGGGTCTCTTTTAAAATGTTTTGATCAGAACATTAATCAAGTAGTTTTTGTTTTAAATTATTTTTCCTATGAGATGTAATGAGTTGATGAGCTTCTCCAAGAAATTTGAAAGGGGTGAGGTTAATTTGCTATTTTTAATAAATTATATAAAATCTCTGGACAGAGAGTTGATAGAATCTAAGTGATGTCTAGTCTATGTCCAATTCCTAGAGATTGGACTTTGTGATCTTTGATTCTATTTTTGGATTAGATACTACATTCACAGAGGTTCATCATACTTGAAAATCACTAAGATAAAAACATGGGAACCATGATTTGTATATTTTTGAATGTTTAGTTTTTTCTCTATAAATTCTGGAATCTTGAGACGGATTTGTCTATTCTTGGAACATGTTTTGAATACGAAGTAATTGAGCTTAAATCCAGAGGTTAGATGATTTAACTCAACAAATAGTCCATGTTTTGTTCGTCTTCATGCATCCATAGTTATCATGTTTAGAAGCAATACTTGAATTTTAGGAATATTAGAGTAAAGATCATAGAAATAGATTGTAATTGGTTAAACTTAGTCATGAATTCTCTTCAAACACGTTAAAGTCATGTCCCTTCTATGTGGACATTGCAGTGGCTCTAGGTTAAGGTCCCTCTGGATCTTCCCGTTGAGACTTGTATATCCATAGAAGTGTTGCGACTTCCTTGTTTGGAAAGGATTCAAGATTTCATCAATCCCCTTCATCGTTGTTAGATTTAGGTGAGAATTTGATAGTATTTGTGTTCAAGCATGTGGACTAACCTCTATTTTGTAGTGCTATCAAGGTATGTGTCACGACCCATCTCGCTAATGTGCAGAAATAGGACACGTGGCACGCCACCAAGGCTCAATTAACTATTAGATAATTATACACAGTAGAAAAGAACTTTAAACAACCTTGGGAATATAAAACTTTAGGAAACATTACCCTCCGAGTGGTAAAATCCATATAAAATTTAAAACGTAATTGTTTTTCGAGTCGGATGAATACATGATAAAAGGGGTCCCAAAGGTACCCTAAGAACCAATCAAAACATTTAAAATATTTCCGGAAGGTATAGAAAAAGATTTCTTACATGGGGTATTTCGACCGGTCGAGCGACCCCCTTCGACCGGTCGAATGACTCTCCAGCAAAACTCTACCTAATGCTGCAGAATTGTGCTAAGGCATCAAACAACCCACACATAACACCTCAACCCCACATGCAAACCATTTCAAACTTCACAAGTCACAACTTACTATCAAAATCAACGTTTAGACTTACCAATCCATGAACAAGGACGATAAAGAAATAAGCTAAGGCTTGTTTGGATTAAAACATGAAAGTTCTATTGCATTCCTCCCAAAATACGAAATTAACAAGTTAAGCATTTAATACACGAATCCATGAGTTCGGATTCATTACAACGTAGTTAAAATGAGTTTTAAGACTTATTACAACATCATGAACACCGTACTACACCTTCCAAGTTAATTCCATAGTTATAGTTATTTAAAGAGCTAAATATTACTAGGCTTGGAGAAGAAAACAAAAACATATACAAGAGGAGAATCCCCGTCGCTCCCGCGGTCTCACTCCTCACGTTTCTTCTTTCCTTTCTTTCTTTCACCTGCAATGGAGTAAATCTCCACTGCTCAGCTATATGCTGAGTGCACAATTCTAAACTTATGCTTATATGACAATTCATGCATTAAACATCTCAAACACATCAAATAGTCTCTAGGGAGAGAGACACACATTCATCCGGTATATCGGCAAGCCCAAAGTCTATCAACCGCGATGCTAATGGCAAGCCCAGAGTCTATCAACCATTGCACCCAACTGCTCTGGCAGGGCCGGTTCCCAAACCAATCAAGTAGTCGTCGCTACTATAACTCTCAAACATCGAGAGGCGTACCCCGGCATGAATTTGTATCACATTCCCCTTTGACCCACATAGACATATAGCATGCTCATATAATCATCTATACGTGCTTTCATGGCATTTTCATGTGCATAAATTAACGGGCCTACTTAATACATGAATTTCGCCTGGATCCAAAATATTAGGTCTGATAATTAAAACATAAAATTTCCTATAATTCATAGGCTTAGAATTCATACCTCGTGCGATTTTCTTATAACTTTGAAGAATGAATCAGGAGACTAATTAAACGTCGGATCTCCGATTACAAGGGATTCCTACAAGTTTAGACATGTTTTCCCCAAAATTTCAACATTAGGACTTTTATAAAAACTATGCCAAACAAAGCCTAAGTGGTATCAAAATGAAGCTCTTACCTTAAGGAGCTCAAATATGGAATTTGGAGAAAAACTGACGATCGTAAGGTCGTCGATTTGTGTCGGAAAGCTCGTAGCAATCAAATCCCCAAATCTCCCCTCTCTTGATTTCCAATTTAGGTTTGAACTAATGAAATTAATTCATGAGTTTCTATATATAGGCATGATTCTCAGGAATTACGTTTACCTCCCCACGAGTTCTCAAAACTCCTAATTATTCCCTGAAACGTCGCACACGCCCATTTTATAACTTTACGAGTGAAAATCATCAATTTCAACAGTTTTCGACTAAGTCTCGTTTGGTTCCAAAATTACGTCCGAAAACTAAATTCTGTGAAATCTCTACACAACCTACCTTTTATATAACGTGACACTTACGTTCTCACCACAGTTCTCAAAAAGATATACAACAATACCAAAATTACCAGAATTTACACTACTTAGGTAAATTCACTATTTATCATAATACCAGAAAGTCAAATAACATTTAAATCATATAAATGTCATTTAATCGTGCCAATGTAAAATGAACTACCAGGTTCCTGTGTCCTCACTGACACCTTGCCGTTGACTCACAGTCAACTCCAACCCCAATTATCAATTAACATTGATAAACTCACAGATTCAAATACGCATGATATAAACTTATGAAATTTTGGAACGGGCGTGACAACTCTCCCCTCCAAAAAGGAAGTTTGTCCCCAAACTTATACCTCATACGTCGAACAGGTGCGGATACTCATTCCTCATCTCTTCCTCATGTTCCCACGTAGCTTCCTCGATTGAGTGACTATGCCATAAGACTTTCACCATTGCAAATCGTCTTAGTTCTCAGTACTTGCTCTTTTCGATCCAAGATCGCTACTGGATGCTCTATATAAGATAAGTCATCTTAATTGGATTTGCAATGGTTCAGGTACTATGATTTTATCCGTATCCGTCATACACCGTCTCAACATCGACACGTGGAATACGTTGTGCACGAATGCTAACTCTGATGATAAGGCTAATCGATAAGCCACTGGTCCTACTCTCTCTAGGATCTCAAAAGGTCCTCTAAATCTCAGGTTAAGTTTCCCCCGCTTTCCAAATCGAACAATGCCTTTCGAAGGCGATACTCGCAAGTATACGAAGTCACCTACTTCAAAAACCATCGGTCGTCATTTAGAGTCCGCATAGCTCTTATAGCGACTCTGAGCTACCTTAAGTCGCTCCTGAATTAACTTCACTTTCTCAATAGTCACTTGTATTAACTCAGGTCCTAGCAACTTCCTTTCCCCAACCTCGGTCCAACAAATTGGTGATCGACACTTGCGCCCATACAATGCCTTGGAAGGTGCCATGCCGATACTTGACTGGAACCCATTGTTGTAAGCAAATTCAATCAAAAGTAGATGTTTCTCCCAATCACTCCCAAAATCCAAAACACAAAGTCTCAACAGATCCTCCAGTGTCTGAATCATGCGTTCCGAATGTCCATCAGTCTGAGGATGAAATGCAGTACTGAAACTCAACTTCGTACCCATAGCTTTTTGTAAACTTCCACAAAATCTTGATGTAAAACTACTATCTCGATATGATATAATCACTGCTGGAATTACGTGTAGTCTCACAATCTCTTTCATATACAGCTCGGCTAACTTCGAAGGTTTAGTCGTCTTGATCGGTAGGAAATGCACTGACTTTGTTAATCGGTCAACTATCACCCAAATCTTATCATTCTTGTTGAACAAGCGTGGAAATCCAGAAACAAAGTCCATCGTAATCTCATCCCATTTTCACTCTGACACTGGTAATGGTTGCTAAACCTGCAGGTACTTGTCTCTCTGCTTTCACTTGTTGACATGCCGAACACTCTGAAACATACTTAGCGACTTCACGCTTCATACCTTTCCACCAAAAGTTTTCTCTCAAGTTCCGGTACATCTTATTACTTTCCGAGTGCACTGAATATCTAGTACTATGTGCTTCTTCCAGGATTCTATCTTTCAAATCTTTCACATTCGGTACACATAATTGGTTCCCAAGCATCAATACTCCTTGTTGCAAAGGTATCTCGTCTCTCATTTTGCACAGATAGACATCGTCAAATTGTGCCCTCTTGATCTCATCAATAATATCAGGGTGTGCTATGATCGCCATCATTAAGCCACCATTGGTTTCTGGAATTGCATCCAACTCTAACTGTTCCATTTCCCTTACTAATTCTTTCTGTGGTGTTAGCTCGTCGGCTAAGTTCCGTGTCGTCTTCCGGCTTAACGCATCGGCCACTACATTAGCCTTTCCCGGATGATACTCTATAGAAAGATCGTAATCCTTCATCAATTCCAACCATCTTCTTTGTCTCATATTCAGGTCTCGTTGAGTAAAAATATACTTCAAACTCTTGTGGTCGGTGAATATCTCACACTTTTCCCCGTATAGGTAGTGTCTCCAAATTTTTAAGGCATGAATTACGGCGGCTAATTCAAGATCGTGGGTTTTTTGGGTTTTGACTTTTCTCAAACCTTCTTAATACAAAAAAAATGCCACATAGCTTTGCATTTGTATATCTATCTCAAAATCAGTTTGGAGTACACTTTGCAGAATTTCTATTTCTTTACACCACAAATACTTTCCATTTGGCTTTCACTGCTCACACAAATCCTTTTTTATTCCAGCCTTTCACTAAATATGCTTTCTTAATGGCTGAAGAAAAACGTACAACAGATTGTTAAAACTCTTTTCTTTGTTATTTTTCCGGTTGGACATGTGCAAGAAAAAAAATCAGAGCAAGGCCACCAAACTTTGTATTTTAAAAAGAAGGGTACTGTGAAAGGGTTGACAGCCTCCTAAAAAAAATAAAGAATGGGTTGACAGCTTTGAAAGTGTTTTGCAAATTTGTTTTTGTGTTTTGTCTTTTTAAATTTTATATATTCAATTTTGGCAAAGCAGGATTCATTTTTTTAACAAAGCATGATTAATTCCCCATATGTGCATCAATTTTATTAGATGTGCAACATTATGTATTTTGTACATGTATGTGTTTGAGAACCAATGCAGGCATATAAGAGTAAGAGCAAGAACTTATCAGTTGCATATCTTTAGTTTTGTTACTGATTGTTAAATTCTTATTAGTTTTAACTATCCCCAATTGCGGTTTTATTTTATTTCAGATTTCAGATTGTAGAAGATGTTGTAATTTGTCAAGAATAAGGAGCCAGACAGATAAAGCAAACAATGAATCTCGCATAAGGAATCAGACATACATAAGTGTTAAGTGTTAACACAACTATTTTATATCTATCACTTTTTTAATTTAAAAAAAAAAACATATATCTTTTATATTCTTTTTTTTTTTTTTGTCAGCTTTTATTTGTGTTGGTCATTTATTTATTTATTTTTTTTTGTGGATTTTGAGTGGTATAGATAAGACTACAAAAAAATGGTATACATAAATCTTTAATTAACCTTGATGGGTGTTGTGTAGCTGGCTTTATTTTTTGTTCTTTTTTTTTCAATTTGAATTTCAGCACTGTTGAGGCATGTTAGGTGTGTGTGGTTTTTTTTTTTTTTCCTTTTTGGAGTGGTTGCTTTCATCACTTCTGGGGTTGGAGTTTGAAACATCCGTGGTTGGGGTTTGCTTAGTGCTTTAAGGTTGGACTTTTTCTTTTTTTAGTGGTTTATTTTTTATTTATATGACCCAAGTTTGATTTTTATAGGATATTATTCATTAGAATATGATACTAATATGTGTCTATGAGTTTTATTACTTTTGTTAAAGTTTTTGAATTGTATAAAAACTCTAGATAACATATGCTTCACCAGAATTTAAAATTGTTAAGTTGCTGCTCATTTTAGCTAGACTTGCCAATCTTTTTTTTTATTATTCATTTATTTTATTTTCAGGTAGTGCCCTCCGGGCGCTGGTTGTGATCAAGTTGTCAGGTAGTGCCAAGTTGTGGTCAGATGGTCATGTGCAATCACAAGAGAAACACACTGGACACTCATTTTTGGAATTTTCTGCAAGAGTTGTTATGTCATTTTTTGGGTAGTGACCAAAGGCAAGGACAATGTGCAATATAATCTTGATGAGTTTTGTAAATTAGTTGTTTTGTTAAGTATTCAAATTTATTTTTGTGAATTTTCAAAATGTAATATTTTTTATGTTTCATGCAAGATTCTGGTATTTGACATTTTATGTTTTAGAAGAAAAAAATCAGTCACAAATGCAAAATTGGGGAAATTAGTTCTTGGTCGAACTCATGCATAATTAGATTCGTTAGTGGCTTTAGCCACGAGCAATACCTAGTTATATATATATATATATATATTTGAGATAGTTTAACTTTTCATATTGTTAATTATCCTTGGATTTCATTGTTGTTGTGCCTAGATCTGGCGTCCTTCCGTCCAGATCTAACGTTTTTTCGACAAATCTGGTGCTTGGGTGGGCTCTTGGTGCAATCGTGAGGCTCTTGGGGTGATTCTTGTCTACGGTTTTTGGTTGGTAGCTTCTTCTCAGCCCTAGCTTTTAGCAGTGCCACAGTTCAAGATATTTTTTAAAATAGGAGATGCAATGCCGCTTCAAATATGTTTATGTGTTTTATGATTTTGTGTTTGTTCTTCTTGTTTTTTCTAATTGTTGATGTTCGTTGTCTCATGTATTTTTCTTTTTCTGCTATCTGTACTGATTCCAGTACTTAAGATCTGCTTGTTCTAATGCAATGAAATATTGTTTGTTTGAGATTTAAAAAAAAAAAAAAAAACGGAGATAGTTAAACTTTTTCAAATATTTCTTTGTTACCAGTCAAAGCTGAAGTATGAAATTCATTAAACATTGTATGGGCCTGTAAAACACGAATACACATCCCAACCATCTCCGTTAGTGAAATTTCTTTCTTTTTTTTTTTTTTTTTTTTTTTTTTTTTTCTCTTTTTTAAATGTTTGGAATTCATGAGGTCTCTGAAGCATAGCAATGTGATGATGGGTCTTATGGTTTGAACAACGATAAATTTTCTTGATGGTCTTGCTGATTCGTAAGAACACAGCAATTGGAAGAAAGAAAAAAAAAAATTGTAATTTTGTTTAGCCCAAAATCCACCTCAAACCATTATAATTAAAAATAATAAAAAAAACAAGTATGTAGAGAACTCATAAATTCTTAGCAATATAGAAAAATAGTCCGGTCTATTAAACTAATTATTAGCTAATTAGACCAAATACAAAGATTATTAGACTATAAACAAAACTAACACTACATAGCATGTGGGAAAGTTTTAAAAATGGTATAAAAACAGCCATAAACGCGACAAGTCCAACGTCATACATGGTTTAAATGTCGTCATATGACTCATATTGCCCCCAACAATGGAAAAGTCTTTGATTTTGTAGATCTCGTTAAAATCTCCCAAGAAGTGAGGTTTTGCATGATCATGATCATGATGTAGTTCTCGGCATATTCTGAAGAGGCAGTTTAGGAAAGCAAATAGTCGGTATTGTTGTTTACAAGTAAATCAGTTCTACAAATTCATATTTTTGTTGAGTGTCAACTTCTTGTATATATGTAGGAGTTCGTATCTAATCTAATAATAAATAAATCTCTTAAAAGTGGTTCATTGCAATATTATCTAATGGAATAAGGCTTACCATTAATTGTATCATTGAAAAAGTGATTCCAAAGCAGCCCTTGATTTGGTTATTAATAATCCAAAAACCAGTAACTTAAACAAAAAAAAAAAAAAAAAACTGATCCAATACAAGGCCCAAAATACTTAAACCCATGTTACCAGTAGCAAGAGTACTGTGGACCTTTGTGATCATAGGCCTCTGGATTCATGGGCCGTTTATATACTCTAGTGGGCTACTTTCCTTTTGAGAAGCTCTTGATCAGAGGCTTGGTGGGCTGAAATCTTCTTGCCGTCTATTCCTTTTTCTAGTCTCACGATTTGAGCTCCAACCACTATTCTAGGGTCTTTTGTGGGCTTGCCTTGGGGGTGAATTTTTTTGAGTGATATTCGGGATCAACTCATTCTCACAACTTATTTACAATCATCTCTATCTCTTTCCTAAGTGGCACTGGAGCCCATTGAAATTTAACCAGACCCCACAGTGCCACTTTGGAGAGAGATAGAGATGAATATTGTAAATGAGTTGTAAGAATGAGTTAATACCCTTGGCATTAGTCTTTTATTTATTATTATTATTATTATTATTATTATTATTACTATTATTTTGTATCTTAGGCATTTTCTTTAAGTTCGCCTTGTTTTGTTCGAATTACACATGTTAATATTCTATATCAATGAAATTTATGTCGTTAAAAAGAATTAATATATACTAAAGCAAGAATGACAGTTTATTGCGCTTGTAATAGTTCCTAGACTAGTAAATTAAATTATGGGCATATGTCATATGTGCTCTCTGTCTCAAATTAAGGGATCCTTTTTGGTACACTAATAGGTGAATCTCCCTCTCCGCTTTTTTGTTTTGGTTTTTAGATTTGCTTTGAGTTGTTGCTTTTGCCATGGGAGTTTTATGAATTTAAGAGAGATGGCTCAATACACCTTCTATCTTTCATGCAATAGGTAAATTATAGTATGAATGTTTAAAAACATCTCTCCAATAAACCTTCTATCACTCATCTCTAATTATATGTAGCAATGCTATATATCATTCCTGGCATTAAGGAGAGCATTGTTATAATTTAAGAGTAGCGACAGAAGTCCATTGGAAAGGTCCTTTTTTTTTTTTTTTTTTTCATTCATTCTATAATTTGACTTTTGCAAACATTCAATGAATTAGTGTACAAAACAAACTATTTGGTGTATAACATGAATAGCCATTGTAGAAAAAAATATATATATAATTAATGTAAATTACATTTTTTTTTTATAATGTACGATTGGAGCCTAGTAGATGCCAAATATAGTACTTTGGTACAATTGCAATGTCAAACTATAGGGTTGGCATAAATAAGATAACAATGAGATACTATGATTAGGCATGAAAAAATGGATCGGGACCCCGGAAAGCCCGGCCTGAATATGAGCCCGTACCTCGAGCTAGGCTTGCACAAGCCCATAGACCTTTGGTTGGGCCATGGGGTCTTCCATTGAAAACCCGACCTAGCCCGAGGAGCCCGATAAAATAGCCTTCGTCCTCCCTAGCCCGCCAATCGGCCCACTAAGCAAATTCGCCAAAGCTCTAACTGGCCCGTTTCAATGTATATTACGTTCTATTTAAATTACTTTCCAAATCACTTAATTCAATTTATCTTCATTTTCAAATGACTCAATTGTTTTTATATTTACATTTGTAATATTCAAAATCACTCAAATTAACCTGATAGTACATTTGTCCATTAAATGTGTTTTTATTCATAATGGTAACTTAAACTAACAAGAAAAGAGTTATTTATTATGTATTTTTTTTTTATAAAGTTAAATAATCTAAAAGGCCAAAATATGAGCTCCAACCCAAACTCCTAGAGCCTTGGGCAGGCTTCGGGTCCTCAATTCCTAACCCCAGCCCCACCCGATCCCAAACTCATCAATGACTTGCCCAAGCCCAAGCCGCCGACCACCAGTCGGGCCAGGTGAAGTCGTTTTTCTATATATGCCTAGTTATGATGTGGGCTGGGGTGGAGTTGGTACGGAGTCCCCTTCTTCCAACTCCTATTCCGTTTAAACTTTAATGTACTCCGACTCCGCTCCTCCCCATTTGTTGAGGAATACTAACACCTACTCCGTTTAATAACAGTTATTAAGACTCCACTCCACCCCCCTTAAATGAGAAGATTTGCAACAAAAAAAAAAGAATAAAATCAAAATATTTTAAGTATAAAAAACAAGTGAATTTATAAAACAATTGCAACAAAAATGCTAAACTGGCACGCTTCGTGTATTTTAATTTGACACTGTTTAAAACGGTGCCAAATTAATAATAGTGTCAAATCTGGAGCGAAATTTATGCCAAATTGACCGTGATATATAACAAGAGAGCGTTGACTAACAAATCATTTTTTTCCCCAAAAAAACTTTCCATCTCTCTCACTTTCGCTCTCTGTCTCTTTCTTTTTCTCACCGCCACTGTACCCAAGTGGTTAGAAACCCTAACCTTAGAAATGTCTCTCACTCTCACACACTCTCACCGCTCCTCTCTCTATCTCTCTACCGTCATCATCCTCTTACTATCTCTCTCATCTCGCTGCACACAGAGGTGATAATTATCGATTAGTGGCTTGTATAGTCTGGCTACATAGTCCGACAAGCAAAGGGTTGCCGCCTCCGGTCATCTCCACCACCTCCGGTCTCTTTCTCACTTTTCCTCTCTGCCTCTTTCTCACGATCTATGGTGTCGCTCTTGCTCTCGATCTCGATCTCGATCTCGATCTGGATCTGGGAAAAAGCATAAAAAACCCTCAACCTTCTTGAGCCGAATCCCGAAGGTATTTCTCTTCTCAATATTATCTCTATCTCTGTCATGACCCTAGACCAACCATGGGAAAGAGAGTTATTTTTCTTTAGAGAGTTGTTTTTCTTCTTCAGTTTTGTTTTTGACTTTTTGCAAATTAGGTGTCTATGGGAATTGGAAGAGTCTATGTTAGTTTTTTGACTTTTTGCAAATTAGCTGTCTATGGGAATTGGAAGAGTCTGTGTAAGTTCCAAGTCTATTAGGGAGAAGAAGAGTTTTGACTCTCTACAAATAGGCTGTAAACACGACCAGAAAAATATATAAGAAATTGATCTTTGCTTTTAATAGTTAGCTCTGACTCTCTATTGAGCAGAGATATCCTCCATTGCAGCTTGTAGAGCAAGCTCTTGTCTTAAGGTCAGGACAATTGGTATCAAAGCACTCGAATCCTCTAGAAATGGCGGACAGAACCAAACTGAAGGTCATGGAGGAACTTGTGAAGAAGACTAATGCAAATTTGATGGAACTAAAGGAGCAACAACGGGTTTTGGACGGAAAACTTTAGTTCAAGGCTCTAGCCAGAGCGAAGTTCGAAGGGCGCATTGAGTCAAAATTCGATCATTTACTCAAGCTTCTGGGAGATAAGGACAAAGGCAAAACAAGTCGACCTGAATCTAGTGATATTCCGGACTCTGGAAGGGATTTAATAGGGCCTACTGGAGGCCACCCTTTGATGGCTGCAGGACCTAACGGAAGCAAGTAGAGGTGCCACAAATCGAGCGAACTCTCCAAATTTCCCAAATCGAAGATTGAATTTCCTCGTTTCGACGGTGAAAACTCTCGTGCATGGGCTAGGAAGTGCCGCAGGTATTTCTAACTCCAACCCATGGCCGAAGAGTCAAAGGTCGTCATGGCTTCACTTCATTTTGAAGGAAAGGATGAGGTTTGGTTCCAAGACTATATTGAAGCTAAACCCAACATGATATGGGAGGAGCTAGTTGAAGCCCTCAATGCTCGATTCCTGGAAATTGGGCATGACAACATTGTAGGGGAGTTTAACAAGTTGCAAAAAATTGGCTCGGTGGTGGAATATCAAGAGCAATTCGAGGAACTTAAAGCCATGATGATAGCTCGTAATCAAGGCCTCACAAAGGACTACTTTGTCATCAGCTTCCTGAGTGGACTAAGGGAAGACATTAGGACTATAGTGCAAATGTTCAACCCTACAACCCTTAACCATGTGGTATACCTTGCCCGCCTACAAGAAGCCCACCTCGCCTCCAACACAAGCCACAAGAAACACCTACCACTTTCCAAAACACTTTTACCAACACCTCAGATTCAGCTCCCCCCCCCCAAGAAGATTTCCATACCAGCCCAACGAAATTACACTCCACCATTTCCAATCAATCTAAATTTTCAACCCTCTTCATCCTCCAATAACCCCCATATTATTCTAGCATCATTACCTAGGAACGGACCACAGTTACCCCCTATTAAGAGGCTGACCTATGCAGAAATGAGGGCCAGGTGTGAAAAGGGTTTGTGCTATAATTGCGATGAAGTTTACAAACTGGGACACAAATGTGCCTCTCAGTTATTGTACACGTTGGTACAAGAAGAGGAAGAGGTGGAAGAAGCTTTTCCATTCGAAGCATCTGAAGAAGCAGAGGTCGTTCCTCAGGCTCCTGAGTCTGACATGGAAATCTCAGTTCATGCATTGGCAGGTAACGTTGCTCATAACACGATTAAAATTAAAGGTTGGTGAAGAAGAGATCCCTCACTATCTTGATTGATAGTGGCAGTAGCCACAACTTTTTAGATCCAGAAGTTGCCCAACTTAGTGGGACCCTAATTGAGCCAACAAACCACTTGATTGTGACCGTGGCTGACGGCAACAAGTTAGTGAGTGATGTAAAGTGCCCTGCATTCAAATGGACCATGCAAGGTCATGAATTCATAGCGGATATGAAGTTGTTATCCTTAGGAGGGTGTGATATGGTTTTAGGAGTGGATTGAATGAGAGAATACAGTCCTATAATTTTTTATTTTAAACAACTAAAGCTTACATTTACTAAAGAAGGGAAGAAGGTCACCTTGAGGGGAGGGGAAGAGCAAGAAGGGGAAATCGGGCAATTTGGGAAATTTATTCTCAATTGCTGCTGTCCCGGAACCTGATTCAACCACCCTTCTATCAATCAAGTCCTCAAGTCTTTTCTAGAGGTGTTCCAGAACCCACAAGGCCTACCTCCCCCTAGGCACCATGACCATGCCATTCCACTAAAACCAAATGCCTTACCACCCAACCAAAGACCCTACCGAGTCCCATATATACAGAAATATGTGATTGAAAGACTAGTACTAGAAATGTTGTCCTCAGGAATTATCTAACCCAGCCAAAGTCCTTTCTCTTCCCCGGTACTACTGGTCAAGAAGAAGGATGGAGATTGAAGATTTTGTGTGGATTACAAAAAGCTCAATGATATCACCATTAAAAATAAGTTTCCAATACCAGTTATTGAGGAATTACTTGATGAACTCCATGGAGCCACTATTTTTCCCAAAATTGATTTAAGAGCAAGGTATAATCAAATCAGAGTTCACTTACCTGACATCTATAAGACTGCCTTCAAGACATACCATGGCCACTATGAGTTCAAGGTCATGCCCTTTGGGCTTACCAATTCCCCAGCCACCTTCCAAGCCCTGATGAATCATATTTTTTAGCCTTACCTGAGGAAATTTATTCTAGTCTTGTTTTATGACATCTTCATCTATAGCCCCTCCTTGGAATCTCACCTAGAACACCTTCACCTAACTTTATCCCTTCTCAGTCATAACAACCTCTATGCCAAACTCTCCAAGTGTTCTTTTGGAAAGTCACAAATCGATTACTTGGGTCATATGATTTCTGGGGAGGGTCTGGTAGCAGATCCCTTAAAAATCCAATGTATGTTGGATTGGCCAAGACCTAATACCATTAACGGACTACGGGAATTTTTGGGGCTGACTGGATACTACCGGAGGTTTGTAAATAACGTTCATTAGTAAACCACTCATGGATCTTCAGGAAAAGAATGCTTTTAGATGGAGTTCTGAAGCAGAGTTGGCCTTCTAGCAGCTCAAAAGGGCTGTTACAATAACTTCCATGCTCACCTTACCCAATTTCAGTAAGGCCTTTGAGCTGGAAACATATGCTTGCTCTACGGGAGTAGGGGCGATCTTAATGCAAGAAGGACGTGCAATAACCTACTTTAGTAAAGCT
This sequence comes from Hydrangea macrophylla, assembly GCA_033977485.1. Classification (NCBI taxonomy): domain Eukaryota; kingdom Viridiplantae; phylum Streptophyta; class Magnoliopsida; order Cornales; family Hydrangeaceae; genus Hydrangea; species Hydrangea macrophylla. The sequence continues at coordinate 78,836,709 of CM066983.1, read as the reverse complement.
TTGGGCCAGCGGTTTTTGGGGTTCTCAACATACGAGAAGGAGCTACTGGCCATCGTCAGGGCTGTGACGAAAAGGAGGTCCTACCTCCTTGGCTAACACTTCATAATTTACACTGATCACCAAAGCATAAAGTACTTTTTGGAGTAAAGAATTCACACCTTGCTATAGCATAGGTGGCTCTCCAAGCTCTTAGGATATGATTATGAATTAAGATTCAAAAAGGGAAGGGAGAATAAGGTTACAGATGCACTCTTCCGAGTTGCGCAAGAGTAAATAAATTGTTCAACACTAACTGTAGTGTAGCCTATCTTAGTTTAAGAGGTCACATTCAGCTATAAAGCAGATCCAATAGCTCAAAATTTGATCCCCCAGCTCCTTATCTCTAATCAAACCAAATCCGATTTCACCTATCATCAATGAATCCTTAGGAAGAAGGGCAAAATATATGTGGGAGGCTGCACTGAACTATAATAGAAGATACTATTGGCTATCCACTCCTCTTCACTTGGTGGATATGTAGGCATACAAGCCACTTAGCAAAGGGCTAAGGCCTATTTTTACTGGCTGGGATTAAAGAAGGTCCACTGAGGAGTTTGTCAAGGTTTGTGATGTTTACCAAAGGCATAAGCATGACCACATGTATCCTGGTAGACTGTTACAACCCTTACCTATTCCTGATCAGGCTTGGGCTCACATATCAATGGATTTTATTAAAGGGTTACCCAACTCAAATGGGAAGGATGTCATTATGGTGGTTGTTGACAGATTCACCAAATATAGTCACTTCATAGATCTCAGCCACCCTTTCACTGCTCTAATTGTCGCCCAAGCCTTCCTAGATCAAGTCTACAAGCTCCATGGGCTACCATCTTCCATAGTATCAGACAGAGACAACATTTTCTTGAGTGGCTTTTGGCAAGAGTTGTTCAATCAGCTTAGAACAGACTTGTATCGCAGCACAACCTATCACCCTCAATCCGATGGCCAGACTGAAAGGGTAAATGCTTGCCTTGAGACCTATTTGAGGTGCATGACAAGCTATTAGCCTAAGAAGTGGCTTAGTTGGCTCTCACTAGGCGAATGGTGGTTTAACACTAACTACCATTTCGGATTGAAGGTGTCCCCTTTTCAAGCCCTATATGGTTATCATCCCCCTCAATTAGCTTTGAGACCAGAATCACAGTCCCCAAATGCTGCTATTGACGATTATTTAAATCAACAGAAGATTATGACAGCTGTTTTGAGAGAAAACCTTTAGGTTGCCCAGAATAGAATGAAACAGTTTACTGACAAGAAGCGTACAGAAAGGAACTTTGTAGAAGGGGATTTGGTCTACTTAAAATTGCAACCTTACCACCAATCATCCGTGGAGCTTCGCAAAGAACCTTAAATTGGCAGCCAAGTTCTATGGGCCTTATTAGATTATTGCTAAAATTGGTTCCGTAGCCTACAAGCTTCATCTTCCTCAAGGATAAAAAATTCACACCGTCTTCCATGTCTCTCAGCTGAAAAAGAAATTGGGACCTCATGAACAGCCAGTGCCCCAACTTCCTTTGATCGACCCCTAAGGCCAGATGCAAATAGAACCCCTCAAGGTATTGGATCGATGTATGGTCAAATGACATAATCAAGCGGTGGCACAAATCTTGATCCAATGGACCAATTCAGTTCCAGAGGATGCTACTTGGGAAGACTACTACGCCATAAAGAATCAGTTCCCATATTTCAATCCTTGAGGACAAGGATCACTTGAAGGGGAGGATATTGTCATGACCCTAGACCAACCATGGGAGAGAGAGTTATTTTTCTTCAGAGAGTTATTTTTCTTCTTTAGTTTTGTTTTTGACTTTTTGTAGATTAGGTGTCTATGAGAATTGGAAGAATCTCTGTAAGTTTTTTGACTTTTTTCAAATTAAGTGTCTATGGGAATTGGAAGAATCTCTGTAAGTTCCAAGTCTGTTAGGGAGAAGAAGAGTTTTTGACTCCCTACAAATAGGCTGTAAACACAACCAGAAAAATATATAAGAAATTGATCTTTGCTTTTAATATTTGGCTCTGACTCTCAATTGAGCAGATATATCTTTCATTGCAGCTTGTAGAGCAAGCTCTTGTCCTAAGGCCAGGACAATCTCTCTCTTCTGACTTCTCTATCTCATCTCTATCTCTCTACGAGGGATTTTATTCCAGATTATTATTTGGTCCGTGATTTTTCTACGAAGGATGAAGTTAATTATATATTTGGAGAATTAGGAGCATTAAAACTCATTTGGACTGCCTTAATCATTGCTAATTACATTTATGTAGACGGGAACTAATTATATCTATATGGATGTTCTCTACCAATCAGCTACTATTTTGGTGTGATATGCATCATGAATCTGTATTTTAAAAGTTGTGTTCCCACTTTCTTATGAATGTTTTAACTCCATTTGCTTATGATATATATATATATATATGTATGTATACTTGTATGTAGGGGCAGGGTTACACTATGGTTAATGGGTTCATGTTTGGGAAATGGGAGTTAATTGGCAATGTGATTTGGTAAACTTGAACCTATACTGTTAGTCTATCAATATTTAAACCATGTATAAGTTCAATTTGTTTCTGGTTTCATTTGGAAAAAGGTGTGTATATTAATTTGTATTGTTTAGGAGGTTATATGTTCTGGCTACATATTCTAGATTAAATCAAATCCTTCTTATGTACTACTCCCTCCGTCCTATATTAAGAGTCTCTTTTGGGAATTCCAACTTATTAAGGGGACAACCTTGATTTTGGTTAGATTTTCAACTTTTCAATATTGCCCTTTTTGAAATTCAAAATTATAGTGTCACATCAAAAAAAAAGAGGGAAGAGTTGGATATAATAAATGGCAAATTTGGAAAGTGTGTATTAAAGTACTTTGACTTTTCAAAGATGACTCTTAAAATGGGACATCAAAAAATGGCATCAAGGACTCTTAATATGGGACAGAAAGGAGTAGAACAATTACGGTATATGTAGTCTCAATTCGTTGTTATGTACTGCAACTATGTACTGGAACAATTAAATATATTCCTTATATATACATGTAAACATACAGTCATATATATATAAATATGTCTTACACTATTATGTACATAAATAGTGGCAAATAGTCCATTGTCTCTATGCTCGGGATGACAATTTTTAACATGCCACAAACACAACACAAAGTAAATGGGTTTGGGATCTTTGGGTTTATCTTATACAAATTGGGTCCATTCGTTTAACACGATTAATAAATGGGTTGGGTTGTGTTTGAACTGTGTCAACTCATCTAACCCGCATGACCCGACTACATACCTATTTATGAGGGTATTTTTTGAAATGTACAACATAAACTATTGTCTATATGGACCATATCGTAAAAATTGTCAAGATTTGTATATAGAACTTTAGGTACTTAATTCGAACTAAGTGAATCACTTTAGATTTAGCGCTGTTCAACAAGTGGACGTTACAGCTAATCAAATGTGTTAAATGGCTTAAACAGGTTACATGGATAACCCGTGTACTACATTAATCGGGTTTAGGTTTACGTTTGTGACACTTTCAAAAAATAACATGATTATGACCAGAATTTTCTAATCTTGAGCAATACTTTGGTAACTATTGGTGAAGGTACATTATGAATTTTCTAGTCTTCTCTCTGGTTTTAGAGCCTTTATTCCATTTTGAAATATCAAAATTAAGAGTTTTCTTTGCAAAGTCCATGCATTTTAACTAGGGACGTTCCAATTTTCCCTTGAAAACTCTCTCAGTTTTTATTCTAATGTGACCCTTGGAATTCTAAACTTTTTTTTTATTCTTGGAATTCTAAACTTAGACGAAGGGGAAAATGAAAACTTGAATAAATTCACCCTTGAGTAAGAAGGTTGTCACTGTCCCTCTATAACAATAAAAAAATAATGAAACCTAAGAGGAAAAAGGGACTTGTACAAACAAAAAAATATCCCCCAGCCTTCTTTGAGAAATGTAGAATCATTGTCTGTTCAGGTAACTAGAGTTTTATGCTCTAAGTAGGCCTGGCAAATGGGCGGGTTCGGGCCAGGCCCAAAACGGGCTTAAACCCGGCACCAACCGTAGGCAATCTGTATGGTTCGGGTCAGACCGGATCGGGCCGGGCCAAAACGGGCTGAAACCCGACACCCGCAGGTAAGCTTTGGGTTCGATCTAGCCCCCCCCCCCCCCCCCCCCCCCCTTTTTTTCTTCTTTTATATATATATATATATATTTATTTATTGTGGTCATGGGTTTTATTCTGCCAAATCATATGCCTGTTTGGGCAAACGAAAAAAAAATAGACAAAAGGAAGGGAGAAATATTTTTATACCAACACTTATATATGCTAGGTAATCTTCACATACTCTGGACCAGAGTATGTAATCTTCAATCTCTATTTCTTTAATTCTTCCTAGAGAGGTGAGAAATTGATGGCAAATGGGCGAGTCAAAAGAGAGAACCAAATGTTGCAATAGAGATGAGAAATTAACTATAAAACAGAGTTTGTAATGAATATTATTAGATACAAGACAAGAATCAGAACAATAGGAAATAAGAAAAACCAGTAAAGATTTAGGAGAGAGAGAGAGGGGGAGAGATGAGAGGGGGGGGGGGGGGTTGCTGCGGCTGGGTTTGTAGAGAGAGAGAGAGAGAGAGAGAGAGAGAGAGAGAGAGGCTGAGAGTATAGGGGTGTGTCTGAATGAATTAGATTTTATTTTCTTGAGTTGCTGACTTGCTGTGGATTCCACTTCAAGCCCGCACAAAGCGCGATGTCCAAAGTGGCTTCTTCCATCAAACCCGTTCACAGTCCATTAATTACAAGCTTCTCAACCCTAAAGTAAATGACTTTGCGCTTTAGTGGACTTGGCGAGGTAAGCGGGCTGGGATTGCCAGGCCTAGCTCTAAGCTTTGTACACTAATGTTTTTTTTTTTCGTGCAAGCCTTAGGTACCAATCTCAAGTTTCTGTCACACACATGAATGGAATTAACAAATATATGATTACCTTTTTCACTTTGATAAACAAATAGATGATTACCTTTTTCACTTTGATAACTATCAAAGTAAGTTTGGGCCATGAGTATACTTTATATGTTTAATGGTTCTGATTATATTTACGGTTTCTTCTGGGGGCTTTCTATGTTGTGTGCTTCATGTTCCTTGGTGCAGCTATACAATTACTTTTTTTTTGGCACTTCTGGTGTTGTCATAGTGTTTCTTGGAAATGTTGACTTTGTGCTTATTTTGAGTATGCCATCTATATTCAATCTTGAACAATTTAGGTAGCAGGCTCAATGCATACCCCTTCAGACATGGTAATTAACAATCCTTGAGCTATACTATAAATGTACTAAAAATTGTAGATTATGACATAACGACATAACACAAACACTGAAATTTTTGTTTAGTTTCAATTTAATTGGAAGAAAAATGTTTGAAAAGTCAATCATTTTAGTAAGTCAGGTGTTGAAGTAAACATGGTATTTGTTATAATTACTGTTCAACCAACTGTGTACATTTTCTCTCCTCCCTAATGTGATTTTGAATTTCAAACACTACCCCAGTCTCTTTCTTTCTCTTGCTCTGTCTCTCTGCAGAGCTCTAGCTCTATTTCTCTTTATCTCTTGCTCTCTCTTTCGGCCATCACCGTCCCCCGGGTCAACCTTCTATGGCCACCAACACGACCACTGCACAACCCACCAGCAGCAGCCACTTCACCACTCTCTATCCCTCTGCCAAACCCTAACCCTACCATCATACCTTGCTCCTTGACCTAACCCCAACCCTATAACTCTTCTTAGCCATCACCACGATCACTATCTTTCGATACTCTCTCTCTCTCTCTCTCTCTCTCTCTCTCTCTCTCTCCCTTCCTCTATCTTTCTCCCCCCTCTCTCTACGGTTTCTTTGGTCATCTTCTTTGTTTTAGTTTTGATGTCTCTGATGCCTTTATCTTTACCTTCTCCGTTTAATCTTCAAAAGAGCTCATGAAATGAGACCATTGCTTCGTCAAGTATGGATTTTGACTGCATTTGATTGTTTAAATTCTTAGTTTGTGTGATATTTCATATTTCCGTTGGCTTATGTTCGATTTTCTCTAATGAACAAATAATTTGTTCTTTTTCCCTCTAATTCTATGCAAACCTCTAATTCATTTTTCCTCTAGTTCTTTTTTCCTTCTCTTTGCTGTTGTAATGAATATAAAATTTCACTTGTGATTTGAGCTATTAAATCACTACAACAAATATGTGTTTTATCGATGAAACATGGCGAGGAAATTTAAAATTCCTCGCTAAAAGTATAGTATTGGCGAGGAAGTTATATTTTGTCGCCAAAAAGGCTTAAAGGCACACACATTTTGCGACGAAAGTTTTATTTTTCTCGCCTAAAGTTTCAATTTTAGCGAGGAAATATAAGTTCTCGCCAAAAGTGAAGTAAATGACGACAAAATTTCATTTTCCTCGCTTATGGTGAATTCTTTGGCGACGAAAAATAATTTTCTTCACCTAAAGTAAGTTCTAAAAAATGTTATTTTCACTTTTATTTTATGACGAAATAAATTTCCTCGCTAAAAGTATGTTTTGGTGAGTAAAGCTTTCTTTCTCGCCTAAAGTTAAGTCTAATATGAAATAATAATTATGAAAAATACTTCTTCGCGAGGAAATATTTGCCTCGCTAAAACCTACTTTTGGCGAGCAAAAAGAGTTTCCTCGCTAAAAGTATGTTTTGGTGAGGAAGTATGACTCCGTCGCCTAAAGTGACGTGTAAATTAAATTATTTTCCTTTTATTTGACGACAAAATGAATTTCCTCACCAAAAGTAAGGTTTATGGCAAACTATAATTTCCTCACCTAAGGTAATGTATTTGGTGACGAAATCATAATTCGTCGCCTAAAGTGTGAGGTATAAATAAATACTTCCCCTTTTGTTTGATGACGAAATGTAATTTGATTTTATGTACTTGCAAAAAAGGAATGAAGAAAAAAAACAAATATTCATTTTTATGTACTTGCAGAAAAATGAAGGAAGGAAAAAAGAAGAATTATTTTTATATATATCCTTTTTATTATTATCATGTACTTGCAAAAAAGAAAAAAAAGAAAAAAAGAAAGAGAAATAGAAAAAGAAAGAGAAAACAAAAGAAAAACCAATGGTTTTGTTTTATCATTTCATTTACTTGAGAGAGAGAGAGAGAAAGAGAGAGAGAGAGAGAGAGAGAGAGAGAATTTTTATTTACTTGAAAAAAAAAGGAAACGAAAAGAAAACATTTTTTTATTACTATTATCATTACTTGTTTATTTAGAAAACAAAAAAAGAAAAACAAAAGGAAAAAGAAAAAGAAAAAGAAAATGGTGTTAGGTCATCTGGGTATTGAATTTGGGGGTAGAGAGAGAGAGAGAGAGAGAGAGAGAGAGAGAGAGATGATAAGGACAATCTCATTCACATCCAATCATTAAAGTCTCATTCACACCCAACCGTTACAGTCAAATCTTGAATCATGAGCTTAGCAAAAATATTGGAGAAGATATCTCTTGGTGTATGATTTAGCATTATTATTTGATATAATGCATGTATCTACATTAATCATGACAGCTTGGATGTATCATAGTCAAGATATGTATTAAATATGTATGTAGTAATGATCCAATATAAATATCCAACGAATGTACAAGGGCTGGATAAGTTTTGACAGCATTTTTTCATAGTTTGTCTTTTTCTTATCTTACACCAAGTATTTGATCTTCTTTATGGTATCAGAGCCTCTAAGCTCTTGATATAAAATCTGAACCTTGAAATGGCTGAATCATCAACTTCATTCTCTGTTTCTGCTGCGAACCTTTGCAAATCTTTCCTTTGATTCAAAGCTTCAAGGTTATGCGACATCTAACCTCTGAACCTCCACCAGTTATGGTCTTAATGGATGATGGCAATGAAGCTCCCAATCCAAAATTTGAAGAATGGAAGCAAGCTGATCTCTTGTTGTGCAGTTGGATAATGGGAACATTATCCGAGGAAGCCCTTGGACATGTCGTTGGCAAGACTACAGCGAAAGAAGTATGGGTATGCCTTGAAGAAACTTATTTACAAGCCACTAAGGAACGAGAACTCCACCTCAAACGACAACTCCAAGTTCCTACGAAGGAAACCACTTCACTTGTTGACTATCTGGTACGCTTCAAAAATGTTTGACAGTCTAGCTGCTATTCAGAAACCAGTTTCTGATGAGGATAAAACAGTTCAACTGTCACATGGACTGGGTAAGAAGTATGACACTTTTGTTACTACAATGTTATCAAAACCGCCTTTTCCCATATTCAATCAATTTGTTTCTACATTACAAATCATGATCTGATATATGAAGGGATTGAAACTGAAGACAAAGGAGTTTCTGCCCTTAATCAAAATCTTACCTTTGCTGCTCAATGTAGTAGTGGACGAGGGAGATATTCTGGTCATGGTCGTGGTCATGGACAACATCAATTCACCTCGAGGGGTCGCGGTTTCCAACAAACCAACTATTACCAGTCTTCTAACCGTGGTCCTTCATTTCATGGTTCCAAACACATAATGGCCAGCAAGACAGTCGAGCTTCTCTACCATATCGACATGGGAAATCACAACGAGATGAGTCGAAGTTCACTCAGATGACTAATTCGGATCCACAGTGTCTGTGAGCGATTTGGCCATATTGCTGCACGTTGTTGGTAAAGGTATGACTATGCCCATGAGTCTAATGATAATACTTCTCAAGCGCTTGCATATACCACTTTGTTGGATGTTCAAGATCACGATCCTAATTGGTACACAGACACTGGAGCTACCTCTCATATGACTTCATCCAAAGGTAATCTTCAATCTTCCATATGTTATAATGGAAATGATCATGTAGTCGTTGGAGATGGTTCTTGTTTGAAAATATCTCATGTTGGGAATGCATCTTCTCATGGACAACTACCTCTTCGTGATGTTCTAGTTGTACCAGAACTTCAGAAAAATTTAATTTCAGTTAGCAAGCTAACGAAGGATAACTCTTGTATCTTTGATTTTTCTTCTTCTAGCTTCAAGATAATGGATCAAACAATCGGGAGAACATTGGCAATGGGGCATACAAAAGGAGGTCTTTATGCTTTAGATCAAGGAGGTGCGTTTACTGCATTAACAGCGATTAAGAAAGGGAAAGCACCTGTGGATCTTTGGCATCAACGACTAGGACATCCACACTCAAAGCCTCTTAACCGTTTTCATTCCCAGCAAGTTATTGATGTTTCTTGTTGGATACAAAATCAAAAAATTTGTAGTAGTTGTCAAATGGGCAAGAGTTGCTGCCTTTCTTTCTCTTTGAATAATAACATTGCAACTACTCCTTTAGTCAATATCCATTGTGATTTATGGGGACCAGCCCCAGTGGAATCAGTTCAGCATTTTGAAGTATTATGCCATTTTTATTGATGATCATACTAGATATACTTGGTTATATCCATTGAAACGCAAATCAGATTTCTTCCGGACTTTTCTTTCATTCCAACGTATGGTGGAAAATCAATTTGGACACAAGATTAAATTCTTTCAGTGTGATGGTGGTGGTGAATTTGAGTTAAATTGATTTTTGGTTCACTTAGATCATTGTGATATTGTACACCATATTTCATGCCTAGGTACACCAGAGCAAAACGGGGTTGCAGAACACAAACATAGACATGTTGTTGAGACAAGACTCACCTTATTATTTTATGCTCGATTACCACTACATTTATGGGTTGATGCTTTTTTGACAGCAGTGTTTCTTATTAACAGATTGCCCTCAACTGCTCTTCATATGGAGACCCCGTTCTTTAAACTTTATGGCATTTATCCCCATTACAGTTCACTAAAGGTGTTTGGGTGTCGCTGCTTTCCATATCTACGGGACTATTCCAAAAGTAAATTTGGTCCAAAGTCATATCCTTGTGTATTTCTTGGATATAGTCCCGATCATAAGGGATATCGTTGTCTTCATCCACCGACCAAACGGGTGTATTTATCTCGGCATGTCGTTTTTGATGAATCAGTCCTTCCATATACTGACCCTAAGTCATTGTTTTCTCCCTCTCAGCAAACAGGAAAACTTTCAACTTATTTAGAGTTCGCAGATGGCCTACTTTGTGCCCCTGATACACCCTCAGCCACACCACCTGCTACATAGTCAATGCCACTTATTTTCTCAAATCCGAGTGCTTCTAATGATGAAATCTCTTCACCAGCACCGCTTGCTGCTCTGGAACCTACAGAGCCTCATGTCTGTACTACACCTATTACTACTCCACAAGTGGAAACATCACCAGAACCACCAACTCAACCTGTAAGTTCCTCCAGTACAGCCTCCATAGATTCCCCTACATCCATCTCCAGTGGGTCTATTGTCCGTCCACTTCAAGGGACTCTCTTTGTTGATCTACCATTTTCTACTACGGCACCCCAGTCTAGCTCTTCCTCTTCAACTCTCAATGTCCATCCAATGCTCACTCGCAGCAAGGTCCGATCACAACATGGCCTCATTGCTCTTCACCCTTTAGATCCCACCGAACCAAAAAGCATCAAATCTGCACTTCAAAGTTCTCACTGGATTCAAGCTATAAGAGATGAGCTTGCCGCTCTTTATCACAATCATACATGGGATTTAGTTCCTCGCAATGACTCCATGAATCTTGTTGGGTCTCGTTGGGTTTTTAAAACTAAGCTCAAATCTGATGGTTCCATTGAGCGATTCAAAGCACGGTTGGTTGCAAAGGGATACAATCAGTTGGAAGGTATTGACTTCATTGAAACCTTTAGTCCAGTTATCAAACCTATAACAATTCGTGTAGTTCTTTCCCTTGCTACTGTTTATGGCTGGTCTATTCGTCAACTTGATGTAAAAAATGCCTTTTTGCATGGTCATCTTAAGGAAGTTGTATATATGGAACAACCACCGGGTTTTTTGGATTCTCGTTTTCCCAATCATGTGTGCCATCTTCGTAAGGCCATCTATGGACTCAAACAAGCCCCTCGCGCTTGGTTTGATCGTTTTAGCTTGTTTCTCATCCATATTGGTTTCATTTGTAGCTCAGCTGATTCCTCACTATTTATTTTTCGCTCCAATGGTCAAATTATTCTCCTACTTGTGTAGATTGATGACATTATTGTTACCAGTAATGTATCTTCCTTGCTAACTACTCTCATCCGCCGTCTTCGTTCTGAGTTTTCCATGAAAGATCTTGGTCCTCCACGCTATTTCCTCAGAGTTGAAGTTGTTTCCTTCAATGGTGGTCTTTTCCTCTGTCAACAAAAATATGCCCGTGACATTCTTGCTAAAACCTCAATGATTGGTTGTAAACCGATTGGAACTCCCCTCGCTCAGAAGCATAACCTTCAAGACGTGGGTGGCCCATTGGTAGATGCTACCAATTATCGTAGTATTGTTGGTGCCCTGCAGTATCTTACTTTAACACGACCTGATCTCACCCATACTGTTTCTATGGTTTGTCGTTTTATGCATCAACCGGGGGACCTTTACTTTCAAGCAGTTAATCACATTCTACGCTATTTACGGGGGACTCTTGATCATGGCATTCGAATTTTATCTCAATCATCTATAAATCTATATGCCTTTTCTGATGCAGATTGGGCAAGTTGTCCAGACACCCGCCGTTCTACGACTGGTTATTGTCTCTATTTGGGGGCTAATTGTATATCTTGGGCATCAAAGAAATAACCCACCGTCTCTCGTTCTAGTACCGAAGCAGAATATCGTGCTATGGCTACTACTATAGCTGAACTTACATGGGTTTCCTATCTTCTTCGAGATATTGGGTTTCCTCTCTCTAAATCTCCAATACTTTTTTGTGACAACAATAGTGCTCTTCACATGACGGTGAATCCAGTTTTTCATGCTCGAACAAAGCATATTGAGCTTGACTACCATTTTGTCAGAGAGAAAGTGGCAGATGGTAACCTTGTCACTCATTTTGTTCCTTCCACTTCTCAAATTGCCGACATTTTCACCAAGGCTTTGTCGAAGGGTTCATTTCATGCTTTGAGGACCAAGCTAGGAGTTCTACCACCGCTGCCCTCCAGCTTGAGGGAGACTGATAAGGACAATCCCATTCACATCCAATCATTAAAGTCTCATTCACACCCAACCGTTACAGTCAAAGCTTGAATCATGAGCTTAGCAAAAATATTGGAGAAGATATCTCTTGGTGTATGATTTCGCATTATTATTTGATATAATATATGTATCTACATTAATCATGACAGATTGGATGTATCATAGTCAAGATATGTATTAAATATGTATGTAGTAATGATCCAATATAAATATCCAACGAATGTACAAGGGCTGGATAAGTTTTGACAGCCTTTTTTCATAGTTTGTCTTTTTCTTATCTTACACCAAGTATTTGATCTTCTTTAAGAGAGAGGCAGATCAGATAGGGAAAGGGACATAGAAAGAGAGGAACCCCGCTCCCTCTCCACCACCACCTGCCACCGGCCACCGGTGCTGCCACCAACCACCAGCTCCTCACGGCCTCACGTTGTCTGAACCCACGGCCATGGTTCACCTCACCTCAATCCACGGCCGCGGCTCCGGGGGAGTACCAACACTTTGCCGCCGCCTCCGCCGTTGAATCTCATGTGAGTATTACATTTTTACTCTATTTGTTAGTTCTGATTTGATTTCATTTGCTATAGGCAAGTTTAAAATTTAGGGTTTAGAAATTAGGGATTCTTCAATTAATTTATTTTTTGTGTTATACAAAGTATAAAATTAGCAATTTTTAGCCATCTGAACTCTTTTGTTTTGCAGTTACTTTTTGAAATCTAGCACCAATTCCAAGCAAAAAAAAAAAAAGAAATCTAGCACCAGTAAAAGAGTGCTTTAAATTCATTCCATGATAGTTGAGTTTGTGAGACTTTAAGTAGAATCCTTTAAATTCATTCATTCCATGATAGTTGAGTTTGTGAGACTTTAAGTAGAATCCTTTAAATTCATTCCATGATAGTTGAAGTATTTTTAGATCTTGGTCGGAAGGTGCTACAGATTTTGTGCATCTTCAACCATATTTTGATGTGGTTCGAAGATGTTGGGAAATATGCTCTGTTCTTTACATCCATAAATACATTGGTACATGATTATATCCATCTATTGTTTTACCGGATACATTAGAGGAAAAATTGAATTCTTTCACTAAAGCAGGTTGGTTATTTTCAAATTTGGGTTGACAAGACTATTTTGGCAATCATATACTAGTTGTTATCATGTAGTTGTTTTGCTACTACCTTTTTCTTTTTTGTTTTTGTTGTGTCCCCAATTTTCTATGGAAAATGTTTTTACTTGAGAAAACATTTTTCATGTAAAATTTTCTCATGTAAAACTATTTTTTTCTTTCTTAGCACTGATTTCACATCTACCAATTTAAGTAGTAAATGCTATGCTTCCCAAATTTAGTCCCAATTGCTTTAGCAATTGACAATTGTACAATATAATGTGGCAGTGATTAGTGGAACCAGATACCACAACATATGGTACAATTGGTAAAGCATTTGCAAATCAAATTCGAGTATAAATGTATGTTAGGAGAAAATCGATAAACACACACAACACAAGATACACGAAAACAAAGAAACAACACAAAGATATTACGTGGTTCACACAATCAGGATGATCGTGCTACTCCACGGCGGAAAGAGAGAGATATTTTATTAATCCGCTGCTGCCAGGGTTTACAAGTGACGGAGAGAAGGTATTTATACAAGTAATCATTGACCTAAATCTGCCAAACGGGCCAGGCCCAAAACTGCTCTGAAAACACCCCGAGCGGGACCCCATAATGCGTAGGGGTTTCAAGGTCAAAAGGTGATCAGTCTCCACAACTTAACAATCTCCCACTTGGAGGCTTGATCAACATTCAGCTGCCATCCAATAACCTGCACCTTCTGTAAACCCAAACTCTCTCTCTCTCTCTCTCCGCACCTCCTCTTCAAGTTTCTGGAAGCCCAGTTGAAGCCATACATAGCTTCAACTTCTCTGTTGTCACCGCCTTGGTAAACATATCTGCTGGATTCTCCGTACCAAGGATCTTCTTCAAGTTCAGAGTACCATCAGTGATCAACTCTCGAATGAAATGATACCTCATCTGAATGTGTTTCGTCCTGCTGTGAAACACCGGATTCTTCGCAAGGTGAACTGCACTTTGGTTGTCACAATGTAGGACACAATCTTCCTGTTTCATGCCCAACTCTGAAAAGAAATTCTTCAACCAGATCAGCTCCTTGGCCGCTTCAGCAATGGCCATATACTCTGCTTCTGTGGTTGAAAGAGCAACACTCTTCTGTAATCTGGACATCCAACTGATTGCTGTACCTCCAATAGTGAACACATAACCTGTAGTGCTTTTACCTGAATCAGCACATCCTCCCAAATCAGCATCAGCGAAACCTTCTAAAACCACCTTCTTCCTCCTGAAACACAAGGCAACCTCAGAAGTGCCTTTCAAATAGCGTAGCAGCCACTTGACTCCTTCCCAATGCTCCTTCCCTGGATTAGACATGAATCTGCTAACAACTCCCACTGCATGAGCAATATCCGGTCTGGTGCATACCATAGCATACATCAAGCTACCAACTGCTGAGGCATAAGGAACTTTAGCCATCTCTTCCTTGTCTTCATCTGTCTTTGGGGATTGCTTCTTGGAGAGCTTTAGATGACTCCCCATGGGTGTGCTTCTGGCTTTAGCATCTGTCATGTTGAACTTCTCTAGGACTTTCCGAATGTACTTTTGCTGTGAAAGCTTTAAAGTACCAGCTCCTATGTCTCTGACTATGCTCATGCCAAGAATCTGTCTGGCAGCTCCCAAGTCCTTCATCTCGAACTCTCTGGATAACTGCTTCTTTAATCTTTTGATTTCCTGCATGTCTGATCCAGCTACCAACATGTCATCAACATATAATAAGAGAATGATATATGATGACCTGAATTTCTTCAAGTAGCAACAATGGTCCATCTCACATCTGGTGTACCCATTCCGCTGCATAAAACTGTCAAACTTCAAGTACCACTGCCTCGGAGCTTGCTTCAATCCATACAGGCTTTTCTTCAGTTTGCACACCAGGTTCTCCTTACCAGTCACCAGAAAACCTTCTGGTTGTGCCATGTAGATGTCTTCCTCAAGGTCTCCATGTAGAAAAGCAGTCTTCACATCTAGCTGCTCCAGATGTAAATCTTCAGCAGCTACAATACCAAGAACCAACCTGATAGTGGTCATCTTCACAACCGGTGAGAAGATCTCGTTGTAATCAACCCCCTCCTTCTGTTGGAACCCCTTGACAACTAATATGGCCTTGTATCTCTTGCTGCCATCTGCCTCATCTTTAACCCTGAACACCCACTTGTTCTGTAGTGCTTTCTTTCTCGCTGGTAATTTGACTAAGGACCAAGTCTGGTTCTTGTCAAGTGAGCTTAACTCGTCTTCCATGGCCTTCTTCCACTGTATGGAATCCTTCATTCTCAACGCCTCTGAATAAGACTCTGGCTCTCCGTTCTCTGTCAGCAACAGATAATTTGCTGATGGAGAAAATCTGTCTGGAGGTCTACGAACTCTGGTGGACTGTTTGACATGTGGGGTTTCTGGTACTGGCATTACCGTTTCTGAACTCCCACTGTCTTCAGTGCTCCCACTATTATCAGAACCTCCTGAATCTTCTGAGCTCCCACTGCTTCCTGAGCTTTCACCTATCTCAATTGTTCTGACAGGTTGTGCTATGTCGTCTTCTGTCATCTCATCAAACACCACCTGTTGTTTATTTTCCGGTTGCTTGCTTTTACTCGAGCTTGCTGCAATATCGTCTTTGTAAAGGGCATTCTCGTTGAATGTAACATCTCTACTTCTGATAACCTTCTTGCTGTGGTTATCCCAAAATCTGTAGCCCATGTCATCCAACCCGTATCCAATAAAAGTACACTTCTTTGCCTTTGCCTCAAGTTTATCTCTATCTGCATCCTTAATCCGAACATAAGAAACACAACCAAAAACTTTCAAGTGAGTAAGGGATACCTCTCGACCTTTCCATTCCTCTTCTGGAATCTTGAACCCTATGGGGGCTGAGGGTCCTCGGTTGATCAAATACGCTGCTGTGTTGACTGCATCTGCCCAGAACATCTTTGGCAAACCTGCATGCAATCTCATGCTCTTTGCTCTCTCATTCAGCGTTCTGTTCATCCTTTCAGCAACACCGTTCTGCTGAGGTGTATCTGGTACTGTCTTCAACATTCTGATCCCATGTTCAGCACAATAATCAATGAACTCTGTTTTGTTGTACTCACCCCCATTATCTGACTTCAGACACTTGATCTTCAAGTTTGTTTCATTCTCAACAGCAGCTTTAAACCTTTTAAATGTGCTGAAAACATCAGACTTATTTTTAAGAAAATAAACCCATACCTTCCGTGTGGAGTCGTCTATGAAAGTAACATAAAACCGGGATCCTCCAATTGAAGAAACTTTCGTGGGTCCGTAAACATCAGAATGAATAAGCTCTAACTTCCCAGCCTTGGGTGGTTGTCCCGTCTTCACAAAGGTGACTTTCTTCTGTTTGCCAAGAACACATGGTTCACAAAAGTCAAGTTTCACGTTCTGTAGATCTGGAATTCTCCCTTTAGAAGCCAACATCTTCATTCCCTTCTCACTCATGTGACCAAGCCTTTGGTGCCATAGTGTAGAAACCCCTGCATCTTCAACTGCTGCATTTGCTCCATCTGCAGACACTTCAACCATGTACAGAGTACCCTGTTTGTGTCCACGAGCAATAACTAAGTTCCCCTTTGTTACCTTCCACTGCTGATTACCAAAATTCACATGGTGGCCTTCTTCATCTAACTGCCCTACCGAAATTAACATCTTCTTTAGGTCTGGAATATACCTCACATCTTTCAATTTCCAGGTCGTACCCAAAGTAGTCTTGAGGACAACATCCCCAATACCTGTGATCTCTAGGCTTTTATCATCTGCCAACCGAACTCTTCCACTATAGGGCCTGAAATTCTGCATCATATCTCTGCAATGACAGGCATGAAACGAAGCACCTGAATCCATAATCCAGGATTTAGTTGAACATTCGACACTGCAAATCAGGGCATCATCATCATCTTCTGCCACATTCACCTCCTTCTTCTTGCCTTTATCTGTAGAGGGTTTTGGGCACTGATTTCTGAAGTGTCCATTCTCATTGCAATTCCAACAGGTAATGTCTTTCCTGTTCTTAGACTGACCTCTCTTCCTCGATTTCGATCTCGATCTTCCTTTGCCGTTACCCCCTCTGTTGGATTTTCTGCCCCTCTCTTCTGTACTCAATAAATTGCTGGGGCTTTCTCCTGCACTCCTTCTCCGAATATCTTCACCGAGAATCAGATCTCAAATCCCTTCAAAGGTAAGCTTAGTGGTTCCAGATGAACTACTAACTGCTGTAACTGTTCCGGACCAACTATCGGGCAATGAAGATAACAACAGCAACGCTTGAACTTCATCATCGAATTTAATATCAACCGATCCTAACCTGGATATTATAGAATTAAATTCGTTGACGTGATCTGTTACGGAAGCGCCCTCCTTCATCTTCGTGTTCACCAACTGCCTGATCAGGAAAACCTTATTCGCCGCTGAGGGTTTCTCGTACATATTGGATAACGCCTTGAGCAGTCCAAACGTTGTCTTCTCGTTGACGATGTTGTAAGCAACGTTCTTCGCCAATGACAATCTGACCACACCAAGAGCCTGTCGATCCAACAGGTTCCACTCCGCCTCTGACATCGTTTCTGGTTTTTGTTCAGACAAGGGTAGATGGAGTTTTTTCTGGTAGAGATAGTCTTCGATCTGCATCTTCCAGAAGGCGAAATCGTGGCCTTCAAACTTATCAATTTTAACCTTCCCTTCGTCAGCCATAGCTCTGATACCAGTTGTTAGGAGAAAATCGATAAACACACACAACACAAGATACACGAAAACAAAGAAACAACACAAAGATATTACGTGGTTCACACAATCAGGATGATCGTGCTACTCCACGGCGGAAAGAGAGATATTTTATTAATCCGCTGCTGCCAGGGTTTACAAGTGACGGAGAGAAGGTATTTATACAAGTAATCATTGACCTAAATCTGCCAAACGGGCCAGGCCCAAAACTGCTCTGAAAACACCCCGAGCGGGACCCCATAATGCGTAGGGGCTTCAAGGTCAAAAGGTGATCAGTCTCCACAACTTAACAATGTATATAATAGACATTCTTAGAAATCCTAATCGCTTTCCTACTCATGCATACATCTTTACACATATTTAGAAAAGCAGAGCCTCTGTTTCGTCTGTCTTTAAGAGAGAGAGAGAGAGGGAGAGAGAGAGAGAGAGAGAGAGAGAGAACACAGTTGGGAAGATGCAGTGAGAAACCTGATATTCTTTGAATTTTTACATCGCCAATTAACAAAGTGACAGTCCCGCATGGCAACTGTTTCTGGAAAAATCTTTTGGAGTTTTTGAATGTAAGTCATTTTTAATTGGTAATTGTAAAAAAAAAAATTTGTAAAATATTTTCCGGTAGAATTAGTGCAACCAAACACCAGAAAATGTTTTACATCAAAACAAACCGAGCATAAGTCACAAATTTTTTTTCCTGCTCCATGTGTAAGTCATTGTAAGTGCATATTTTTTCCCTTATCCTTTTGCTCGGTCCAATATGCAAAAGTACCTTATTTTGGATAGCATCTGCAAGAGTACTTTATTTTGATATGGGTTCTTTTAGCTTGGTTTTTGGGTTCTTGGTCAAACTGTGAATAAAGGGTATAGTGAGCAATCATGTAGTTCCCAACTTTTACATATTTATCAGTCCAGTTTCATACCATGCCTTGCTCTTTGGTCCATATCTTGAAATATGGAAATGGTACTGACTTGATTCGTTTTTATTATGAAACTAGACAAGTGTGAAAACATCTCCATGTAATTTCATCCAATAAATATCACGTTTAGACCACATAGTTTGACGCAATCTAGGCGTCTTATTGGTTCACTTACTACATTTTTTTTATGAATATGGATTCCGACTTGAACTACATTGGAGTGCATTTGTAGCAGGTTGAAGGACTGAGGCTACGAGGAACTTAAAAAACTAGACATTGATTTGAATTGCAAAAAATTGAAACTACAGGTTTAGTCATGATTAATTTTTTCCTCGTCAGTTTTATTGATAACTACAAGTATTCCATTTTTAAGATTGTGGTTCATTGTTTTCAAGAATTGAATCTTGAAGTTGAATCTCTTTTACAGGCTCATGAATTGATTTGCTTCTTTGACTGAATTGGCTAATCTGGACAACATTGCTACATAATCGGTGCTCAGGTGTGTTTAACAAGCTCATGTGTGTCTAACAAAGCTTAACACTAAGTTGAATAATTGTAATTTTCAATCTACAGTATGTCGAGCCATGATAATTGTTGTGTTTGCTTTATTTTCTGACGCAATACTTTTGTGGACGTCTAAATTAAATTAATTAAATTTTTTGTTATGTTGATTTTTTTTTTCGCCACAGTGTCCTCGGGCATGAGCAATACACCTAGTCGCTAAATTGTTTGTTTATGGGGTTCATTTACTACATATTTTACTTATACCATGTTGCTGTGTAGTCCTATGTTTCAGCTTACTATTGTTGGGTACCATGTGAAATACCCACCTAATTAAGAGAGAGTGAACAATAAAATAGCAAAAGAAATCAGATAAGAAGCAGAGGAAAGACAGAATACACGAAATGGAGTTGGAGCTTTTCTATTGTTTGCTCTTAAGTTTTTTTCGTTCCTTTTTTAAAATTTAAAGTAGTTATTAGGAATAAATGAAATGGAATACGTACTCATGATTTGCAAGTTAGGCAACTTTATACCTTAACATTGTAACCTAAGGTAAAATTTGTTTATGTTGGTACAGTATGTTGTAATAGTATTTGTTTTAATTACTATTATTTGATGTTGGGTACAGTAACAGGAACAAAGATAGGTTCTTATACGAACATTTTTCAATTTCTGTTTATTTAAAGGGCAAAAGGGTCAATTAAAAACCAGAATTCCATTAATTTAGATACGGACTCACAATTTGCAAATTAGACTTAAACTTGTAAATTAGATAACTTACTATCCAAAATAATTTGGTATTGTCTTTTGATTGAATGTAGATGCCTATGAGACTTGATTGCTTGTTGAAGTTATAATATGGATAGAGAGATGATATCATGCTGTTGTGTTGTGATTTGAACTTTTTGGGATGTCCAATAAACAAAGGGAACTCTACCGAATTTTTGGTAGAAATTATGTCTTCAACTTGTATTTCAAGTGTTTACAAACTTATAAAATATTAATACTTTCTATTTGTTTTTGTCGCAGATTTGGTATGGACGTGGCTGATTGGTTGAGGATTGGCTAAATTTTATTTTGTTAAAGTGTAATGGACAATAAAAAACACTAGTGTATGCTTTTTTTTTTGGATATCCATTAGTTTGTGTTGTTTTGGAATGGACACGAATCACGATGTATTGTTTAAGTTTTTCTTTGAACAACCAAAGCAAAATTCATTCAATAAAATTTATTTATGTTTGGACATGATCTTGTAATGGTATTTGTTTCTATAACTATAATGTGATGTTGGGTACAGAAATAGGAACAAGAACAGGATATACGTACAAATATTTTTTTCAATATTTGTTTCTATAAAGTATAGTTTTTGGCGAGAAAATATTTTGCTGCCAATGCTTGATTCTAAGTTATTTAAAAATTATATTTGTGACGAAATATTGGCAACGAAAGTTTTTGTCGCCAATACCATTTATTAATTTTTATAAAAAAAAAATCATTAGTTACAAAATATTTTCTCGCCAAAATTTTTTTTGAAAATTATTTTAAAAAATCTTTGGCGAGGAAATTTTTGTTGGCAATGACCAAAATTTTGGACTCACATTCGAATTTTGGCGAGGAAACATTGTACTATAGCAGCAAAATTTTCTCCATAGCGAGGAAATAATGTCGCTAAAAAGTTTTTATTGGCGAGGAATATTTTTTCCTTGCTAATACTTTAGAAGACAACCCTTTGGTGGCTGGCAAAACTAGCGAGGAAATTATTTCATCACAAAAAGTTTTGGCGAGGAAATACTGACTTTTCGCAAGAAAAGTGAATTCTCGCTAAAACCACTTTTTGTTGTAGTGATGGCTTGAATGGTCATTGATTTCATGACTACAACAAAATGAGTTTAAGAGTTTTTCTATCGAAATTGAAATGATATGGTTGTATGTTGTGGCTTGCAAAATTCACAGGAATGGGATGTTATGATCAGATTGTGGATCGTTATTTTAATGATGTTTCAAGACTTTATTAGTAGTTGATCCTGCAACTGTGCACTAGCTCTTGCCTCACTCAAGGTCCTTATATTTTTTTAGTATAGCGGGTAGTTCTAATTTCTAATGAACTCTCTCACTCATGTAAAAGTATTTCAATATAGCTGGTCCATATCCATAGAGAAAACCAAGATGACAATGTCATTGTAAGGTAATTTCTATATCCCACATGGTAGGTAAAATTATTTTAGTTTCCTTTTGCTAACTATAAATGAAGTTGCATTGATAAAGTTCAGAATTTTGCATGTCTTTGTAACGTGTTATTCAATGAAACTATATCAGTATATCAAATCTTTCTGATTGAGAATGATGCATTTTAGTTGGTTTGGCCTTTACGAGTAGCTGTAATGTTTGAGAATGATGTGTAATGCTCAAATTGTGAACACACATAATCTTTGAATCTCTAACTTTACACATGTCGGTGTGTACGTGTACGTGTCCGTGCTTCATGCTACTAGCCAATAGTTGCTTCCTATGCTTTCTCCGTTACGTTGGACAACCTATACCATTTAAGCATATCCATGATCTACATGGATTCACCTACACACATACATGAATTCACCAACACATTTCTATTAATTTCTCAACAAAATAGTGGCATTCACGCTAAACATTAGTCCAATCGTTAATTGGTGGAACATTTCCACTATTTTCCTTAAGGGATACGTACATCAAAATTTAGAATCCAGTTATTCCGACGGGCATGTGCAACGCACGTGCTTTTCTCCTAGTATATGTATATATACAGTTGTTTTCAATCCAATGTAGCAATAAGGCTTTGTTGTTTTCTTTCCAAGTCTTTGTTATCAGTCCCCTAACTTAGCTTTTGTTGCAGATATGGACATTTCTCAAAAGCAGCGAAGTCTGACCATGTGCTTCACTAGCAACATCTGAGGCTCACACCATGAGTCTCATATTTGTTTATTGTGAATTTGCATAGTCATAGACCTAATTTGTTCAATGGTTTTTACAAGTTTACTTGGTTTAGCTATAACAAATGTTATAATGATTGGATAGTGTGTAAATAATTCAAATAGATACTTTTTGATTGTTTGATTGGACTATATATAGAATGGTGTTATATGGATTGAAATTAAATGTGATTTCCGTTATTTGGTAATACTACTTTTCTCTCATTTCTCCCATTTTTAGATCGAATTCGTTATCTCCTTTAGGGACACAGGTTAAAATCAATATTTTACTGGAGTACTGGCACGGTTTTGGCCAAAAGCATGCTAGATTAAATATTTTTTCCAACTCAAGACCAAACTAGCACGATTTTTAGCAGTGCCAAAAGTGTGCCAGATTAGCGTGCCAAAATTGTGCCGCATATCGTGCATAAAATTGGCCACGTGTTGCTAACAATTTTGAAATTTTGGATCAGTTTTAAACAGTGCCAAAAAAACATGCCAGATTTTCCAAACTAGCACCTTTGACCAAAATCTGGCAGGGTTTTAAACTGTGTTAGAAAATTTGGCTCCCCAATATTTGGCATGGTTTAAAACCGTGCCAGATTGGATCTGACACTATTTTAAACAATGTCAGTTTGACATTTTTGGTGTAATAAAATTGAATCTCAAAAATCGAACATATATATACATACACATTTTATACACATACTCACGCACACCGTTGACATATACACACACAATCGATATATATTTATATATATACATAGTGATATACAACAATATTAACACACACGAAACAAAAATTGAATTGAAATATTGATATGTAATGGCATATTAGTAAATAAAGTAGAAATATAAGGGTATGTAAGTAACTTTTTATTTTAATCGGAGATTGGGCGGTAAAGATATTTTTAATTGGTATTTAATATTAATCACTACCTCCATCCGACACGTATAAAATTTTGATATTCAATTATCAAAAGAGTAATATTTGTGGCACTAACAAATCTCACTAACACTCACATTCTTGGACATCTAAGAGTGTAAGTGTTTCTCACTAACACTCACACTCTTGATTATCGAAGAGTGTGTTGGAGTATTTTATCAAAATATTAGATGTCAGTATGGTATTAAAAAATTAGAAGTAAGGGAGTTATATCACATTTGACCAAGTGTTTTAACCACATCCTAGAACTTTTCTTAACCAAGTGGTGGAGCCCATTCTTTTCCCAACTTACTGATAACGTATACTTAGTTGGGTTGAATATATGTATTTCATATATAATCCACACGGCTACATGTGTATATATAGATATTTTCTGACTTGGTCTTTAACCACTATAGCCGTTCTCCTCCAAAAGTGGACGAGGCCACTGTTTTTCCTCCATTTGGTTTTTAACGGATATATGGACATATATATCTTCTTGGTGGATATAAGTGCGCAGAAGTCTTATCAATTGTTTTTGGGTAACACAAAATGAGAGCCTCAAAAGATACTTCACCTCCATGATGTTTTAATGTTCTTCACAGATTTTCGTACTCTGCCATTTTATGTATTGGGTTTTTCTTCTCTGTCTAAGTCACATTTGGGCAATATAGACTAGTCCTTGAGCATTCGGTGTAGTTCGTTTTTGTTCAAGTTTAATGCATATAGCTGGATAGAAAATTGTTGTTGATTTGGGCTGTTGTATCCTGGGGGTTGACACACCATCCTGTGCACCGGTGAGAAGACCGAGGAGGCGCGAAATCAACCTTAAAGAGAGCATCCTCGTCCGCGCCTCGGCCCGTTACTGATTTGGTTTCCAATTTTCTAAGCTTCTTTGTTATAGATCTTCATCAATTTTAAGGTTGAAAGCCTCATGGAAGCCAATCAGCATACTGCTTCTGTAAGCGACAATAGTCACAACCGCCCTTTCCTGTTCAAAGGCCAATTTTTCAAGCATTGGAAGACCAAAATGATGTTCTACATATCTTTACTAAAGGTTGCCTTTGTTCTTAACGAGCCAAATCCGAGGGACTCAGATTTGCTAGAACCCACAAGATCTCATCAAGCATTGGAATGGGAAGCCGCTGATTTCAATTGCAAAAACTACATTTTCAACGGGCTTTCAGACGAGCTTTATGACTTTTATGCGCAGTTGCCTACAGCTGCAGAAGTTTGGACTGCTCTTCAAAAGAAATATGACACCGAAGAAGCCAGAGCAAAAAAATACGCTGTAAGTCGTTACTTAAAATACCAAATGGCAGATGACAAATCGGTAGTCTCACAGTGCCATGAACTTCAAAAAATAGTTCAAGAAATTCTTTCAGAGGGGATGAAAATAGACGAACAATTTCAAGTTGCAGTTTTAATTGATAAACTACCCCCTTCTTGGAAGGATTTTAGGAACTCCTTAAAGCACAAATCTAAAGAGTTTTCTATGGAGAGTCTAATTGTGAGACTCCGAATTCAGGAGGAATCTAGACTTCAAGACCAAAAAGAAGAAAATTTTATGTCTGCCAAAATTAATACTATTAGCCCCCAACAAAATAAAAATATAATTTTGAAACCAGCCCACAAAAATTTTAAAAATAAAAATGGGTAGAGAAATTTTTTGGGCAAAAGAAAAAATTTGATCCAAACCAGAGCCAGAATCACTTCAAATGGAATACGAACCAAGGACCTCCTTCAAGACAAAATAATCCAAATGGATGTTATGTTTGTGGACATCTCGGGCATTTTGCTCGGAATTGCCGGAAGCGTCAATCTGCTCCTCAGGCTAATGTGACTGAAGAGCCACTTGTGGCTATGATTACGGAAGTAAATTCCATGACAGTTTCCGAAGGATGGTGGATTGATACCGGTGCCTCTAGGCGCGTGTGTAACAATCGCGGTTTGTTCAAGAGCTACTCTCCTACGAAGAATGAAAATGTATTGCTTGGTGATTCTTACACTACAAAGGTTCTAGGCACTGGCAATGTAGAGCTAAATTTTACCTCCGGGAAGAAATTGATTTTGAAGGATGTACTACATACTCCCGAGATTAGGAAAAATTTAGTTTCTGGTTTTTTAATTAATAAGGCTGGTTTTAGCCAAAGTTTTGGGGGTGATCAATATATAATTTCTAAGTCTGGTATGTTTGTTGGGAAATGTTATGCTTGTGAGGGTATGTTTAAGTTGAATGTTTCTGATATTAATAAATGCTCAAGTTCTGTTTATATTTTGTCTACTTTTGTGAATGTTTGGCATGCTAGACTCTGTCATATAAATAAAAAATATGTGAACAATATGAGTAGATTAGGATTAATTCCTGTTTTGGGTAATGAAGGATTTGAGCATTGCATCTCGTGTAGCCAAGCAAAAATTACAAAAACCCCACATAAAAGTGTCACTAGAAATTCTGAACTTCTAGAATTAATTCATAGTGATTCATGTGAATTTGAAGGAATTTTGACACGTGGTGGAAAAAGATATTTTATCACATTTATTGATGATTTTTCCAAATTTACATATGTTTACCTTTTGAAAAATAAAAATGATGCCTTTGATGCTTTTAAAGCTTTTTTAAATGAAGTTCAAAATCAATTTGACAAAAAGATTAAAAGGCTTAGAACCGATAGAGGCACGAAATATGGAGAAAGAGAATTTAGTTACTTTTTAGAATCTCATGGTATTATACATGAAACTACAGTTTCTTATTCGCCTGAAATGAATGGTGTAGCCGAACGTAAAAATAGAACTTTTACAGAACTTGTAGTTGCTTTACTTGTGAGTTCTGGAGCTCCCTCTAATCTTTGGGAAGAAGCCTTATTAACTGTTTGTTATGTTTTAAATAGAGTTCCCCACTCTAAAACTAAAATTACTCCTTTTGAGCTTTGGAAAAATAGAAAGCCAAATTTAAATTATTTTCGAGTTTGGGGTTGTTTGGCATATGTTAGACTTTATGATCCTATGAGGCATAAACTTGCAAGTAGAGCTGTAGAATGTGCATTTTTGGGATATGCTTTTAATAGCAAAGCTTAAAGATTTTTAGATATTAAAAATAATATTATTTTTGAGTCTATTGATGTTGATTTCTATAAAGATAGGTTTCCTTTTAAATCAAGGCCGGGATAGTGGGGGTTCCCATCCTCCTATTTCTGTCCCTTCTAGACCCATTGATTCTAGGGTGCATGATAGAGATTGTGATGTAGAATCTGAACCACGTAGAAGTAAGAGAGCTAAGCTCTCAAAAGACTTTGGACTTGATTTTTATACATTTAATTTAGAAGGAGATCCTTCTTGCTTAGAGGATGCACTTACCTTTTCAGAAGCTAATTTCGGGAGAGAAGACATTCAGGATGAGATGGACTCTATTTTGTCCAACCGTAGGTGGAAACTTGTGGATTTACCACCTGGATGTAAAACCATAAGTAGCCAATGGGTCCTTAAAAAGAAACTTAAACCCGATGGTTCTATTGAAAAATATAAAGCTAGATTAGTAGCTAAGGAGTTTAAATAAAAAGAAAATATCGACTGTTTTGATACCTATTCTCCAGTTACTCGTATTACTTCTATTAGAGTTTTGTTAACTGTTGCTGTTATTCATGATTTATATATTCATCAAATGGATGTTAAAACAACTTTTTTAAATAGAGAATTAGAGGAGGAAATTTATTTAGATCAACCTGAGGGTTTTGTTGATCCGAATAATAAAAATAAAGTTTGTAAATTAATTAAATCATTATATGGCTTAAAACAAGCACCCAAACAGTGGCATGAAAAATTTGATCAAACAATTATTTTAAATGGTTTCAAAATCAATGAAAGTGACAAATGTATTTATTATAAATACAATGATGGAGTATGTGTTATGATATGTTTATATGTAGATGATTTATTAATTTTTTGCTCTAATTTAGAGATTATAAAAGAGACCAAAAATTTTTTGTCACTTAATTTTGATATGAAAGATTTGGGTGAAGCCAATGTAATTTTGGGAATTAAAATTACAAGAACTCCTATTGGCATTTCTATTGATCAATCTCATTATATTGAAAAGGTTTTGAAAAAATATAATTATTTTGATTGTAAACATGTTTGTATTCCTTTTGATCCGAGTATTAAATTATTCCCTAATGAGGGTGACATTATTAATCAAAAGGAATATGCTAGTATTATTGGGAGTTTAAGATATGCTTCAGATTGTACTAGACCTGATATTGCCTACGCAGTAGGAGTTCTATGTAGGTATACTAGCAAACCTAGCATAGAACATGGGATGCAATTGGTAGACTAATGAGATATTTGAAAAGAACTATTAATTTGGGTATTCACTATAATAAATATCCCGATGTACTTGAAGGTTCCAGTGATGCCGATTGGAATACCCTATCGGAAGACTCAAAAGCCACTAGTGGCTACATTTTTAGTATTGGTGGTGAAGTGGTTTCTTGGAAATCCAAGAAACAAACTATTATAGCTCAATCCACCATGGAGTCTGAACTGATTGCATTGTCTTCCGCTAGCGAGGAGGCTAGTTATTTGCGTAGCTTTTTATCGAATATACCTATCTGGCTTAGACTAGTTCCAGCTACATTGATACACTATGACGGCACTGCTGCCATAGAAAGAGTACAGAACCAATATTATAATGGTAAATCATGACAAATACGTCGTAAGCACAGTACTGTGAGAGAATTTATTTCTGAGAGTTCTGGTACTATTGATTTTGTGAGGACTGGTGATAATCTCACAGATCCGTTAACCAAAGCTTTGGCTAGAGAGAAAGTATGGAGTACCTCTAAGGGTATGGGACTTAAGCCCATTAATAAATAAATTACATGTTATAGTAACCCAACCTGGAGACTGGAGATCCCAAGAACCGGGTTCAAAGGGTAAGAACAAGCCACATAGTAATTGGGTGGATCATGCATTTTATTTCTCCTACACTTGTGATTAGCATGGTATCCTATAGCAATTTGGAGGTTGAGTTTATACTCTTAATGAGCTCTATGGTCCTTATGGACGGGGTGCCCAGCTATAGGAGCACTCTTGATAGACTCACCTAGTGAATGTGGAAGTTGTGGCCGCTTCCTATGAGAATTGATAAGGCAAATTCTCTAGAGCATTCATGACACCGGGATAAAGCACATGGCCGTAACGTTCTGGCTTTTGAGACTACAACATGAAAAGTGTTATGTGTGAATAATATTTGTTGTATACACAAGAATCTAAGTTCAAGACTTAGTCACTCAAGATTCTTATACTTTAAATATTTTTCACTATGTAAAGGTTCAAGACGGTGTTCACCTTTATTTATGCATGACACTACTAATTGTTATTCTGTATGTCCAATTAGTCTATTGTTTATTTTGTTAAAATAAGTGGGGGATTGTTGGAGTATTTTATCAAAATATTAGATGTCAGTATGGTATTAAAAAATTAGAAGTAAGGGAGTTATATCACATTTGACCAAGTACTGTTTTAACCACATCCTAGAACTTTTCTTAACTAAGTGGTGGAGCCCATTCTTTTCCCAACTTACTGATAAGGTATACTTAGTTGGGTTGGATATATGTATTTCATATATCATCCACACGGCTACATGTGTATATATAAATATTTTCTGACTTGGTCTTTAACCACTATAGCCGTTCTCCTCCAAAAGTGGACGAGGCCGCTGTTTTTCCTCCATTTGGTTTTTAATGGATATATGGACATATATATCTTCTTGGTGGATATAAGTGAGCAGAAGTCTTATCAATTTTTTTTGGGGTAACACAAAATGAGAGCCACGAAAGATACTTCACCTCCGTGTTTTTATGTTCTTCACAGATTTTCGTACTCTACCATTTTATGTATTGAGTTTTTCTTCTCTGTCTAAGTCACATTTGGGCAATACAAAATAGTCCTTCAGCATTTGGTGTAGTTCGTTTCTGTTCAAGTTTAGTGCATATAGCTGGACAGAAAATTGTTGTTGATCGATTTGGGCTGTTGAATCTTGGGGATTGACACATCATCCTGTGCACCGGTGAAAAGATCGAGGAGGTGCGAAATCAACCTTAAAGAGAGCGACCTCGTCCGCGCCTCGGCCGGTTACTGATTTGATTTCCAATTTTCTAAGCTTCTATGTTACAGATCTTCATTAGAGTGTAAGTGTTAATGAAATTTATTAGTACCTCTTAACATTATTGTTATTAAACTCACCCCCCCCCCCCACACAAAATCCTCCACACTCATTACATATACGGACGTACCGTAGCGGGCCGGAATTTTTACCATCCCTAGTGAGTGGGAGCCATCCGTGGACATTCTAACACTCTTTCAAATTAAATAAATAAAGAAAGAAATAGATATAAAATTCTCTGATGAAGACTTTCCTAGCTTTACGTGTTCAAATCGACTTGTCTTCTCATCCCTACGATTGTCATCGTGTGGTCATTGACTAATTGTTCAATCGTTTCAATTTCTCTGGGATTTGTAGGGTCGGGAAAATCTTCTGGTAGGTCATTGACCCATTTACCACTTTCTGACCACCAAAATCTTCCTCAAAAATCAATTTAAGGTACGGACATCATCATAATTCATATGCATGCATGGTCTGTCTAAACTATAAAATCTTTGACCAAAAAAAAAGCTCTAAAGTCCAAAGTCATGGGATGAGGACATCGTCAACACTCATCATATATCGAACCTCCAGAAAGATGCAAAATTCTATGGAGTAATGATAGATGCACAAAAAAAAGTGCACAGCTAAATGCACAACCTGCTTTAATTTGTTAGACCCCGTGCTGAAAAAATTGTACACTTTTTTTTTTGTCTTTTTGTGTATACAGACTTTTCAGCACAAAGTCCAACAATTTTAAGCTGGTTGTGCATTTCGTTGTGCACTTTTTTTGTGCATCTAGCATTTCCGAAATTCTATGATACAAACAACTTTGAATCCTACCTACTGGCAGGCCGGCCCTGGTAAATTGGGGGGTTTTTGACCATCTCCAATCCTATGTTATTTGTCATGTCAATTTTATATTATAACATGAAAAGTAAAAATAGTTGCTCCAATTCTATGCTATTTTTCATGCCAAAATTTGGCAAGATAACATTTCGTGCTAAATTTGGTATGACAAATGGCATATGTCAATTCTGCCACGGCTGTGATCATTTCTTGTTTGAAAACCAACGGCTAGGATCATTTGGAATTTGACAAATGGCATATGCCAAAAATGTTTTTGGAAGATGAATGGTAGTTGGGAGTAGTAGTTGGAAATTATATCATTTGAAATGCCATGTAGCATTGGAGAAGAAATGTCAAAATATAGCATTTGATAGTGTAGCAATGCCAAAAAATAGAATTGGCATGCTGAAAATAACATGGTGCATTGGAGATGCTCTTAGGTGAATATTAAGATGGGCCTTTTGAACAACGGGGATTGGGGGACAGTGCCCTTAAAGCAAAAATTTTTTAGTCTATTTATATACGTTTGTGGGTATAATTAAATATATTATAGTGTTGATTTGCGAGTTTTCTTCTATCATTTTTGAGAATTTGGAGGTTCTGTAATTGTGATCCTTATTGTATGTATATATTGAATTCGGAGGTTTCCAATATTTTCTTAGACTCCATTATAATTTGTTCCAACATATTATAAATAAAAAAAAAATATTATTTTAGACCCTACTCAGTATTTTCCGGGACCCTATTAAAGAGCAAAAAATGAATAAAATTTAGGGGGCTTAGGCGACCGTCTACCTCGCTTGTAGGCAGGGCGGCCCTGCCTACTGGCTACTAGTGGTTGTTCGAACGCTAAAATATGGTAATTAGGTTTCAGAATTAAAAATAAAAAAATAAAATTCTTCTCTTTGATTAATTCAGCCAAGCTTGGTGGAATTTAACCTGAATATTTAGACAACTCAATGCAATCATAAACATATATAGTTGATTTTCCAAAACTTCGAATAAACCAAGTTTATGGCCTAATTTAAACAGATTTGTCATGTACTCCTCATGAAGCTCATAGGCATTAACTATATATATATGTACAGTTCAGATCTTAAGTGGGTGTCAAAAGGTGGACTTTGGGACGGACTACTTTTAGCGACGAAAAACAATGATTTTTAGCGACGAAAAATTTCGTCGTTAAAAGCGACATTTTCGTCGCTAAAAATGGTCCGTCCCAAAGTTTGCCCCTTAACACCCGCACCTGATCTCACTATATATATATATTACCTTCTTATTAATATTTTACATATATGCACAACGTTTTATTCAAAAACAAGTTATATATGTACATAAGCAATTTATTATACATATCTATCAATACATATTAACATGTAAAAAAAAAACATGAAAAATTAAAATATAATCTCTTCCAGTAGCCCTTTTCTTTTTCTTCTTCTTTTTTTTTTTTTTTTTTTCTGTTTCTTTTTTTGTTTTTGTTTTTGTTTTTTGATGACCTAGGAACCCTTCCAAGGCCACGTTGGAGTTGCTAAATGTGATACCACAGGAACCCTTCCAAGGCCAAGTTGAAGTTGCTGGATCAGGCCGGGTTGAAGTTGCTAGACTTAGAGATCGAATCTTAACTTTTTACAGGAAGACTGCTCTCTCGAATAGGAAGATGGATCAAAATAAATGGTATGAGGGAGAGAGCAAAACAGACACAACAAACCCAAACCATTTCAGGTGGAAGAAACGATCCTATAATCCCAAAATAAGCTAACAGTATGAGAGTCACTCCTAGTTGCTCAACCACATTTGCAAGCCTAGTAAAGAAACTCCTTAGAAGAAGTCCATTCCACAATGCAACCAACCCAACATATAGTGAAGTTAAAATTTGTTGGATAAAAATGTGGTTTAGGGCCATGTTTAAGGCCTAATAAAAGTGGGATTCACTTAGATTTTGAGAAGGGTCTTTGTGAATTTGTATTCTCCTCCATAAGGAGATGAAGTTTGGATATTCACATGTCCAAGACTTTGATGGGTGATTAAGAAATTAATACTCAAAGACTGCCCCTTACAAGGAGTTGTTGAAATGGAAAAAGGTTCACAACTTGCTTTGTCCCATATTGGAAAACTATATAGAAGAAATCTTTAGTGTATTTATAAGGCTATTTCATGTTTTGGGTTTGGGCTCCAAGGGGTACCCAGTTTTGTGGAAGGGGGAGGACCTAAGGCCCTTTGGATTTACACCACACGCGCGCGCCTCCGCCGCCGGCCGTGCCAAGCCTGGTCGGGACGTGGGTGCGGCTACGGCCCACACAGAATATTTCTTTTTGGACCCCAGAACTTTTGAAATTTCTTCACACTTAACATATGACAGAAAAGAAAAGGTCCAAGAGTTACAGAACTCCAAAAGGTTATTGTTACAACCTTTGGATTAATCCATTCTCTCCTCTGTCTATAAATTGAGGTTCTTCTTCATTTGGAGATACACACGAAATTACAGAGTTCTTCTTCCATAGTCATACTTTCCTTCCTTGGTTTTCTGAGAGAAGCATAGAAGTTCGCCAGAGCAGTTGTACTCTATGTTTGTACTACTATTAGAAGCCGTTGTATCCTGGGAGACAAACGCCGAAGATTTCCTCAAGCATATCCGGTGAGGCGGCGAATCTGTTTTAAGGAAATTGTGAAATATCACAGGCCTCGGTTTGCTCAATTTTCAGTTTCTGTTTTCTTTTAGCTACTGTAATTATATTTTCTATAGGCAGTTTCAATTTTTGTGTTATCAGATTATGTCTTGTACTGCTTATGTTTGTAATCAAGAATCTGTTTATGTTTAATATAATTTTTCCAACATTCTTAATACAGATTATATATTTAAAAAAAAGGAAAAAAAAAAAACAGATTCGTTTTTTTTTAAAACAAAAACAGATCCGGGTTTGGAAAAATAGAATTACTTTTGAAAAACAGTTTGGTTTGAGTAATACAAAAACTGCTACTATAATTCTCAGTTTCTACCCAAACAGTGCAGATCAGGGAAAGTACCATTAGACGAAAAGTGTGCAGAATCACATTTTGCTTGGGATTGCGCGGGCAGAATCTTAAAATTCCCTCGTTTCCTAATAATTCTTTGAAAACAAATTCTGGCACTATTAAAAATTAGAGGATTTTTTTTTTATTAGATTTAATTTCTTTTCTCCTTTGATAATATTTTCAGAAATGAAAAATGAGATTGTACGTGAACACTGCTGCGAACCCTGTTGCAACCGACGGTGCTACTGGTTCCAACACCGTGGTGATTGGTTCGATTCCTGTGAAGGTTCCCTCAATCCAAACGGTTCCTGTGAACCACGGAGAGAAATCCAAAAAATTTAATGGCGTGGATTTTAAGAGATGGCAACAAAAGATGCTATTCTATCTTACTACCTTGAACCTTGCAAGGTTCTTGAAGGAAGATGCTCCTATCCTAACGACAACGAACAAGAACGAGAGGTTGTGCTAGCTATTGATGCTTGGAAGCACTCGGATTTTCTGTGCAGAAATTATGTTCTGAATGGCTTGCACGATTCACTATATAATGTGTATAGTGTCAAGACCACTGCTAAGGAACTGTGGAGTCCTTAGACAGAAAATACAAAACTGAGGACGCTTGGTCCAAGAAGTTTGTGGTTGGGAGATTCCTCAACTATAAAATGGTGGACTCGAAGACTGTGATCAATCAAGTTCAGGAACTGCAAATGATCTTGCATGAAATCCATGCTGAAGGGATGACATTGAGAACTTTTCAAGTTGTGCTATAATTGAAAAGCTACCCCTGCTTGGAAGGACTTCAAGAACTATTTGAAGCACAAGGGAAAGGAGATGAAGATGAAGATTGAAGATCTCATCGTCAGGCTTCGAATTGAAGAAACAAAGGGGCTGACAGGAATTTAGGGAATTTTGGGGCCAAGGCTAATATGGTTGAGCATGGTCAAAGTTCACATGGGGGAAGAGGAAATTTCCTTCTGGCAAAGGGTCTAAAATAGGCCCAAAAGGCGGCATCTCCAAGAAACCGAAGTTCCTGTTTCAAGGAAAATGCTTCAACTGTGGAAGAACAGGACACCGTGCTTCTAAATGTCGTCTGCCATAGAACAAACTCAAGAAAAATAATCAGGCTAATATGATGGAGTTAGATTCTATCTCAAGGGATGTTTCTGACATTAATCTGTCTGCTGTGGTCTCTGAAGTGAACTTGGTGGATTCAAACCCAAGGGAGTGGTGAATAGACACTGGTGCTACTCGCCACATATGCTCCGACAAAGCTATATTCACTTCCTTCGAACCAATTACAAGTGGTGAGAAGATGTATGTGGGAAATTCTGCTTTCTCGGATGTTGAAGGCCAAGGAAAAATAATTCTGAAGATGACTTTAGGAAAGGAGCTGACTCGCAACAATGTCCTTTATGTACCAGAAATTCGCAAGAATTTGGTATCTGGATCTCTCCTAAGCAAGCATGGCTTCCGAATGGTCTTTAAGTCAGACAAGGTGATGCTAACCAAAGCGGGAATGTATGTGGGGAAGGGGTATATGTGTAATGGGATGTTCAAACTTAATGTAACGACTGTATTCCCAAAGATTAATAAAATGAGTACCTCTTCTGTTTACTTGCTTGAGTCTTCCAATTTGTGGCATAGTAAACTAGGACATGTTAATTTTAATTCTTTGCGAAGATTAATTAAATTAGACCACAAACCAAACTTCCATATTGACACAAGTCAGAAATGTGAAACTTGTGTTGAAGCAAAATTAACGAAGACTTCATTTCAATCAGTTAAAAGAAGCACTGAACCATTAGAATTAATTCACACTGATGTATGTGATTTAAAAATGGTTCAATCTAGAAGTGGTAATAAGTATTTTATTACTTTTGTTGATGATTACACTAAATATTGTTATGTGTATTTGCTAAAAAGTAAGGATGAAGATTTGGATAAGTTCATTCTATACAAGATAAAGGTTGAAAATCAACTAAGCAAAAAGATTAACGTGTTGAGAAGTGATAGGGGTGGTGAATATGTAGCACCATATGGTGAGTATTGTGCACAACATGGGAGTATTTACCAAACCACTGCGCCTTATTCACCTCCATCAAATAGAGTTGCTGAAAGGAAAAATTGTACCTTAAAAGAAATGATGAATGCGATGTTAATCAGTTATAGATTACCACAGAACTTGTGTGGGGAGGCAATTCTCTCTACAAATTACATTTTAAATAAGGTACCTCGAAAGAAAGTTGATCAAACCCTGTATGAATAGTGGAATGGTCGAAAACCTTCCTATAAATTCATCTGGTCGGTTACTCCGCTGATTTTTCTCGTTTACTTACGTATTGACTTTCATTGATGGTGTGGCCTTCCTATAAATCCACCTGGTTGGTCTATCCGCCTTTACTGCTTTCCCTAATTGTACTAACTCCCAACTTACTAATTCATTACTTTACTATTTACGTTACTAAATCCTGAACTAAACTCATCCATTAAATTACAACAATTTTCAAACCACTTTTACTTGGGCACCGACCCTTACTTCCGGCACTTTTCCCAACTCTGGGGATCGACCCGTACTTCCGGTACTTTTTCAAATCACTGGGCGCCTACCCTTACTTCCGGTTACGTTTCAAAGCACTGGGCACCGACCGGTACTTTCGGTTAACTTTTTTAAACCTGGACGCCGACCCTTACTTCCGGTACACTTATCACATCACTGGGCGCTGACCCTTACTTCCAGAATACTTTTTTCAAATCACTGGGCACCGACCCGTACTTTCAGTAAACTTTTTCATTACTTGGACACCGACCCTTATTTCCAACACTTTTCCAAACTCTGGACACTGACCCGTACTTCCTTTACTTTTTCAAATCACTGGGCACCGATCCTTACTTTCGGTTACATTTTAAAGCACTGGGCACCGACCCATACTTCCGGTGAACATTTTTAAAGCTGGGCGCTGACCCTTACTTCCGGTACACTTATCACATCACTGGGCGTCGACCCTTACTTTCGGCATACTTTTTCAAATCACTGGGCACCGACCTATACATCCAGTAAACTTTTTCATTACTTGGGCACCGACCCCGTACTTCCGGCACTTTTCTCACATCACTGGGCACTGACCCATACTTCCGGTACATGTTTTTTAAACCACAGGGCATCAACTACCCTTACTTCTGGCACTTTTCAAAAACACTTGGGCACCGACCCTTACTTCCGGCACAAAACTAAAAGACAAAAAAAAAATTATAAAACATAAAATTCAAAAATACTTTTACACATACCCCGAATGGGCCAATTTCCTCAAGTTAAACGATAGCTTGATGATAGGACATTCGGGCACAGTACTCATCGCACGGTTGATCTCTTCCATTTTTTTAAAACTCATTACTCTTTCAAGGTTAAAGTTTCTGTACAAGTTAAAGTTTTAAGCTACACCGACTTTACTTAAAACACTATTTCATACACTCACGGTCTAGATCGACCAACTTTTAAAACACTTGTACAGACTCACACTTATACCAAGCACAAAACTACATACAGCCTGATTCTCGATTCGAGATACGTATGTAATCCTTACTTGGGTGTATCCATTACTATTCTATTTCAAACTATCTCGTGTTGAGATACGTATGCAAACTATTCTCTTTCGTATATCTCGTGTCGAGATACGTATACGACCCTTATTAGGAATATGACCATAACCATTCATCTTTCACTTATCTCGAGTCAAGGTACATATATATCGGCAACCACGTGTCACAGATGTTCGAGTCCATCTCTTATAATTTTTCACATTCTAAATATATTTCACTTATCTAGAGTCGAGATACATATATCGGCAACTGCGTGTCATGGATGCTCGAGTTTAATTTCTTGTATATATATTCCACTACTTCTTATTCATGCATGCCCCACTTCTATGAAAACCACTAAACCGGCAACCATGTGTCATGGATGCTTGAGGGTGCCTAATATCTTCCCTCGACATAATCGAGTCCCCGAACCCATCTCAAGAACTCTGATTTTCGCATGGCTATCAAGAGCACACTTTTTAAGGGCCCACTTTTCTCAAAACTGTTTTCAAAAGTCAAAGATTGTTACTTTAATCGTCTTTGCAGGGATCCTAACTCCCGATAATGTTAGGTGCAACTCTGAACGTTTTACTTGGCCACTTTCATACCCTTCACACGCTTCTCGACGTAAATGGTTGCGATCCTTGAAGGAACAGCCTCCCACTTTCGGGGTGGGCGCGACATTAAGTCCCTATGGTCGGTCTGCGGTTTGCAAAATTAAAATTTTGAAAGTTATGGTCGGTTCTCGGTTTTCAGAACAAAAAAAAAAAAAAAAAAAAAAACCCGATCAAACACCGACCGAAACTTAACATACATCTCAAAAGATTAGCTTCGTTCTGTAGCTCATTGTCTTCGAGTATGGTTGAGGCTCTCATTTGCTCACAAGATTGGCTTCGTTCTTCATCTACTCCGATAAGTGTTC
Organism: Hydrangea macrophylla; assembly: GCA_033977485.1. Taxonomy (NCBI): domain Eukaryota; kingdom Viridiplantae; phylum Streptophyta; class Magnoliopsida; order Cornales; family Hydrangeaceae; genus Hydrangea; species Hydrangea macrophylla. The sequence goes on along the minus strand of CM066983.1, from coordinate 78,798,911 downwards.
AAGATATAATGGAGGATGTTGAGGAATATGAAAAATTTTAGTCTTTCAATTTTCAAGTTGCTATATATGTTGTTACTAGTTAAAATAATTGTAATGTCTATTTAAATGTTTTGTTTTATTTTAGAACTTGTGGCGGAAGATACTCTAATGAAAGGTGGCCCTAAAACTATTGAGGATGTGGAGTAGTCCTACCTGGTGGGACATCTCTTTCAATTCTATATCTCAACTTTTCAAAAATTGTATTTTTAAGTTAACTTACTTGTTCATTTTGTTGAATGAAGATTACTTATGAGCAAAATGGATGGTTATCAATGTGGTGTATTTCATTTTGGATGTTATTTGAATTATAGACTTGGTGTTTAATTTTAGTTAAGACTTGTGGTTGAGCACATGGGCTATGTAATATCTATTTAGTGACTTCAATCTATGTGTTAAGTATTTGCTATTTGGATAAGTGTTTGTTGGATATCCACTTAATGGTGTTATGTATTTGCCTTGGGTTGTATTTAATTATTTTTTATTTATAAATGGGTCCCAAAAGGCCATAAACAACCCCAACAAGAGCCCAAAAAGGCCTAAAACAACCCAAAAGGTCCAAAAAAAAGTCCAAGGGCCCAGAATTTGATAATTTTTTGGCCCATAGGTCAACCGAAAACCGACCATGTTTACACCGGTCGAAAATAACTGACCGTTTTGGTCTACGGTCGAAAATGGTTTCATGCTATGCAAAATCGAGCTTGTCAGCTCAGTGAGGTTTTTATGGAAAATAACCGATCAAATTAACCGTTTACACACCTGATGATGTGTCAATTTTGACATCAACCCGGTGTAAAATTTCGGTGCACATGCACTCTCGGTGCATGTAGCAGTACTCTTTTAAAAATATTGTTAAAAAGAAACGCTCTCCTAGCTAGATTAGAGGGGATTTAAAAATGTCATGAAACTTATTTTCCTTACAATCTAGACATTCTAGAAAGAAAAATTATTTTGTTATATATATATATATATATATATTTTTTTTCCTTCACAAAATCCATGCGCCAAATAAAATCTTAAAGAAAATCGAATACTATGCAAACCCAGTATTTTTCAACAAAGGCACGCACGGCCAAAAAAGTATACACTAAATAGTCAAATTGATTCTAGATATTGGGTTTGTCTCATCTACGTTGTTATTCCACAATGGCACATTCATTTAGGATGACATGTAAAGTAAATAGTCAAATACTAATATTTAGCAGTTTCACGGTGCGCGCGAGTTGACGAGTCTCCGATTCCTTCTTGGACTAAGGCTTAGTTTGATCTTTATTTTGATATTTTTTTTTTAAGTATAATTTTATATTAATTTATTTAGTAATTATTTTTTTAATTTTAAAAAATTGAATTTAGAACTATTTTGGGATGAACTTTTAAAAGCTCTAGAATGAAACTTTTAAAATTTCAAGATTGGTTTTTGGTTTCATGATATTTTTTTGAAGAGTATTATGTCACTTGTACAAAATTATCAAACAACTTAATACTAAATTTCATAAGCTACTTTTAAAAAGCCACATGAAAACGAAACCAAGCCTTAGAGTTGGGTTTAGGGTTTAAGTATGTGTCACCACCACGGATAAGTTGACCAAACCGGTTTCATTATCAGTGATCATGTCTTAATTATTGCAATTTTTTATTTTTACTTTTTGTTTTGATTTTCTGTATTCTATATTAACTCTAATTCAAAAGAATTCATCCAAATATAACAAGGAAAATCACTAACTAAAAACTACTACAATATTATCATACAAGTCCTTAATCATTGAGCATAGGTTTTTAACCAGTTCGGTTTAACCATAAGGTCAGAAATGCCCTTCTTGAGACTGTAAAAAACTGTAGGTCAATAATATTAAGAAGTGTCTTATTATATATATGCGACTATTTAGTTATTCTTTTTCTTTTTAATAAAAAGCTCAATCTATATTCAAACAGCCTAACAGGTTGCTTGAAAGAAAATTTCATCACAAAAGGAAATGTTTGCAAAAAGTTGGCTTAAAAAATTGTATTTTTTAGATAAAAAGCGAGGAAAGAAACATACTTAAAAGGAATTTACAAAAAGAAAAAGTCCCATTTAAAATTGTCACCTTAGAGCTCATCTTCTCTTGAGGGGGCTTGTTTTTAACATGCAAAATGCTAAGTACACCTAAAAAAGACACATAAATAGCTTACCTGCTGAAATTGGTTTAAGGTATGGAAAGCATATATATATATATACATGCATGGTTTAAACTCTAAAGTCTTTGACCCAAAAAAAAAAAAAATTATATTCAAAGGTCTAAAATATGGTAATTAGGTTTCAAAAAATAAAAAATAAATAAACTCTTCTTTCTGATTAATTCAGCCAAGCTTGCTGGAATTTCAACCTAAATATTTACCCAACTAAATGCAATTAATAAAGTTAATTTTCCAAAACTTCAAATAAACCAAGTTTAGTCCTAATTTACACCGATTTGTCATGGACTACGCATGAACCTCGTAAACATTAAATAGATATATGTATTACCATCGTTTTAATAATTTACAGACATGTACAACGTACTAAGGAACAAGTTATATATATATATATATATATATATATTTTGAAAAGCCATTGTATTCATGTAATTGTAATTACAGCTTGAGCCCAAAGCTAAGCAAAGCTGGAGATCGATCATTGATATCTATGCACCACTGTTACAAACCAAGCCAAAGAAGGCATTGATTTGACTACTTCTGACTTTGCTACAATATGCAAAAGAATCCTCACTCTGCGAGCCAATGCGGCGCACAGATCAGCAGCCACCACCAGCAGAACGAACAAGTGATTTATGTACATAAGCAATTTATTATACAGATATATCTATCAACACATATTAACATGGCAAAAAAAAATGAAAAAAATTAAATAACATCTTCCGCCATATTCACTTGGCATGAACAATAATCCGAAGATGCCCTCATATTGTTTTGAAGTTGCTCGATCGGGCCAGATTGAAGTTGCTCTAGAGATCCAATCTTAACATGTTACAGGAAGACCGCTCTCTCGAATAGGAAGATGGATCAAAATAAATGGTACGAGAGAGACAGCAAAAGAGACCAAACAAACCCAAACCATTTCAGGTGGAAGAAACGATCCTATAAGCCCAAAAAAAGCTAAGAATATGAAACCCACTCCTAGTTGTTCAACCACATTCGCAAGCCTAGGAAAGAGACTCCTTAGAAGAAGTCCATTCCACAGTCCAACTAACCCAACACATAGTGACATCAAAATTAAGTGGGAAGTCCAAAGGGATGAGCCATTGGCACGGCTTTGAAGGACACCTATGGTCATGGGCACAACAAAGGTAAGTACTGCTTTTCCAAGCTCTTGTTTTTGAAGAAGTTGGACTATGGAACACACAGTTTGTGATGATGATGATGATGATGAATATGAGGCTTGAGTTTCAGGGTTTGAGCTAATCATTGATCGGGTTTCGGGACTTGACTCATCGACATTGATGACAACCTCAGCTGGCTTCTCTGCTACCGTTGTGTTTAGGGTTTCGGTAGAGGTGTCTACACCATACTGTGATGAATTGTGCTGTTCACCAAGTGAAGGTATGAACAATGAGGATAAGATTTTCCAGTATTTGTATATCAGAATCATAGACTTTGAACCCTCATTTGGTATTGCCATGACTAAAACTCTAACCCTCTTGATGATAATTATGAAGAAATTTGTTTGAATAGGTTACACAAAGAGAGAAACAACACATATATATAGCTGAGATAGCACCACATATATATCGCAGTGATAGCACCAACAGATAGGCTCAAACATGGGGGGCTACATGTTGGTCATGGTTCAATTGAAACCACTAAAATTTGAAAGAAAAAAAAAAAAACCAAATTAATATACACATGCAGGTTAACATTTAAAAAAAAATTTATTTTTAAAGTTAACCCCACTAAAATAAAGGAATAATAAAAGAGGAGCATCAATTTATAATTTGATGAGGTTTAAACATCCCATTCTATTTCTCAATTGATTCTTGTGTTAATCAAGTGAGTACGAGTACTGCACTCATATTTGATGGTTTCATAAGATAACCTAAAATTACAATTTTTGTGATATTTGAACTTCATTCAATTACATCATGTTATACCAATATTTTGTGTGTGATTTTAAATTATAGAATAGTATAGAAAAAAAATTCTGACCATGCTAGCTAGTGGACTCAAACCATACGATTTGGTGCATTTTTTTTTCTTTTTTAATTTGGAAGGAAAAAAAATATTGACTGGAGAAAAATTTTACAATAATTTAGCCACAAAACGAAAATTTTCTATTTACGATTTTTATGCTATTTGGATAATGATGACTTGTAATAAAATGATCTTGCTAAGAAAAAAAAAATTTGGAAACAATGCGAGTGGATTTGTTGAGTGGGAACTACACTAGAGAAACAGCGTGTGGTCCGCGACGGTGGGACACCGCCTCACTCATGTGGCATAGTGGTCCAAACTAATGTGAGAGAGCCAAGTGTGGAAAAAAGTTGACTAATTGTTTCATTAGGTTTTTTATGGTATAATAATTTTTCATTAGCACCAAAAATAAAAAAGCACACAAAAAAAGAGGAAAAAAGGCTGTTGTTTGGTTTTGTTTTGGTACACCTAGCGCTTTCTCTTTGAACAGACCATACAATAATTTTTTCATGATCTTTTCATCCATTTGAATTTGCTGTCAAATTATTCTAACTTTAAAAAATTACTTTAGTTTTTAAAAATAAAGTAGTTTTAAAATTACAAACACTTCATTACAATGTCTTTGGACTAAAAAAAAACTAAAATCTACAATACACCCAATTAAACCACTACTAGGTACAATAGAATTTGCCCTAATTTCTTCACTGTGAACTCACAAATAATGGGAGCCACTTCTATTGACCACTGAGTACTCTACAAATAATGGGAGCCACTTCTATTGACCAGCACCCTATATAGACAAACCCAAAACAACAAAGATAAATGTGTTTTTTTTTGTTTGTTAAAAGAAACATAGATAAGGTATTTGCATATATGTGCACTATAGTACTCATCTATATTTCTATCGTTGAAGGTTGACGTACGTAGGTGACGTACGTAGGTGACGTTCATGCATATGTAATGATGATCTGATGTAATCTTAGGTTTGTAAGTGATGTAATTTTAATAAAAAATTTCTTAAAAAAAAAATTTTCAAAAACAACAACGTGAACTTTTATCATGAATCCTAGAAGTTTAGTTATATGATACGTTCAATGTTGGTTTTAAGATGAATTAATTGATGTCCCAAAAATATATAATTAGATTTCAAGTTGTATAACTTTGAAAAAAACTAAGTAATTTTTTTAGAGATAATTAAGTTTCAGTCTATTATTTGTAAAGATTTAAAAGTCAGTCGTCAGCCTATAAATTTTCAAAAATAAAAAACATATCAACTTTTTTTTTTTGTAAAAATAAAAGTCATCAAATTTACATAACATTTTGGAGCAACTTTAATAAGATTGGATGCAACTCTTTCACGAAACGGTGGGAGCAACTCTTCAAAATGCAAGGAGCAACTCGTTTAAAGTCGAGTGCAACTTTTCATAAGGTTGGGAGCAAGCGTTCACAACATTTCGGGGCAAGTTTATAACAATAAAAATATAAATTAGACTAAAACACAAAATAAATATTTAAGTTGGTTTTATTTTTTTAATTTGGATGATGATTTTTTTTTTTAATAATTATTGATAATTTTTTTAAAAAAGTAGTAGATTGGCTTTTAAATTTTATACAAAAAATTGACTGAAATGTAAATATCCCAATTTTTAAAGTTACACATTATGGGAATTAGCTATAGTTTTGAGACATAACTTACGCCATCTTGACACCCAAATTATTACTATGTATGATACAATCAAAATTACTAGAACGCATCCTAGAATTTCAGTCAAAAAAGTTACAAGTTGATAGTTATACAAGCCCTTTTTTTCAAGAGTAATTTTTGGGCATAAACAAGTTTTACAAACATTTACAAATGGACTCTATCTGTCTCTTATGTGGTATTGTGGAGTCTGGATAATTTCAGTGGACCCTACAATGCCACCTAAAAGAGAGATAGAGTATATTTATAAGTATTTGCGAAACTTATTTGTGCCTCTAGCATTATTGTTTTTTCAAAGATATTGGAAATATATTTATATTAAATATTAAAATTAATAAAGATTATATACACAGAGAAGAAAAATGAACATTCACAATATTCATGGAGTAGCAAAGCTACCAGAAATTTCGTATGCGAAACCCCAATCCAAGAAAGTAACGCAATAACAAAAGAAAAAAAAAATAATAAAAAATATTTGTCCACAATTTAAAATTGTAAGAATTATAGATGATTCTAGATAATTGGTTGTCTTCCACAAACATTTGAGAAACATTGTGCAGTAAACAGTCAAAATACATCAGATTTTGTCAGCACCGTGACTTTTTACATGCGCATCTAGGGATGGCAATGGGGTGGGTTATTCGGGTTCCCCGCCCCGCCCCGCCCCGCCCCTAATAGGTAGGGTATGGGGGTGACTTTCATGGAGTAGGGTCGGGTATGGGGGAAAAGACTTCAACCCGAGTCGGGGTCGGGGTCGGGGTCGGGGTCGGGGTCGGGGTCGGGTATAGGGGACAAAACCCCCGAACCCGCCCCGATTATACATCTTATTACACTTATACCCTCAATTATTTTGAGTTTTACCTTATTACCCTGTTAGTATATATGCTCCCAAATAGATTTAGGGTTTATTTCCCTCTCACAATGTTGGCCCCTCTCATCAGTCATCTCTCCCAAGAGTAAGAAGTTCATCTCTCTCAAGACTCCAAGAAGATGTAAGTTTCATCATCCAAGAATCAAGACTCTCATCTCTCTCAAGTCTCTCTTCTCTGAGGTCCAAATCTCAGATTCTTACCTCTCAAGACTCTCATCAGAGATTCAGATCTGACTCTCAACTCTCAAAGGTAACCTTAAAAAAAAACCCTAAATCATCTATGTGAGAGTGTTCATGAGTTGTTACCTGAGTATAAGTGTGAGCCTGTGCGTGAATCGTGGTAGAGTAGCCTGAGTGTGTGCGCAAGTGTGTGCGTGAGTATATGCGTGAGTCTGCCCAGTGTGTGCATGAGTGACCTGAGTGTGTGCATTAGTATGTGCGTGAGTGTGTGCGATTTTGGTCCCATTCACCAACTGATAGAAATTTTTTGGAGAGGTAACCATTTGATTTGAGGATTGTAATATTTGAATTATCATTATTATTATTAATTTTTTTTGCAAGTGAATTGTATTTGATTTCTGGATTGGGTGTGCCCACTGCCCACACACAGGAACAAAAAAAAAAGAGAGGGGGAAGGAAAGGACTAAGCGGGGCGAGGCGGGGCGGGGCGGGGGCGGGGGCGGGTTCCCCAGTTACAGTCGGAGTCGGGGTCGGGGTTGGGAGGAGGTCTTCCTCGGGGCGGGGCGGGGCGGGGTCGGGGTGGGGGTTAATTTAAGCGGGACGGGGGGCGGGGTATGGGGACCCCGTCCCATACCCGCCCCGTTGCCATCCCTATGCGCATCTCCGATTCCTTCTGCGCTATGATTTTAGTGAGTCAGAATTTCGACCAAACCAGTTGGAGAATGTGTTGATTGATCATTATAAATATCCAATACAATGATTATTTCAATTACTTGCTTGTAGGGCACCATAAGATGTTGGATGTTGGGATAATACATATATAATACATACATTTTGTATAAATGATTATGACAAAGTCGTGCTTTTTTTTGTAGTTGAAATAGAATGGGAGTATTGAATTGTGTAGTTTTAAAACTTCTAAAAGTTATGGTTGACAAGAACTGATTGGTTCAACAAATCAATGGTGTTTAAATTGAAGTGAACTTTTTCACGTTCACACGACTAGGACTTGCTAAGTGGTGATACATATGTGTATAAATATGTCATACATAGTAGAAGAGTTTGAATCACTTGGTCAGAGAGTGGTGACAAGAGATGATGCCCCTTTGGGCATGGGACATTAATCATTGGGGTTTTCTGTCAGGGGTGTTCACAGCGTTATAGGGATATGAGGTAGAGAGGGTGTTTTTTTGTCTCTATGATTTCTGTATATATTGCAGCGATTATGTCAGGTTCTTTGGGGTATTGAGTGGGGAGCGTACAAGGGTCTTGTATTTGGATTATGAGATTTAATCCGTGCAACTTGTGTTAAGAATAATGAGCTCACCAATTATAAATTGTATCACTTATACTAGATATATGCAAGATTCTGTTATTGATCAGCAACACTCCCTTGATAACTAATTCTCTTGTAACTAATTCCAGTATAACTGTCTAGTGTTCTTCCATAAGATAGTATATGAGAGCTCTCTGTAATTCAATCAAAAATTAATACAGAAACTATTCTTGTTCTTCAATAATTCTCTTGTTCAGTTTATGAATCTCTTCATGGTATCAGAGCCTGAGATCTCCCCTCTCTCGCTCATCATCTTCATCACTCATTAGATCTTCATCTCTAATCAACTTTCTTCATCTATTTCTCCTTCTCTGCACTCTGTCCATCAAAATCTTGAAGAAAAAAAAATTTGTTTCTAGAATCAATAGTGAACCCGTTGCTATCACTCAATCTTCCTGCAAATTTAGTGTTCTTCCTATCAAATTTATCATCTCTTGTCACTGTCAGACTCGATCAGACAAACTATATGGTTTGGCAACTTCAAGTAAGGAATGCATTGAGAGATAATCATTTACTAAAGTATGTGGATGGATCAAGTTCTCAGCCGTCTCGATTTTCAGCGAATGAAGAAGGTAACCAAATTTCAAACCCTGAATTTCTTGAATGGACTGATATTGATAATCAACTTGTTAGTTGTATGAATGCCATAATCTCACCTGCAATTCTTCCACAAATTCTGGGAATTGATCATGCTTCTGAAATTTGGGATTATCTAGCTAAGAGATATATGTCCTCTTCTCGATCACATGTTCATGAATTAAAACTTAAACTACTAAATGCTAGTAAAGATCAAAGCACCATGGATGAGTATCTTGATAAAATCAAGGATTGTGCTAATAAACTTTCAGCAGCTGGATCTCCAGTAAATGAAGATGATCTTGTTCTGTATACTATTAATGGACTGTCACAAGAATATTCTTCCTTGAAAACCACTCTAAGGGCCACAACTCAGTCAATTTCCTTCTATGATTTACATGCTCTTCTTCGATCTGAAGAAATTCACCAAAATCGTGAAAAAGAGTAAATGAAAATAGGGCAAAAAGTGTCTGCTCTAGCAGTAGTTGATAAGAACATGCAAGGCAAGGTATCTTCTTTGTCTGGAAATTTTGGGTCTGTTAGTGTTCCTCAAGTTTCATCAGAAAACTACCAGAATTTTTATAGCTTTAATCAGAATTTTAGGGGTGGTGGTCGAAATAGAAATAACAGAGGAAGAGGAAATGGAAGAAATAATCAATTCAGAGTGTATTGTCAAATATGTGGAAAGAGTAACCATGTTGCTGCTGAGTGTTTTCATAGGTATAACTCTTCTTTCCAAACTCCTTCTAACTTTCAGCATCAACATAATTCTAATTCTCAGTCAAATCACAATACATTCTCACAATTTCATCCTCAGAACTCTCATCAAAGGCCTTTCAATCCTAATTTTCAAGGACATTCTCAAGCCTATCTGGTTCATACTCATCCACCATCTTCACTCAATTCCACTACATCTTTTTCAGATTCTTCTAACCCAATTTCATATCCTAATCCCTTGCCTATCCTACCCACTCCTCCTATTCAACATCTTTCTCAGCCTTATGACTCATCTTCACTCAACCCTGCCTCTCCAGCACCACCAGAATGGTACTCTTATTCTGACCCTCAAAATCTTCATGATTCCTCTAATTCTGGTCCTTCTGATCCTAATTCTCTTCATGCTTTTTTCACTCATACCTCCTCTCCTTCTCAAGCTCAATGGTTTCTTGACACAGGAGCTACAAGTCATTTGACCAGTGATCTTACTCATCTTCAACTGCCCAGTCCATAACATGGTGTCAATACAGTCTCTGTAGCAAATGGGAATTCAGTTCAAATAGCACATACTGGAGATGGGCTTCTGTTAACTCCTTCTAAATCACTACTACTCTCCCAAATTCTTCATGCTCCTCAGATAAATCATAATCTCCTTTCTGTATATCAACTTGCCAGGGATAATAATTGTAGACTTATTTTTTATTCTCAAGGTTTTGTAATCCCAGATAAAGTCACTAATCAAGTCCTTCTTCAAGGACCATGCCATCAAGGGCTTTATTCCATGTCTCCTAGTTCACTCAATAATTTGGCATCAACTTCTCCCACTGCCTTTACATCTATTCAGATCCCACCCACTTGGCATTATCGATTGGGTCATCCTTCTATCAAGATTATGAATCTTATCTCTCACAAATACCAAATTCCATGCTCAATTTCTTTTACCATCTCTTGTCATCCATGTCTAGCCTCCAAGAGTAAAAGGCTTCCTTTCTTTCCATCCCAAACTTCTGCCAAAAACCCCTTAAAAATTATTCACAGTGATGTGTAGGGCCCTACTTCCATTCTATCAGTCTCTGGCTATAGGTTTTATGTTGTGTTCATTGATGATTTCTCCAGATTCACTTGGCTATATCCTTTAAAACTCAGATCAGATGTTTTCTCTACCTTTGTTTCCTTTAAAAATCTTGTTGAAAATCAATTCACCACCAAGCTTAAGGTTCTCAGAACTGACAATGGGGGTGAATATGTGAATAAGCCTATGGCTTCCTTTTTTGCTCTTCATGGTATTCAACATCAAACCACATGTCCTCATACCCCTGAGCAAAATGGTGTCAGTGAAAGGAAGCCCAGACATCTTCTTGAAACTATTCTCACCTTGCTCAATCATTCTTCTATACCTCCTAAGTACTGGCCAGATGTCATACTCATAGCAACCTTTTTAATAAATAGGCTTCCATCTTCAGTCATTCAATTTAAGTCTCCTTATGAAAGTCTATTTCATCTATCACCTGACTACTCTTCATTTCGAGTATTTGGTTGTTGTTGCTACCCTTGGCTTTTTCCTTATAGAACTTCCAAACTTCAGCAAAAGTCCAAGTGTTGTGTTTTTATAGGTTATGCTGCTACTTCCAAGGGTTACAGGTGTCTTGACATTCAATCTGGTCAAGTTTTTAGTTCCAGACATGTTCATTTTGTTGAGATCAATTTCCTTTTTCTACCTCATTCACTACTTCCATGTCTCCTTCCTCATCATCCTCAACTTCCCTTCTTCCTAGCACATCCAGATCTCCTTTTCTTCCTTCCTTTATTCCTCCTCGTACTCCAGACATGTCTCTCTCAGATTCATCTTCCTCTACTTCATCCTCTGTTTCTACCTCTTCTCTTATCTCTTCTCTTCCCTCAGTACCTATATCTTCCACATTGTCTACCTCTGTTCCAGATTCTATTCCCATTGTCCATCAGTCTTCTTCTTCACCATCAGTCTCCACTTCCTCTAATTCTTATTCTATGGTTACTAGACTAAAAGATGGCATCTCCAAACCTAAAAAGCCCTTTCTCCCCTCAGCACATGTGGTTACTGTCAATACAGATTCTGATTTTTAACTACTGAACCTATTACCTTCCATCAAGCTAATTCCTCTTCAGTATGGAAGAGAGCAATATTGTCTGAAGAGTACAATGCTCTATTGGCACAACATACTTGGTCTTTAGTTGATTTACCACCTGAAAAATCTCTTATTGGTTGTAAGTGGATATACAAAATCAAGAAAAATGCAGATGGTTCCATAGCTAGATACAAAGCCAGACTAGTGGCAAAAGGATTTACTCAAACAGAAGGATTAGATTACTTTGAGACATTTAGTCCTGTGGTTAAGCAACCAACTATTAGGTTGGTGATCTCTTCGGCTCTTCATTTTGGATGGCAACTCAAACAATTGGATGTTTCTAATGCCTTCTTACATGGTAACTTAGAGGAAGAGGTATATATGTTACAACCACCTAGTTTCACTGATTCTACTCAACCTCAGATGGTGTGCAAACTCAATACGGACTTGTATGGCCTAAAGCAAGCACCTAGAGCCTGGTTTGCTACCCTTTCCAGATTTTTACTTTAACATGGCTTTGTTAATAGCCTAGCTGATTCATCCCTATTTGTTCAGCATAATTCCACTCAATTTATCATAATTCTTGTCTATGTGGATGATATAATAATCACAGGAAGTAGTTCCCAGTGTATCAGTCAGTTTATCTTTGTAATGCAGTCCAAATTTGCAATGAAGGACTTAGGGACATTGCATTACTTTCTGGGAATTGAGGTTCAGAATACTTCTTCAGGTCTTATATTTTCTCAGCAGAAATATGCTAAAGATATCCTTGCTAAAGCCTCTATGACAGATTGCAAGCCTACTGCTTCACCCACAGCAGTTAAACCATCTATGTTATTGGATGAAACTCCATATAATAATCCTCTTCTCTACAGAAGTTTGGTTGGATCTCTGCAGTACCTTACTATTACAAGGCCAGACATTTCTTATGCTGTTAATAAAGTTTGTCAGCATCTCCACAAGCCTCTCAACTGTCATTTTCAAGCTCTGAAACGAATTCTCAAGTATCTTAAAGGAACTCTGTACCATGGCTTAATTTTTCAATATGGTCCTATTACTTTGCATGATTTTTTAGATGCTGACTGGGTTGGTGATGGTCTGGACAGAAGGTCCACTACTGGATCTTGTATTTTCTTAGGTTCCGACCTACTCTCTTGGTCTGCTAAGAAACAGCCCAATGTGGCCAAGTCAAGTACAGAGGCAGAATACAAGGCCTTGGCCAACACTGCAGCTGAAGTTTTATGGCTCAAGCAACTTCTGACTGATCTTCATATTGTGCTACCTACTCCTCCCATTCTCTGGTGTGATAATATCAGTGCCTTGGCCCTTGCAGCTAATCCAATCTTTCATACCAGAACGAAACACATCGAAGTCGATTACCACTTTGTCAGGGAGAAAATTGCAGCCAAGTTTCTGAAAGTGTTACATGTGTCTTCTCAAGATCAGTTAGCTGACTTCTTTACTAAGTCTCTTCCAATTCCAAGGTTTAAAGATTTGAAGTCTCGCTTAATGCCTCTTTCTGTCACTTCAAGATGATTCTGGCCCCCACCATCATCTTGAGGGGGGATGTTAAGAATAACGAGCTCACCAATTATAAATTGTATCACTTACACTAGATATATGCAAGATTCTGTTATTGATCAGCAACACTCCCTTGATAACTAATTCTGTTGTAACTAATTCCAGTATAACTGTCTAGTGTTCTTCTATAAGATAGTATATGAGAGCTCTCTGTAATTCAATCAAAAATTAATACAGAAACTATTCTTGTTCTTCAATAATTCTCTTGTTCAGTTTATGAATCTTTTCAACTTGTACCATATTTTACTCAATAGTGAAAGAATTGATCTCTCTAGTGTGGACGTAGGCAGGTGTTTGGCTAAACCACATAGAAATATGTGTGTCTTTTTTTAGTGTGCATGTTTAATTATTGTTCACATGTGTGTGTTTATTTGGGAGAATTTGGTTCCGCGTGTTATATTTTCAACAAGTGGTATCAGAGCTATGATGGTCAGATCATGGTGACTGTAGAAATTACCAGCACGGTGGTTAAAAGATAACACAGGATGAAGAAAAAAAAAAAAGAACAGGTGAACATGTTAGTAGCATGGTAACGGTGGTCATGGTCGTGGTCTTGTGAATGATATCTTCAGATTTATTTTTTGAAGTTTGTCATGGTAAATTATTCTTGTGGCATGGTGTAGAGAAACTTAAATCATGATTGATTGGAATTTCAAGGAGCTTGTGGGGATAAGCTATGTTGCTTGGAATTTGGGTTAGAGATGATTTCTAAGGTTTTTAGGTGTTATATATTCATCTATTGGTGCGGATTTATGAAATCTTGCACATATTGGAATTTATTTTTTCTTAGTGATAGATCCTATATAGTTAGGATTTAAGGCCGAAAAATGATTTTGATATTACTGTGATTGTAGCAGGGTTGCGTATGGTGGAGAGGCTCTCACATTCCACTTAAACAGGCATTTCTCTTGGGTTGTTAGATTCCGGGTATGCTAAGCACGTGCTTCTAAAGAAAATAATTTGATGGGTTCCAAGAAGGTGGGGGCAGACACAAGCGCAATTATCTGACAGAGATAATTGTTAGGATACTGCACGTAGGAACATTGATCAAATGTATTTGGAGCAGGTTCACTATTTGGGTGGTGTGATATTGATCCCAAAGTTGCTGTGGAATCTAATAATGTTGCTAAAATCACACACGGCGGTTGAGAGAACTGTGGATGGTTTGTATCACATACACTTTGTATAAATTATCATGACAAAGTCGTGGCCCATTTAGTAGTTGAAACAAAGTGGGAGTATTGAATTGTGTAGCCTTAGAACTTCTAGAAGTTGTGGTTGGCAAGAATTGATTGGTCCAACAAATCAATGGTGTTCAAATTGAAGTGAACTTCTTCACTTGCATGTTCACACAACTGGGACTTGCTAAGTGGTGATACATATGTGTATAAATATGCCATACATTGTAGAAGATTTAAATCACTCGGCCAAAGAGGTGACGAGAGAGGGTGCCCCTTTGGGGCATGAGACATTAATCATTGGAGTTTTCTGTGAGGGGGTACTGTTCACAGTATTATAGGGATGTGAGGTTGAGAGGATATTTCTTTCTCTCTATGGTTTCTCTATGCATTACAGTGATTATGTCAGATTTTTTGGGGTATTGAGTGGTGTAGAAAGGTCTTATATTTGGGTGATGGGATTTAATCCATGTAACTTTGTATCATGTTTTACTCAAATAGTGAAAAAATGAATCTCTCGGGTATGGACGTAAGCAAGTGTTTGGCCGAACCACGTAAAAATCTGTGTTTCTTTTCTTTGGTGTGAATGTTTAATTACTGTTCATGTGTGTGTGTGTGTGTGTTTATTTGGGGGAATTTGGTTCCGCGTGTTAAATTCCCAACATATGGGTCGAGTCGCTCAACAAGTCCTTGTAAACATGTTCAATAGAAGTTAGGCTTGGCTCAGCTCCACAGATCTTGTAAACACGTTTGATTAAAGCTTGTTACTAGGCTTGTGAAAAAAGCTTGTTAATAGACTTGATAAAGAGCTTGTATACTGGCCTTCATATATATATATATATATATATATTTCTATTGTAATACTATATAATTTTAGAAAGATAATGAAAAAAATCGTAAATATGTTTGCTAAAGGACTTGTATACTGACCAATCTATATGTATCTATTACTAAGCTATATAGTTTTAAATGTCTCGTTAAAAAGCTCATGATATCTAAAAATTAAGACTCGTTCAAGCTCGTAAAGAAGCTCACAATCACATGAGCTCAGATCGTATACACCCACACCTGCTAACGATGACAAATCAATAGAATTTTAATGTTTAAATATAGAGTAATATTTGGGTGACAAACAATTTATACAAACACACTCTATCTCTCTCCTAGGTAGCACTGTAGGGTTCGAAATATTTCAGTGGACATCACAGTGCCACTCAGAAAAGAGATAGAGTATGTTTGTAAAAAGTATTTGTCACCCTAGTATTGTTGTTGAATATATGCCTCTTCTAATTTTGTAGAATACAAACATATACATAAGTATACTTTACTAATATGTTCTACAGTGATAATAGAGATAACGTCGTATAGTCATATTAACGAACATTTTCTCATTGGCATGTCTAAGCTAGTTGATTACTATTGAATTTTAATAATCCTGGCTTATATAGGCCAGAAATGTCATTCCTTAAAACAGCCAAAAGTGAAGCCCATAATTAATTACTCCAGTAAGAAGTCTCTTTGTTGTACCTACAGGTGTATACGAGCCGAGCCGAGTCTGTTCGCAAGCTTTCTCATGAGCTCGCGATCTTGCTCACAAGCTCAAACGAGCTGAGCTTTCAAGTGTTCACGAGCTTTCTCTCGAGCTTTTTAACGAGCTTTTTCGCACGCCCTTTTAAACTATATAGTTTAATGATAAAACAATCATTTATCAAGCATATTTACAAGATATGTCATATTTTCTCTAACATTATATAGTTTTGTTATATATATATATATATGAAAGTCACTATGTAAGCTTTTTTATCAAAACTATTAACGAGCTTTTTCATGGGCCTGCTCACGAGTCTTAATCGATCGTGTTCACGAGCTCAAATGAGCGAGCTGAGCCTAACCTTTATCGAGCTGAGCTTCGAGCCCTTGTTAAGCGGCTCAGCTCGTTTACACCCCCCCTTTTTTTTAGTAAAAAGCTTAATCCATATTAAAATAAAACACCAACACCTTATTTAAAATTGAGTAATATTATACTTTTTAAATCTAAATCTCTAATCTCTAATTCAAATGATGTGACACCAATCAAAATCCAATAAGCCTATTGATCACTGTGGGGTCACTTCAACATTTTCCAATTAAAATTCAATGGATCCACTACCACATCATTTGGGGTGAGAATTTAGAATTTAGATTTGAGAAGCATATCATTACTGTTAGAAAATTGTGAGAAATATTTTTTTGCAAAACTTGATTTAAAAATTACTAATGTTTATGATAAAAAGTGAGAAAGAAAAAAAATTGAAAGAAATCTACGAAAGAAAAAAAAAATCAATTAAAATTGTTAGAGAAATATATATATTGTACTACTATGTAATATCATTGTGCTACATGTACTACCCTGTACTATCATTGTACTACACTTTTACTTTCCTTTACTCCCTCTTTAGGTCCTTCATCTAGCCTATATATAAAAAACTCCTTTGTAATGTAAAAGAAGTAGTATACAATACAATTCCAACGTATCGTTCTTCTAATATAGTATCATAGCCAAACGGGTGTGAGTGATCTAATCGGCTCTAGGCAATTCTAGTGGTGTTCCTATTTGTTCTACTCATCATCATCATCATCATCATCAAATAATCATACTGCCCAAACATTACAACCAACATAGAAGGCCAACCCAATCTGATATTGGTATTATAATCATAGTGCCTTTAATCGTTTGTCCAATCATTACCACCAGTCAACGAATACACTTCCGCTGCGCAGACCACATTCCGACCAATAGCTAATCTGAATCCCCCGCCACTTGTCACTGCTATCATTGCCAAGAGCTATCATCAAACTTACATTCCAACCTCATCTCTCAAGTCACAATCAACTCAGTCCTCTAAATCAATTCAAACCACTCCAGATCCGACCCCACACCACACCGATCAACCCTCACAAAAGACCATACCACACCACGCCAGATCACAAAAGACCTTCATGCCGACCCCACCTCCGACCAACCCTCTCCACACCAGCCTCACTGCCACCACCCTAACATACCCCCTCTGTCTGAATCAACCATCCACCCTAAACACACAGCTTTTCAATTTTCCTGTATAGAGCGTACCGAGGCTTCCCAACCCATCTCTATAAATATGGATGGTACCAACTACATCATTTGGGCTCAGGCCATGTCCAATTTTTTACGGGGACACAAACTTTGGCGCATCATCACTGGTGATATCACTGAGCCCACACCGACCGAAGGAGAAGATAAAGCTAAATTTAATAACCGTCTTGAGGATTGAGATAGCAAGAATCACAATATTATTACATGGGTCTGCAATACTTGTGCTACTTCTATCAGTCTCCAGTTTGGTAGATTCACCACTGCCAAATCTCTTTGGGATTTTTTGGCCAAGCATTACACCACCGCTAATCTTGCTCACCAATACCAACTTCTAAGCACACTCCACCGCATGAAGCAACAACCCGAGCAAACAATCAACAATTTTCTCTAAAAAAAAATACACTACGTTTGGGATCAACTCACCTCTTCCAAACCTAAATTTACTGATGCCACCAGTGTCGAGAAGTTTTCTTCCTATCGAGATCACCAACATCTGGTTCTCTTCTTGATGGCTCTCACTATTGACTTCAAGCACATTCGTGCATCTCTCCTCCATCGTAGTCCTTTGTCGACTTTGGATCAAGCGGTTACTGAACTTCTCTCAGAGGAAACTCGTCTTGGTACTCGCAAGACACCACCTACCCATAATGTTCTCGCTATTCCCAAAGGCCCTCATTCTAATGCTACTCTCGCTACTCCCAGGGGATCTCAACCCAAAACTCATTATAACTTCTCTACTTTTGGACCTTCTGGTTCTTCTGGGTCTTCCAAACAATGGTGCAACTATTGTAGAAAACTCAGACATACACTCTTAGACTGTCACGCTCGCACTTGTAAATATTGTCAGAAACAAGGCCCTGGCCATCTATAGTATGATTGCTTCCAGAATCCTGCAAGACACTCCCAGAGTTTTATGAATCGAGGAGGTCATTGCAAATCCGCTGCTACTACTGCTAAACATTCAACATCTACTGCTTTTGCCAAAGGGATTTTTGTCTCTCACATTGAGGATATTGTCAAACAAGTACTTACTCATTCTGGTAATTCATCCTCTACCGCTCTATCAGTCAGGTAATTCATCTTGGTTCTTTGACTCTGGTTGTTGTAATCATATGACACCTGATCCCACTCTCTTCTCTACCAAACATTCTGCTATTCACACCCCAACCATTCAAACAGCTGATGGCACCCCTATGTCTGTTAGCCATATATGACAGGTTTCCACATCAGACACTTCACTTTTAGATACATATTGCATTCCCAAGTTAACTCTAAATTATTTTTGTTGGTCAATTATGTGATTTTGGTCTTACGGTTCTTTTCTCGCCTTCTAGTTATTGTGTGCAGGATCCACAGGTGGGACAGACACTTGGAACAGGCCGTAAGGTTGGATGACTCTTTGAGCTCCTCAACCTCCATATACCATCACATCTCTCCTCACTTACTCAAACAACTGCTCCAGTCACCTCCAGTCCATCACTCAGTCTCTGGCACTCTCGTCTTGGGCATGCCTCTGTCGAACATTTTACAAACTTTAGTGTCTAGTGGTCAGTTAGGTTCTATTACTAAGTAACAATTTGATTGTCTTCCCTGTTAAGTGTCAAAACAATCGGCATTGCCATTTAATAAAAGTGATTCTTTTTCTTATGCTCCTTTTGATTTGATTCATTCTGATGTGTGGGGCCCTTCACCAACTGCCACTATGGGAGGCTCTAGATATTTTGTGATTTTTATTGATGACTACTCTCGTTATGCTTAGATTTTTCTCATGCATAGTCGGTCTGAATTGCCACAGTTCTAATTTGGTTTTGCTACTATGATTAAAACTCAATTATCATGCAATATCAAAGTGTTTCGTGCTAATAATGCGGCTGAATACACTGATTCAGGAGTCCTTAATTTCCTTCGCCAACATGGTTCTCTTCCACATCACTCTTGCCCCGACATTTCCCAACAAAATGGACGGGCCGAGCGCAAACATTGAGATATTCTAAATACTGTTCGTACTCTTCTTACATCTGCCTCATGTCCTGAGCGTTTTGGGAGAGAGACTGCTCTTACAACTGTTTATACAAAGACTTCCCTAGTCATTGGGAATCAATCCCCATATGAACGTCTGTATGGTCAGTCCCCCCGACTATAGCACACTCAAAGTTTTTGGTTGTGCATGTTTTGTTCTTCTCCAACCACATGAGCGCACAAAACTAGAGTCTAGATTCCGTCTAGCTGCTTCTTAGGATATGATATTGAACACAAGGGATACAGATGTTGGGATCCTCACTCCAAGCGTCTTTGAGTATCCAGACATGTTGTCTTCTGGGAACACAAGATGTTCTCTTCTATCTCCAAGTTCCACCTATCACCTTACAGTACTCCTCTCCTCTTCACTGATCCTTCAGCAGACCTGTTCCGTGACTCTACTAATACAGACCTTCCTTCTGAAACACCACCCCTATTAGTCTCTCCTCCTCCTTCATCCTCTACCACCGATACCCTAACTGAGTCATCTATCTTGCCCTCTCTTGAGCTGCCTGCTCCTACTGATGGATCAGCTCCTGCACCTGATCCACCTTTCCGACAAAGCAACCGGGTAAAAACTCCTTCAGTTCTTCTTCGTAATTATGTTGCCTTTTCTACCATTCTTTTTAATCATAAACCTTAGTCTTATCGTGAGGCTAGTACTAATCCTCTTTGGCAGAAAGCAATGGATGATGAATTACAGGCACTAGAACACAATCACATATGGGATTTGGTGAGCTTGCCACAAGGAAAAAATGTTATGGGATGTAAGTGGGTTTACAAGATCAAAACTCACTCAGACAAATCCATTGATCGCTACAAAGTCTGTCTAGTCGCCAAGGGTTTTACCCAGGAGTATGGGATTGATTATGAGGAAACATTTGCCCCGGTTGCCCGACTCACTTCTGTCCGCAGCCTTATTGCAGTAGCTGCAGTTCGACGTTGGGACTTATTCCAAATGGATGTAAAAAATGCATTTCTCAATGGTAAAGTCATTAAAGAAGTTTACATGCGTCCCCCTCCTGGTTATCATCATCAGCCTCATCAAGTTTGCAAACTCCGCCGAGCTCTCTATGGTCTTAAGCAAGCTCCTCGTGCTTGGTTTGCAAAATTCAACACTATTGTTGAGGGTTTTGGGTTCACTGCCAGCCCATATGATTCGGCTCTTTTCATTCGCCGAACTGACCGAGGCAATACTCTTCTTCTCCTCTATGTGGATGACATGATCATCACTGGGAGTGATACTTTTGGAATTCTAGATCTCAAAACTTATCTCAGCCTACATGTTGAAATGAAGGATCTTGACAAGCTTAACTACTTTCTTGGCCTTGAGATCACTTCCAATTCTGATGACTACTATCTTTCTCAGGCCAAGTATGCTTCTGACCTGCTTATTTGGGCAGGACTTACAGACAACAAGACATGCAGCACTCCTCTCGAGCTTAATTGTAGGCTCACACCTATGGATGGTGTACTCTTGGATGATCCTACCTTATACCGTCAGCTTGTTGGGAGTTTTGTTTATCTGACAGTTATCAGACCGAATATCCTTTTACTTTCCTTTTGTACTCCCTCTTATATATAAAGAACTCCTCTGTAATGTAAAGGAAGCAATATACAATACAATTCCAACCTATTATTTTTCTAATAAAAATTATGACTTAAGACCTCATCTTATCTGAACAAGCCATGTTTTTATTTAAAATAAAGTAAATATATGATCCCTAATTCAATTTTGGTAACGCTAGGGTTGACACTTAGGCGATATAGAGCCTATTTGGGGCAGCTTATGCTTTTGCAATTGTGATAGTTTCACGATAGCATTTGTAAAATAGATTATAGTTAGAATAGATTTTAACTGATTGTACGTTGTTGTGTTTGGGTTATGTATATATTGTAAAAGTGGTTATTGAGGTAAAATAGATTATTCATGTGTTTAGTTAAATAAATGCAAAAGTGGATTTGAATGTCTAAAAAACAATTATGCCCTTGTGATGTATTACTATTACATTAATATTGAATATCTAACTAGTTTATCTTGTTAGTATATGTTATTAATTACCATGAAATCAATTAGATCTAATTTATCAATAAAATAGATTAAATATATAATATTGTCCCACAACTGTCACATGTATTGGTACCCTATTTAAAATTCAAAATTTGAAAAGATTAATATTATTCTCATTCTTTTTCCTAACCAAAACACCAACCTAGGTGGTATGTGCTTATATGCACTTTGAATGTTCGATCTTTACACAAAAAGTAAAGGGATAACAATTAATATCCACAAAAAATAAAGGAGAAATAGGTAATTTCATTTTCTTTGTAGGAGTTTTTTTATCTTGTAGTTAAGGAGATGCTGGTAAATAGCCCAAACACAGATGGGTTATTTCGTCTTCACGTAGCTGTATCAAAACTTGTGGATAGAGATTATGCCAAAGAGTAATATTTGGGTGACAAATATTTTTTATAAATAATTTTTTTTTAGCTGTAAGTGTGTTTACAAATACTTACAATTACAATACTCTATCTCTTTTTTAGGTGGCACAGTAGGGTTTGAATAATTTCAGAGGACCCTATAGTATCACCCAGGAGAGAGAGAGTGTGTGTTTGTGAAAATTGTTTGTCACCGAAACACCATAACTATCAAAATCAATTATCTCTATAATCTATTCTTACAAAAACTATCACAAAGTTATCATAATCGCAAAGGTGCGCTATCCCAAACAGCCTCATATACTCCAATAAAATCGTGAATTTAAATACCACTTCTAGAAACCTGCGAAAGTTTTCAACACGACGACTTTTACTACATGAGTACATAATAATTGTACTATGAAAACCAAGTGGTCTCTTCTAGTTCTAGATATGAGATGGAGTCTTTCAGCTTACATCAGTGGATGATATATCCATACATATATCTTCTAGTACATTTAAAGGAGGCTATCATCTGTATGGGTGGTGCTAATTTTTCAATTGATTTATCAAATTTTTGTATTTTTCTTTTTATTTTATTCTTTATGATAAATTATTTAGTTAGTCAAATATTATAATATTCATGTATTATACCATAATTGCTAATATATCTATGTAACTATGAGGATGTATATTTACCATTTTTTGAAAAAAAAAAAAATAATAATAATAATAATTTGAGGATGCATTGATTTGTTTGATGGTAATTATGTCATTTCAGACTAATATTTATATTCAGGTCGACTAATAATTATTTTCAAGTCAAATTTTTAAAATTAAATTAATAAAAAAAAAAATACAAACGAATCAACTAAATTACGTCTTATTACATTTAATTAGGTCAACAATATGGCGGCTAATTATATTTATGTTAACAGTATTGGTCAACAATGATGACTAATTATATTAAGATCAAGAATTAATATGAAGGCTAATTATATTTAGATCAACAATAGGATGGCTAATATTGGTCAACTTTACATGAATAATTACATTAAGGTCAACTTTACCTTGGCTATTTACATTTCAATCAACTTTGTTATCAATGCAGCCAACCTTTGAAGACAAAATTCCATTTCAGTGAACTTTATGGCGACTATTTTATTATTGGTGTCATTTTATACAAATAATAGTATTTGAGTACGAACTTCAAATTTAGAAGTCAATATTCTTATTTTGGGTATTGCGTGTTTGATAGGCATAATTATATTTAGGTAAACTTTTGTATTAAAAGCGTCAACAAAATAAAATATGCAAAACCATAGCAAATTGACTTTTACTCAAACCTCGTACCAAATCAACAAAATTATCTGTTACAACTTCAAAATGGATCAAATACTACCAACAATAAAAAAAAAAAAAAAATAAAGAAATAAAAAACGCCAAAATATAAGTTAGTTTTAAAAAATCAATTAAAAATGCTCTAAACGTTTGTATTAAAATTATCTATTACAACTTCAAAATGCAACAAATACTACCAAGAATGAAAAATAAAAAATAAAAAAGAGAAAAGAAATAGAAAACATCGCCAAACCAAACTAGACACTGAAAAAATAATGATCAAACACAGACTAGGAGCACATATATCACCTTTTTTAGTATAATAAATGGAGGTTTAATTCACAGCGAAGACCTGGGAAGGGTAAAAATACAATAATCATGACAGCTAGAACTCAATAAAAGGAAAACACTTCACACCAATAACTACAAAAAAGTAAATAACATTTATACAAAAATATTACGGACTAATTATTAATCCTATGAAGGATGCAGTGTTATTAGTCCCCTTAATAATGAAGGGTGTAAATAACTCCACAATCTCGTGTAAACACTTACGCTTTTATGATCGATAGCAAAAGTGGTTACGGTGACAGAAATGATTACATAAATATTTATTAAATTGTCAAATATTATAATTATCACACATATATCACTACCTTTTCCTCAATTTGCACAAAGCGTGGAACAGTTTTGGAGGAGGTATCATAGGAGTAAAAGCGAATTTGATAAGTGAAAGTGAAAACCAGACTTGAGACAGAGGCGGAGGCGGAGGCAGTAATTGAAAATATATACCTCTGATTAAAACCAGTTCCGCCCCGATTAAAGTGTCAAATATAGTAACATATGCTTATACTTGCCCTTTATATGCTAAAATACCATGACATGTACATGTACCTTATACAATGACATATTAAAAAAAAAAAAAAATTACCGTATAGCCAAAATTTAAAATTTAAGTCATAAAATAAAAGAAACTCATGTGGACTTATCATTCAATCTATTAAAGCAACGCACAACAATAAAATTAAAAAATTAAAAAATTACGACTCACAATTTAAAAATGTACAGAGAATTGTATATGATCCTAAATTATTGGGTTTTCACATCTTATAAGTTGTTGATCCACAATTATTGAGGAAGACAAGTACTAAATAGTCAAACCTCACCCGATTTTGTCAGTGCCGACATACTACATTCTCATATGAGTTTCCATCCCAAGATCAGTACAAACTTGACCCAAGTGGTTCTAGAATGGGTTTGGTTGGTAATGAGAAAATATTTATTTATTAATTTGATGCCATGGGATCATTAGCTAGCCAATAGAATGTCAAGATTCCGATGTTTGTCTCATGAAAAATAAGCTTGTTTACGTAAGCACTATGCCACTATACCTATGTTTATTATGTGGTGATTTTCTTTTTGTTAGATCATGTCTTTGGTTAGTCGTTGAGGATAGATCAGTTTTCAATCAAGTTGGCTTAAAAGCCAATTAGGCCAGAAATATCTGGAATGCCCAAGAGTGGAGACTGTAAGTACAATAACAACTAACAAGTATCCTATTGTACGCGACCATATATATATTTATTAAAATAATTAAAAAGCTCAGTCTATATTCTAATAAAAACTTAACAGCTGATTTGAAAAATAGGTAATGCTAGAACCACACTCAAATTTCACAACTATTCATCCATCCTGATGTGAACCAATGAGGAGAGGAGAGTGATTGTAAAACTTACACCCAAATCTCACACCCATTCATCCATACCCCTGATGTGAACCGATGGGGAAATGATAGAATCCACACCCTGATGTGGACCAATGTGGAAAGGATTAAAGAGAGAATCCTTTCTCCATTGATCCACATCAAAGTGTGGATAAATGGGTGTGAAATTGGGGTATGGGTCTAACATTAATATTGAAATTTTATGCCATCACAGAAAGAAATGTTCTCAAAACTTAACTTTAGATTAGTAATTTTTAATTATAATAAGTGGGAAAAAATAGTATTAAAAGAACATTACAAAATGAAAAAGTACCATTGATTGTGATTTTAGACCCCACCTTATCTGGAGCCGACCCTTTAACAGACATGAATGATCCTTGATTCAGGTTTGGTCACACTGACGTTGACGCATAGGCATATGTTCTAATTAAACGCTTTCTGATGAACTCTATTTCTAGAAACCTGCCAAATAATTCAACATGCATGCTGTATATTAATATATGCATGTGCACGTTAGCTTTTTTACTATATTTATTAATTAATCACTGCCCTATAACGGAAAAGTGTATGAAACAAAGTGGACTCCTGTAAATTTGACGCCGTCATTATGCTTACATCATATTTTTTCAGAGTATGCTAAGTACACTTAAATAAAACATGTTGGGGGTGGATGACAAAAACTCTTCATAATTTACAAATAAAAGAACCTAAAATTATATTTTATTTTAAAATTACAATTAATTGACATGTCCGAAGATATACATTTTAGGTATCCAAATCTGACTAAGCATTTTCCAATTTTCTAGTAATTTAAGATGTGCCCATTATGCTTTAAGAGAGCATTTTTGCTCACTCAAATATTGTTCACACATTATTCACCCAACTCTCTCATAGGTCAGTGCAATACTGGGATCCAGAATTTTATACCATTAACTAATTATCATTTAATCATGGATCCCACTGTATTAGCCACTGAGAGAATTAATTGGATGAGCATTGAATGAGCAAAAATGTACTCATGCTTTAAATATTAGTCCAGATTATAATTTAAATGTTTTTATTTTTATTTTTATTTTTATTTGTTCGTTTTGCCTGCTAAAGTTTTGTGGGTCTTCTAGAGAATGCCGGTGAATGTACGTGTCATACATAGCTATCATCAATTTTTCAAATAGTAAAACTTAACGTTGTGGGATAGTCTTATGTTAGACTTTTAATGATATTTTTTTCTCCTTTTTTCTTTCGCTTCTTTTATTTCGTCTAGAAATCTCTTCGTTTTCAAATTAACTAGTCGACAATGAATTCTGTAATGAATTATGTGACTATTAGAGTAGAGGGTATTTAAATTCTACTTTAATATTACAATTGAACTAATTCATATCTATTATTAAAAGAGAAAAATGACAAATGAGAAAAATGCCACAGATCTTGTCAAAAAATAAAGTAAATAAAACCCTAAAGAAAATTAAACAATGTTCTCCATAATCGAAAAGGAAAGAGATGAATTACCAAAAAAAAAAAGTTAGTGGTTAAATTTTAAAGAATAATAGTATAGTTCTCAATTTAGGAACTAAACGCTTTGCCAATTACACAGCATTAAAAAGAGCTTGACCAAATTTTGCGAGAACCCAATGCACCTGGTAAAGAACCTAACAAATTCTATTGTCTACACCAACAAATAAAAATCCAGTACAACAATGTGTAGAGGGAAGAGTGAAAAAAATAAAATAAAGCAACCCTGAAACACATTTGCAGCAACAGTATGAGGGAAAAATCAGAGGGGAAAAAATAAAAAAAAAAATCACACAATCCAAATTTTTTGTGCTTCTACATTAGTCACATGTTCTTACCTAATCCTTAGACTTTGTATGCCTATAGCCTAAATATAGAAGTATCCATGGCAGTAATTAAGGTCTAAGAAGATAATGTTCACGTACAAGTGTCATCTTTGATATCTATATATATATATATATATATATACAGTCTGGATCTTAAGCGGACTATAAAAAACGGACCTAAAAGACGGACCGTGTAAAAAGTAAGAATTTCTCACACATCTTAAATTTCTCACTTTTACACGCTTCTCACTTTTTGTGAGAAATTTTTACTTTTTACACGGTTCATCTTTTAGGTCTGTTTTTTAAGGTCCGTTTAAGATCCGGATTGTATATATATATATATATATATATGTATATATAACCAACAAAACATGAATGCTATCAATGATATCAATCTTTACACAACTCGGAATATTGTTCTACAGATAAAATCAAGTCAAACTAACATCCATGCATGCAAGTTGGTTGTGAGTTTTGTGTCTTGGGGAGGGGGAGGTGCCTCTGTGGTGTATCTTGTTTTGTCCTTGTGCCAATGTTCAATAAAATTTTATGCTTAGCAGAAAAAGAAAAAGGAAAAAAAAAGAGACTAACATCCATGCCAAACTATGTAACCGTCTGTCTAAACATTTATGAAAAAAAAAAATCCCCAAGATACTGATTAATGTTCAACATCTTGAAACACAGACAAATCCTAGCCTCCACCGTTTTTAATGATCCATCCATATCAATCAACTCTAATTTGGAACAATGTATTCTGATGGCTAATTTGGTTGTAACCGAAATTACAGAAATGTATACAAGATCATGTTATTACATGAGCTAAACCTGCCAAATTGTATTCAGAAATTCAAATGGCTAATTAATTTTGGTGAAAGTACTGACATGGGATTTATAGTCCGCATCAGCTTTTCCTCTTCTCTTGCTAGTTTTATTGGACGAATAATGAGTTGAAGTAAACATTCAAGAGCTTGATGAAGGAGATGAAAAGTTCCTAGAGAAGAGTGATGCTTTTGATAAACTTATTTTAATCTCATCAGGAGGAATGGCTTCAAACAAGAAAGGTGCTGAGTCCAATATGCAACAGGTTTTGGGCCCAAGCCCAGTTGAAATTTTACAAGAAGGAGTGTTGATTATCAAAAGCCCAAGGAACAAGCAGGGTCAGCTAAAACCAGCCCAAGATCTAAGTTTAACTCTCTTAGACGAAACTGAAATCTGCAGTGATATAGATTCTCGGGTATCACAGTCTCCTTTCGATGACGAATCAGTTGAAGAAATAGTTCCAGATTCACAGTCTGAATTTGGAACAGATTTAATTGGCAAGGAGGCTTCAATTTCTTTGGAATGCATGGACAAGATTTTGCAAAAGAGTAATAAAAAATGGAAGTTGCTTAGCGATTGCTGTAATGCTTCAAGCTCTAAGGTTCTGCTGAGAAGGAAGAAAAATTCAAAAAGGTTAAAGGAGAAGAAAAATTATCCAAAATTGGTGAATGGGGAGCCAGTGGTGGTTAATGCGTCTCTCTCGGATGGGGACTTTGTGCGAAGAAATTCAGTATTGGTAAGAGAAGCAATGATGATATGGAGAATTGGTATGAAGCTTGGAGTGGAGATAGATGGTGAAAAAGAGGTGACCTTGCAAAAATAACTTCTATTCTGAAGGACCATAACCTTGGTCTGGATCAACTAGAGGAAGGTGTGGAAATACCTGCTTGTTAGGTATTTTTCTATCTTTTGGTGTATTTTATCATAGGTTGATTATGAAGATTCTATCATGGAATGTTAGGGGTCTCGCGAGGCCTGAGAAGTGTAAGTCGATCAATAAGGTGATTTCTCATAATAAGATTGATTTGGTGATGATTCAGGAAACTAAAATCCAGGATTTCGACAGGGTAAAAGGGCGTTTGATT
This sequence comes from Hydrangea macrophylla, assembly GCA_033977485.1. Classification (NCBI taxonomy): domain Eukaryota; kingdom Viridiplantae; phylum Streptophyta; class Magnoliopsida; order Cornales; family Hydrangeaceae; genus Hydrangea; species Hydrangea macrophylla. Next base: position 78,770,113 of record CM066983.1, on the reverse strand, counting down.
TGAGGTTCAGATAATTTTGATTTTATTTCAGTTGAAGCTTCGGGTCTATCAGGTGGCTTATGTATGTTATGGAGGAAAGATGTTTTCGCTCTCGAAGGTTCTTTGTCAGATCGTAATTGGATTTGCATATGGGGGAAATGGGTGTCAAAGGATTTTGATTGTGCACTGGCTAATGTCTATGCTCCATGTGTTGAAGGTGAAAGAAAAATTTTGTGGGAAGTTTTATTGAATTTGAAGGCATCTTTGGTTAAACCGTGGTGCTTTGGTGGAGATTTTAATTCAGTTCGTGTTATAGAAGAAAGAAAGGGTTGTGTATCTGTTCGAGGTGATAGGGAGTCTTTCAACAACTTCATTTTGGATGGTGAACTTATGGATTTACCACTTATTGGAAGAAAATTTACATGGTATGGTCCTGGCATTAAGAGAAGTAGGCTTGACAGATTTTTGATATCCGAAGATTGGTTTCAGAAGTTTGCGGATCTCTCTCAAAAAGGTCTTAAAAGAGGTCTCTCGGATCATTGTCCCATTCTACTCTGCTCGGATATGGTGGATTGGGGTCCTCGTCCTTTTAAATTCTTGGATGTTTGGTTGAAACATCCTCAGTACTCTAAGTTCATTCTTTCCTGTTGGAAGGATTTGGTGAGATCCCAAGGTGCACCTCTTAATCTGGCTGGTAAACTTAGATCGTTAAAAGGACGCCTAAAAGTTTGGAATAAAGAGGTGTTTGGAAGTATTGATCAAAAAATTGAACAAGCTGAAGATAAGATTGAGAATCTAGATATCGTAAGCAATAATAGGGATCTCTCTACTGACGAAATTGTACTGCGAAGAAAAATAACTCAAGATTTGTGGAAGCTACATAGAGAAAGAGAATGTGTTTGGAGACAAAAATCAAGGTTTAGATGGTTAAAGGAGGGGGATAACAATACTCGCTTCTTTCATAGCATGGCAAAAAGTAAAGCGGTCAGAAATGGGTTAAAAGAAATAGAGATTGAAGGTAGAAGGCTCCATAATCCAATTGAAGTGAAAAAGGGAGTGGCTAGTTTCTTTAAAAATAATTTCAAAGCCGCTGATTGGAGTGTGCCATCCTTAGAAGGCTTACAGTTTCAAACTTTATCAGAAGTGGTAGCGGGCTCTTTGGAAGTCAGTTTTTCGGAAGAAGAAATTACAAGTACAGTGCAGAGTTGTGATGGTTCTAAAGCACCGGGGCCTGATGGTTTCAATTTTAATTTCATCAAGAATGCCTGGGAGTTACTAAAATCAGAAGTCTTTCAAAGTTTCATTACCTTCTATCAGAAAGGCTCTCTACCTCAAGGGATCAGCTCCTCTTTCATTGCTCTTATTCCAAAGATCCATAATCCGGTTAATATTAAAGATTATCGTCCCATTAGTCTTGTTTCATCAGTTTATAAAATTTTCGCAAAAGTTCTCTGCACTCGTTTGAAGAAAGTTATTGGAATAGTTATTAGTGATAGTCAGACAGCTTTTGTGGGGGGGAGACAGATCTTCGATGGTATCCTTATGGCAAATGAGGTTATTGATGAAATGAAAAGAAAAAGAAAAGAGGGTGTAATTCTGAAGCTGGATTTTGAGAAGGCTTATGACTATGTTAATTGGGACTTTCTCCTCCTGATAATGAGTAAGATGGGTTTCGGGGTCAAATGGTGCAATTGGAATCGTGAGTGCATTACAAAGGTTAAAGTCTCAGTTTTGGTGAATGGTAGTCCTTCTTCAGAATTTCCTCTGTTTAGAGGACTCCGTCAAGGAGATCCGCTATCTCCATTTCTCTTCCTTATCATCGCTGAAGTCTTTCATTTATTATTCTCTAAAGCGGAAAGTCTTGGTTTGGTGAAAGGTATTTCGATTGGGCATGGGAATTATGCAGTTTCGCACCTACAATTTGCAGATGACACGATTATCTTCTGTGGCGGTGGAAAGGATATGCTCTGTAATATTAGGAGGATATTGATTCTTTTTGAGCTTATTTCCGGGCTGAGAATAAATTATAAAAAGAGTTGTTTATTCTCAGGAGGTTCTTCCGTGATTCCTTTGGAGGATTGGGCATGTTTTTTTGGATGTAAGGCGGGCTCATTACCTTTCTCTTACTTAGGAATGCCTCTGGGAGCTAATCCAGCTAGATTGAAGACTTGGGATCCAATCATCCAAAAGTTTAAGCAAAGATTGGCGGGTTGGAAAACGAAGCTCCTTTCGTTTGGGGGTCGTCTTACTTTGGTAAATTCAGCGATGTCAAACCTACCTACTTATTTTATGTCAATTTTCAAGATACCAGTTGGGGTAATTAAGGAAATTGATAAAATAAGACGGTCTTTCCTTTGGGGTGGGGGTGCAAAGTCCAAATGGATTAGCAAGGTTAAGTGGCAGAGAGTTTGTACCAGAAAGAATGTGGGAGGTCTGGGCATTCGTCCGTTGAATTCTATGAACTTGGCTCTATTAGCTAAATGGTGGTGGAGGTTTGGGAAAGAGAAAAATACATCTTGGAGGAAACTCATTTTAGAAAAATATGGATTCAAAGATAATTGCTGGTTGCTGCCTGAAACTAATTCTCATAATTTCTCAAAAGTTTGGAGCGATATTATGAAATTAAGAGTAGTAGAAGGGGTAAAACAGTGTGTTGGAATGGAAGGTTATAGGTGGGTCCTTGGAAATGGTAACTCTATACGTTTTTGGAAGGATATTTGGTGCATGGATAAGCCGTTGAAGGAATCTTTTCGTCGGTTATTTTTGATCTCTTTGAAGAAGGATGCTACAGTCTTTGATGTTTTATCTTCTCATAATCTCTTGTTCCGTAGAGACTTGCGGCAATGGGAGTTTGACGAGAAAAATAGGCTTGATGAGATTGTCAAATCTTACGCTTTAAAAAATAGTACTGAAGATAAATGGGTTTGGCAACATTCGATCAATGGGCAATTCTCAGTTCAAGAATGTTTTAGATATATTGAAAGTTCAGAAACATCACAAATCTCTTTTGGGGCGAAATCTTTGTGGAAATGTAAAGCTCCTGTCAAAGTTTTATGCTTCATTTGGTTGGCAGTTTTAGAAAAAACCTCAACAAAGGTGTTCTTATCAGCTAAAGGGGTCTCTTTCCCGAATGCTGATTTGTTATGTCCATGGTGTAGAAGGGAACAGGAAGAATCCAACCATTTGTTACTACATTGTAAGTGGGTTTGGAAGGTATGGAGCTTAATATGGAAATGGTGGAATTTAAGCTGGGTTTGTGATTCTTCGGTAGAGGCATTTGTTTGTCAATGGGAAGGGGTTCCAATGGCAAAAGATCTATGCTCATGGTGGAAACTTGTTTGTTGTGCAGGTTTATGGTCTATTTGGCTAGCAAGGAATGAGGTGTGGTTCAGAGATAAGTCTTGGAGCATTGAACAATTAGTTGATGTTATAAAGTTGAGATCCTTTCATTGGGTTCAAGCTTTGGAATCGGGTTTCGTTTATTCGTTTAGAGATTGGTGTGAGGATCCAAGAATTCTGGGAAGTTTTAAGAAGTCTAGAAGAGCAGAGCTGAGGGTGAATTTATTTTGGGCTGCTCCTTCAACAGGCTCTTTAAAGTTTAATGTCGATGGGTCGGCATGGGGTAAACCTGGTTTAGCGGGGTGTGGAGGTGTGTTGAGAAATGATATGGGGGTGGTTGTTGCTATTTTCTTTGGGCCTCTGGGAATTGCTGACTCAAATGTGGCTGAAATTGAAGCAATCCGAAATGCACTTCTTTGTTTCATTGAAGCAGGATGGGTCGGAAAAAAGAATCTTATTATCGAATCAGATTCTAGGACTGCAGTTTCATGGGTATTCAATAAGACATTGAGACCATGGAGATTATGGGATATTTTTGTCGACATCGATCAATCTGTAAAAACCATATGGAATGTATCGTTTACAAACATCTATAGGGAATGCAATAGGTTTGCGGATGGTTTGGCAAAGAAAGGTGTTACTAGTCAAAGTTTTTTTAAAGCATGGTGGTAATTTCAGCTTGACAATACATGTGTATGTGTGTGTGTGTGTGTGTGAGAGTGATGTTAGGTGTGCATATGTGTGTGTGAGTGATCCCTCGGGTATAAGTGTAAATGCTGTTTGTTTTTGTCGAGTTTTGTTTCGCACATGCTTTGCCGTTGGGTGAGTTTTTTTCTCTCTTCGTATTGGGTTTCGGTGTGTGTTGTTCTTTTCGTGGGTGTATTTTTAGAGTCTCAACTGGGCGAGTGAGAGGAGAAGAAAAGCTGAGTTGTTACAATATATGTGTACGCGAGTTTGTGTAACAGAGTTATGTTGGGTGTATATATATGTGTGTGAGTGATATCCTGGGAATAGTTGTAATTTGTTGTTGAGTTTGCTTTTGTCGTGCTTCGTTTTTGCATGTGTTTTGGTGGTGGGTGAGTTCCTCTCTCTTTGTCTCTGGTTTCGGGGTGTGTTTCTTTTCGTGGGTGTGTGTTTTTGGTGTCTTGCGCGTGTGTTTTGACTCACAGCGTGTATTTCTCTTCGGGGCCTCGACGGGGTGTGTGAGTTTTATTCCAGCATTCAAAGAATTGGACAATCATCAAATTTGTCGGTTACTGATCTCACTTGGTTGATTGCTGCTGCTGTTACTGATTTTTCTTATCAAGTGATAAAAAATCAAGGCCGCGTTTAGTACTATTGGGGTCTCTTGCCGCGTTCTTGGATCGTTTTTCTTCCTTGGCTGATTCTTTGGGAATGGGCCAAAAATGTGAATATATTGCTTCTGATCGTGTTATTGATCTGATCTTCAAAGATTTTATAGGGTTAGGATTGTTGGTTAGGCTGGTTTTTGGGTTGACTGCTGAGTGGATGCTTTTGTACCAAGGTTGAGGATTTCCATGCTTTCTTTCGGTGAAATCAAATCCAGTGTGTTGGCCTCAGTTGTTCATCAGCTATTACCGGAGCCTCATCTGCTGCTTACATTGGATTTTGTTCGCACTGTTCTGAGATTTTTCTGTTGTTGCAAAAGCCTTGCTGAAGTCTCTTGCTGCTGGTTTGGAATTGTGTTTTGGTTTCTGCATTGGGATATTCTGCTCGGTCTTGTTCGTAAAATGTTGTGGAGGAAAGCTTGCCCTGGTTAGGCGCGGGATAGGACGAGAGAGTCTTTCTCTACTGATTAAGTTTATGGGCTGTTTTGAGGCTTCGGCTGTTTGTTGCGGACAGATTAGGAGGTGGAAGATGCTTGGTCAAGGTGGTCTTCAAATTTGGAGGAATTTGGCTTGAAGAATGTGAACAAAGAAATTCCTAGGCACAGAGAACTTCCAACGCCCAGCATACAAGCCATTCTAATTTCGGGCTATGGCATGAGACAGCAAAAGTGGCGGCAAGGTTAACAAAGCGAACAATATCACAAGAGGGTAACATCCATCACAACAATGTCGTAAGGAATGGTCGCACGGATGGGTTCTTGTTTTGCGCTCTTGGTCGGTGGCTTTGGCTAAAATGTTTGGCTGCTGTCATGTCCGTCAAGGTTCCTTTTGCTGATATCTTGATTATTGTGAGTGCTGGCTTTTACTGCTGTTTTGATTATACTGTGTAATTTGGCAAGTGTGCTGGGTTTTCCGTTTTTCTTGAGTTTTGGCGGATCTTTTCGGGAGACTTACTGGATTGGAATTTGAAAGACTTTGATGCTGCAAATGCCTACTTGCTGGCATTATGAAAGAACTTGTTTGACTGGACTTGGCTCTAAAAAGGTGCTGCTTGATCATATGAATAGTGCTCCATCAGTGTACTTCCCTTGAATACATGGGCTGAAGTTATATCGGAGCAAATGAAGCCAAACCCCTTTTCAAAAAGATCTCCTCAAAATTAGCTAACCTGATCTTGTGGTTTGCCAACAGTACAGGTGCAACAAATACTGGAGGTCAAAACACTGCTTGTGCATCTGGAGGTTCACTATTTCCTGTACTTGGTTTGAATGGACTAGACAGCAGCAGTGGTTTGTTAGGTGCTGGACTTCCAGAGTTTGAACAAATGCATGCAGCAACAGTCGATTCTGAATCCTGAGACAATGAATGAAATCATGAACACGCCGCCTTTTGTCCAGGACTTAATGAATGATACAGAGATTATACAAAAACTATGGAAGGGACAATATATCGATCCTCAGATGCAAAAGAACTATTGAGAGGAATCCAGTGCACAGTCACATTCTTCAGGATCCTTACACTCTCTGGCAGAGTTTGGAGGCTGCTAGAAATCCTGAACTTATTCGTGAGATGATCATACGAAATACTGACAGAGCAATGAGCAATGTTGAATCTTCTCCTGAGGGATTTAACATGCTCAGGCGCATGTATGGAAATGTTCAAGCGCCATTCTTGAATGCAACAACAGCCAGTGGGGATACCACAAGTGAGGTTTAGGCTCAAGCTTTGCAGCTCTTCTCGGGACGCAAGGTGGTGCGCTGGCTGGAAAATCAGTCAGCTGACCCTACAACCGCTGGTTCTGAAGTAACTTAACTACTAATCCTCCTGCTCCGAATACTAATCCACTTCCCAACCCTTGGGCTGCTGGTCGTTGTTGCTACTGGGAATTTTGCTGCTGGATTTTGGTTTACGCATTAAAAGGAAATTCAGGTTATGACATATACACACACGAGGTGCCCACAAGGAGGTTGTTTGGAAGATGCTTGCAGTTTTTCGAAGACAGGGATGCTGATTGGCTGCTGGTGCTTAATAGCAATTTAAGCAGCAGGGTGGCTTTTAGCTTTGACAAAGGGATCAACAAGCCCGTCATCGTTTGCGGCCAATAACTCCTCCGCAAGTTCCTTGGCAGTGACAAAATTACATGGAATTGTTAGGGTGTTGCTGCTGCTTTTTTCGGTGTGAATCTGTTGCAAGATTGCTCGCAGCAGATCTGCTTTGGTGTTGCTGCTATTTTGGGCTAGTTTTGTCCCCTTTTGATATGTGTTGTGTGGTAGCTCATTGCCAATAACCTCTAATGGAGTGTATTATGATTTCAAATGGAGTGTATTACGATTTCTGGTGTTGCTTTCTGCAGATTTGTGTGCCTGCAGAATTTTTTTGGCTAATGCTTGTTTTAGAGGTTTTGGTCTAGGGTGCCTTTATTTTGGGTTTGGCAACCTATATGGATTGCCTTGTTGTAATGCTTATGGACTTTGTCCATTTTAATAATAATGAAGCTGAGCAAAAAAAAAACAAAGCTAGCAAGAGAAGAGGAAAAGCTGATGCGGTGCAATCAATGAAGCCAGGTGAAGAGTACATCATTATATATGTAAATAGAAGTATAAAGAAGGGGAAAAGGAATGGCCACAAAATGCCATGCACAAAAGAAGCGAAAATAAGGGAGAAAAAAACAGAGGAGTGTGCAAGAAGTTATTCAGTGAGCACGTCATGCCACGTCAGTATGCTGATATGGTGTGACCATTTAATCACAATCATCCACTTGTCCCCTTTTAGGGAGATCATGACAAATGGTTAGTGAAATTTCAAATTTTAAATATGATAACCACTTGTCATGATCCCCTAGAAGGAGGGGGCAAATGGGTGGTTATGAGTAATTGGTCACATCACGTCAGCATGCTGACGTGGCGTGACGGACTCGCTGAATAATTTCTCGGAGTGTGCCAAGAGAAAATAAGGAAGCCCTTTTATCGCCTATTGATCAACTGGGATGGGGTTTCTACTTCCCAAGATCTCCCAGCCATGTGTTTTAAGAAGAAAAAAAAAGAAAAGTAGGTTGCTGCCAAATTCCGGTACTGCTGTTGTGTAGTTTTGTGGCGGTTGCTGGGTGCCTTTACTTTTGGCCGATGGCATCATAGGATCTACTGCTTTCCTTTCATGGCTGGAAATCATTCGGGTCTGGAGGCTTTCGGACAATGGCTTTGGGTTTGAATTGATTGGGCTTTGTGTTGCTGGCTTGGGGGGTTATGGCTTAATCTTTTGTATTTTTTTTTTTCTGTTGATTGGGCTGTCAATTGAGTGGTTGTTGGGTGGGTTAGGTTGTAATCTGTGGGGGTTTTAGCTTGTTTTTTTTCATTGTTAAGTGGGCTGGTTGAATTTTGGGTTGTAATCCTTGATTTTATGATTAATAAAATTGTGTTTTGTTGTTAAAAAAAATGAGAGAAGGTTTTTTGCTTCCTCTTTTATATGTACTAGTCGATAACTTGTGCTTTGCATAGAGGCATCGACCCAAAAAAAAAAAAAAAACCCCAAAGTTGGCATGCGGTATAACCCAATTTGGGATACAAATTTAGAATATTCCCTTTTTTTTTTCTTCTCACAACCTCAATGTTTGGAGTCTGTAACTCAATAGTAATGCATATTTGAGCTTTACGCAAAATACAGAGATATTGGCTTTAATATACACAGATAACCTTTACTATAGAGATATTCATATATGTGTATATATATATATGTATGTATATGAGATATTGACCAACCCTTGCTCGAACCTAATACAACTCCTCTCGACAACTCTTACATGCTGATTCACTAGTTTGGGAAGATGCGACATTGGACTTGCTCTCCTTGCGTTCCTACTTCAATCGTTGCTGCTTCGAAGTAATATTCGATTCACAAAATTGAATCAAAAAGCACTGTTAAGGGGTAACACCTCCAAGGTTTAAAAGGGGAAAAAAAATCATTAATACTTCGAGACATCCCAAAATCATGTTATATAAGAATCAACATATGCAGATACGTTGATCTAAGACTCTCATCCCCTTTTTCCGTAGCTAGATGTCAGTGCATTAAAATTTCATTTGCTAATCCCAAACAGCCCCTTTTTAATTTCCTGCTACAACAAACTCATATTAATTAATAATACTCCCATGAAGAGAAATTAAACAACTTGTAACATAGACTGGTACCCACTCCGAGCGTTTCTCCAAAAAAAAAAAAAAAAAGTCATACCCACACTTTTCTCACCAAAGACCACCCTTCACATGGATAAAATGGATAATAATTGAATTTCTAATGCATATAAGTTGATGTGATTAAGAACACTATAAAATGGATAAGGCTTCAAAAGGAAAAAAAAAATTATGAGGAGGCACAACATACTTCAACAAGTAGTAGGGCTCAATAAAAGACTAAAATCTATCAAAGAGCTCAAAAGTAGCCCTTGTGGACTGTTTAACAGCTTCTTTATTTTATGTAATTGAGATTGGTAAAAATTGTCCAAGGTATAGCTTTGGCCAATAGCAATTGCAGAGACTATTTTGCTAAATCTTTAATTTTAGCTTTTGGAGTTCATAAGTATTGAAAAAGTGACAGTTGCTGCCAAACGTGGCCCAAACAGGTTTTAACGGTTAAAAGTTACGGAGGGGGCAAACTGTTACAAAATATTAGTTGACAGACCAAAATAATACATAATGTTAGTTGAGGGACCAAAATGCGAAAAAAAAAATTTTATTTAGGGACTAAAGTGAAAAACATGATATAATTGGAGGGTGCAAAATGCATTTTACCCATAAAAAAAATATAAAAAACAATTTTGCTACCCTGTATTTTTTTTTTCCCCAAAATTTCATTTCATACACTCCAAAATTAATTGTTTCTCTTATGACATTTAATTTTTTATATTGGATTCAATTGAGTACAATTGAAGCCAATAAGTTGCAATTAAGTGCAATTATTAAAGGCCTTAATGGTCATATTTGGCATCAATTTGCTCAATTTGATAGATTTAACCGTATCTCATTTCTTAATCGTGACGGTCTGCTTTTTTGTTGTATTATAAGTCACAAAATTAACAATCCACCGGCCTTTGCAGTCACCAACAGAGAAGTCAAAATTTTGCTTTTATCAATTTAGTGCAATTGTCAATGAAGGTGATGGAAGATTGAAGGAGACAGATACCTAACATATGGTTATGACAATTCGTAAATACTAAATCAAATTTCAAAACTAAGACCCTATTTTGTCTATATATAGTGAACGTGTTCAAACAGTACTCATCCTATATAGGAAGTTTCTCAAGACACCTCCACCATCTACCCAACATAACACAACACCAAGAACCCTATTGTTGGATATATCATCACTCTTCTTGATCATTAAGATGGATAAAGCTTCTATTGTTACTCTAGCTCCATTAGAAGAAATAATTTTTGGGGTAGCATTTGTTACAGTCTTTGCACTTTTACCATTACCATATGAAAAAATAGATGGTAATTCAGTCCCAACTATCATCTTTAAGGACCAACCTTCTTATTTCCATGCATTTCTTATAGCTCTTAGTTTTGCCTTTTCTGCTTCTGTAATCACTATATCTATCCGAGAGGGGTACCCAAGTTTTGCAAGGCATTGTCGTCGGGTATCTATTGTTTCTATATCGACAGCCATATGTATATTGGTTTTGTTAGTCTTAACTTCAACTTCTGAACTGGAGGCATCAAGTCTTCGCCAGTGAAGCACAAGACACGTAGATGCTCTAAAAAAAAGTGTGCACAACATATAGCGTATGCAAATAGTTTATGAAAAGTGTTCTATACAATACCTCTACACGTTATATCTTCTTAAAAGTGTCTGCGCTTTTATTAATTCCTCGTTTTTTGCCTTTTGTTTAATAACTTATATGGTGTCTCTGGTTGATTTTGTTGAAACTTTTATTTTGAAATTTCCCATATATAGTCTAGAAAGATATAGTCTTGCAGTGTTGTAAATTAACATATACGATTGGTGAAAATAAAAATTTTCAGAACTTATTTGTTTTCAATGCATTTCATATACTTAATTGAAAAAGTAGTCAAAAATTCACTGAAAACTTTGTGAAAAATTTCTACTAAAAATAACCACTTGGTGTAGTCTATTTCAGTTCTTGAAACACCATTTCCAATATTGCAAATTCAATCGTCGCATGTTTCTACTTATGCTGATTATAATTACGGTTAATATCACCAACTACCCCTGAGGTTTGACTAAAGAACACTTATCCCCCTCACGTTTGAAAAATAACATATATGCTTTCCCTCCTGCTTTGATAATATAATTTTAGTCCTCAAAAGTAATGAAGAAATTAATTGAAAGTAATTACAAAATGTCTAAAGAGTCCATCACCTAGGTATTTACAACTTTTACAATTTTCACGATTCTAAAAAAAATATTTTTCAGATATCTGTTTGAACAATTTTCATAGTTCTTAAAAATTTTATGAATTTTTCAAGATTTTTCACGGATGTGAAATTAGTTTTCAACATTTTGACGATTCCTAGAAACATATATCCACATTTTTTTTCCCCAAAATTATGAAGAAAAAAAATTCTTATCTTATCGTATCGTATAAATAGTTTTCAAATGTATGTAATTTTCAACTAGAATAGGAAGAGACGGGTCTATATGTCAGTCCAAGGTCATTTCAATCTTTTAAAAATTGGATAAGGGTAGTTTAGGTATATTTTAATAAATCAAACATTATTAAATAAACAGAATAGGGGATTTGTTGACTAATAAAAACGTAAGGGGGAATTGTTGTTCTTCAAACATGGGGGGGGGGGGGGGGGGGCTAACTATTCTCAGGTCAAACCTCAGGGGTTGTAAATGATATTAACCCTTATAATTATATGACAACTAAGCATTTGTTGATAACAAACAATTGATAAATAAATAATACAAAAAAATTAAGTATGAATATATTCCGACTTCATTTTAGCAAAGAAATTTTTGTCACTAAAAGTGTACAAAAGCGTCACTAACTGGAAAATCGGGTTTAGCGACAATTTTATGCACCGTCGCTAAAACGAAATCCGTAAACGGACATTCTCTTTACAGATGGCCTCTATTTAGAAAAATAATCAAATTTTATTAATAATTAGTGATATGTCTTTATAAAAAAAAAAACTATGTATTCAATACGATAACAATTTTAATACAACATAAGGGCACAAGTATTTTATTAGACATTCAAAATCACACTATAAAGATAAATCTAGTCAAAAGTCCTATTTTCCATACTTATTTTGCAATAGGTCCTTGTTTAAATCCTCTTAGTAATAGGTCCAATCATAATGAAAGTTGTTTGGATTTTTTTTCCAATATCCCTAATCATAGGTAGTGTTGGTGACTGTTTTGCCCCTAATGATAGATATTCGAATGTTTGATTTATTAATTCCGGTAGTTATTATAGTATCTTGGCTTGCCATATAATGTTAAATTTCATAGTACACATGGCAATAAAGTATATTAATTTCACAATGTGATTAATACATTATGAAATTTCACATTATACACAACATAGTATGAAATTCATTTTTATTTCGACACATGCCAAGGGTACATTGAAATTTCATAACATGTTTATTGCAGTATGAAATTTCACACTGTAGTGGTAAACTTCACACTGAAATATCATAATGTGTTTATTATAGTATGAAATTTCACACTTTTATGGTTTGCAAAATAAGTTAAATGTCATGACATCCAAATACTAAAGATGAGTCAAACAAGATTTAACATTATATATAGTGCTCACAAAAAAAAAAATCAAAAGCAATGTCATCGGCATTCAAAATACTAAATGCAGCATACACATGGACAATTGTATGGATGTAACAAGCAAAAGCTTTCATAAAGGAAAGTAAAAACATGTCTAAATAACAAAATAAAAATGGATAATAAAGAATCAAGCCTTCTTATGCATTATGTATTTGTGTAAGTAACACCAGAATGATAGTGAAGCATTTCTCTTACCATCATATCCCTAATCCACAATACCAAAAATTGCAAACTGGCACAATTTAAAACTGTGCCAGATCCAATCTGGCATGGTTTAAACCGTGCCAAATATCGGGGAGTCAAATTTTTTGGCATGGTTGGTTTTTGGTCAAAGAGTGCCAGATTCAGGAATTTGGTATGCTTTTTTGGCACGATTTGAAACTGATCCAGAATTTCAAAATGTTAGCGACACGTGGCCAATTTTGTGCGCGACATGTGGCACAATTTTGGCACACTTTTGGCACTGCTAAAAACCATGCCAGATTGGTATTGAGTTAAAAAAAAAAATTTATTCTGGCACGCTTTTGGCACTGCTAAAAACCGCGCCAGTTTGGTTTTGAGTATAAAATAATTATTTAATCTAGCATACTTTTTGCACTGCTTTGGAGACTTTGTTTTCTTGAAGAAATAAGAAATAAAATAAGAATGCACTTATAAAATAACTAGAAAATGAAAATAATAAGATGATTAACAGGTGCATGGCATCGTTCGGCTATTTCATCAAGTGTCAATGGCTCAACAGGCTCTTTACTACTGGGAAAAACATAGAAATACAATGCAAGTAATTAGATTCTCACCTACTACCAACATGACAAAAAGATAAATGCACAAAACGGAAATGCATTTAAAATTAAGTCAAACTCAAGACATGGTAAAGTTAATCCTTTTTACTCAAGTTTTTGAGTTTTGGCCTCGAAGTCGTTGTTTGGCAGATGGACGTAATGCATCTTTCCGACTCAAGAATTGCATGTTATTGTCTTTCCGACTCAAGAATTACATGTTATTGCACTAGGTTATATACATATACAGACATAACCACAGAGTTTGGAGAGGAAAGAAACATAAGAGAGCTAGTCATGTTCATTGCAGAACCTTGACACGAATGAACATAATGCTTTGAAGTTTGAATAAACATTTCTTTTTAACAAATCACAAGGTAGATATGTCCACCTCCATGTCCTTATTAAAACTTCCTTGGACTTCAAATCCTTAACATCACAGAAACAGGAAAAATATTAAGCCCTCAATTTTTATTTGGCCTCATTGAGTACTGCAAGAACTTTCTAAAGAGCTAAGACTTCCCCGGTAGCCTTTTTCCCAACTTCTTCACTTGAGATAATGTTACAAAAGTGAAAAAAAAAGCACACACTTGCACATCATTTAGCTAGAGGAACAACATTATTAAATTTTACATTTACATCCCAGTTCCATATAGAATTCCATGGGAAGAAAGAAGTATAAATACTTACCAGGTTGGTGGTAAGCATTAATGTTGACCAGTGAGGCATAAATTCCGACAGTTCACTCGTATAGTGCTATTAGAGCTCCCACTGATCTAGGTGTCACTTCACATTGACTGTAATTGACTCGCGGTCATTGGAGTATAGAGCTGACCTTGTACCCTGAAAATGGATGAATCAATTGTGTTGAACACATGGGAGAAAAATAAATCAACCTTTTTTTTATTGCATAAATCAAACTTTTTTAATAGTACTATACAGTCCAAGAGTCAAGACCGACTCACAGGTTTTTAATATCCATTATAAGCATAAGATGGATAAGATGACTAGGTATATTACTACGATCTTATTTTTCCACTCTCATAGAGAGATTATTCAAGGACATAAAGTATCTTAGGTCTTTCGACGTGCACATGGGTACCAAAATAAGTTAAGTTCTAACCAGTTGAAACTCGATGGTCCAAACACATTCCCAACTACAATTGCTAGATTTTTTGCTTTCTTTTAAATTATTTTCATAATCTATTGATGTCACTAACTTCATCGTGCATTTAGTTTATAAGAAGTAAAGAATTGAACGAAAATTACATTCTAGTGAAACAATTGCTATTTGGATCCAGACACCAAATACATACATACCTCCAAAAAATCACAAATCAAGATAGCTTATTGTCCACAGAATGCTCAAAAGTGTCACCTTGAAAGCATGGAGTGCAGGTTTCTTCCAAAAAATCATAAAAACAGGGAGAAGGAACAACAATTAACAAGAAGAGGAAAATCAAGTACCTAAGCAATTTTATTTACTCAAGATGCCACTTCAGTTAAGTATCAGTTTTGGTTCAGATGTTAGCATCTGAACCTACTCTGTTAAAATCGACAATGCAGATCTGGTTTTGTCAACAATTTCCTCAACATAAAAGCTAAACAACATCAAGCCCGAGTGATAACAGTAGAGATAATGCTATTATAATTAAAATAAATTAGATCAACAATTTCCTCAACATAAAAGCTAAACAACCTCAAGCCCGAGTGATAACAGTAGAGATAAAGCTGTTATAATTAAACTAAATTGGATCTTCCTTCTGACTTCTAAAACTGTACAGGTGATCCTATAATTTCAGCTATATCATAATCCTCTTTCTAGGAAGTCTAACAACAATACATCTCTGGGGCTTATATTTAACAAACACAGCATAGTTAAGAATACCCCCATATGAATGTGAAAAGTGCATGGTTCTGCAGCTGCTGAACCAGCAACGACTAACTAGTTTTACAAGCTTAGCACGAAGTAAATTTTGGACATAAAAAGTTGTCCTCCAAAAAGTGTGTCATTAAACAGTCATAGATGACAAAAGCTAAATCGAGGTTTCTTAAATGTTTTCCTTGTTTCCTTGGCTAAGTATTGCACGTTCTACCATACTTTTGTAGTTGGAGAAATCTAGAGTTGTGATTTTGTGTTGTGTTCTGTTCATTGTTGAATGATATATAGGATACCATTCATAGCAACATTACTAAATTGTGTGTTCATTCTTTAATAAGTCATTTGTTGTTTCTACAGACAGGGGCGGACCCAGGAATATAGTCCAGGGGGGGCAAGTATTTAGCTAAAAGTAACTTGAACAAAATGTTAGCATTCATTGATATCAAGATTCAAGTTTCATACGTTTACAATTGACCACGACGTTTTTTCATGCATTGAAAATGCTGCAAGATAGACTCCCTATCAATGGTACCAAAAACATCTTTTTCAACATAAACAACTAAACTATCATTCATCCACTCATCTCCCATTCGCTTGCGCATTCTATTCTTCACAATCTTCATTGCAGAAAATGTCCTCTCAACTGTAGCAGTCGCGACAGGTAAAATCAATGCCAAAGTGACGAGTTTGTAAATAAATGGATATACCTTATCTCTTCGAGTTTCAACCATCTTTCGAGCAAGTTCAGAAATTCCCTTCAATTGGCAAAACTCACTACTGAAGCACATATCGGTAACATAAATCCCAAGTTGATCACGAAGTGCCAAAAGCTCCACTTCAGAAAAGTCTCTAGGATAGAATTGAGTAAGCCGAATGAGTTTTTGCTTATCAAAAGCAGCGAATGAGTCATAAGGATTTAAACATGCAACACAAAGTAGCAATTCAGTGTTCACTTCACTAAAGCGATTATTTAACTCTTGGAGTTGCATGTCTATGACGGTATAAAATAACTCAACTTGGTAGTAATGCAAGTTTGTCTTTTCATGAGACCTATGTCTTGATCGTCCTCGAGGTATATACACATTGTCCATAATAGGAATATCAATGTGATATTTCTCACAAAACGAGCAAACTTCATCAAACATAGAACTCCACCCATTGTCCCTCATCTCTTGGAGGCATTGTTTGGATGCTTTAACTAATCCCATGGCATTCAGAATATCTTGATCCTTTCTTTGTAATGCTTGTGACAAGTTATCAGTTATTCCCAGTACATATCTCATCAAATGTAGGTTAAAAACAAATTCGAAAGATTTCATTGATTCTAACAAGTCACGTGCTTCTCTTCTTTGGTCTGAATTAGAACCATCCTCCTCAATCAACTCAAGCGCCTCAATAACTGGTGAGTACATACTAATCAAGCTTATCAAAGAATGGTAATGAGTCCCCCAACGAGTATCACCACTACGTACAAGTGTAGTTTCTTGATTAAGGCCTTTCCCACTTGAAACCTCACCATTCTCAAGACCTTGAATAATTGTAGCAGCATGTTTATCTCTACGTTTACATGAAGCACCAACAACATTCACCACATTAGAAACCATGAAGAAGAGAGAGTTAATTTCAACATGGTTCTTCGCAACTGCCACAAGAGCTAACTGAAGTTGATGAGCAAAACAATGAACATAATATGCACATTCATTCTCTTTCAAAATCAGTGTCTTAAGACCATTAAACTCACCTTTCATGTTACTAGCCCCATCATAACCTTGCCCTCGTAAGTGAGATATACTTAGCCTGTGTTTAGAAAATAATTCTTCAAGTGCTATCTTAAGCGAAATGGCACTAGTACTAGTGACATGCTTAAGACCCAAAAATCTCTCAACTACACAACCCTTTAGGTCTACGTATCTCAAAACAACTGCCATTTGCTCTTTCAGTGATATATCACGAGATTCATCTAGAAGAATGGAAAAGGGACTATCACCAAGATCTCTTATGATGGCTCTAGTGGTTAAAAATGCAGCAGCATTTACAATGTCTTTTTGAATGGAAGGGCCTATCATCTTTAGATTCTCTGGAGCATTTTTCAATACAACAGAATTGATTTGTTCATTGTTGTCAGCAAGTACCTTGACAAACTCAATAAAGTTCCCTTGATTGGATGAGTCCTCAGATTCATCATGACCACGAAATGCAAGCCCTTGCTTTAGAAGATAAGTAATACATTGAACTGAGGCATCCAAGCGAATTCGATAGTCATTTCTAGCTTCGTCTGATTGCTTGGAGATAATTGTCTCAATATGTTGGCTTTGATTCAATAAGTCTTGACCTTTAGCCAATGCTCTGTTATGAGAACTATTCACAAGTCCTACATGATCTGTAAGCCTAGACTTTTTCTTCCAATTGGAAAAACCCTCATCAACAAAGGAATCTCCACCAGCTTGCTCTCCAATCTCGGCTTTAAAAAGATAGCAATATAGGCAAAATGCTGCATCTTTCTCTTTGTTATACTCCAACCAAGTCTCAAATTCATCAAACCATGAGGGGTTGAAACGTCGTAAAAATTGCCCAAATTTTCTTTGTGGAAAATTGTGCTTACGAGGTTGGGTAGGACCATCCATTAAATATTTTCTACGAACTTGATCTCGATTATTAGGATTGTAATCCATAATACGAGGTCTTAGTCCTGGATCTGAAGGAAGATCAGACAAGTCAATTTCTATATGGACTTGTTTTGAAGAACCACCATCTCTTTTTGGTGGAGACAACTCACTCTTTGATTTTCTTTTAAAGTACTTCTCCATGGCTGTTACAAAAAATGGTTCTTATTTTCTAGCATTATTCATTCACCAATCCAGAGTAAGAAATATCAAAATAAAAACAAAACAGAACAAATCACTTCACAAGCTAACAAACAAACTTTAGCAAAAATGTTTCATATAATAGGGTATTTGACCTAGAGAGTTTTCCCCACAATCCAAGATTACCCAAGGTTCCAAATCTGACCTTTGAAGTTTGATCTGGTAAGATGACTATATGTAATCAGGATTCAAGCCATTAGAAAATAGAAATAAGAGAGAGAGAGAGAGAGAGAGAGAGAGAGAGAGAGAGAGAGTCAGAGATGGAATAATGATATTAGGATATAATTGTTCATTTGTTCACCTGAATTGAACCTTAAACATTTGAGCTTCAAATTGGATGGACTAGGGTTAGACTTCCTTCGCTTTAGGGAAATGGAGTGAGAGAGAAAGAGAGTCTGATAGTGAACAGGAAAGAAAAGATAGAAGGGGTCCAAGACTCCAAGGGATCGTGAGTGGTCTGATAGTGATAGGGTTTTTTAATTTTCTTTTTGGTCAAAGGGTCTGATTGAACCTAATCTATAGACCAAATCTAAATGGGGGTTGGAGTATAGACAGGGGGTTGAAGTATAGTCAGGAGTATAGTCAGGGGTTTGGAGTATATTCAGGGGGTTGGACTTGGAGTATAGTCAGGAGGTAAAGGCATGAGGGGGGGCAAAATGGTCTAGAAAAAGTTAAGACAAAGTGATATACTCTTGTGTGTATAAGTAGGTAGTAGAGTTTTTCAGAATGTCAGGGGGGTCACTTGACCCCGTGAGAGCCCACGTGGGTCCGCCGCTGTCTACAGATACCCATTTGCAAAGATTCATGACTTTTTTTTTTCCTTTTTTTCTTTTTTTGCATATGCTCTTTATGTGTTCAAGAAGTTTTTTTCTTTCACTTTTTTTTCCCTGGGTTTTCCCAGATCAAGGATAGCACCAAATGATTATGTTATTTTTATTAGCTTGACAACATTTTATTATTCAGAAATTGCTAGCACCCACATTTTCTAACCCTTTTTTCTTTAATTTTCTCGAGTCAGTGTTTCTCTGATTTGGTACTTTGAAGGCCATTCAGTCAAAGAATTTAGTTAGCAGCAAACCTGTGGATTTTTTTAGTTCCGTTTAACAGGTAATGTAAATTTCATTTATCAAATTCAATACGATTCACTCGCAAACCTGTGGTTTTTTTTTAGTTCTTTTGTTATGTAAACTAACCTTTATGATATCACTCGCAAAAAATGTGAATCACTTGCAAAAATTTGAGATTTAGAAGCTACTTTGGGCAGCTTTTTACCAATTACAAAAAAAAAATTATGAGATTGAATGGCAGAAACAAAATTTGTTGCCAAATGGGCCCTAATTATGAAGAAAATTAAAATTCTCTAATTTTGCTGACTTTTGTGTTTTTCTTAATGATTTTAGTGTGTCGGTGCACATAGCAGAGCTATAGATAACCCTATATATAATTTGGATAATATTTGCTCCATCACAACTAGAGTTGTTTAACACATTAATTATAATATTTTGATTGGGGATTCCAATAACCCCTTCATTCATTTTTTTTTTTGTGGTAATTTGATTTGTGGAATTGTGCATTTCTAATGTAGTAGTGCATTTTCTAAAGTTTACTTTTATATTGATTTTTCTTGATATAAGCATGATCAATGGTCACGGGTCCAAAAAAAAGGATGGAAAAAAAAGAAAAAAATTTTAATTATTTTTTTCCATAGTTTAAACTAAAGGAATTTATTCTTAATAAAGTGATTTAAGTGCCCATTGATCAACATTGTTCGCACATAGAGCAGCAGTATTTTGAATAGTAGAAAATCCCGCCAAAGAGATAAGTGATATCTATCTTATATGAGGCAATGCACAAAAAATTCCGTACGATCATTCTCTTCTCCACATACATATTTCACCAACCCATTGTAATTCTCTATCGCTCTCTCTCTCTCTCCAAATCTCTCTTTTTAAAAAGATACATATATGTATGGTATCCTATATATATCACTTTTAAGTATCGCATATTTTTTCTTTCTTTTTTTTTTTCCGCTTCATGCTCCGGCACGATTTTACAACCAAACAACCACAGGATTTTGTTGTCGTTATAATCTTCTATCATTTTTGTCTATTTTTTGCGGTTATTTGTGAAGATCAAGAGAGTCTTGAATGAATTAAATCTTTGCATTTTTTTTTTGAGTTGTAGAATTCTTACCACATTTGGTGTCTTTGTTTTGATATTTATGAATCTGTTGTAAAAATTTCAATCATATCTCAGATTAATTTCAAAATCAAAATCAATGAATTGAAAATATATATATATATATTGTTGTGCCAGTAGAACCAATGTCTTCACTTAAACATCATATGGGTTTAATCTTTTAAAGTATTGATTTTTTTTTTCCCGCTTTGTGCCCACGGGCACGGGTTATTACTAGTATATACATATATTCTAATATAATAAAAGTATATATATATATATACATGTGTATATATACACACACATAAGGGTAATTGATAAAATGTAAAAGAGTTTTTGGTAATTCAATTTAATAAAAGGGAATTCATAATTATAAACATCTTAAACTTTAAGGCTCTTTTCTTTAATATATATAGAAACAAATTAATATGCACACGCATAAGGGTAATCTACATAATGTAAAAGAGTTTTTGGTAATTCAATTTAATAAAATGGAATTCATAATTTTAAACGTTTTAAACTATAAGACTCTATTCTTTAAGGTATGAAACAAAAAGGTTAGGGTAATTTTGTTATTAAAATTATAATTGTACACGCTTTTATTAAATTTTATGTATATAATAATATCTTCTATTTATATATATAGAATAATGATATAATAAAATAGTATCTTTATATTTATACACGCAACGGTAGTTTACAAAAAGACAAAAGGGTAATTTGATAATTCAATAATTGAACACACTTTAAATACATAAATAAAAATTTGGTAATTCAATTTATATATATAATAATATAATAAAATAACATGTATGTATATTTATACATACAAGGGTAATTTACAAAAATAAAAAAAAATGATAATTTGGTAATTCAATTTATAATTGTACACTTTAAATACATATATAATAATAATAATTAATTATAATATGTATATCTATAGATCCTATATATCTATAAATAGCAATATAGGTGCCACGTGGCACTCCCGTATTGTTGGGATGCCAAATGGCATTACTACACAATAGTATATTATAGATGCACAACTGTATATATAGACATTGAAAATAAATAATATTCAAAACGTAAAAACTAAATAAATAAATAAAATGCATGCCTGCTACACTCTTACAATTTTGTAGTAAATTCTCTCACACTCACTGTAATTGCCTCTCTCCCAGTACATGTCTTATTTTTTTTCACGTTTTTTAATTTAATTTAATTTCTCAGACTTCCTGAGTAAATTACAAAAAAAAAAAAAATAATAAAAAAAATAAAAAAAATAAAAAAATAAATTCAATGATACACATGAATAGCATGGGCCAATGGTAATATACATATATACAAACGGGTCATTTACAAAAGGCAAAAGGGTAATTTGGTAATTCAATTTAACAAAATGCTAATTTGGTTATTCAATTTATAATTGTACACCCTTTCAACTTTAACAAATCACAAAAGGCAAAATAGTAATTTTAATAATACAATAAAATAGTATATGTATATATAATATAATAGTATGTATACATATGCACAGAAGGATAACAACAAAAGGTAAAAGGATAATTGGATAATTAAATTTATAATTGTACACGCTTTAAATACATTAAGAATAATAAAAAAAAATTATAATATAATATGTATGTATGTATGTATGTATGTATGTATGTATGTATGTATGTATGTATGCAGAGCCCTTCTTATGAGGGATCCCTCATTTTAATAAAATGAGGACTTTTGTTGTGGCCGTTAGATCATCATAGGTCACGCTAGTGAAATGACAGAAGTATCCTTAATGAAAATAGAATCCAACAGTTGACAGCAGAAGTCCTCATTTTATTAAAATGATGGATCCCTCAGGGCTCTGTGTATGTATGTATGTATGAATGTATGTATATACATACATAAACACAAAAGGGTAATTCATAAAAGTAACTTAAGGCTTGTTTGGTAATTCTAAGATTCATTAAAAGATGTGTTAATTAAGGGTCAAACAAGCCTTAATCTATAAAATTAATTTAAGGCTTGTTTGGTAATGCAAAGGTTCCTTGAAAGATGCCTTAAGGCTCAAACAAACTTTGACAAACAAGACTCAAGTTACTATTCATAGTAACTTGAGGTAGATAGATGTGATGTGAAATTACCAAACAACCAAATTTTAAACCCAAAATGATCATTAAGGCCAAATTAATTTGGCATCTAGGAAATATTCTATTTTAGGTAAAATGATCATTCAGGCCAAATTAATTTGGCATCTAAAAAATATTCCATATAAATTTGTCTAATTAGCCACCACCAACAAACTTTTAAAATACTAGTATATGTCAATTATATTGACCTAATTGTAGTTAAAACTTACCTTAAATACTTGTCTCAACACCTTTTATGATCATTTTCCAATTTAACTCAACGCAAATTATAATAAGTGATTAAGCCTAATTATTTTAAAATAAAAAAAAATGATTTACAAAAAATCTTACTAAAAACTATGAATAAATAGGCCGAAATATTCACCTCATAAGAACGCCTATATAAATTTGTCACTGTATACACACATTCGTCCGGTCCCAACTCACCCCAATAAAAGTCCAAGCTTCTCCCTTGCATGTTGCCACATTTGAAAACCTGCCAAAGAATTCTAAGAAATTAGAATGCTGTATTTTATTTGGTACATGTATTTTATACTACTAGTTTACTAACTACGACGAAAAAGTCTATGAAACCAAGTGGTTATGGTCGTCTAGCAATATTGATGATGTCATTATGCTTACATCAATTAATGGACGTGTACTGGCTTGCCAAATGTACAATAGAATGCATTAAAAAATAAAGGAGAGACAATAGTTGAATAAAATATAAGGAGCGTGAAGAATATTGCAACTATTTGAAAGATGACATGTTATGAAGTCAAAGCATGGCCGGTCCAAAGGGGGGCGAGAGGGCCAAGCGCCTCGGGCCACCAAAGTTCATTAAATTTTGAGGGTCCTCATAAAATTTTTTATAATTGTTTTTTTACCTTGAGATTTTTTTTAGCATTTTAAATTAGGTCCTCAACTTATGCTTAGGCCCCAAAGGGGCCCAATGCCCAATTTACTGTTATCAACTACATGTATATTGACACACACACATACACACACACATATATATATATATATAACTCAAAAGCAAAGGCCCCTAGAATTTTGAAAATTACACTTTTGGTTTAAGAATATTTTGAGTTTTAGAAATAGGCCTCTCTAGAATTTTGAAAGACACCATACAATATTTAAGTTTCACAAATAAACTTGTATCATAAGTCGACCCCCCAAAAAAACCAATTATGTATAAGTAAACCCTAAAAAAAATAGCCAATTATGTATAAGTAGACCCCAAAAAAATTGCCTCGGGGGCGCTGCCCCGAACCCCCGAATAAGGGCCTCCCTTTTAGTAGTTCGTCATGGGCCTCCAAATACTCGAGACCGGCCCTGAGTCAAAGTTTATGAAAAATTTAGAAATTTTTCATAATGAATAATCAAAAGAACTTGTTTATTTGACTAAAGTAAGCTGTAAAATGCTTTTTAGGATTAAAGAGTTACTTTTAATTCCAATGATTCCTTTGTTTCATTCATGTCATCTATATCCGTTATTCGTTAATGAGTAATACTTGGGGCACAACCAAAGCCACAACCTTTTTTGCACAACCTTCATTTTGTGTCTATCTCTCTCTTGATGGGTCCCACAGTGCCAGTGACCCCACAGTGTCCACTAGGAGAGAGATAGACACAAAATAAAGGTTGTGCAAAAAAAGTTGTGGCTTTGGTTGTGCCCCAAGTATTACCCTTCGTTAATACAGTTCAGTTTACCTACAAAAGGTTCCATATAAGTCTTTAATGGCTTGTTTGCGGTCCCATGAATTTGACTTGGGCAGTTTATAATTTGTAAATCATGATATTAATGGGGCACTTGATCTAAGGTCTATATATGGCTTATAAGATTTGATTAATTAGAATCACAAAG
Source organism: Hydrangea macrophylla (assembly GCA_033977485.1). Classification (NCBI taxonomy): domain Eukaryota; kingdom Viridiplantae; phylum Streptophyta; class Magnoliopsida; order Cornales; family Hydrangeaceae; genus Hydrangea; species Hydrangea macrophylla. The sequence continues at coordinate 78,745,938 of CM066983.1, read as the reverse complement.
TTTCTCAATACTTTTCCAGGTATACGCCTAAATACCTTTTTTGACAAAAAAAGTCCGTTGTAAGAGCATTCAAGGTGGGAATGTGGAACTTAAGGTAAATTAATTTAGACTCAATTGTTGTATAGGGCAGAAGGCCAGTGTTAGCAGTGGGTGAATAAGGGGACAGCACACAGTGTGTTGTGTAAGAATGGGGCGGCACACATTGTATTGTGTGCTTCATGCGGCACACTGTGTACCGTGTGATCTCAACCCAACGGCTATATTCCCCCAACGGCTATAATCCCAACAGTTACAATCCTTCTATATAAACATTTGACACAGTTCATAGACAAGGTCTGTTTAATTGATAGTTTGTCTCAAATTGTAGGTGTGTAAAATTGTGAAGTTTTTCATTTAGATTTTCTCCCAAAAATAATTTTCATATTGAGTTTCTCCCACAAATAATTTTCATTTTTTCATTTTGATTGTCTTTGTTTTGGTTTTGTTGTAAGTTTTAATTTATTTTAATTTTTTTCTATCAGTTTTCTCTACCAACAAGTATGATGTATAGATTGTTTGGGAAAAAGAGTACTCGCCATCATTCTACAAACACAACACAATCGTGTACGTACTAAAGAAGACTCGACTCAAGACTTTGCTCGTGTTATCGATGAAAAGCCGCATGCCTCTGATGGCAAAACTGAGATCAACTAATAAGGTCATAGGTTCAAAATGCGCAGCAATTAATTGGAAAAGGTGCACTCATTCTACAACCGTCTGTCACGCTTCCAACAAATCAAAAGTATTATTGACCTTGCTGGTTAGTCTCAACTACTCAAGCTGAATATGCCAAATTCCGGTCATCGTTTAGTAGAATCATGTATTGAACGATGGTAGGACAGAACTCACACGTTTCATTTACCATTAGTTGAGCTATGCGCGCAGCACCCCTCACGATTTTACTTTCATGACAGGTGCGTTCGGGAAACATCTTCCACATTTTTACTGAGTTTAGAAATTTGTTAGAAATTTATGTTTTACTATTGCAGGCATTACTATTGGGCAGGGTGTGCCGTTGCCTCCTTATAATGACGCAGCATTTAGAGATGCTTCAATCATTTTCTATCGTTATTTTCCCGGAGCATCGTTTGACAAATACAATTCTAGCGCTGTAAAATTATCCAACGTGGGGGACTACATTGACATTGCTATTAAATATCTTGAGTCCAAGAAATCACTTAATCCTATTGTGATTGGCAGAGCATTCTTGTTCTAGTACTGTATCGGTGGTCTGTTTTCCCTAATGGGAATTCTATGATTCCTGTTGAATGGCTATCGTACATAGATGACATTTCTAAGATCACAGATTTGGATTGGGGGTCCGCCATATTGGACCGTATATACTAGGCACTAGACATCTGTTGTCGTCGGGATATTAGAAGTGTGGACAGCTTTTGGCAATTAATTGAGGTACAACCATCTTAAATGAGATTGGTGAGAAGAGAGCGCCTGTTTTGAGTGGGTATGATATAGCTTCTGTCAACAAAGGCAAAAAATGTAATCTGTTTTATAGATTTACAACTATGACCGTTTAAATTTTGTCGTTGGTAAAATTTAAATTTTCGATCAAAATTTTACCTGTTGGGACCAAACGGCACAATGTGTGCCATGTGATTATGGGCGACACAATGTGTGCCATGAGCTTTTGGGCAATACAATGTGAGTCGTTTGGTGTGCTCACAGCGCAGTCTTTGTTGTTACTCCATACATTAGTCCGAACTTAGTGGTACCACAAAGTTAAGTTTTCGTAAGTTCTCATATCCTATACATTAGCTGAACGCAGCCCATTGTTAATGACTTTAGGCTAAGTTATACTAAGTTATCCTACAAAACCTTCGCATTGTTGATGCTCCAATTGCTGCTGTGCTAATATTATTGACCAAATTTGTTTTTTTTTTTTTTTTTTTTTTCCTAATGTCCACTTTTGAAATATCTATAAAAAAAAATTTAGAGACATTTCTCCCAAAATATCTTTGAAATTCAGAGACATTTTGGTAGAAATATATCTAAAATTTTCAGATTTAAAGACATTTCTCTAAAAAAAAATGGAAAATTCAGAGACATTTCCGAAATGTCTCTAAATTGAAATATCTCTAAAAAAATTTTGAGACATTCCAAAAGTTGACGTCAAAAATATATATATATATATATAGATATAGTTTAAAAGAAAATTATTTTGTTTTCAAAAATAATAATTTAAAAAAATCGCGCAACATGCATGTACTAGGGGTGCTCGCGGTCAGTTTTTTTAGTGATTTTAAAACCGACCAATCGGTTTCGGTAGGTCGGTTTTACGTGGTGTCGGTCAATTTTTATTTGATTTTAGCTTGTATACTACTTTGAAAAACTGACCAATCGGTGTTTGGTCAGTTTGATTTCGATTGATTTTTCGATTTTCTTGACAGTCCTAGCATATACAATGGGGGAGGGGTAATTTTTTTTGCAAAAATGAAATTTTAAAATGAGGGACTTTATCCAAAAAAATTAAGTGTCCTTTTGGGTCAAAGAAATTTTTGCATTTCATTAATTATGGCCTTATTGACCCAACCTGAAGAACTTTAGCCCAATTTTCCCTATATTATATTAACATAGTCATATCGTCTTGCGTTAGTTAAGGGTTAATTACACTTTACCTCTTTTAGCTTGGCTCGATGGCACTTTACCCCCTTTGGTTTAAAAGTGACACCCACTTAACCCCTGTGCTTTCGGGTAATTAAAGTGTCACCACTACAAAAATCTAACGGAGAGTGTTAAGTCCCTAAACTTAGTGACTACTTTACTCCTCCTGTGATTTGGTTCGATCACACTTTAACCCTCTATGGTTTGGTCAGATGACACTTTAACCCCCCCCCCTGGTGCTTTTCAGGGTAAAGTGTCAACTTAACACTTTTTGTAATGTTGATACTAGTTTACCCGAAAGTACAAAGGGTTAAGTGATCACTTTTAAACCACAGGGAGATAAAGTGTAATTAACCCTTGAAAAAAAAGAACTTAATCTCTAGTAAACTGGGGAGTAAATAGGCTTAAAAAGCCAAGAACCTGACCTGCAAGATTATGTGATGGGTCAGGACGTCCTTGGCTTTTTAAGCCTAATTCACTCACCCAGTTCACTAACCCAGTTTAGTGAAGAGCCTGACCGATATATATATATATATATATTTATATTTATATGTGTGTGTTTTAATTTCTTAATCCAAGATTATAGATCTGTACCTTGAATTGGTCTAGACTATGTGAATTAGCCCATTAAAATTGATCATGTAGTGCACGAAGAGGCCTTTCAAGGATACCACGTCATCTATATTATACTTCTAATATACATGTAAGTTTTGGAGCTAACCGATATATAAACAGGTTTTCTATATTGTTAGAAAAGAAAGATGTTCAATCTATTAGAGTTAGCTATTGTAATTATTAGTTTTATTAGTTTTAGGGTAGTTTAGTCTTTTACTTTCTATTAGGGTAATACTGTATACCTAGATATATTATTATTGTCGCTTCTTTTCTATTGCATTCATTTATTCAGTTTTTGTGTTATGAGAAACTCTAGCTCTCTTTTCTCTTTTCGAAGCAATTTTAATGGGTGGTCACTTGACATCATAGAATCATAATAGTAGTGCATGTGTTCTCCTTTTAAGGGCTCACCATTTTTCTTTAGAGATAAAGACAAGAAAAGAGATGAGAAATTTCACGAATCTCTCAAAGAATTTCAACCGAAGTTGGAAGATATATATAGAAACAAGTTTACTAAGGGTAAAATACTTTGACCTTCCCTAAAGTAAGATATAAATCCAAGAATTGCCGTTCGAATAATAATAATTACAGTTCGAATATGCTTATGTAAAATAATCAATTAACTTGGAGCAATATGAAAGAGAAAATAAAGAAGAAGTAGTGACAACCTTCTACACATGATAGATGCAATGATGAGGCGTGACAGAATAAAAATCGAATTTATTGTAATGTTTTTTTTTTTTTTTTTGGGATCAAATATTGACATGCATGTTCATAAACTATTATTTTAATCTGATAAAAAATTGATTTTATTTTAATGGTTAAATTATATATCTTATACAATATTACCCAACCCGCGTGCTTAATTCTGATTCAAACTTCAAAGCAATGAATAAGATTATTTTTCTTATATTTTCTTTTATAAAATCTCAAATATACCAAGTTCAGTCCTAATTTCCACCATGGAATACTCACGGAGGTCGTAAGCATAAATAGGATATGAATATCCGAAATACTAATAGAACTGCACTAGGTTTCTTTTAATAATTTACACATACAACGATATACTCAACAAAAAAACAAAACAAAAAAAAAAAACAAAAACAAAACAAAAAAAAAAAAAAAAAACACCAATACAAAAGATATATTACAAACTGCTATTTTTATTTATTTTTTTTACAATGGAGTACGGGGGAGTCCAACCTGCATCTAAGGCTGGTACGTAGAGTTGATGCCATGGCTAAACACACGTTAAATATATGATCTATAACTTTCTTCCACCATAATATTGTACAGCATGAACAATAATTCGAAGATGTCTTTCAAATTCCTTTTTGATCGAAGATATATATTCAAAGTTTGAAGATGGGTTGAAGTTGCTCTTGAGATCGAATGATCATATATATTAACTTCTTACGGGAAGAAGATTAAGGGTCTCTCTAGTTGGAACATGGCTCAAAATAAATGGCAAAAGAGAGAGAGCAAAACACACCCAACAAACCCAAACAATGCCAGGTGGAAGAAACGACCCAATAAGCCCAAAATAAGCTAAGAATATGAAAGCCACTCCTAGTTGTTCGAGCGCGTTTGCAATCTTAGGAGAGAAACTACGAAGAAGAATTCCGTTCCAAAGTCCAGCCAACCCAACACATAGTGATATCGATAGTAAGTCCGAAAACAATGAGCCTTTGGCATGGACTTGGACGAGGTATATTGTAATTGGAACTACAAAACTAAGCATAGCTTTTGCAAGATCTTGGGTTTGAAGTTGTTGAACTATGGAACTCAATGAACCTGATGGGGCTTGAATTTCAAGGCTTGATGAGCTACTCGTGACTAATATGGTTTCGGGGCTTGACACATCAACAGCGATTTCGGGTACCAAGTTATGTACTGTAACATGTGATGGAAGTGATGTGGTTACGCAGTCTGGTGAGAAGTTTGGGGTGTTGTAAGTACTCGAAGTTTCAGAATCCTCGTCTACAAATTTGGAGTGAGAAACGTCTGTTGGTTGCTGTGGTGGTAGCAGGTTTTGTTTAGAAGGTGAAGATAAGAACAAAGAAGATGAGCTTTTGTGTCTAGGCATCATAGACGTTGAACCCTCATTTGCTACTGCCATAACTAAATTAAACTTAGACTAGCTAGATGATTTTGAAGAAGAATATATATGAAGAAATGATATACAGGAGCATTGAAAGTTTTGCTTTAATTGGTTTTTGGTTATGAGATGCTAGCTCACACTCATCTACACTCGCACACATATATATAGCACAAGAGAGAGACTCAAACCATATGAATGGTGCTTTTTTCTTTTCTTTTTTGGTTAGGTAAAAAAAAAATTAACTAGAGAAGGATTTTAAAATGTAAGCTCTTACTAATCACGGATAAATTTTTTGTACGTACCATAACCTCACTTGGCGGTTCTTTCTGTTACTTTGTAGTCAATTTGTTAGAGTCTTACTGTTTAGCAGTTTTATGATATTTTGATGACATTTGCATCTTTATGATACTATGAACAAAATGATCTCGCTGACAAATAGAAATAAATTAAAAAAATCCGCAGTAAATGCATGATCGGTCTTTTGAGTGGAACTGATCACACTCTTGGGAATAAGAGTGATAAATTAGCTAGGGTGGGTTATGTGCGTAAAAGAGTTGACTAATTGCTTCATTAACATAAAATCTAAAAAGTCTGAACAGCAAATGAAATAGAAATAGTTTTCAATTTTTTTTCTTCCTTCTTGTACACTCCTCTGTCTTAATATTGGTCTAAACTCCCACATCACTCATTTGAGATGGTAGTCTTAGACCATACAATAATTTGTTTCAACAATAATACTAAGGGCACAAACACATTACACACACTTTACATAAACACTCTAACTCTCTCTCCTGGGTGGCATATATTACTGAATTTACTAGACCCAACAGTGCTACTCAGGAGAAAGATAGAGTGTTTGTGCCCCAAACATTACTCTTTTTTTCTTTTTTTTGCTCAGAGAGGAACATGCATTAAGAGGCAAATAGATGAAAACCATTTCCCCATTGATGGATATCCTCGTGAACAAAAACTGAGGAAGTGATATCATCAATAGGGATAGGCCCCGATCGATTACAATTGTGAGCCCATTGGGCATAGTTGTGCACTACAGTGTTCGCGGTTTTATGAATTTTCCTAACAATCCAAGAGCCATTAAGAAGAGAAAGAGAAAACTTACAATCTCTAATAATGGAGCCAATCTCCCAGAGAGGGGAGGAGTCCTAGTCACAAAGAGGAGAGCAAACGAGGAGAGAGTTCCCTTCCATAATTAGGTTATTAAAACTTTTTGAAATAGCTTCCTTGATGGCACAAGCAGCCGCCTTGGCTTCAGCAACCGTGGGATCAAAAGCATCCATCCTCCAAACGTAGGCAAAATAGGGTGTGGACACCTCATCCATCATGATCACAGCAAGGGAAGAGGCATCTTTGTGAATAGCCACATCAAAATTAACCTTGATCCAGTTCGGAGGTGGAGGGATCCAAATAGAAAGGTCTGGTCGAGGGGGTGGTAGGGATAGTTGCGCATCCCAATGCGTGCTCTATAGACAAGGCCTTGATTCGGTCGATCTAGAATGAAGGGACAAAGTCCACCTTTTCATGAAGCATCTTGTTACGGAGAACCCAAACTTGCTCCAAAACGACAGCAGAGAAATTAGTTAACTTTAGAGACTCAGTAGTAGGGTTGCTAAGGCTGACAGCCGGATTAAGGATGTATTGAATCCACTTTTCAATACCCGTTGGACCAAAATTCACAGAATTAATGGGCCAACTAGATGTACGCCAAAGGATACGGACCGCTGGGCATTCCAGGAATAAGTGCTCTCTATTTTCAGGGGTTGCCCCACAAATGATGCAAGTCTGGTTCTCAACCTGGAAATGGGTTGCAAGATTATCCATAGTGGGTAGAGCTTTAGAGACAAGCTTCCAGAGAAAGATTTTATGGCAGTTACAGAGCTTAGCAGTCCACAATTGATTCCAAAAGGCAGATAAAAGGGCATTTGCAGAAGTGAACCTCGCCTTTTGGTCCACAATATAAGCCGACTTAATCGAGAATGTACCTTTTCCTTCGGGGACCTAAATCCATTTATCAACGGTTCTATGGGATGGCATCTCAATACGTCGGATTGCTTGAATAGATTAGGAGTGAAAAGTTCATGGATAAGGCTAAAGTTTTATTCCTCTGTAATCGAATTCGTTAGGTCCACCACTGTATGGATGTTTGGACGAATCACACTATGACAAGAAGGGGTGAAATTGACAACAGTGGGAACCCACGGATCAGTCCAGATGTTGGTGTCCTCACCTAATGAAATGAGCTTACAAGGAGCTTTTTTTAGAAGTGGGATAGTGGAAAGAATTCCTTGCCAGAGCCATGAACTGTTGGCTGATTTTCTAGCGTTGAAAACATTAACCCCACATTTATATTTCTTGTTCAAAAGTTGAATCCAAGGTTTTCCATCCTAGGTCAAAGAGTTTAGACAAGAGGGCCAAGTTGTAATCCTTCATTCTACACAAACCCAAACCTCCCATGGACTTGGGACGGCACAAACTATCCCACGCTTTGAAATAAAGATGTTTTTTTTCGTCTTGCTTGTAACCCCACCCCCCCCCCCCCCACCCACCAAAATTTTTGGAAGGCTTTGTCAAGCTTTGAGCAAATAGAGATAGGGAGGAGTGCCATAGGTATGGTGTACACGGGTAGGGCTTGTGCCATAGTTTTGATTAGAATACCTTGACCAGCTTGGGACAGGAGCGAAGTCTTCTAGCCTTGAAGCCTATTTTGGACTTTAGAAAGGACATCCGAAAACATGGTAGTCTTAGTGCCATTAAGGGACAGGTTCAACCCCAAATATTTCGACTCAAGGGGCGCCCTCTTGATCCCAGATTCAGTGCAGATTGCACGAGCAACATCTGGGCAAACACTACGGCTAAACTGAATTTTGGATTTGTTGTAGTCTATTCTTTGGCCAGACTAGTTTCCAAATTTGCACAAGCATTGAATAATATTGTTTGCATCATCTGGTCGAGCTTGGGTGAAAATAATATGGTCATCAGCAAAGAGGAGATGGTTGATGGTTGGGCAACCTCTTTTCGCGATGATACCATCCAGAGCCCCATAGCAAGCTTCCCTTTCAATCAATCTTGAAAGCACATCATCATACATAATGAAAAGGAACGGGGATAACGGGTCCCCTTGTCGGAGCCCTCATTCAGGGTTAAGGAACCCAGTAGGATTACCATTAATAAGAATCGAGAAGGAGATAGTAGAAATGCACTGAATACTGACTCTATCTCCCTTTTGGTTTGTTTTGATTTGCTTAACATGTCACCCGGGTTTAGTTGGGTATTGATGTCATCATCCTGAGACTGAGACAGAGGGGCTGGACAGGATTGAGGAGATGTTACATTCTTTTTCAATTTGTAAACCAGTTGTAGATCAGGGCTTTAGGCAGTGTGTGGTTGACATCTATCCTTATCAGAGAAGTTGGTTGGTTGCCACGTGGATCTTCCTTCGAGATGTGTATCCCCGTTCAGAGCTTTGATGTGGCCATTGGTCCGGTTAACTGGGATCTCCTCTTCTCCAACCCTGCTCTTTCCTAGCCTCCGATTAGTGTGGTCTAAAGATGCATGGAAAAAACTTCCACTCTTAGATCAGGGTCTGGGTGAAATCTCTGCTCTTAACCAAGGACCATAGGCATTGGGACTTTGTCTAGGGTTGGTGGAATTAGCAGGAGGGGGGATGGTGGTATATGAGTAGGTCATCATTGTATGACTTAATTGACCACATGAGAAGCAAAACTCATAAAGTCTTTTATATTTATAATGGATCCAAGCATCAGGAAGATTATCCCTTTTCCAGAAGAAACCAGTTTTGAGATGAGAGCTAATGTCAATTTCGACTTTGAAACGCATAGTAGTGGTCCACCCAGGGAAAGCCGACCCATGTCCACCTAGGTCAAGGGACTTGATTGCACCCAGTGACTTGGCTATATGCCTAGCATTCCTCTCAGGGATCTGTTTTGGTGGAAAGTATGTGCACTTGGATCCAGAAGCATGAAACATAGAGATTGAGTTCGTTCAAGATCAGATTTGGCTCCCATGGTTTGAGGACCAAATGGTGGCCCATAACAGACCAAGGAGCTTGAATAAGCACACGTTGACAGTCTCTGGCAGTGCCAAAGACGAACAAAAGTGTGTTGACTTCGAGCTCTGTGATGGTTAGGGTTCCAATTGGGTTCCATGCCTTGATGATAGTGGTTTTGAGTGCTTGTAGATTGATTGATTTTTCAGAGAGAATTTTTCCCACTATAGGGAGATTCCCAATTTCAATACCCGAATCAGGCTCATCCAAAATGGAGATGGAGTCAGTATTACAGGACACATTACTCAATTTGTTCACTCTAGGACTCCCCTGCATGAGAGTAAATATTAATTGAATGAAAGGGGATGTCATTGATATTTATTAACATATTTCAAATTTTTGCTGAGGTATAGAAGAGTTTTCCTAGAAATAGGGGCACAAATAGATCTACGAAGAAATCTGATTAGCTAGTGCATGCACGTTATTAATACAACTGCGATGTTGAATATTTTTTCCATGGACGGTAGGTCCATACCTAAAAAAACTATAAGGCATAATAAGATTTCAGTGAACTTTATGTGACAAAATTTAGAAGCCAGTTGTCTTTACTTTTTCAAAATTAAAAAATATCAATAAATGATTAAAAATAGTAACATCAACAAAATTAAAAAGATATCAACTTTTATATTTGTGTTTCAGTCAACTTTTGTTTTCACATTTTGAACTTGCACCAAAACGTTATGATTGTGCTACTAGCGTTGCCATGAGCATGCTCTCAAGTTCCCAATATTGTGATGGGTTGCTCCCGATTTAGTGCAGAGTTACTCCCCAACGTAACAACACTGTAAAGAGTTGACCCCAACATTGTGAAGCTCCTCAACGTTTTGAAGAGTTACTCTCAATTTTATGTAAAACTTAATGACTTTTTATTTCATGTAAAACGTTGACATTTTTTTTAAGATCCAAAAGATTGTAAGATGACTTAAATTTTACACAAAAAGAGATTGATATGTAGTTATCGCAAACTATATATATAATTGTTCTCCAGAACAAATTAACCCAAGAAAAAAAAAAGATTTTATAAGGTACTGCAAGATCATACAAGTTATCGCGAGTCACATCACTAGCATCCGATTGTTGAATTCATTGCGCTCGTTTATATTCTACCGTACAATAAAATTAACATAGGTGACGTCCATGCATATGTTATTGTTTTGAGACATATGACCTATACTAGTTGTCATTACGGCTAATATTTTTAGTTTTAAGGAAATTAATTATTATGCAAGCCATTTTTTTTCATTGGTATTGAAAATATATAAATATATGTAATCGTCTAGAGTCGAAAATCTTTTAAGGGTTCCACCATTAAAATTTGGAACACAATTAACCAGTGTGGCATAATTCGGTATTCTAATGAAGAGAATTTTTTTTATACCGCACATTAATATATATTTAGTGCAACTTTTTCTTTCAGATATTTTTAACAAACTAATAATCATATTAAACTTTAAACTCTTGGAATCTTGATAGTTTACTTCTAGGATTTTCACTTATACCAATTACAATATTAACGGAGTAGTCAAGCTACAAGAAAGTTGGTAATGACAAAACTCCAATCCAACAAAGATAATGTTATCCCAGCATGTGTGGCAGTCTTTAAATGGTTTCATTGTCACGTATATTGAAAAACATGACATTAATAAGCAATCATCCTATATATATATCAATTAAAGCAATGCACAGACATATGAAAAAATAATTCAATACACAAAATTTCAAAATGTAAGAATTATATATATATATATATATAGAGAGAGAGAGAGAGAGAGAGAGAGGGAGAGAGAGAGAGAGGAGATCTAATCGGGAATGGAATGGTCGCGGCTAGTAGGTATTATTTTTATTTTTATTTTTATTTTTTTGAAAAGCCAGGCTAGTAGGTGGTTGCATAATTAATTTTTTTTTTTAGAAAGAATGGATATTAATGTATATAAAAATTGAGCTGATAATTAATTGAATGATGCAGAGATTTTGTCAATGCAGGTAATTCATATGCGTTCCGATTGCTTCTTGACCAAGTTTCTAGTGTCACCGCCACGTATTAGTTTTTTTTTTTAATTTTGTTATTGCTTGAACCGCCACCTATTAGTTGACAAAGCCGGTTTCATTAGTAGTTGATCATGTCTTATTCAGTCATTGAGCATAGCTTTTCTTATTTATTTTAACCTGCAGGCCGGTTTAACGAAGAGTCATTAAAAATTGACTTTATGACTTTGGTTAGATAATTTTCCTCAAAAATAACGAGAAAATTTGCAAAAATAAATAGGTTCCTCAAAAAATTGTGACTTTCGACCTCACTGTTTCAATCTGGAATGTTTTTATGTTTGATCATGCTAGGGTTGGTGCTTCAGCCCTTAGGCGGTATATTCCAATCAAATCATAAATTTGGAAAAGTCTAAAATAGAACCTAATTCATTTTTAGTCCATCCTTCTATTTTTTTGCCGGTTTCAGTGAAAACCTAATTTGGTAAGTATACATTTCTTTCTAGTACTAGCTAGTCCGTGACCAATATAATAAAATTTAAAAACATACGGCTGTGACCAGTCGAGTAAAATTTTAAAAACAAACAGGTTCTCTAGCAAACCAGCCTATACTTTATGCTCAAAAGAATCAGATAAAAAATTAGACTTAAATTGAAACAGATCGTATGAATTTTTCCTAAACATGCCCTAAGTTTGGTCAACTCTATGTCTAGAAGCCTGCCAAAAATTCTAAGAAATTCAAATGCTGTCTTTTACTGAGCACATGCATTTTTTTAGCTATACATATATATATATATATATATATGTACTAATCACTGTCAAGAAATAGTCTATGAAACCAAACTGATCTCCCAAGTACCTAGCAAGCTCTTCTAGAATTATTCACATTACGTTCTAGTGGTCGACGTTGTAATTAACTTGGCTTGTACGTAATGCAATGCGTCAAGACAGAGAGGAAAATTGACTTAAATTAAGTAAAGAAGAGGGAGATCAACGACGTTGCTAACATTTAAAGAAATTTCAAAAAGAATAATCAAAAGATAATTTTTTTATTAGTATAAAAAAATAAATAATAATAAATAAATAAATAGATACTAGCTTGTTTTATTATTTGACTAACATAGATGATTTGTCTAGAAGAGAAATAAATATACTAGTTAAGTAGAAAGAGTTAATTTTTATTGGAAGTTTTTGGCATCAAAGTTTCTTTGACTCAAATGTACTTTGTGTTATGCAAACACACAAATTCACACACATATATTTGAATGGGCCAATTTGTAATTCATAAAGCACTTATAAATATAGTGGTTTAATTAGACGGATATGAGTGTGTACGCATAACCATTCTTAGACCCTCTTAGCAAAAAAAAAATTATAGAGTTTGATTGCACAAGGCTCGCGGACATGGTACTTAAAATGTGGCCTAATTTTAGCCAAATGTCCCATATATTGGAGATGTTATTCAGTGAGTCTGTCACATCACGTCATCATGCTGACGTGGTGTGACACCTGTTTGCACTTAAAAAATATGTTTTTTAATTCAAATTAGCTTAAGGCTGATTGAGATATTTTAATCGGACTAATTAGAGACCGATTGCATTAATTCAGGGCTAAGTGACTAGTTCAAAGTCGGTAAGGCCGTGTGAGTTTTAAGTTGAAACTAATAACCATCGAGCTGAATAACATATCTCATTCGGACTGTTTGGTCAAGCCAACCCGATGAGGACAGCCATTGGAGCCCGATCACAATGGCTACAGTTTAGATTAATTATCAAGAAATTCCGCTGACCAAGAGCATGTGCTCACCACAGTCCATCGGCCTTGAGACTTGTTTGGCCATTTCAATTCTATCGGGCTTCCCTTATGTTTGTTCCATCAGACACAAATGAAGCTGGCATTCCTTGTGCCATATCATCAGTCATAAAGTCAATATGGTGGGCCACTGAGTTATTACATGATATGACTCACAAACATGCCCGATTGGCTCGGGCTGATGATTATTACTCTTATGTTCTATCGGATTGAGACTTTCTTTGCCTTGTGTCATTCTGCCAACACTTGGTTATTACAATTGAAAAGGTGATATGATGGGCCCAGTTCAAGTTACATGAATTTGGTAAGTCATGTTAGTAATACAATTTCATTCAGCCTCACTCTTGGTTGGTAGATTTGATTGTACTACAATTGGGAAGATATGGTAGGCTTATGTATTTGTTTCCAATTCAATCACATCAATTAGAGGCCAACATGGAAACAAATACATATTGATATTTTTATCTTGGTGCTCAAGATATGGAGGAGATTATCAGTTAAGGAAGTGATAATATTAGGGAAGATAATATCAAATATTATCACTTTTGGAAAGTATATCTCTTACTTACAAAGGAAGTTAGCGAATAAAGCCAAGAGATGGACCAAATACCAGATGTATATATTCGAATATGGCAACTATTAGCAGTTTATGGAAATAAACTGGTATTTTTTACCAGATAACTATATTCATCAGATTTCCTACCTTATCTAGAAGACCTCCATGGCCGCTATAAATCAGCAGGCTGGCCAAAGCTGCAATTCACTCCGCGTCACTTCGACAAAAGCATCCCAATGCATTCTAAACAGTATTCTTAGCATCCCTTTTATTTTCCTAGGCTTTCGATTACTCTTTTGCAATTTCTCTTCCCTTTCAATTAAATAAAATCTGTCTTTTATTTAATTTCATTATTTCTCTTCATCACTTGCTAGACTTGTGTGCTTCAACATTGTCTAGGGACCTAGAATAAGGGTACTTTCCTACTTATTCGCACAATCGCCTATTAGAAGTTAGATTCATGAAACCTTGTGTATCACTCACACAAGTGCTTTTAGGAAATTTTGTCTTTATTAGTTTGGGTCTACCTAACAAGGCTCTGGCATGCCCGAATAAATAAATAGAGCAAACAACACCCCAATAACATTGGGCTATCTGGCCACTTAAATGATGAGGTTATAACAAGTGGGCAAGATGTGCCCTTGGAAATAAGGGGCCAAGATTTATTGTCATTGACACTTCATCTTAGTAGTCACATGGCCACATATTATTGGGGCGTACGTCACACTACGTGATCAGTATGATGACGGATGTGATGGGCTCACTGAATAATTTATCCACATATTGGGCCTACTTATGAAATATTTTTGTTAAGTCGAGTCTTTTTTTTTTGCTAACAATTGTTAAGCTAAGTCAAAAAAAAAAAAATAGAGATAATTAGTCATAAATTCCTCAAACTAGTGTCCAAGAGTTTAAAGGACAGAGTGCATTTGCCATTTTTTGTAAAAGTTCCTCATACCAAAAGATTAGTTGGAACATATCCCTTAACCATTTTACATCCTAACTATTGTAGACCAAAACACCCCTACCATTAGAAACCCTAATAACAATATTCCCTTGAAGCCGAAACATAGACGGTCATCTCTCTCTCTCTCTCTCTCTCTCTCTCTCTCTCTCCAAAACCATGTCTCCACACAGTCACACCTCCGACCTCCAATCTCTCTAACAATCATCGTCTCTCTCCACGACCATGCAAACCCTAGCTCACCACCACTGTACCTTATCTCGATCGTCGTTGCTGCCGCATCAAGCAAGACCCCAACAAGTCACCGAGCGCCTATTGCCAGAATCCATCTCCGCCCTTTACAGTGTTCGATTTAACCTCCACTCCCTCATCCTCGTCGGTGACCTCGACTCTGCCTCTATCCTTGCCCATGTGTCCGTCTTCTCCTCTTCTTATCCCACTGTCTTCACCTGCAATGCCATCATTGGCACCATATCCGGCCAAAATTGCCACCTTGACGCCATTGTCCTCTTCTAGTTCTTGATCTCCTTCAGTAGTGGTCTATTTTTGTCTTCGATCTAGATCCAAATCTAAATACAGATGACCGTCGTCATCTAGATCTAGATCTAACTCTAAACTCCGTCGCCCGCGGGCGATGACCACCGCCATATAACCTTCACATAGCCTTCTCCTCCACTTCACGACCGTCGCACAACTAACATGTTAGCTAGTATGTTTAGAAACTCACAATAAGTGAAATTTTACTCAATTTTTTTTTTATGTGATTTTCTAAAACTGTAAGTTAAATTTCAGTGCTTGTTGTCTAACTGAAATTGCAAACTTCAATGAACTTAGCACATTTAAGTGAAAATATTATATACTAAGTTCAGTGAATTTCACTTGTTTGATGGTGTTTTAGTTAATTTAGCTTTGACTATCTAAATTAAATGGAAGTCAAATTTCACTTACTTTAACACATTCCTTAAGTTATGTGAAATTTGAGCTTAAGTGAAATTTCACTTAACTTTTTTCCTATAGAATTTCATATATATTGACAATGAAGTGAAATGTCACAGATTAATTAGTGAAGTAAAATTTCACTTTAATTTCTTCATTCTGTTTTGCAGAAATTAAGTAAATTCCACTTATTGTAGTTTAAGTGAAATTTTACTTAATATTATTGTTCTATGAATTTCATATTGACAATAGTATTTTTTTTTTAATAGATCTCGTCGAGTAGGTTCTAAAAATATATTTTTTAGAAGAAAAATATTTTTTATGTTGAAAGATATGTATTTTTTAAGTTTGACAGAATTATTTTTTTTTCTAACTGTCTCTTCTCATGCTCTAGTTCTAGCGAGAATGCTTTTGAGGGGTATTTTTGTCAGTTAATTTGCCCAGTGACCTTTTATTTAGCAGTAAGACGGTTTGTCCTGATTTTAAAAAATAAAAAAATAAATAAAAATAAAATAAAAAAGAGTCAGCATATTGTCCTTATCTCTAAATCCCCCCAAAAAATATACTAACCGACCAGCCAATTATACAATGGGATATCTATCCAAAAAACAAGGCAACCACTATTGCCAAAGCATACTAGCTATGTGGCAACTAGCTTTGGCAATAGCCACTATTGACAAAGCAATAGTGGTTTGGCAATAGTGGTAGCCATATACAATAGGATAATTATATGTTAGTCGATTTTTTATGTAAAATTTAGAAGTCAATCTTTTTTGTATAGATTTGGTATTGTTCCAAGATATTTTGGGTACCTGTATAGAGGAAATGACAAATTTAAAGAATTAAACTTCAATTTGGATGGTAAAGTGAATAATGCTATAATTTTAAAAAATTTACCCCAAACTTTGTTTTCAAAACATGTATCATTTGATTTTCATTGGTTGTTTTAGATGGTCCCATAATTACTAGATATTTCGAGAATCAAATTTGAGATATAAATATGGAAACCACAAGATTAAGGATGTAAAGATTTTTAAGATTTTCAACTTTTCATCCCAATTGATGTGACAACGAAAGTGAGTTCAATTTAGTCGACCACTTAAATTTAAATTGGAATTTTCTTTGGGATGATAAGACCACAATTTTGTTCAAATGTAAGGATAATTTCAAATAGTGCTTGGATTTTCACATTTAAAACGCAATATTAAGCTCCAAATCTATTTCCTAGTTGTACCACTAGTAACGGTAGTTGATAACTTCAACCACTGCCATGAGTAAATAATGGATGAAACGGGGATACCACGTCATTATCTATCCCCTCTCACATTATATTCTCATGTGTAATAGTTTGGCGACACAAAGACTGTCGATCACCGTTGTATTGAATATTTGCTCCCCCACTAGATTCTACCAAACAATTAAGGTTTGTTCCTGTCTCCCTTTTCTTTCTTTCATTTATTATGTTATCTTAAATATATTAGAATGCGTATAATGTATAAATCAGAAATCTGAAGCACAAAATAAATATTGTAAATAAACAGAACCAGTTACGGATACAAATGCACGACAATAGATCGAGGCTAGTGTTTTACATTACATTCGTAAGACATTTATGCCACGCGATCACAAATTTGCGGCATTAATTTGCCTCCCAAGATTCAATAATCTCCACATTTCTATAGAAGCACTTTAAATAATAAAGTTCTAGCAAAGTGAACCGTACTATTATTTGTACTCTCTTAGATATGGACGCGCTCTATAAAACTAATATAAATTTCCTTCTACTAAACGAAAAAACAAGACCCATACATATATATATATATAGGTTGTATATTGAAATTGGGAAAAATTTCTCAAAGGCTAGAATGTCGTCCATACAGTGAACAGCGCGAGCAAGATTAGGAAATCTATGCGGAGGCAACTTTCCTAAATGGATTAGGAGAGCACTTTTGGTTAAGTTTCCATAGATGATAAGTTTTATAATTATATGTGATTACTTGTGGGATGAGTTTCTTGGTGAAGAAGAGTTTCCATACGGGCAAACCTTCTCCTACTAGGATTAGGCTATGTAATCTATATATATAGGATGATATGATGAGATAGGGAAAAAAAAAAAAAAGAGAACTTAAATTAGAGAGAGAATTCAAGAGAGAGAGAGAAAACTCATAAAATAGTTAGAAAGAGTGTGTGGTGAGGCATATACTGTGAGGGAGGGTCTGTATTCTTCAATTAATAAAGTCGCTCTTTGTGGTGGTGGATTAGCCCGTGGGGTGAACCACAGAGAAATCTAGTATGTTTTTTTTCTTTTATTTCCTTATCTCTTTCGTATGTGTGTTCACTATTTGATTGATTCCGTGGGCTTTGGGCACAAGTCATATCAGTGCTAACCAAGTTTAGATCCATGGCTTCAAATAGTGATGTTGGTGTAGCACGGATGGTGATAGAGAAATTTGATGGAAAGAAGAATTTCAGCATGTGGCAAGTGCGGATGAAGGATGTTTTGGTGCAACAAAACATTGAAGAAGCGTTGAACGAGAAGGATGACAACCCAGCAGGGATGACAGACAAGAATTGGGATCAGATGAAATCAAAGGCGGTGAGCACCATCTATTTCAGTTTAGCTAATGATGTGGTTTATGATGTGATGGGAGAAACCTCAGCGAGTGACTTATAGAAGAAGATGAAGGATCTCGACATGGAAAAGAATTTCACTAATCGCCTCGTGTTGAAACAGGAGCTTTATTCTTTTAAGAGAAAAGAAGAGGTGGATCGTCAATCCCATAATGGTGAGTTTAATAAATTTCTATGTGATTCATCCAATGTTGGTGTTAGACTTGAGGACGAGGACAAAGCTTTTATTTTGTTGAGTTCGGCAAAATCTAACCATAAGCATCTTTTAACACTTTGCTTTATGGGAGAGATTCAGTCACTTTGGAGCAGGTGAAGGAAGCTTTGTACTCTAGTGAGAAGTTGGAGATGGAAGATGCAAAATCTTCAGATGAATCACAAGCATTAGTGAGTTGTGGGAAAAGGAAGCCATATGGGAGGAAGAACCAAGGCGATGGTGGAGGTAGACGAGTCAATAGGCCATCAAAGGAGATAGAGTGTTACTATTGTAGAGAAAAGGTTCACATATAGTCAAGTTTTGTCAGAAAAGGATGACGGATGAAGAAGAACGTGATGGTCTTAAGAAGGATGGAGAAGCTGCAATGACAAGAGATGAAGATTGGATCACGAAAGATCTTTTGGTATCACTAGTGATAGAAAGAAAGAATGGGTACTTGATTCGGGTTGTTCCTCGCACATGTGTTTTCATAGAGATTGGTTCTCCACTTATCAACCGATGGAGGGAGAAGTCTTTATGGGAAACGGTTTGGCAAGAGAAGTAAGGGGGATTGGGACAGTTAGAATCAAGACAACCAACAGATTGACAAGGGTTTTGACCGGTGTTCGTCATGTTTCTAGTTTGAAGAGGAATGTGATCTCTTTGGGCATGTTGAACTCAAAGGGTTTTTCGTTTGTAGCACATCACAGACTTTTGAAGGTGAAGAGACAACGACGGGTTATGTTGATGGGAAGAGAGGTTGGGAATCTGTATGTCCTTTTGGGGAAAGCAGATGTTGTTGGTGAAGTCGCGAAGCCTGCAAGAATGTAGAAGTCGGTGAAGAGGTCTATGCAAGATGTGGATAAAAATGGCTCTTGAAACTTTGGCGACATCAACCTCCTCTACAAAAGGTGAAACTTCAAAGAGTAAGGCCGACCTCGTATCTTTCCGATTTGGTGAAGATGGTACGAATGTTGATGATGGTGATGATGTTCTCAAGTTCATGGGTGATGTGAACTTGGGAATATTGCGTGGCTAGATGGAGATGCAACAAAAAACAACAAGGTGAGAGATTGAAGATCCTACAACCCGTAGATACCGAAGATGGTGAAGCTGTGAATTGCAGTTGAGATGGTGAAGATTTGAGAAATTGAGCACAAGGTGATGTTTGTTGAAATTGGGCAAAATTTCTCAAAGGCTGGAATGTCGCCCGCACAGTGAACTGTGCAAGCGGGAATGGAAAATCTGTGCAGGGGTAGCTTTCTTAAATGGATTAGGAGAGCACTTTTGGGTAAGTTTCGATAGATGATAAGTCTCCTAATTATATGGGATTACTTATGGGATAAGTTTCTTGGTGAAAGAGTTTCCATATGGGCAACCTTCTCCCACTAGGATTAGGCTATATGATATATATATATATATATATATATATGTATATCATCCTATATATATATATAATAAATAAAAATAAATATTATATATATAGGATGATAAATAAAAATAAATAAATAAATAAAATACAATAAAAAAAATGAGAGAGTAAAAATAAAAATTTAAAAAAAAAAAAAAAAAAACTTAAATTAGAGAGAGAATTCAAGAGAGAGAGAAAACTCATAAAAGAGTTAGAAAGAGTTTGTGGTGAGGCATCTACTGTGAGGGAGTGTTTGTATTCTTCAAATAATAAAGTCGTTCTTCGTGATGGTGGATTAGAACGTGGGGTGAACCACATAGAAATCTAGTGTATTGTTATTCTTTGATTTCCTTTTCTCTTTCGTGTGTGTGTGTTCACTATTTGATTGATGGGTAATACTTGGGGCACAACCTTCATACAACTTTCATACAACCTCCCCAAAAGATGTGTCTATCTCTCTCCTGTGATGTCACTGGGGGGGTCCAGTGACATCACAGGAGAGAGATAGACACATCTTTTGGGGAGGTTGTATGAAAGTTGTATGAAGGTTGTGTCCCAAATATTACTCTTCACTGATTCCGTGGGCTTTGAGCACAACAGTAGGAGACTATTCGTCAACGGTGACAACCTTTCTAAATGAGACAGTTCGTCAACAGTCACATCCATCGGCTATGAGTCTGTTTGGCATGACCAAAATTATGCATTCAATTAAAAGTTAATTTCCCATCAATTTTCCAACAATTCCTTCATGCCAAACATGCCATAAGAAATAAACATTCTGAGGACGCATTACTTACCTCCACTACCAGGAGCTCTCTTCCACTTCACCATTTAGTGTTAACCTCCATAGCTTCTAATACACCCCGGATTCTCAACAATGTGTGTAGATACTAGATAGGTATACAAGCATATATGCAGTTAATGGAAAGACAAGAAGTTGGGTTAAATTTTAAATGGTCATCTAAACGCGTTTTCTTCACCAAAAAAAAACGTTACAACTAGAGAGAGAGATTGAATATCATGTAGTTTTTATATATGTGCGTAGTAGCTTCAAGGAAAGTTCATACTTTTATTTATGTAGTTTTCATATCAACTCGACTTTATCCAAACGCGGTTTTAATTTGCACATGCGTGATTTGATTTGCCGGCTTTATGCACAAACGCGTTAAGAATGATTTGAATTTGTCAAATTGCTTGTGCTAGTCTCATATCATCAACAGTTTCAACTTTCAAGCAAATTAGTGTCAAATATGAGCCACATGGACAGTTTTGGACTTAGGAGTTTAGTTGAGTGGGCCGGGGTCGGAAGTTTATATAGGGGTTTGGAGGCAGTGCCTCCGACTCGAAATTTTTTTTGTTGCCAAGATAGTACTATAATTTTGTGTGGTTTTGTACGAACTAATCTCTCTCACAATTCGTACACGAAAAAATTGTGTTATATGCTTAATTAGTTATTTATATTTACCACTTTCACTTATGTTAGTAATTCATATGTCAAATATTAATAATATTTTATGCATAATCCTTAAAAACAATCTGATACACTTAAACTTGACACATACTGCCACATAAATATCGAAGTAAAAGACAAAACAAAACTTACAAGCTAACTTCCTCATAGTAAACAAGTTTCATATATTGTCAAAAAAAATATATGAGACATATTCACAAGCGGTTTCTCTTTAATTCAAAAAGAAAAAGAAAGTTGGTATGAAGGGACACTGTCTTCTGTTTTTAGGAAAAAGAGGCCCGGTCTTGGGTTGATTAGGGTAGCCTGGGCAAGGGCATTGCAAAAGTCCTATAGTGACTTGGGATATGTTCGTGTGTATACCTATATTAGAGGTTCAAAATATCTCATGGGGAGAAAAAGTCATGTTAATTTCTATAATTTTTTAAAAAATTGTAGTTAACAAATACTTCACTAAATCCCAAATATTTTTATAAATTATCATATATAACCTTTTTGAAGATCTGCCCCTGCACATGGATCCATACGATTGGATTATCACACCACATTAATATGATAAAATAGTGTCACAACCTTATTGAATGACTTCTTGGATGGAAAGGGAACCCCTTCTAGGCTTCTAGTGTAAGAACCTCGTATAACATGTTTGAGTAACTCTCAACCTCTTTCTAAAGATCCCTTAGGCCAACACCTCTTCCCAAACAAAAAAGTTTTCAAATAAAGACAGTTGACAACCAGAGCGCGAATTGAATATCAGGCAGTTTTATATGTGTAGTAGCTTCAAGGAAAGGTTATAGGAGTACTTTTTTTTTTTGTTTTTTTGTTTTTTGGTTTTTTTAACATTGACCACCATTGTTTCAATGACGCGGTTTTAGAACAAGAGTGATTTGATTTGCAGGATTTATGATTAAAAAAACGCGTTAGATACGATTTGAAACTACATGGACTAAAATGACACAAGGATCAAACTTTTAGGGGTATGTTTTATATTTATTTATGTCAGCCCGTCATTTTTTTATCGGTGAATTAACGAAGGGAGTCTAGGTGATACGCGCTTCAAACCTCAAGGGGTGTAAGTGATCTTACTGAATGTGAGGGGGTCTAAGTGTGATTAAAACAAACCTCAGGAAATCTAGGTGATATTAATCCTTTTTTTTATTGACAATACTTGCTTCTGACTTCCACTTGAAGGTGATGTTTTGCACACAAGGACATGAATTAAGGTAGATAGAACCCATGCTTCTCATCTTTCATATGACAAATAACTCTCTCTCTCTCTCTCTCTCTCTCTCTCTCTCTCTCTCTCTCTCTCTCTCTCTCTCTCTCTCTATATATATATATATATATATACACACATATGTACGAAATATATTAATATTACTAATCGTGCAAAGAAAAAAAAATTGTCACTTCTGTACCATACGGAACATTAGTTCGCGTCTCATTATCAACAGTTTGA
The DNA here is from genome assembly GCA_033977485.1 of Hydrangea macrophylla. Taxonomy (NCBI): domain Eukaryota; kingdom Viridiplantae; phylum Streptophyta; class Magnoliopsida; order Cornales; family Hydrangeaceae; genus Hydrangea; species Hydrangea macrophylla. The sequence goes on along the minus strand of CM066983.1, from coordinate 78,723,070 downwards.
AGCAAAATAGTGCCAATAGAAGTGGCAAAGCAACGTCATTCAACAAGACCACCACACCAAGTCATTGCATAGACTAGGTTTGATCCTCTAATCAAATACTGTCATTTGACCTCTAAGAATGGAGGACACATAACAGGTATTGGAATCAATATATGTTGCTTAAAATCCGCAATCATTTATTATGATCACCTAAAAATAAGAGCTACATGGATCCATACATTGGATCGTCACACAAAGTTAGCTGATGGAAGGGAGAGGGACCCTTGAAGTGTAAGAACCTCATATGAATTGGTTCAATTATATGTTAGTTGTAACCAGAGATCTGCCCTTGCAAACTTGACAGTTGGAATTTTCTGATTCATAACTCAAAAGTGATATCAATCCCAAGAAATTGATTCTCCTAACAGATCAATGATTGATCAACTAGTTTTGGATCCATCAAAGTAAGCAAAACAACTTTTCTTGAATGCCTGGACTAGTCACTACTCGCATAACTAGCACACCAAGCAACAAATAAAACACAAGATTTAAGATACATAAGTCGAATACCCAAGAAGTTTCGCAAGGTTACTTCACTCAAAAGTACTTCACCATCTACATATAGCCTCTGGTACAAAATCAGAGCCAAAAACGAATGACCAAATACAGCATGAGACATCTTAATCTTACAGATCAAAACCTGGACTTAATATCACATATCGGTCTGTGTTGGAGATGGGACTAATCTGAATTGCATCACTAAATGTTGCGTGTATCATCACCTATTTTCACATACCACGTACTAGTAGAAGAGAATAGGTCTAAACCAATAGTAGTTAAACTGGAGTCTTTATTCATTCTCGTCAAAAATTGTCTGATCGCAGCGATGACCGGGAGAGGATTCTCTATATGGGCAGCATGGCCACAGTGAGGAACCTCAACTATATTGTAATTCTTGTCCTTTGGATCATCTCTGTTCATCCTACTATCGCTGATTTTGGAGCACATTTCTCGAGCAATTCTCTTGAACTTCCGATCTTTCTCTCCAACTATGAATAGAAGGGGCACTTTGCAGTGCTTCAAGTCCTCCCACATTGACCTACAATGGATTAAAAAAAAAAGCCACTTTCAGAAAGTTTTACAAGAAAGCGCATTCAAGCAAGAACTTAATATATATATATATATATATATTTAGGGAGAGGGATCTAAGTGCACGGACCAAGTGCATTGGCTTTTAAGCCTAAAAAACCCACGGGTCAGCGGGCGGCAGGACGGGACGCGGGTCAGCGGTTTTTAGGCTTAAAAACCAGTGCACTTAAGATCCTTTCCCTATATATATATATATATATACATTCTTTGCAATGCAAACTACTGAACCATCATGAATTTAGCAATAGTTCAGAGTTTTCTCACTTTCAGAAAGTTTTACAAGAAAGCGCGTTCAAGCAAGAATGTAAAAAAAAGAAATTATTATTTGCAATGCAAACTACTGAATCCTCATGAATTTTTAGCCATTGTTGGGAGTTTTCTGTTGGCAACAGCAAATGATCAACAGTTTCCACTAAATCAAAAGATTATAGAAGCTTACGGCTGCCTCCCGATACTCAAATCAGAAAGAACTTTTGCAAGAGCATGCACATCATCATGCTGCAACCGACTTGCAACAAGTTGCTTAAAATGGGGATGGCTTCTTAAGCTGCACACAAAATATTTAAAAAAGTGCTTGATGATCTATTTGTGTAAGCAACAATATCTTTAGGTGCAATAAAGACATGGAAACAAAACTTGGTGGGGAAGTCTTTACCTATTCCATAGCTCTCCAGTATACCATGTCTCTAAAAAGAGTTTTAGGCCTTGGGCAGTGAGGTAGCACGCTCTGGAATCATCATTAGCCCTACGGATTTTTCTCGCAACGTCATCCGTCAGTCCAGGGCTTCCAGATATTATCACAGCTCCTTTGACCTTATTATAGAAAAGTAATTACGTTTGGATTAGTTTTTTCACAGATTTTTAAAAAGGCTTCAATTTGCAGCTTTTTAATACCATATCGTTCCAGGAAGGGATTATTCTATAAGCTAATCCAAATGGGCTCTATATCCCCAGCTCAAAATCACTAAAGTAAACACTTAACCATTTACCTTATGACTGCATCTGAGGGCCATGTATAGCGCTATCCTTGCTCCCATTGAGTATCCAACAATGGTAACTCTTCGAGGAGTGATACAATCAATCAACTTGCATAATATATCAGAAACTAATTCCATTGAAAACCTTGCTTCTTGTGTTATTTCATTGACGGAATGATGCTGCATCTTTGACCGTCCATGGCCAGGAAGATCAATTGCAACACATCTTGTAGATCCTGAGATGGCCTTCATGATGGGAATCCAGTCATCTCCAGTTCCAACAAAACCGTGAAGAAACACTACTACATTATTCTGCATCATACCAATCATAAAGTGCAAGACTGTAAGAAAGGGGGCATTAGTAGCTTAATGATTCAAGCTTACAAAGTAATAGCCGCTGAAAATGGGAACCCAGTTTAATATAAGTAAAGGGAAATCTTTGTAGTACAGTTGCCAGATATGGAAATCATTGACACATACATGAAGAGGATAAATGATGCTTCATGTTCAAAAATCAAACATTCCGAGGTGTGTACACGGTTCAGTTAGGTCGTTTTGTTGGTTTTTCCGACTCGGCTCGGTTTTTTTTTTTTTTTTTTTTTTTTTCAGAAATCCGCCTGAGGTGGTTGGGTCGGTCCGCCGGTTTGTTTGTACACCCCTACAGGCCGATTGGGCAACTTATCAAATCACAATTTCTATGTGCTCCTATACGTTGGTTCCTGTAAACTAAGAGGGAATCCCAAAAGTAAATGCTATATCTACACATTTGCGACAAAATTCACGTTACAAGCAATTGCTAACAAAGCATCCAGATCCCGTCCAATATTTGGTTATGAGTAAATTATGGAAGAGCATATTTGTTTGTATACTCTTAAGATGCAAAAGAATAAATAAATAAATAAAATATTGCATTGCATAAATCAAGAACTTACATCGATGCTTAGTCCAACCTCTTGCACGTTGGTGGAAAACGAGACGCCATTCGAAGCAACTGTGAAGTCATATTTACGAATTTGCTCTCCAGTATAACTACGAAGGATTGCATGGTGGTTGACATGAAAATTCCTCAAGAGTCGGTCAGCATCAACAATAGATGCTTCTACAGAGCCACTATATGGATTACGACCAATTTTCAGAGGTTCAGTGGTTAAATCTTCTTTAAGCCATCTGTAGGTTCCAAGACCATGGGCTATAGGTATCACTTGTTCCTTATTCATCAATCTGCATAGATCTCTGTTTTGCAGCTCAAGATAACTTGAGAACTGAACAAAAGTTGACAGACCTAGGCCACTTTCAAATGCAGCACTGATAACTGACATCTTACCCCGCTGCTGAGCCCACCGTGCAATCAATGCAGCATTTTCAAAGCCTCCAACAACACTAGGTTTGATAACCTGAAAGGAACAATATCAGCTACCCAAATTAGGTTTACTACCAAGGAGGTACTCCTAAAATGGCAAAGCTCCATAAGTAAACTTTAGAGCATGAGACACGTGTCCAGAACAAAATTGAGCGATTGATATACTTTTTAAAACTTGCTGGCATTTGCAAGCTTTGTTTGTGGTACTGGTTCAGTGGTTCTCATGTTTCAAAACAGAAAAGCAATTCTTTGGCAAATAGATATTTTATTTACAGTCTTCTTTTACAAGCTATAATAGGAAAAACATTAGTGTTACATTAGCAATGAAAATGATGACAACTATTAATCTCAACATTGATTAGACTAATAATGATATTAAGCATCAAATTATTAGACATCCCATATAGACAAAGGTGCCGTTCATCATTACAATAGGTGTCAAGTGGAAGTGCAGCGATGTATGCAGGTGAGGCATCATAACAGACCAGTTTGTGGCCATACTAAAAGGAGAATACGAATGAATTGAACTTTAATAAGTGTATTATTCCGTCCATGCAGGGTCGGCCCTTGGGCCAAGCGGCTGCTCGGGGTCTCAAAAAACAAGGGTTTGTTTGGCTTTGGAATAAGGCCTTGTTTAGCCAAAATACATGTGTTATATTATAAAATAGGGATTTGCTAACTTACAGCATAGTAGACTTTTAGCGACGAAATTTTTCGTCGCTAAAAGTTGGAACCTTTAGCGACAAAAATTTCGTCGCTAAAAACCTGTTTTTCGTCGCTAAAAGGGCTGTTGTATGTTGCTAACTTACAACCATCATGTTGTAAGTTAGCAGCCCCCTATAAAATAAGGTCAAAATAGGGCCTAAAAAATAGGATCTTACATATACATGTATTATATATAAAAATAGGATCAAAAAAGGGCCTAAAAAAATTTTCTTGGCCTTATTTGGCCAAAAATCATGTATTATATATAAAAATAGAACCTTATATATACATGCATTATACATAAAAATAGGACCAAAAAAGGGCCTAAAAAATTTTTCTTCTCACGTTCGCTTAGGGCCTCATGTGAATTTCACAATCTCTGGACCGGCCCTGCGTCCATGTTGTCCTGAATGAAGCACATAGATACGTATCTCCACTACCTATGAATAATACAAAAGAAACAAAGGGATTCTTTGGTTCTGATTAGATAGTTTGAAACAAGTGATCTGAAACTTTCTTTGCATATGTGGCAATCTAATCGGGCCATTTTACACACTAGAATTCACAAAATGAACCCTTTGACAGGTAACATCAGGAAAATCTAGGAGCATGTTAACTTGAAGAACTCTTACTTACAACAGCAACTACTCCTGGGTGAGTGAACTTTGCGAGCTTTTCAAAAGGATTTTCTTGAACATCATCGATTGTTTCATCGAGTGCTACAGGTAGGCCAGTTTCTTCACAGAACTTGATTATATCATCTTCATACTGAACAGGTTCCTGAAACACCACAGAGTTATATGGAGACAGTATAATAACAAGAAACCCATGAGAAATTATCCACACCCAGCCAAATTATATAATGCCAAGTTTATCTTAACCACAATGAGTATATCCGTATAGGAACCAAAGTGAAACTGGACCACAAGATCGAATATGCGAATAGTCAAAGACTGTCAAACTAGATTCGTGATGATGAGTATTTCTAATCTCCATGGTGTTCCTATCCCAAAAAAAACACTTTCTGTGATAGAATATGCCTAACATCATCGAAAAAATGGGCCCAACACTGGTTAGTATAGGAATACACTGATCCGGCATATAGGATACCTCAATATACTGCAGGTCACAATTCTTCACAAAAGAGCCAAATTGAGTTGCTTCTTTATATGTCCACTTTCGATTAGCATCTGCACGAAGTTCAATCTGGCGACCAACCTTCTTCCTTACTTCCTCTACAACCATGGCATCTTCAAGGGGATCTGCCCGACGTGCCACCTGTAAGCAGAAAATTTTGGTAGTGAGCCATCTAAAATTTCATAAGATCTGTGGCTCTGAATGACAGAACTAAATCTTCCCAGAAACCAGTGTTCTAAAAATCGGCCTAGGCGGCGCCTAGGCGCTAGGCGGTGCCCGGCCGCCGAGATTTTCCCTAGGCGTTTGAGAAAATCGGCCAGTGAATTAGTCGGCCTCTAGGCGGGGCCTAGGCGGTGCTAGGCGGGCTAGGTGGTGCTAGGCGGGGCCTAGGTGGGCTAGGCGGTGCTAGGCGGGTAGGGTGAGAATGCTACAGAGTCTTATTTGGGTCTGACTCTTTGGAAAAAAAACCCTAACATTAGTATATATATACACTTACGGTTTAAGTTAATTATGGAGAGATCCCTAATAGTTTTTAAAATATTAATAATCTTTACTTATTTCCAAAAAACACCACATAACCTTTATATATATATATATATATATATATTATTTGAACCACAAATCTATAATTATTTTTAATTAACACCACATAACTCGTATATATATCTATTATATAATTAATTTTGTTTATAAAACAAATCCGCATAGGCCCCGCCTAGGCGTCCGCCTAGGCCCCTAGGCGCTAGGCCCCCCTCCACCGCCCGACTAGCGCCTAGCGATTTTTAGAACATTGCCAGAAACAATTACAAAAACCATTTTCTTCAATAAAATTTCCTAGGGAACAATATAGTTTCCAAACAGTAGAAGTTGGGAAAGATTTTCTCACTTTTAGCTTTATCGCAGTAAACCCTTCTTCAACAAGCTGAGCGGCAATATCAGCTATCTCCGTGGGAGTCCCATTAGAGTCAATAAGGGCACAAATTTTAACATTTGATGACCGAACAGATATTTCTTCCTCTAGGAGGGGATGAATTAGGCTCAATAAACTGGAACCTTCGCTTGCTGCTATGGCATTGAGGATGGCCATTTCTAAACCACATCTTACACTTGGGAAGACTGAACCTGGCTATATTCCAAGAAAAGAACTTCAGTGTTTGAAACATGTCTCCATTATAGACATGTGAATTGGGAAAATATACTAGCTACAATTACTTGTTTTTTTCCTCAATTCTGTTGGGTGTTGCACTCACTACGTAAATTGATATCATATTTGAGGAGTGACGATTCATGGACCTACCAAGATTCCAAAAGTGCTCCATATCCATGAAGAAAATGATCCATTTAGCAGGGGAAGTAAGTGACTAATATTAGCTCCTTCAATAACATGATTGATAAACCGAAGCTGCTCTTCAACATCTATTAGATTCTCCTTGTGGATCTCAAGAGGAGCAACCTGTTAAAAATAGCAGTACATGAAACAAGAAGGTAAGAAAACTCCTATCATTAAAACAAAAAATAAAAAATTAAATAAAAATAAAAATAATAATAAAATAAACCAAAAGGAAAGAGAAAGGAAATTACAAGGATAAGAAAAGGAAAGGAGGAAACAACTTGAAACATATATATATACACATATATCATATATGCATATATACACAAAGCAAGTGTAGTCATTGACGAACCATTTAGTTAATGTGCACCATATTTGAAGTAATTGTCGTGCACAAGAAATATCAAATGTACTCTCTAGTTTCTTCTAGAAAGGGGAGAATTCCTACTTGCCTAATATCACTCAATCTTGTATCTCAAACAAACCACCATGAAGCCCACCTCTCATATCCCTCAAGTAAACGAGGGAAATCAAAAAGTATCAACTTGAAGAAATATCATGATCCAAGCTTAGTTGAGACAAAGAGTCTCAAACCTAGTTATATTAATCACAGAGAATAGTAATTACAAAGATGCCCTTAGGCAATAATAAAACATTAACAGCTAATACTAGACAACTATTACAATTAATAAAAGAAACATATTTCCACACTCCCCCTCAAGCTGGTGCGAAGATATCTCTCATGCCCAGCTTGCTAAGATAGTAATGATGAGTTCTACTTCCAAGACCTTTGGTGAGGACATCTGCCAGTTGTTCACTAGACTTCACAAACGGGATACATATCACTCCACTGCTTAATTTCTCTTTAATGAAGTGTCTGTCAATTTCAACATGCTTAGTTCGGTCATGTTGTACTGGATTATGGGCAATATTGATGGCTGCTTTATTATCACAGTACAACCTCATCGAATCTGTGGTCTCAAGTCTAAGATCTCTCAATAGAATTTTTATCCACAATAGTTCGTAAATTCCTTGAGACATGGCTTAGAATTCTGCTTCAGCATTCAATCTAGAAACCACGGCCTGTTTCTTGCTACGCCAAGTAACAAGATTTCCTCCAAGTTCTCCAACAAAGGTGCAAAATCCTGAAGTAGATCTCCTATCCGTGGCTGAGCCTGCCCAGTCTACATCTGTATAACCTTCCACCTGAAGATGATCATGCACACCAAAGAACAATCATTTTCCAGCCGCTGACTTCAAGTATCTAAGAATTCGAAGAATAGCACTGTAATGAGATTCACAGGGAGCATGAATGAATTGACTAACTACACTTACACCAAAAGCGATGTCTGGACGAGTATGTGACAAGTAAATAAGCTTGCCCACCAATCTCTGGTATCTCTCCCTGTCAACCACTGCTTCATCGGTGTCATCCCTTAGCTTCTGATTAGATTCCATAGGAGTATCACACGCCTTACTCCCTAGCATGCCAGTTTCTTGGAGAAGATCAAGAACATATTTTCTCTGGGAGATAAAGATTCCTTGTTTGCTTCGAGCCACCTCAATTCCCAGAAAGTACTTGAGGCTTCCTAAAGTCTTTTATTTCAAATTCCTTGGCCAGGTATTTCTTCAACTCCTGCATATCTTCTACATCGTCTCCAGTCAAGACAATATCATCCACATATACTATGAGAACGGTGACTCTCACTTGTGAGGAATGTCTAATGAATAGTGTATGATCACCTTGGCTTTGTTTAAAGCCATATTTCAACATAGCTTGAGTAAATCTCTCAAACCATGCCCTTGGAGACTGTTTAAGCCCATACAGAGACTTCTTAAGCCTGCAAACTTTCCCTTTGGTTTTAGAGTCTTCAAAACCTAGAGGAATATCCATATATACTTCTTCTGCCAACTCTCCATGTAAAAACGCATTTTTAACATCAAATTGATGAAGAGGCAACTTTAGGTTTGCAGCAAGAGATAACAAGATTCTTACAGTATTCATCTTACCAACTGGGGCAAATGTTTCCTCATAATCTACCCCATACGTTTGTGTAAAACCCTTTACCTCTAACCGAGCTTTGTACCTTTCAATGGATCCATCTGCCTTATGTTTAACTGCAAACACCCACTTGCACCCCACTGTCTTGTGCCCTCTAGGTAAGTTAACCAATTCCCAGGTGCTATTCTTGTGGAGTGCTTTCGTCTCCTCAATCATAGCATGTTTCCATTTGGGATCAGTGAGTGCATCCTGTACATGGTTAGGTACAGACACAGAAGCAAGATTAGACACAAAAGCTTTATGGGAAGGGGAGAGGCGTCTATAAGAGACAAATTTAGATATTGGATGTTGAATACATGACCTAACACCCTTACGTGTAGCACTTAGAATATCTAAATCATCAATGACAGGAGTAGAATCAATGATAGGAGAATCAACAACAGGAGTAGAATCAGAGTTACCTAGGTTCTCATCAGGAGAAGGAGATGGAAGTGGCGGATCTGGAGAGATGGTCTTATCTTCAACAATTTTTCCATTTCAGTTCTGGGTTTCAACAAACACTTATCAGGGACACACGGACAGGCATTTGATCACGACTTTTAAGAGTCATAATATAAGATAGTCAGTCTCTTGAGCGGCCGAGAATGTTCTCCAAGTTCTTCGCCAATATACTACATCCCCTTTTTGTGGGTTTCCTCCTCTTTTTCTGGTGGGTTCCTCATCTGCCTCTCTATCAATTTCATCCTCATTTTCAATAGTCCCCAATATCTCAAATGAATCAGACACAGTAATGTTAGGCACAGGAACATCAAGTCCATCACTAGGCATAGTAGGAACCTCAACACTATCAGGCAACTCTTCCATATGCCTCTTCTCCCCCTGAAAAGGTGTCTGAGGAGTGAAATAACATTGCTCCTCGAAAAACGTGACATCCATGGAGACATACTACTTCAGGGTAGGAGGATGGTAACACTTATAGCCTTTCTTTGTGGGTGAGTAACCAACAAAGACACATTTAATAGCACGAGGATCAAGCTTCCCTCGTGTTGGGGCATGGTTATGAACAAAACACACACAGCCAAAGACTTTAGGAGGGATAGAAAACAAGGCAGGACTAGAGAGCACTTCAACTGGAGACTTTTTGTTGGAGCCTGAGCAGAGAATAACATAGACCTAATAGTGTTTAAAACATGCCTATTCTTACGTTCAGCAATCTCATTCTGTTGTGGGGTGTTGGTACAAGATGATTGATGAATTATGCCATGATCTAAAAAATAATCTTCAAGCCCAGATTTGAAGTACTCCCCCCCATTATCTCACCGAATAATTTTGACACGGGCATCAAATTGGTACAGATCATTTTATGAAAATTTTTAAAGATCGAGTGAACTTCACTTTTCTCTTTCATCATATATACCCAAGAAGCACGAGAAAAATCATGAATGAATGTGACAAACCACCTATGACCTTTAAGTGCAACAATTCTAGAAGCCCCCCAAACATCAGAATGAATAAGAGAAAAAGGAACAGTACTTTTATTATTACTGGGATAAAAAGAAGCACGGTGGTGGTTGTCAAGTTCACAATCCTCACACCGAAAAGTGGATACATTTTAAATTGACAATAAAAGGGGAAATAAAAACTGAAGTAAACTAAAGGCAGGATGTCCAAGACGTTTGTGCCAAAGCATGATATCACCAGATGTAGAGCCAGAAACAGTAGCATGATGTGCCAGATGTGGTTGTCCCTACGGTTCCAGAAGATAAAGACCATTCTCCTCTCTACCACTGCCAATCGTCCTCCTCGTGATAAGATCCTGAAACACACAATGAGAAGGGAAAAATGTAACGCTACAACTTTTATCACAAGTAATACGACTGATAGATAAGAGGTTATTGGCAAAACTAGGAATGTGCAAACAGAAGATAAAGATAACGAGGGAGAGACACGGACTAAACCTTTGCCTGAAACCGAAGAAACGGTTCCATCAGCAATCTTGTCTTTCTCTTGTCCTGAATATCGTTTATAATCGGAAAACACAGAAGAGGAACCCGTCATATGATCAGATGCCCCGGAGTCAATAATCCAAGGGTGATTAGATTGAGAATGGAATGCACTCACAGAAGTAGCTAAATTACCTGAATGAGCAAAAGATGATAAGGCAGTAGTAGGTGTATCCAGTCTAGACATTAGGCGACAGAGAGTCTCCACATCTGAGGCAAATAATGCAGTGGATGAGACCGGAGGTGTATCAACAATGACGGAGGAATCAACAACCTCTGTATGATGGGCACGAGAACCACCACCACGGCCCCTAAAGTTATACCTCCACGTCCACCACGACCCCTAGACTGTCCCGAACGGCCTCCTCGACCTCCTTGTGGATAACCATGAAGTTAGTAGCAAGTCTCCCTGGTGTGACGGACCGGACTCACTCGTAGTGTCACAACCACGGGTTCCATCTCGATGAGGAACAGAAACTAAAGCAGATCTCTTGTAGATGAAGGTGGAAGCATGGTAGAACGACGACTTTCCTCGTTCTGTATGTAAGCAAAGGCCTCTTGAAGAGAAGGCAAAGGATCCATACCCAAAACACGACTACGAACTGGATCATATTCAGATTGAAGGCTCTCAAGAATTTAAACACCCTTTCTTCGGCAACCAGCTTGTTATAAGCAGTGAAATCAGTGGGACACACTGGCTTGTAGTTCAAGAGATGATCTAGGCACTTCCAATTGGTAGATAGGGACGTGAAATATTGGAGAACACTCATCTCCCCCTGTTCAGATCGACCAATTAAGCTTTGATTCTACCGTTGATGTACCCCATCTTTCCTCGGCCCTTAAGAAACAATATCACACATTGGGACCAAGCCAGGAAGTTTTGGCCATTGAAGAGAGAAGTAGTGATCTTTAAGTTCGGGTTATCGGGATGAGCAACAACAATGTTCTCAGTCCTAAGTGGCTGCGAATTCACGGTCGATTTTTCAGGATCATCCGACATCTTGAATAGTTTTGCAACGAATACCCGCAACAATCACAAAAGCTAGAATAGAAACTGGTACCAACGGAGGAGCACGCAAAGGCAACAAGATCACAGCACCATAAAGGATGCCAAAAAAAAAAAAATTACCTTTGATCACAGGTCCATAGGACCAAAAAAACGCGGATGATTAAACTCCAATCAAAACTAAAATCTACAGATGCAGCAAGAAGGAACAAACAGAAGATGTAGAAGAGGATGATGGTTGTTGGAGGCCTACCAAACCATGTGGTGGCTGCGACAGGGCTAGGTGGAGGGCTGGAGGGCTGCGGCTAGGTCAGTGGAGGTCTGGGGTGCTGCGGCTAGGTCATTTGGGGCAAAGGTGACTGCGGCTGGAGGTTGGGTAGGGCTAGGGTGACTGCGGCTGGAGGTTGGGTAGGGCTAGGGTGACTGCGGCTGGAGATTAGGTAGGGCTAGGGGCTGCGGCTGGTCAGGTGTGCGCTGTGGAGGCTGCCACTGGTGGTGAGAGGGCTATGGTGGCTGTCAGCTGGTGGTGAGATGGTGTTTAGATGGTGTATGTTGGTGGTGTAACCATGGGATCTTCAAATCCCCCTTGGGGAGGCTTTGATACCATGTAGAAATATTATGATTCCAAGCTTAGTTGAGATAAAGAGTCTCAACCCCAATTATATTAATCACAGAGAATAGTAATTACAAAGATGCCCATAGGCAATAATAAAACATTAACAGCTAATACTAGACAGCTATTACAATTAATAAAAGAAACAAATTTCAACACAACTCACATGCGTACTTAAAAGTTGGAGAAAGTAGCAAGATACACTGATTTGACAAGGAAAAAAGCTCATAGCTGACCGTAATTCAACTTAAGGTGCTATTCAAATATATAACCCAGAACATCTCAAATCACCATATGCATGTCACCCTAAATTAAAGAGTAAAGAATGACAATCTCATCAACAAATGATTACAGGCAGAAGTTTTTCAAAATAATTCATTTTTAAATCCTCACAGCGTCTAGTACAAATGTGAGAGAAAACATAGTTACCTTTAAGGTTTAAAGGTTTTCATTGATGTTAGTTACGTTTTACTTGAGCATATTCATTTATGAAAAAAAAAAAACCTAAATGAAAAAAAAAAAACCTAAAACTTTTGCAGGTTAATAAAAGTAGAGACCATTCACTTTTCCTAGCTGCTCGTGATACAAGTAGACAAGGAAAACTTCTTGACCCTAAACTAACCTCACCAAACCCAAGGCTTCCATCTTCAAGAGACAAAGCTAAAACAAAACCTTCTCTATAGAACCCGTTGGAGTCAGAATCGGCTGAAGAAGTAGTAGGTGGAGCATATAGCTGAATTCTGTCACAAAAACAATTCAGAAAATATTTTAAGTAATTCTCAAATCCAGTGATATGATCATGATATCTTTAAAATTTTCTCCATGATACAAACTTACCTATATAGAGAGTACTCCATCTTATGAATTTTTGAAAAAGGGAAGTTACGTAAGGTAGAACCTGACGCTGAAAACCTTAAATGGATACTTAAAGCACGTTCTGCTGCTTCACATGAAAATTTTCTCAAAGTACTGAAAACAGAGCACAGTGCATCAGCAAAGCACAGAAGGGATAACAATTAAAGCAGCAATACAACCTGACTACCTGTGGAAGGCGGCATTGGCTTCAATGCAGCTCTCAACTTCTATGATGCAATCAACTTCTTCATTTTGAGATGTGTATAAAGCATCATTCAGTTGCGTTTTTGTGCGCGCTTGTACGTGTTTCACACTGCATATCGAGCTATTTTCTTAACCACAGAAGCAAGAATAAATTCACAAGTGTAGCAGATCTCGAGGGTAGCAAAACAGGATAAGGAACTACTGATGTACTGCACAATAAATCATTCACTCAACATATAAAGTTAAAACTCTAAATCTTGCAACCACGACTGTTGACTTCTATAAGAGGTTGTCATTTTCTGACAATTTAATATGTTGTCTCCCTGAAAGCCCTTCAGGAAAAGAAAAAACCAAAACTTTATTTCCCAAAAGAAAAAAAAAAATCAAATTAGATTGTTCAAAATTTCAATACTACTCCCACCATACACTTTGCAAAAGCATAAATGTGTGGCTTGATTCCATAGAACTATACTGCAGTTATGGATACTAACTCGACAAAAGTTATACATGAAACAACAGAAGGGACTCATGAGTCATGACTAATGAGAGCACTCACTCGTATCCGTACTTGCTTAAAAAATATCTTTTGAGTCAAAAGGTACTTTTTTAAGGGTAAAACAAGTATGGAAGGGATCTCCTTATGCATAAAATTATTGCAAAAGTTCTCAACCAAGAATCTCATGCAAGCGTAGAACAAGTATCGAAGTATAAACTATAAATTAACAATGTGATATGTTGAACGAGTTAAAGGTACTGCTTTAGGTGTAAAACATAGAAAGAGGTCTCGGCACGCATAAAAGTATGAAAGTGTAAAAGAAGTTTAAAGAGGCGAAAACTTGGAAAGTCGATCGTTGGCGAAAATAATATTAGCTGTTTTACATGATACTAGAAGATATGATGTTAAGTAGGCAATCGAAATTAGATTATTAGAGTGATTTCACTCTCTAAGTAAATGACTTGATCATATTGGATGCACTAAAACCCCTCAAGTTGTAAGTTGTGATCATAATCTGAAACTTATTTAGCATATAAAAATGTTCGTTACAAATCAAATTTGCCAGTGCTATGATTAAGTTTAAAATTTCTATTGTTATTTGTTCAGTGAAAGTAGTGAATGAATAAAGCAATCAAAATTAAAAACATCGATAGATTATGTTAAACTATATATCCACTATCAAAGTTCAGTTCTAACAACAATGTTGTCTATAAAAATAAAAATTAAAAATTAAAAATTAAGATGGCCAAAAACAAAAGTTGGGTAATTACATTCTGGCCAGTGGTAAAACTTATAAGGAACTCCACAAGCAGACATCAGTACTGCCACATACCATAACATATATAAGGATGTTGTTGGGAATTTTTGTTGGAATGGAATGTGGAAAAGAATACCACACCGGCCGAATAAAAGAATGAAAAACAATTAATACATGCTAAGGGCCTCTCCACTTATTACCAATTGGTTTTAGGTTGAATAAGGGGCCCAACATACAAAAGAGGCCCAAACCAAGAAACAATTCTAACAATTTTAACGCTGAAACAAAATTCCCCTTCAAGATCTGTGAGATGCGAAAAACAGAAGTAGCAAGGAAATCAACCAAGAACACACAAAAACCGCAAAAATCTAACATGATTCGCCCAAAACCAGGCTAAGTCTACCAAGTTGCTGAGTTTTATTATGCTCTAGGGTTTGGAGAAGAGGTTACAAGATATCTGAGAAATCCACACACAATAGTAAGCCTTTTTATAGGTGCAAAAAAGCCTCCTTAAAGGATTAGGAATCAACCAGCAGACGTTGACCTCGCTCGAGCGAACAGACACCTCGCTAGAGCGAACTTGCCCAACAAGGACTTTCCAAAAGCTAACCTCGCTCGAGAGAATACTATATCTCGCTCGAGCGACCTTTTAGAGTGCTTTTCCGCTCCAGGGAACCCATGTCTCCCACGAGCGAAACGTCAAACACCTTGCTCACTCCTCAAGCGAGGCCCTGCTCATTGGGCGAAAAACCTCCTTTTGTGAACACACTTGCAACCGAATCCAAAGCCTGATTGATCAGGCTCCACAATCCCAACAGATGTCATCTTCAAGGTTGGAACATATGCCTTGAGGAAAGTGGCAAAATAAAATATATGGTTTTGAAGTTACTTCAAATTTTCTATTCATTTGCTTTGAACTTCACAGCAAATGAATAGAAAAGAGGACAATTTTTCAACTGATGCCTGGTCATGAGATTGGCGTCATGGAAACTGATATGTTGAGTAATATGAAATGCGCTCTATGTAGAGGGAATTTCTCAGTTTCATATACTTCTAGAAAGACATATATAGAGGAGCCAACCCATCTTAGGGTCTGTCTCTGTCTAGGAAGCACTGACACTTCAAAGAATGTAACGTGTCGTGTATTTGTGTCCGACACACGGACACGACACTTCAGGGACACTTTTCTGGCAGTGTCGACGTGCAATTTTTTTAGGACTTTGCATGTTGCCGTGCCGGTGTCGTGTCGTATCCGTGTCGGTGTGTCTGTGCCCATGCTTCATAGGTCTCTGTCATTCTCCTCTCTATTGCAGTTACCTCACAATACACAATGTTTGGCCTTTAAAGTCCTAAAAAGTTCAATAAACTTTTTTTTTAAACAGGATATTTTAGCTTTATAAAAATTTCTTTAAATGTTATTATCTGATAGCTTGTGTGCCCGGCTTTATAGACAAAAGATCTTTAGCCATTACTTCATCTGTTCTACTTCCAGATATGTGCACAATCGTGGATCATGAAATGTTTTAGAATACTTCGATTTTACCGAATTTACATGGAACTGCCTTCATATCAATATCTGATACACAAACTGGTATAGGCTACCACATAATTACCTGAAGACCAAAAAGAATATTGCAAATTGGGAAGCATGGCAGGAAAAAATCAATAATAAAGACATCCATGGATAATGATTCCTTAGCTGGAAAGGAAAGAGCCAATCACATGTTCGGTCTCTTACCCATGTGCTGCACATAGCTTGGCTACTGAAACATCATGCGAAGTGTAAAAGTACTGATTCAACACTCTTTCTTCAGTTTTATTTGCAATAGGAAGGAGGCTGAATATTGCACCACCATGATTGTTTATCACAATTATTGTCATTGGTTTCCGCCAAACCCTTCAAGAAGACAACAGATTTTTTAAACATTTAAAGAAAAGGTGTCCATGCACATTTTAACAGAATGTAAAGATAAGGTACTGCGACATAGCACATAGAGCTATGTCACGTAAGAATAGGAAATCAAGCTTTTCTGGAAGAGAGCAATATGCAAGTGTACAATCATGCTAACTTGTTATGAAATTAATCTTTAAACATTGCAAAATTGAATTCAAGTACTAGAAGAATTTTTCTTTCTTTTCGAAGTCATGAGTGGTGAAATATGATCCATCTGATTTCAAGGTCGCAATTAGAGCCTCATTTCTAGATTCTGTTTTTAACCTTTTAGTGGCAAACTTACCACAGTACCCACAAACTGGTACAGAAATAGAACCACCAATTCAGAACTTCTTTTCTTGGAAAGTGAACTTTAAGAGAAAGAAATGGACGAGCAGTATATTACAATGAGAATATTTTTTTGAAAGAAACATACATCACCTCCCAAAAAAAAAAATATTAACAATTTTTGAAGTCTAGCTAAAATAGTAATAAACGACACTTCAGAGCATTCAAACAACATTCTTTTCACCATAGTAGTTCAAGTTCTGTTGAGATGTCCTTGTCCATTTCTCCACATATGCATGCCTATGAGGTATCTAACTAATGATATTTTTATTAAGCATTATAATGCACAAAAAGCTTTAAACACTACTACATAGGCTTTGTTACCTCTGTTTCAGAAGTGCCAGTCCATTTGTATCGTGCAAAAAGGAAACATCCCCAATCACACAAAGCACCTAATCATAATAAAAATAAAAAATAAAAAATAAAAAATAAAAAAGAGAAGTAGAAACCAGCGTAACATCGTCAAAATCAAGAACATATTAAGGAACGTAACCAAATAAAGACAAGGGTCCAAAAATTCATGCCTACAAGAGGGGTTTTTCCCAGTTCTTGTTACAGGCAAACATAATTACTCCAAATGTCAATACAGTGACCGGGTGATAAAATGAAAAACGAGAGCTACAAGTACTTCACTGAAATAATTGTTAGGAAATGTTATTAAATAGTCGAGAAAAGGAAGAGTTCTGTACCTGTAAATCACAGTATGAAAGAACAGAAGATCTTATATAACAGGTTCACATTTCAATGAAGTTAACTATTGGAACACATGATGCCCACCAATCATTTTGACCCAAATCGCATTGAATAAATTGCTGTAAAATTGCAATACTATTGAAATCTTATCCTAGGACCTAGGATTCACCTATTTTGATTTTAATTTATTTTTGGATTTTTTTTATAAAAAATTGGAAAATAGACCCAATTATGACAGATTGTGTATGCACCCAGCACCCGTGTACCGAAAGCCTCAAGTATAGCCCTACATAAGTAAGGAGTTACTTTGAAGGAACTATTACCCCATGGCGCACACAGTCCACCAAACAAGTTTTAACTAGAGCATTTCATGAGATAAACATGCAGAAATTTTCCCATATTCTTTCACTTATAGAGGAAAGCTTTCACTCACTCCAATAACTCGTATCACCCAGATCATTGTTGATGTGTTTCTACTAGAAGAAAGAAACTTAAAGAATGTCAAATGGAGACTGCTAAGAAAAATCATGGGTGTAAATTGTGATATGTAAAAACAGGAGATTGTTTTATTGCGATTTCTGTGATATGAAAGCTGCCTCAAACTTAAAATGTCGCCGACCAAACACTAGAAGCTTCAATATCTCATCTGAAGTTTCGGAAATTTTACTTCCTTTGAGTTCTTTTGTGATTCTATGCTGGGTATTAAGGTGTTGAATTGTTTAGCTTTTTGGCTTTCCCTGTTTAGAACATCTGAAGCCTCTCAAAAGCATTCCGCATGTAGTTGATAAATTTGTATTTCATGTCGAGAGTTATATCTTTTAGTTTTTTCTCTTATTTTATTTTATCTGTGTAGGGACTTCTCTAAAATTATTTTTCCCTTTCTTTTCATCTTCTCTTTATTAATAAAATAAAGAGAGACGATTGTACTCTCTAAGTTTGACCAAATGTTTGTCAACATTGTATCAGAGCCTTCCCAACGATCCTACACCTAACCCTAACTTGCGCCGGCCACCAACACACCACCCCACCCTGAGCCAGCCACCAGTGAGCCACTCCCAGCCAGTGCCAGCCACCCATACACCTTCCACCACCAGCCGCAGCCCCACCCTGGCCTAAACCCTTCCACCGCAACACCAAGACACTACCACCATTAGCCGCAGCCACCATAGGCTCCCTCCACTCCAACCGATAGCCCCCCTACCCACCCTGGCTTGAGCCGCACCAACCCTAGCCTCCATTCACCATGCCGGCAGCCCTAGGCTAGTCGACAGCCTCCCAGACCACCTTAGCCTGATCCGACAGCCCTATATCTCCTTTTTTCTTCTTTTTCAGCCCTATTCGTTGGGTCATACAGATTCAATTGGGGCTGATCCAATCCTTTGTTTCTTCCCTTTCTAGGTCCATATTCGGACCCATGATCTGTCCATAAAGTGGACAATTGCACCTAGACGATGCGTGTCAGTACTAGGAGTGCCTTCTGACCATCGTTCTCTTAGGGTAAGTACATATTTCCTTCAACATGTCGAATGAAGGAATTACAACTGGAAACCCTAGTGGTAAAGATTCTCCTATACGTAATGAGAAGCAGTTCCTCGTTACTGAGAATCCTGGATCCAAGATCACCACCGCTTTACTCAATGGTGAAAATTATCTTTCGTGGTCTCAGTCCGCCACATTTTGGCTCCGCAGTTGAGTGAAGTATGGTTATGTTGATGGCACGGTCAAGGCACCTAGTCGTGAGGAACCCACTTATGCTAAGTGGCAGATTGATAATTATCTGGTTATGAGCTGGCTTGTTCATTCGATAGAGCCCGATATTGCTGAATTTTTTCTGAAAATGGAAACTGCAAATGACATTTGGGATGCTCTTGCACAGACATATGCTAGGAAAGGTAACATAGCTCAAATTTATAAACTTCGTAGGACTATTGAGGGCGAAGTTCAAGGTGAACGTTTTACACTTCAGTACGTTACATCCTTATCCACTATGTTGAACCTTCTTGATCACTTGAAAAATCATCGTCTAGTTTATCCCACAGATGCTACTAGTTTTAAAGAATATATTGAGAGTGAACGAATTTTTAAATTCCTTGCTAGGCTCAATGTTGAGTTTGATCAAGTTGGGAGTAGGGTACTTGGGATGGAACCATTACCGTCACTTAGGGAAGCATTTGCATATGTTCTGAACGAGGAGAGCTATCGTTCCGCTATGCTTTCCCCTGTTTCCACTGATAGGTCTGCTTTGGCCTCTTCTAGTCAAAGAGGGGGTAAGGGCCTTGCTTTCAATTCACGCAAAGATAATACTTTTGAGAGTCTGATGCTAAAGACAAGTGGTGTGATTATTGTAATAGAGTTGGGCATATTCATGCAACTTGTTGGAAACTTCATGGCCGTCCACCATTGACAAAGGGGAGAGGTGGAGGACGCAGGCAGCGGGCCCAGGGCTAACTTATCCACTGGTTTGATCATTCAGAGGAGTCATCCTCCCCTTCATCTGCTGCAGGGGATATTAGTAATGCTAACCTGGAGACATTGAGGCATATTATAGCACAGTTGGACACTCCCACGAGTTCTTCTACGTCTTTTGCTCAAGCAGGTAATGTTGCTAATTTTTCTTGTGCTTTACATGCTACCTCTCAACAACCATGGATCATTGACTCTGGGGCTTCCGACCACATGACTGGTATGTCTACCATTTTTTTTTCTACCTATGCTCCGTGTTCAGATAAAGATAAAGTTAAAACTGCAGATGGTAATCTTTCTCCTATTTCTAGTAAAGGTGTCACTAATGCTTCTAATTCCCTAACTTTATCTTCGGTTCTTCATATACCCAATTTTTCAACTAAACTTCTTTCCATTCGTCGCATTACTCGAGATCTAAATTGTTGTGCGACTTTCCTTCCTTCTCACTGTGTCTTTCAGGATCTCTCCGCAAAAAAGATGATTAGCAGTGGTAGGGAAGAGAATGGACTATTTTCTACTTCCCAAGGAAGCTGAGAGTGAGAAAATACCGAGGAGTGCTCTCCATTTACTGAGGGAGACTCTTCCTAGAGAGGCTTGGTTGTGGCACCAGAGACTAGGCCATCCATCATTTTCACTTCTTCGTCATTTGTTTCCTTATTTAATAAATAATAAGAATGTTTCTGATGCTCTTCGTGAAGCATGTGAACTTGGCAAGCATCATCATGCCACCTTTAATTTGAGTTTGAATATAAGTACTATTCCTTTTTAGATTGTTCATACTGATGTTTGGGGTCCATCCCATTTCTCTTCCTTGAATGGTTATAGGTAGTTTGTTACTTTTATTGACGATTTTTCTCGTACTATATGGGTGCATTTGATGAAAGACAAGAGTGATGTGTTTTCTATTTACAAAAGCTTTCACACGATGATATGCACTCAATTTAGTACTGTTGCCAAAATTGTGCGTTCTGACAAAGGACGGGGGGGAATATATTTATGGTGGCCTTAAAACCTATTTTTCTGAACATGGCGTGATTTACCAAACTTTCTGCACTAATACTCCCCAACAAAATGGAGTTGCAGAGCTGAAGAATCGCCATATGTTGGAAACTGCTCAGTCCATGATGTCTTCCATGCAAGTTCCAAAACCCTATTGGGGTGAAGCGGTCTTAACGGCTGCATACCTCATCAATCGTTTACCCACTCATATCTTTGGTAAGAAATCTCCCATTGAAATTCTCCTTAGTCCATCGTCTACGTTTGCTATTCCTCCCTAAGTGTTTGCTTTGTTCACAACCATTCTCCTTCCTGAAGAAAATTAGATCCTCGTGCTCTTAAATGTGTCTTCATTGGCTACTCACCCACACAAAAGGGGTATCGGTGTTACCATCCTCCTTCACGTAAGTGGTATGTCTCCATGGATGTTACCTTCCATGAGACCCAATCGTACTTTCAGTCTCCACAGCCACCTCTTCAGTGAGAGAAAGAGAGTGAGGAAGAGATGTCTAGAGATGTGCCTATTGCCAAATTACGTCTCATTAAAGGGACGTAAAGTACATCTGATAAAACTAAAGTCTTATAGTCCTCAAATTCTAAAACTACCACTCCTATAGCAACAGCGGACATGATTGCGCTAGATCCCAGAGTCAGCACGATCTCTCCATCACTGCATTTCCTGGTTGATCTGAACCCCTGCAACAAATTACAGATATGGTTAAGTCACACCAGAATCAAAGCAACAAGTGTTTGAAGTATCTGTTATAAAACTTACTTCAATCACATGTGATTCGATCATACCTTGAACTCTTGTAGCTAAGAATTGCGAACAGTTCCTCTTCCAGTGGCCCTTCTCACTGCATTGGAAACACTTTCCTTTGCCTTGACCGCCCACCTTTCCCTTGCCCTTACCTTTTTCCTTAGATTTTGCAATCTTAGTGACAGGTCCAACACTTGGACCACCAGTGCCAGCCTTCTTCTTCCCTTTCTTACCTTTCGACGTAGATCGGGAGGAGGAAGAGCTTTTTTCAACGTTCAAAACGTTGCCCCTAGGCTTGATCACCCCTTCCGCTGCTAGTAAAGAACTCATTAATTCGCTCATTAAGAAATTCATTTGATTCATGTTATAGTTAAGTTTAAATTGAGCGAATGACGGCGACAGCGAATTGAGGATCATTTCAACTTGGGTCTGTGCGTTTCACAACAGAAAGAGATGAGGGAGAAAGAGAACCAAGGGAAAACGAGGAAAAGGAAGTTGATGGGTCAACAGAGAATAATGGGGAAGGGGTAGATGAACCAAGGAAGGGTGAGGTAGAAAATAAAGAGGAATATGAGGGAGAAAGAGAACAAACTGAAAAAAGGGGGAAAGAGTTACTGACATTCTCAAAGAACAAAGAGAAAGAGATTTGGGGTAGCAGAAATGGAAGCTATTCATTTCCCTTCACTACAGCCAATCACTTCTTGTGATGATGATTCAGGTATTTCGAGTCCATCCACTCACTTTCCTAATTCAAGTGATGATTTAGACATTCCTGTTGCTCATCGAAAGGGCACTAAAACATGTACTAAACATCCTCTTTCTAATTATGTTTCATACTCTCGTTTGTCTCCATCCTATAGGGTCTTTGTGTCCAAACTTTCCTCTATTTCAATTCCTAACCATGCCCAGGAAGCTCTCTCTGATCCTAAGTGGAAATCAGCCATAGTTGAAGAGATGAAAGCACTCTCAAAGAATTGCACTTGGGAATTAGTAAAGTTACCTCGAGAGAAGAAGACAGTAGGGTGGAAGTGGGAGTTCACTGTGAAACACAAAGCCGATGGGGCAATTGAGAGGTATAAGGCCAGATTAGTGGCTAAGGGATTTACTCAAACTTATGGAGTTGATTACCAAGAAATATTTGCTCTTGTGGCCAAGATGAACACTATCAGAATTTTGTTATCTCTTGCAGCAAACTTGGAATGGCCATACATCAGTTTGACGTAAAAAAAAATGCCTTCCTGCATGGTGACCTAAAGGAAGAAGTATATATGGATGTCCCTCCGGCCTTTGAGGATACCAAGACGAAGGAAAAGTGTGTCGTCTCAAGAAGTCATTGTATGGGCTCAAGCAATCACCTAGAGCATGGTTTGATAGGTTTTCACAAGCCATGATCAGGTATGGATTTAAACAGAGTCAAGGTGATCATACTCTCTTCATAAAACGTTCTTCGGGAAATAAGTTGACTACATTGATAGTTTATGTTGATGATATAGTCCTCACGGGAGATGATGTAGAAGAGATGGGACGGTTGAAGAACTATCTCGCCAATGAATTTGAGATCAAGGATTTGGGGAACTTGAAGTATTTCTTGGGGATCGAGGTTGCTAGATCCAAGGATGGGATTTTTATTTCTCAGAGACAACATGTCTTAGATCTGTTGCAGGAAACAGGGATGCTTGGCAGTAAAGTAGCTAACACCCCAATGGACCCAAATCAGAAAATTAGTGATGACACAAGTGAAGAACCTGTTGACAAGGGAAGATATCAGAGGATGGTTGGTAAGCTAATTTACCTATCTCACACTAGATCGGACATAGCTTTCGCTGTGAGTGTGGTCAGTCAGTTTATGCATTCTCCGAGGCAGGTTCATCTTGATGTTGTCTTCAGAATAATGAGGTATCTCAAGTCAGCACCTGAAAAGGGTTTATTCTTTGTTAAGCATGGTCACACTCAAGTGGAGGCCTATACAGATGAAGATTGGGTTGGGTTTGTTACTGACAGGAGGTCAACAACGGGATATTGTTCATTTGTTGGTGGCAACTTGGTTACTTGGAGGAGCAAGAAGCAACAAGTTGTGGCAAGATCTAGTGCCGAGGCAGAGTTCAGAGCCATGGCAAGGACTATGTGAGTTGTTATGGATTCGAATTATCCTATCTGACCTTGGTTTTGGGCCTGAAGACTCTATGAAGTTGTATTGTGACAATAAAGCTGCCATTACTATCGCTCACAATCCGGTCCAACATGGCAGGAACAAGCATGTTGAAATAGATCGACACTTCATCAAGGAGAAGTTGAATAGTGGAATTATTTGCACTCCATTTGTGAAGTCCAGATAACAGCTAGCAGATGTTCTTACTAAGAGTTTGGCTAGCAAATTTTTCACTCTATTCTTGGCAAGCTGGGCATGAGAGATATCTTCGCACCCACTTGAGGGGGAGTGTTGAGAGTGATATCTTTTAGTCATTTCTGTTATTTTATTTTATCTTTGTGTAGGGACTTCTCTGTAATTATTTTTTCCTTTCTTTTCATCTTCTCTTTATCAATAAAATATAGAGAGACGATTGTACTCTCTAAGTTTGACCAAATGGTTGTCAACATTTCAAACATGTATAAATTCCAACTTAAGTCACGGTTCAAACTAAGAAAAAGCATGCAATCTATGTAATAATTTCAGTAAGAACTATAAGGTAACAAACCATCAACATTAAGTCTACTGAGATAAATTTGGTAGAAAGAAAACACAATTTTATCCCCTAAAACCCATGAATCTTCGCATGTAACAATAAACCTACAAATTATAGAAGCTAGAGAACTGTGCTTTAAAATCATAACACGTAACAAAGCTTCTCAACTTTTACATATAAATATTAAAGTACTCACTCGTTTGTTGCATCCCACAGAAAAACCAACTGCTGTGCTAAGCAAACCATCAATACCACTAGCTCCCCTATTCCCTACCACCTGTATCCAGTGACATCGTAAACCTGACTTTATCATAGTAATATAATGAGTACATTTTTCCCAGTTGCATCCATACATGTCTGCATCACGTATTGCCATGCTGTTCCCAATAAATATAGCAGACTCAGAACAAAGAGCCTCTGGAATTACATTTGCAACATAAGGTTCAGTCAAGGAAGACTCTGAATGAATTAGAAATGAAACCTCCCAGGAAACCTAAAAAATAAAAGGTTACATATTGTACGTTAAAATTGAGAATCGACCATAGCCTATGCATTACTAAAGACATATATCATAAATCAAGCATCATAAAGTTTAGGCAAATGTTCTTTTCGAAAGCTTTTCATTTATTAATAGTGATGGAACCAATCTAGTGATCTTCAAGAGGTAAAGTCTTCTTCAGCACTCCCTGAATCTATGATAAATTGTTAATCCACTATGTTGTAAACACCACCTATCTTCTCCTTTGGAAAGTGCTAAATATAAACAGGAAGAAATACCAGAATGAAGAAAACATATTCCTTCATGTAGCACCAAATAAATCTCATAAAAGATGAATCATAGGAGCACGTTATAGCATCTCAATGAATGTTTAGTCAAACACGGGCTGGACTTGTTCCCAACCGAATTCAAGTTCCAATCCGGTAAAAAATGTCACCCACATTCAACAATGAAAACCATATTCCTGTCAAACTATGTCAAACACGCAAAATGAGAGAGAGAGAGAGAGAGAGAAGAAGAAGAAGAGGAGGAGTAATGCTACACACACAACCTATTCCACAATTGCACATCCTAGCCATTGATTTTTATGGGCTCCATGAGGGTCTCGCATGGGTCCTGCACAGGATCCACCGAAATCAATGGCCAGGATGTGCAGTTGTGGAATAGGTTGTGTGTGTAGCATTTTTTAGAGAAGAGATACCATCAGGTCCAGAGTTTGTAGAAAACAAAGCCATTTGCTATTCATTGGTGGTACGAGAGCTTTGAGTACACAGTCAGAAAACTGTGTGATACTACTCTGAATTCGGTGAGTTATGATGTGCAAAGGATCATGCCGACATGGCTGGTTGTCAACCATTATATATGAACATGGAGAGCAATCTTCAAGCATCTGAGAAATGCGCTTGCTGGTTATCCTACTCCCGATCTGTTTTAATGCAAAATAGAAGATGATTAGTAAGATTTAAAAAAATGAGTAACTGCATTGTCACAGAAGCAGATCAGACTGACCAGTCGAACCAATAAACCAGGCAGACAACAGCCCATTCAGTTGCCAAAACCCCCTTGAGATAATACCAGATGGGTGGCCCTTACCACGTGAGTTAGAATCATTAGGTTATCAAAGAGCAAAAGTATGAAGTCAAGGGGAGAAAGTAAGAAATGAGGAATGGCTTAACAGATAGTCAAACAAAGTCGGGCATTTGCTTAATAAGATATGAGAGATAAATTTTACGCTTGAGATGAGATGGAGGGTTAAAATGATCCAATCTTCCATGTCTTATAAACAATGCCCACCACTTCAGCTCAATTGAGATACTTTTAACATTTAAATAAGAGTCCATACTGCATCAAACCAAGTAATCTACTTACATGTGATCGTATTTCCATATTAATTATGTATGCTACATTTGAAGAACAAGATATGACTTGAATTAGATCACACCAAGGTGGAGCATTGATGTTAAGAAGAGTCCCCAAGTAACAGCATAAACTTAAGAAACTAGAAGGAAGAAGAAATGGAATACCTGAACAACAACATCAGCTCGTACCGAACTCCTGACTGAAGTTGAGAGTAGAGAATGATCAAGATGATCAATAAATATAAAGTTCTCATCAATTTCCGGAAAAGAAGTTGTATACTTTCTCAATCGTAAACCTGACAAGATATCAGCTACAACTGGCCACAAAAGGTGTTTAGCCAGAAGAAGAGCTGCCCATATGTCATCCTCGGTATGGATCGCACCAATAAGTAGAAGCCCTCGATTTGCCCCTTGGATCACTTTTAGAACCTCTGCCATTTGGGCCCCAGTATAATCACTGGCATAAGAATGTTCCACTTGGATATAGTTGGTATATGGTTCAGCACTTGACATCCAAAAATCTAGTCCTTTCAAACAGCTCAGTGTCCACTTTCTGGGAGTATTTTCCAGTGGTTCCCTAAACGGACAGTTGATATGAACAGGACCATATGGTGTAGAGGTTGCACGGTATACAGCCGAGTCTATTGTTGTAAGTACCATCCGCGCAGGAATAATCTCAGTGGGTGCAGGAAGACTATAGAAAAACCTCACAAATGAACCAAAATGGTTCACCTAGAACACAAAATGCGAAGATGTGAATACAGTGGAATACAAAGGTACTCCAGCAACTTACATTGATTGGTAATTAGACTCGTGCTATCATCTATTTTACCAATGGTGCAGAATATGCTTAGAAAAGAGAAAATTGAAAAGTCGTATGAATCCTGCTTAGGACCTCATGTAAACAAGCTGTGATCCTTTGAATTAAGTGAAGTGATTTCATGTTAGTTTCCAGTGAATTAATTAATATATGCCTAGTTTTATGAATTATTATTTTTAATTCCAAGCAAGGATCAAAATTTCGTTTCGGTCTATTGTTTCGGTCTACCCAGAAACGGAAACGTTTCGGAAACATTTCGGAAACATGTGGAAACAGTGGAAAAAATTGGAAACATTGAGAAACATGGGGAAACATAACTTCAAACTTAAACTATATGCGTGTATAAAGCTAATAATTGATTAATTGAACATTTGAGAGGTCTATATATGTAGTGCTGCATTAAAAATGTGTAGTTCAAATTGAAAATACATGAGGATTAAGTCGCCAATCTACTGTCAAACACTTCATAGAATCCACAAAACACTTCATAGAATGCCAAAGATACATATAAGTACATAGTAAGCTAATAAGCCATCTCTAAAATAAAATGGTTGTTCATATGACAAGTACACAACCACATGATTATCTCGATGGAAACAAGTATGTTTCGTTGGAAGCAAATGAAACGATGTGGAATCATAGGTTTGTTTCGATGGAAACAATTATGTTTCGATGGAAACAAAAGAAACAAAGTCGTTTCGATGGAATCCATGGAATTTCGAGATTCCATGGCTGTTTCGTTTCCATGATCTAGGAAACGGAAACGTTTCGGCCGTTTCGATGGAAACAGAAGGAAATTTTGATCCTTGATTCCAAGTTTCTGTTACCTGGACTCTTCTAAGTAGGTAGTGTGTACTCATGTCAGACACCACACATGGGTATAAATGTGTCCCAGAATATTGATTAGACCCGCACCACTACAATTGTACAAAAATGACTAGGAATATGTCCTTACGTTACACGATCGCTAACAACCCATATTGAACTCTCTCGACTCATCTAAAACATCATTTTATTTTATTATAAAATAAAAATATGATGGTGAACTATGTTCATTGGTTCGATGTTTGGTAAGTCTGACACTTAGGCTCCGTATGTTTCGATGTAAAATGTTTTACGGAAAATGCGTGCACCTTAGTCGCATGCCCACATCAGACACAAAGCCATCAAAATAACATATGTTGCCCTAATCAACTCATAGAAGGGACTCCAGTAGCCTATCATATCCATATGCGTGTTGATTCAGTGGAAATTCTCTCAGGGAAGTGAAGATTCTTTAGATAACTAGAAGAGTCTTCTACAATCAGATTTCCGGTTCTAGTCACAACCAGAGAGAAAAAACAAGATGCAGACTTATCTGTAGATTCAAGGAAGTACTATGTTAACGGCCGTGGGGGGGGAACCCCACAAGGAGAAGGGAGTCAAGGGACCATTCGTGGGAATAGGGTCCAACCAAAAAAACAACACACGCACGCAAATGAAAAAAGGCATATAGACTACAACTTTAATTGCGGGTAGATTTCTTAAACAGACACCAGAATCCCTCACCCAAACAAGATGTAGAAACTCAAGATGAAGAATCCCTCACCCAGAATCCCATTCCTGAAGTCCAAATCTAGAACCCAAAAAACCTTATAAACATCAAAAACCTAAACAGAAATACAACATTCCCAAACCTTAACATCTGAATTTAAACTCCACAACATTGAAGTTTTGTGTCATAAAATTCCTACACACGAAGTGGAGAATACATCCACATTGTAAAGTGTCATAACGGATAATTCGAATAATTCAAAATTCAATTGTAATTGCTTGCAAACAATGCTACTTCAGATATTTGTAAAGAAACAAGGGATGTTAATGAAGTATAAGCTCCTTTTTCATTTATATATAAAGATGTTCTAGTTAACAAACATTGGTACAGCAACAAAAAATGGTTATTAGATCCCCTTTTATGTTTGCATTAACAGAAATTGGCACTACACCACAAAATGGCTATTAGATCTCATTTTCATTATGTATTAGTGATTAGTAGTCCAAAAAACAAAACATTTTCCATTTGAAACCCATCTGATCTCAAATTCTTCCTTCTTGTTATCTTGGTAAAGATCACAACAAAAAGGTTCAGGAAAGCACGGGCTATAACAAATAGCAATAATGACCATACTCCATAATCACTCCATCCATCCAAGAGTACATAAAGTCATAGCAATATATAATTTGTGTAACTTGTTAAAAAACAAAAAAGAAAATAACCTGATTGATTGCTTGATTTGCTCCAGCATCCTGCAGCTCTGCAGGACGGTCAGCCGTGAGTAGCAAAAGTGGAACAAAATCTTGACTAGCCTCCACAACCTGTACAAGGCCACTTCACAGTTAAAAGGAAAGTTAAAAAGAAATAAAACAACATATGTTGTAAGCCAGACCAAAACAAAAAGCTTCTGAAGACAAAGAAACAAAGGAGAACGGAGCAGAAAGTCTCATCTCCAAACAGTCTAAGAGAAGGAAAGGATTATGATAAATCACGCAAGGGAAAGCAGTAGAAGTTCAGCAGTTTGAGACAAGGTTGCTGTAGCGGCCAATAATCAGACAGGTTTAATGATAACAACGATGTTGGTGAAGATAAAATTTTCCCGGATAAATGTCAAAATTAATGAAAAATGCCATATAATATGAATTGGCAGAAAAGGAGTAACAGTTAAGAACTCACAGCTGGAAGAAGATTTGAAACTGCAGTGCCTGATGATGTTATGACTATTGCCGGTTTACGAGAACCTCTTGCATAGCCAACGGCATGGAACGCGAGTGAGCGCTCATCAAAGCAAGCAATACAGGTAGTAAGGGGATGAGTTGAAGCAGCAACCGTAAGTGGAGATGATCGTGATCCTGGAGCTACACAAAAATACTAGATGAAGAATAAATTAGATCCTATACCCCTTTAGAGATAAAATAGAATATCAACACTTAAAACTCACCGTCAAACCAAGGCGGCAGCATTCTTCAACTATAAGTGATGCCCACAAAGTATTGATGTTGGCATAATCTTGCACAGAGCAACTAGTCTCACTAACAAGACCTTTCTGATACAGGAAAATACAGATACAATATGAACATTCTTTACCAAGTTCTTTCCAGCCTAAAATGTTAGATACAAACTCTATACATTATACATTAGAACTAATATAAACCGAACATCACCATAGATCCAAAACATGTTAATTAAAAGGACTTTCAAAGGCAAAGCAAAATGTCATTAAGCGCGTTAGACACATATAACAGCTTGATATACATTGTTGGCCCATTTTCTAACAGCTTATGCTTTTGGAGCAACTGATTACTCAATATTTATTGCTTATCCGAAAATTTATATATATATATATATATATATATTTTTCCTGTTGCCTTTGTTATAAAGTTTTCTTTTCAAAAAAATAAAAATAAAAAAATAATATTGTCCACCTCGTTGCAGAACAACTGGCCCGAAGGTAATTAATCAAACTAGAAACTATCTTCAAAAATTTGGTACCTAATCCTACAGAACGCTTTCATTAATGCAGGAGAATGGGAAACGTAAGCCTATGCTCACAGACTGCCTACAATCCGATCAAGCATGGGCAAACAACTACACCGAGAACATCAAGCCTGGGTTATATTTAATCAGGCCTTTCAAGATATAGAGATCCAAGACATTCAATCCAAAAATTTATTCTAAACCACATTTTCAATATCAGTCTAGACTAGGTTAATCTTTTATTCTACAGACCTATTTGCTGCATTTAGCAGGGTTACATGAAAAAATGCACAAGATGCCACTAAAGCCATTTGGTTGAAACCGAATTGTTGTTACATTAAGCAGAAATACCAGTGTCTATATGTTAAAAAATAATTTGGAAAGTGGTGTCATACCGTGTTATTTGCAAAAAGCACCGTAGATGAAAACCTGACAAAGAACTGAGAGGAAAAAGAAGCCTTTTTCTACAAGAAAATCAGGCATTAAAAATAGTCAGCTTTCTTTTAGCTTCCAGACAAGATGATTAACAGAACAAAAACACCATCTAGCTTAAGCAAAACTAGTAAGTGCCTCTGCACCCAATGGAAATGAAGAGTTATAACTCTAAAGGATGAATTATTACCAGGACAAAAGAGATACCAGATCCGAAAAGTCAGCCTCAAGATCCCCTTGAAAAAGCAACAACGGATTCATGCGCACCTTCAAATTTGCGAATGACAAAAACATGAATGAGTAAACACAGAAATGACCTGATGTTCTGGACTAGCTCCAAAAGTAATCTCAATATTAGATTCACAAGTGCAAAACAGTAGTATCTTCAGACCAGGTCTTCAAACTCTAACAGAACATCCAATTTGATTCACTTTAGTGGGGAACAAGAGCAGAGCAATGATATCGTGAACCAGAAAGCCACCAACTGAAAATGGAATTTGTTGGTAAATACAAGATAAAAGGATTTTTGTTATTACTTCACTAGAGAGAGTACATATATATATATATATATATATCAAAAATAAGAAAACAAATCTAAACAATAAATGCTAATAATATGAACACCAAAAGTCACGCCCCTTCATATCCCTAAGATTGCCCTCAATCTTTGATTATCTCTACCAAATCTCTGTATATCTTCCAACAGAATTAATATAGCCAACAAACACAATGTACAGAAGCATTTATACAGAGTAACGTTATAAAGCAACCAAACTAAATTTGGGAAACTTGTGAAGACATGACATTGGATAACATTCGAGAATGAACAGTAGACAGACAAGAAAGATAAAAATAACTTTAAGTATATGCAAACAATTTGAAACATTATTTTCACATTTAACAATTAGCAATTTATACCATTTGGTAGTTTTCATCCTCCACCATACTGAACTTTCTCAGAGCGGATCTGATGCTTTTGTTGTAGAATTTATCTGTGGTGGGCCAAAAATGATAGCTGGCCTGAGAAGAAAAGTTAAAGAAGAAATGGTGAGTATAAAACACAAATGAGGGTTTGAAAAGAAAAGATAACTTAACCAGGATTACATAACTCCCAAATCAAGCCACCAATTTCTGTAGACTGTACGGCAGAAAGTAGAAGTATCTAAAAAACCTTTGAAAGAAAGAAAGAAGAAAAAAAAAAGGCAAAGTACAAGTTGAAAAGTTCTAGCTTATACTTGGGTATGTCCATGGTTCTCGGTTGCGGTATCGGTGCCCGTTGTGATGACTCGAGGTCGCGGCCTGGTATCGGGCGATACGCAATGATACGCCAAATTTAAGGTTCAAACAAATAATGAAAATTTCTAAATTTCTAACATAATTAGAATAGCAAAATTGGCCTAATAGATTATCATAATACACAATGTACCAATTATAAAGTCACAAATTATTCAATTGATACGCTGTCAATCTAGTGTTTGATAACTCAATACACATAAACCAAACCAAACCAAACCAAACCAAGCCTTGTGTCCCAATCAATTGGGGTCGGCTGTATGAATCCTTTTTCTCCATTCTGCACGATCAAGAGCTCTATGCTCATTTAAATTATATATATTCATATCTTGTTACACTACATATTCCCAGGTCAGTCTAGGTCTACCTCTCCCTCTAACCATTCCAGGCACCACGATCTTATCACTCTTTCGCACACGTGCATATACAGGTCTTCGTTGCACATGGCCGAACTATCTAAGTCTATTCTCCCCAAGGATCAAAATTTCCTTCTGTTTCCATCGAAACGGCCGAAACGTTTCCGTTTCCTAGATCATGGAAACGAAACAGCCATGGAATCTCGAAATTCCATGGATTCCATCGAAACGACTTTGTTTCTTTTGTTTCCATCGAAACATAATTGTTTCCATCGAAACAAACCTATGATTCCACATCGTTTCATTTGCTTCCAACGAAACATACTTGTTTCCATCGAGATAATCATGTGGTTGTGTACTTGTCATATGAACAACCATTTTATTTTAGAGATGGCTTATTAGCTTACTATGTACTTATATGTATCTTTGGCATTCTATGAAGTGTTTTGTGGATTCTATGAAGTGTTTGACAGTAGATTGGCGACTTAATCCTCATGTATTTTCAATTTGAACTACACATTTTTAATGCAGCACTACATATATAGACCTCTCAAATGTTCAATTAATCAATTATTAGCTTTATACACGCATATAGTTTAAGTTTGAAGT
This sequence comes from Hydrangea macrophylla, assembly GCA_033977485.1. Lineage (NCBI taxonomy): Eukaryota > Viridiplantae > Streptophyta > Magnoliopsida > Cornales > Hydrangeaceae > Hydrangea > Hydrangea macrophylla. Next base: position 78,689,742 of record CM066983.1, on the reverse strand, counting down.
TATGTTTCCCCATGTTTCTCAATGTTTCCAATTTTTTCCACTGTTTCCACATGTTTCCGAAATGTTTCCGAAACGTTTCCGTTTCTGGGTAGACCGAAACAATAGACCGAAACGAAATTTTGATCCTTGATTCTCCCTCAACTTATCCTCAATATGTGCCACTCCTACAGTCTCTCGGATGTACTCATTTCTAATTCTATCTTTCCAAGTCTTACCACACATCCATCTTAGCATCCTCATCTCGGTTACGCCCACTTTGCTAATGTGTTGTTTCTTAGTTGCCCAACACTCTGTTCCGTAGAGCATAGCTGGCCTTTAAAATTTTCCTATTTTCCTTCAATTTTGCTGGTATTCTCCGCTCACATAATACTCCAGAAGCACTCCTCCACTTAAGCCAGCCTACTTTAATTCTATGGGTCATATCATCACCAATCTCTCCATCTCTACTGATCATTGAACCTAGATAGCGAAAGTGTTCCCTCTTTGGGATCTCCTGATCTTCGATCTTCACTGTTTCGTTGTCTCTACTTCCACTGTTGCTAAAACTACATTCCATGTATTCTGTTTTCGTCCTCCTTATATTTAGCCCCTTAGTATCCAATGCTTCTCTCCAAGCTTCCAGTTTAGTGTTGAGTCCCCCTTTAGTCTCATCGACCAAGACAATATCATCTGCGAACAACATACACCATGGGACTTCATCTTGAATGTGTCTAGTCAATTCATCCGAACAAATAAGGGCTCAAGGCCGACCCTTGGTGCAGGCCTATGGTAATTGGGAATTCGCTTGTTTCTCCGGCCGTTGATCTAATTGTAGTAACCGCTCCATCATACATATTTTTCACCACGTCGATATAACCCTTGGTCACTCTCTTCTTCTCTAGCACCCACCAAATTAAATCTCTAGGCACTCTATCATAAGCTCTCTAAATCAATAAAAACCACATGTAGATCTTTTTTCTTCTCTCTATACTTTTACATTAGTCTCCTAAGTAAATAGATTGCTTCCATAGTTGATCTCCCAGGCATAAATCCAAACTAATTTTCTGGCACTGATGTTGCGCCTCTTAAGCGATGCTCCATCACTCTCTCCCAAAGCTTCATAGTATAGCTCATCAGCTTAATACCTCTATAGTTGTTGCATTGTTGTACATTTTCTTTATTCTTATACATAGGCACTAGGATGCTCTTCCTCCACTCACCCGGTATTTTTCTAGTCATTAAAATCCTATTAAAAACTTTTGTAAGCCAAGATGTCCCCACATCTCCCAAGCATTTCCAAACCTAAATGGGGATCCCATTTGGTCCTAAGACCTTGCTGGGTTTCATCTTCTTCAAAGCAAATGCCACCTCAAACTTCCTTATTCTCCGATAGAATCTGTATTCTCTAATTTCATCGAAACTTCCAATTTCCTCTTCAATTGTGTCATCCATATGTTTTTCATTCCGCAACTTCTTAAAATAGCTCTTCCAACTTTCCTTAATCTCTTCGTTGTTCACTAATACCCTAGAGTCTATCTCTTTTTATACACTTAACCTGATTAATGTCTCTTGTTTTCCTTTCTCTCGACTTAGCAAGCTTATAAATACATTTTTCTCCCTCTTTGATGTCTAGCTTGGTGTAGAAGTCGTCATAGGCTTCCATTTTAGCAACTCTAACTGTCCTTAGGTTAGGTGGAAGAGCTATAATACATATTGAAAAAAATAATAATAACACACATTTGTACACGACACATTGACAAAGACCCACAAATTGCAACTCCTTTCATTTTAAAAAAAAAAGGTCATAGATGAGGGGAGTATTTGAAAAAGAGTCATAGTTGACGGTGTGTTAGACTAATTTACTTAAAAATAAATAAATTTAAGATATTAACAAAGACCCACAACCCCTCACAGATTGTAAATCCTCTCATTTAAGAGGAAAAAAATACTAAATTTAAAGAACACTATCAAAGCCCCACAGCCCCAAAAAGACCCAAAACCCCTCTCTTTATCAGGACACACTCACCGACACACAAACAATTCACACACACATCGACCGACACACACACACACATAGCGAAGCGACACGCACACAAATATACCACACATCGACACACACACACACACACACACACACACACACACACACACACACAGATACACACACAGATATACACACATATCGACACACACATACAAATTGATACAAATCGACACAAAATATCGCCGTATTGGCCGATACAGCCGAGATGACACCCGATTTACAATTTTTTTTGAATCGTCTCTATATCGTTGAGTTGACACGTATCGGACCCCACCAAAACCGAGTTAACTCGGTCGAGACAACTCAGTATTGGCCGATCTTCGAACCATGGGTAGATCATATAGTTCACACATCTCTAGCAGAATTTTTAGATGGTTTGAGCATGCTGCATAGAATGGTTAGGATAGTGCTGTAACAGTATCTCCAAAACCCAAAGGTCCAAAACATACAGAAACAAGCAATTCTAACCAGTTTGACGTGTTAGCCACAATTCAAGTGATACAAAATGAGGCATAATTGTCATTCCCAGCAAATCAATGATGGAATTTTTACAGGTAAATGCAAAGTGTTTCTATCATAAATTCAAATCTGAAAAACAATGCATGATAGCAGGATAAAATTGCACTTTGAAGTACCAAGTCTCGAGTCTCTTATCTTATATAAATATTCAAATCAAAGATAAGGACTTTAAAGTAAAAAGATTGGAAGGAGAGACGGCGACCTCAGAATACCTGGCAGAGAGATAACTCGTAAGTCTGAACTGCAATCTCAAATGTGCAAAGGAAAGAGTCGTTCCACGCCAATGTCACAGCTAATGTAGAAATACCATCACACTCGTCTAACTCAATCTGTCAATTTGGTCTTCCGTGTTAAAATTGTATACATATAAAGTGTGGCTCTCCAGTGATGCATAAAGACAAGCATATAACAAAACTCAACAGTCTTAAATCCAAAGCCCTCACCTAAAAGAAAACATAGAAAAGTAGACCATCAACTTTAATTAATTTTCAAGGAGGAACATAAACATGGAAAAAAAGGTAAAGAAAACCCACAAAGATGCAAGAATAAACATGTAAAAGCATGCATATTTACCTGAGGAATAAATAAGTAAAATGAACCAGTCTTGTGCTTCATAGAAGATGAGTTTGTGTCAAAATTGTTATCCAAAAAACCATAAGCCCTTACAGGGGTTGAATCAACTGAGAGATATCTGTGGAAAACCACAGAAAAAATGCTTTAGCAAATTTGCACAAAGTCATAAAACCATAAGCCCTTAGTGAAGGAAAAGATGGAAATTCTTGAATGTTCTTGTTGGATATGATTATTCGTATCCCAAATTGTTAGCCCGTAGAATGTGGATCTAGTTATTTTAGTGATTGTCTAATATCTATTTTTATTTCATTCTTAAATGTTTTCCTTATTTCCTTTCTTATCCTTCAATGTAACATGTATATAAACAGATTTACAGTGGAGAAATAATATACAATTTTATTTTTTCCCATATTCAACATGGTATCAGAGCCTTGTTTGTGGGAAGTCCTAGGTTCGACTCTCCATCCCTGCTTTATAGTGCATATTTTACACTTTGTTATTTGTCTCCACTATGATGGAGTTTGGTTTGTTTGCTCTCCACATGCAAGTCGGGGTTGCACATAAGGGAGGATGTTGAAGCTTGATATACATTGTTGGGCCATTCTCTAACAGCTTAAGCTTTTGGAGTAGTTGATAACTTACATGGTATCAGATAGATAAGTTCTAAAAGTTCTATTTATCTTTATTTTTTTAAACAAGTAGGTCCTTTCAAAAAAATGACGAGTAAAACATCTTTATGTAGAGGAAGCAGCTCCGCGTATTGATCTTATGAGGAAACTTCATTGAGGGCATTCACTTTGACCACCACTTAACAATTGCTAGCATGTAAAGATAGTCTATGAGGACCTTGAATTGGCAGACTGATAATCATTAGCTCAGAATATTAAAACTATAGCCCCACTGGCCTTGGTATGCAATTTACTCTGATAAAAAATGGGTTGATTAGTGTTAAGTCCCCCGTTAGGAAAAGTTATTGGAGAAGAAAGTAAAAATGAAGAAATTGAATACTTTATTTCTCAATATCATTACAGTATATATACAAGAGAAGAGAGAAGAGAAAAAGGAAATAGAGGATAAGATCGTATCTATCCTAAAATACATAGGATCAAATCAAATAATCTACTCCTAAAATACATCCATAATATCATAAAAATATAAAATATTCCAACAATTGGTTATAGGGCACGATGGAAACTTTTTAGCGCAAAGTCCCTCAATATAAACCTGGGACGTCTTTGTGAAATTTCACCATGCCTTCTAAGTTTTGTGAAATTTCACAAAGTCGTCGGGATTTTTTTGCCCAATTTTATTTGTGAGGGACCTTTCACAAAAAAAAGTACTCTAAAATGGACTAAACCCTAATTATCCCTAAAAAAAACCTCCATCGACCGTGCATTTTCATGCGGAAGTTCCAAGAATATAGAGATGATGTCACACTTTAAGCAAGAACAATCCTCAAAAGGGCATCCAAAATTGGAATCAATCATTACAATAAGGAATACTTCTCAGTGGTCCTAAACAAAAATGTCCCAAACCAAAACCTGGAACAGGAACGAACCCATGAACTATAGTATACAAATCGTGGAGCAATTAAGGGAGCAGTCAGCGGAGTGGAAGTGCTGAAGTGGTAAATGCAAAACATTTCAAGTAGGGAACATTTCAGGGTACACAACAATCTACTGAATGCAAATATCACGGAACTTAATAGTGGCAGCGCCACCAGGTAATTCAGTGAAGAGGCAATCTAGCCCAGACTAAGGTAATAAGCCAAATCCATGAAACTAATGTGCCATACAGGGGAGCAAAATGTGGTACTACAAACGGGAAGAAGTATAAACATTAAACATCCCAAAGTTCAAAGCTCCTCCATACCTGTCAAACATATGCTAACTACGGAACCATGCAACAAACACGATTACACAACACAGACATAATCTCTATGCCACACCTTCTTAAGGTCATCCCAGCCTATTACACTAAGAACTCAACAGTTGCCTTCCAAGAAAGTTCACTTTTTTAGGAACTAATCACTAGAAATAAAACCAAAGTGATTGATCGTATGATCCATGAGTTGACTCTGGACCTAAGCCTGTTGTGAGTCTGAAATTCAAGTCTCTACTACTCTACTCCAATGTTCCATGATAAGCACTTCAACATGAAACTAGCCAATTTCCTGATAACCTCAAGAGCACAAATTAAAAGGAAGCCTTTCAGCCAGAAGGGTCTGGCAAAGAATTCAGTTTCTTGGCATCACCAATGTTGAAATTGTGGTTACATGCTTCACGTCCAAGTCTATCAGTAAGGAAGTCTGAAATCATCCAGAAAAAACAAGTCACAGGGATAAAATCCATACTAGTCGACCGCGAAAGCCAGTTTCTCCCCAAATGTTACCTGAACCAGAATTCTAAATTATACAGCCTACTACACACATGCCTCTAAAACCAATCCACCTTTCATATGTCCTGCTAAGAGCAGTTATGCATCAATTTCAGTTCAAGGAAAGAGCAACTTGGAAAATATTTAGCTTTGAACATTGCGGGTAACAATGTTCATCAACCTACTCGCAATTGACACGTGTCTACGAGTACATAGAGAGCATCTCATGGGATCTTTCCCCCTCTTTTTGAGAAAAGAATGGGACGACACTCGCACGACAAGGCGCCCTTACCATCTCATATCAAAGGCCCGCACATCACAAACTCTTTAGGGAATACCCATGGTAATCCTCAGCTCACACGTACGCTCGATCATTAATTGCATAGGTTTCTCTCGGATCCCCCACTCACTCACCTTTAGTCTGTCTCTCTTTACATCCTCACCACTTCTCCTCGAGGCTGCCCCCTTACTGTTGATTCAAACATTACTGCTCCTTTACGAACTCTTCTATCTCCCCCCTCAAAAGTTCTACCTACAACCACTATCGTAAGTTCATGCCGAATTATAGAATGCTTAATTTCTGGTATTCCTAATACCACAGATTTTGGAACTGCCCAATTTGTCATGGAATTCAGTGTAACTTTGTTTTCTCGTCATAACTCTTCCACAATAACATGCCATTGAAGCATTGGGCCCATCAAAACGTCAAAGTTGTGATGAAGCAAATCATACTGCACTCTGCAGGTAGGAGCAGGAACTCCTCAACTATTTACCTAAGATACACAATTGAACTTTTCTCTTCCATACTTGTACAACTTTCACTATCTTCCCTTGATAAAGCAGATCACTTGCATCTCAGATTCTCCCACTAAAGCCAGATCCACAATCTTACTCCATGACTTCCAACCATTCAAATATCAAATATACTCCTATCCCGGTTAACTTCCTCTAAGAAGGATTCACACTAAAATGGCCGTAAACTTAGCAAGGTTGATGCAGTGCCCCATTCAGCACCTTTAACATAACCATATCAACCCTCCTAAAGTTCAATAGTTGGCTTTACTATGCTAATCAAATCATCTCAGTCAACTTAACTTCATCTTGTCCCCATTTATGTCACCTCCAACTTCTCATCAACGTATCCATGTCCAAGGCAACCTTTCTCATGATTGCAATATAGTATAAGATTACATAGAAAATTACGCGGGAAGGGAACATACAGATAACATGGGATAGATAAACGTTAATGACTACAGTATAGTCTAAGATTACATGGCAAACATCGTGGGAACATTCATTTGATTTCCTTATTAACACTTATCAATGGAGATTTCCCACTTCAAAATTATAATGGCAATATAAAAAAGGAAGCCCCAAAAGAAATTAACCTTTTGAATGAGTTCCACTCTACAGAGGCACAAGAAGGAGACCCCTTGAAGTATAGTGCAGCACCAAGTCCAAAAACGCCACGACTTCCACTCAAAGTAAGAGATTTATGTGTTGTGCTCTTGTTCTCTTTAGAAAGAAAAATTTGCGGAAACACGCTCGATGATTCAGGTTGACAGCAAAACCAATTCAAGGCTTTCACGCTAGGTGGCACAGCGACCTGCAAAATTGAATCACATTTTACGACTTGCCTCCACTCAAAAACAAACCAAAATGCTTCATACTCAAACACCCGTACACGTATCACTTGTATATCTTTTTTTATGGTACCACACTTGGACTCTTCTTTCCTTCCAAGGAATAACATAACAACAAGTATTGGGTTCCAAAGATACAAAACCAAACAACCAGACAATCACTCCCATCAATAGACTTCTTTCCAATTGCTTTCACTCTCAATTCATTAAATTCATTAATGACTAATCTGCCACCAGAAAACTAATTATTCGCAAGCCGCAACCAAACACACCCTTGTGTTTAAATTGAATGAAATACAGATACCCACAACTAGGACTATGGAATCATATATTTATGCATTCGATGATTCCATCTATAAACTTCAACATGTGTCCAAAGAGAAGTACACGAATTTAAATAATTTAATAATAACACATACCTGAAATCTATACATTCCAGTTGTAGAACAAGGAGGATGGGACTTCAATTCACCAACAGCCTCCTTAATCATTTCAAGTCCTTGCTCGAGCGTCAAAGCCGGAGGGAGTGTCCGAGTAATGCAGGTCTCCACCAGCAAAACAGCGTCTTCGGCTTTCAAGAACTCACCTTGTCGCAATGAACTTCGAACGACCTAATCAACAACAATAAAGCAACACAACAGACAAAAGATCAAATGAAAAAAAAAAAAATCAGATAAATGTAGGTAAATTCTATTGTAATTCAAGATATTTTACAGAACCTTGAAACTAGGGTTTTGACGGCGGCGGCGGCGGCGAAGAATCGGGAAACGGCGGAGAGGTGTGAGAGAGTGGCGGTGTCTGCAGAGAGGGAGAGAGATTTGGGGAACGGATTGAAAGGGTGGGAATTGAAAGGGAGAGAGAGTGATTGTGTTTGATATGTTGAGTTTCATCTTTCTTATTTTGGTTATAACTGTGGCGGAGAAGATAAGGAAAAACTAAAAAAAGTTGGAGGTTGGGGGGAATGTTTTAATGGAAGAGTGAGAGAGAGTTTTTGGAGGTTGAAAAGAGGGTTGGCGCGCAGGGATAAGGAGGGGGACGAGTGGTCCTTTTCAAGTGTAATAATAATGTGGATAGATAATCTGGATTTTCTGAATTGATCATAGACGTCCAATTATATTTGATTTGTGCTTTGGGTCACCACTATCTTGCCCGGGCAGCACTCCAGCAGTGTCTGTGTGGCGCTAACAGAACACATGATATTATTTTTTTGTAATTTTTAAAAATGTAAAAAAATACATTATGTGATTTTATCAGCGCCACATAGGTGTTGCACGGACAACTCGCTGTTGGGAATCCGCACTCAACCACTATGTTTAAAAAGTTGTGTTAGAATTAAATTAATGTTAGTAGTTCTTAAATTTGAGGTTCTTGCATTTGATTCCCAAATTGGTTTTCAATTCCTTTGGGAGTTATACCACTGAAAGTAATTTTCAATGAAAATTAAGTGGTTCCTATTGTAATTAAATATCGCACAAGTATTAAAATATTTGATAATTTAACAAATATTTATGTAATTAATTTTGCCACCATAATCACTTTTACATTTGCATTATCTGAAAACTACAACTATCACATTATCCAATTCCTATACAATTGTATAATTTCATAGAATGTCTCGAAGAAACACATGATTATGTTGAATGGTATATGATTTCTTGATAATCTATACACAATTACTATATGCCTTCTTAATAATTATTTATAAATATTTTTCCTTCTCCTTAATTTTAAATTTTTTTCTCTCTACAGATAATTTCTCTTTTTCATAATTTTAGAACTTTTATTGTCTTAATGCCCAAGTGAATTACAATCATCATGGTCCTTTGTAATTTTGAATTCTCCAAAAGAGGTATTAAATGGAACAGAAAGAGTACTATGTATTAGTATCAAGTATGCATGGGTTACAGTCAGGTCGAGGTCATAATCATGTCGGGTCATCATCGCGTCGGATAATAATCATGTTGTGTCGTAGAAGGTTCATTGTTTAACCGTGTCGAAAACCTAAACTCAAACTCGTGTAATTCATATCGAGTTCGTGTTGTGTCACAAATTACTCAGTAGTGTCGAGTCAGGTCATAATCGCATCATGGCATAATTAATCGTGTCGTGTTGTAGACGTGTCACTTTTTAAATGTGTCAAAAACCTAAACCCAAACCAGTGTATTTCGTGTCGGGTTGTAATCATATCTTGTCAAAAATTGCCACCCCTAATATCAAGTCACATTAACTTAGACATTGTAAGGTTTGGATTTATAATTAAATTATATCTATAACTATATAAAATAAAATTAAATTAAATTAAATTAAAAAAAAAGAGGTTTATGGTACTGTTCATCACTGTTCATTGAGTGATGTTACTATTTTGCCCCTCATATATATTTTGCTAGGCACTAATTTGGAGAATTCAGGTCGGTGGTTTGGGTACTTTTTGGCTTTTCATTTCTTCTTCCAAGTATAGATCTGTAACTCTCTATGTTGGCTTCTCTTGCAAATCTCTACTGCTCTCTCTCTCTCTCTCTCTCTCTCTCTCTCTCTCTCTCTCTCTCTCTCTCTCTTCCACATATCGTTTACCCTTCTTCCACGTAGCGTTTTCTCAAACTTTGTAATCTGAAGTAATCAACACACCAACATTTACTCTGTAATTCTCGAAGGAAGAACATGCTTGCCGGCCATGGAGATTCGGCAGCAGATGAGGCAACCTTGGTCTTTGGGTGCTAATTAGGGTTTATTATAAGGTTTAGCATTACATATGTAGGATTCTTTCAAATTGATGTTTGGGTTTTTTCTACTCCAGTCACATTTGCATTTTTTTTTATTCAACATTTTCCCTATTCTCCAAATTCTTTTTTTTTTTTTTCCTGCATTTTATATCCACATGGGTTTTGGTTAAAAAAAAATCTATATGTATTCATATATATGGATTTCTTTATCTGTACAGATAGTATGTTTCTTCCATTGTTCTGAAACTAACTCTGCGGAATTGGAATCAGAGGATATTCAAGTCAAATTGTTTGCTGATTTTTTGGGGAAGGCTGAATTGTAAAATTGCAGTAAATATGTGTTTATACAAGTTGGAAAGTTGGCTTAGATCGTTTCTCTATTTCGATATGCTTTGCATTTTGTTTTTTGCTTGTGTAGCTCAGCATTTTGGTTTTTATTTACATGCAAAACAATTGTTTGGAAGATTGACCACAAGAGCATAATTCATGTGATGATGTTAGTGATTGTTGACCCAAAAATAGCTATCACAAATGGTCTTGTCTATGTTGTTTTTTTTGTAAGTATTTTGTCCCCTTTATGTTCAATGTGGTCTTTCTCTCTCAAGGTAACAATTCCCACCTCTCTCTCTCTCTCTCTCTCTCTCTCTCTCTCTCTCTCTAACAACATTCTTTTGAGCTTGAGCTTCATTATTTTCATTCCTTATAATATGAATTTGCCCACGTAGCTCCTTTCTACTACACATTGCACTCTCTATATTTTCACACATGAAGCTCAATAAATCTGGTGCATTTTTGTTTTTTTTTTTTTTTTTAGATTTGTTAGTCCTTTTTATCATTTTAGTTTAGATGTAAAAGTTAGTGTATTGACTAGCAAAGATCCTACTGACATCAAAATTCTTTTACAACAGTGTAAATACCTTATTCTTTTTTCCTTTATTTCTTTTTTTTTTTCCTCCCTTTTTATCTTGCCTATCTTTCTTATTAGTTTTATTTTATTTTTCTTTATTGTCTCTAGTGGAAAAATATTTGAATTCATATTGCAGTCAAAAGTTAGGATGTTGGGTTCCATTTATAATTGTAAAAATATAGACCCCTAACAATGGTAATACTAAAAACTACTTAAATTATAGAGTTTAAACTGTGTATAACAAAGAAAGAATACTCTCTCTCTATAGAGAGAGAGAAAGTGAGAGTAAAAACTATCCTTGAAGTTATTACCTGAATTAGGATGGAGCTATTGATGGAAAACTGCGAAGGGATTGCTTTGATCCAAAAAAATGACTTGAAAGTAATGTGTACATGCTTTTTTTTTGTCTAGTAGCTAATTCGAACAACGAATTTGATTGGGTTAGCGTTTTGGTAGGAAAGTGGAGCGTTGTGGCTTTAACAGAAGGGGTACAAAAAACATATTTGGGGATATTGGGTTCTTAAAGTTCAAGAATCTGTAAATTTGAATTGTTCTAACAATTAGGAAAGAACTCTGGAGATCGTTCTCTCTCTCTTCAAATTGTGTATTTTTTAGCTCAACATCAGACCATTCAGTGTCAATTTGGATCTGAGTACTATACATTTTTTCCTTAAATAAGTATAATATATCAACCAAAACTAAGTGATTTAAATTTTTATATTGAGGCTGTTAGGCTTAGCAATTCAGCCACGATTGGTGACCCAAAACAGCTTTTGAGTTGTCAATCGCAATTATGAGGTTTTTGGCTGTCCAAATAATGTTGGAAATCGTCATCGCCAAACGTGGAACAAGGCATTTCACAAGCGATTTTAGGAAGTAAGGTCAGACCAGCTTTCAGTGGAACGTGATCAACGAGCGTTCAAAAGGCCAAGCAAAAAAAGACCATTTTGCCCTTATAAATTTAAAGATTTCTGGGTTTGCCTTTGCACAACAAAAATTCTTAAATTAGGTGGAGCAATTCGAACTGTTCACTTTCAGGAATCCAATTAGCAATCAAACCACTACTCCAAGTGCCCATTTTCCTTTTAATTGGGTAAAAAATAACATTTATTTGTTATATTTTAATTAGTCAATTATGCAAATATGGTGACATGCACCATAGTAATTGAATAATAAATTACTGGAATGTATATATAAGTGGGGCATGTGGCCAAAGGTCCCTAAAATGGTCAAAAATAAAGGATTAGTACAAGGACACAATTGTCTTTTGGATATTTCAAAATCAATATTGCATTTATGTAACTAAACACTTGCATAATCTATTATGTCACTAGAATCACTTTTAAAATACATTAACCAAACATCGCAACTATCAAAATCTATTATGACAAAAGCAATCGCAAAGCTATCAAATCGCAAAGTACAGGCTACCCCAAACAGGCTCATTGTCTGTGGGTTGTCATGACGTTGGCAATTGCAATATAATCTCTTTTGTATATTAATGATTTTAAATAAAGGTAGTTTATTGTTATAGAAATTTCCCAAAAAATCCCTATTTACCCAAGTTTTTATGATATTGCCCACTTAACATTTAATTATCCTACGAGGTCCACATTATCAAAAAGTTTATTCTGATTAGTCCAATCCCCCCAGTTAATGTAAATAATGTTACATTTTACCCCTTAATGTACATACATATATACATTGACTAATATGCATACACATATGATTATATTTAGCACATATTAAATTGTACAGTGATTATGAGGCAACATCAAAGCCATACATATATATACACAGATGTATTGAATGATATTTAAACTCCTAAATTGTAGGAGATTTGAGCCAACATCACAGCCATATACATATATATACATGGATATACACGGATGTATTGAATGATATTTAAACTCCTAAATTGTAGGATATTTGAGTCAACATCACAGCCATATACAAATATATACATAAATATACATGGATGCATTGAATGATATTTAAACTCCTAAAATGTAACGTATATTGATGTTCTACCTGATTATATTACCCAGTTAATTACCATTAATTGTGGAGTTATTTTTGGAACAAACTAATAATTACCATGATTGTAGGTATACACATTTGAATGGAGATTTAATTTGTAGTGGACTCTTTTTGTTTTGGTAAGCTGTCATCCACATCTTTAATGATTTCCATATCTTTAGTGCCACGTCAAATATTTTGTTAGATTATCCATTGCTAATTTTTTCGTTCAATGTAATTTTGGTCAGCATGGCATGTATTTGTGAGAGTAATGACTAGTCACATTATCAGTGTACAATTTTTTTTTTATGAAAATCAGTGTACAATTTTATACTACATTTTCAGTGTAAAATTTTCGCTACGTTTCAGAATTATATACAGATATATAGTATATGAAAGAGTACTTAGTGATTGTCATTATAATTTTAACACTATATTATGAATGACTACAAGAGGAGAATTTTACACTATAGTATATTTTTCCAATGCATTGCAATAAATAAAAAAAAACAAATCAGTGAAAAATAATATAAGAGTCAAATCTTGCTAGCTATAATTTTTACACTAAAAATCAACACAAGAGTCAAATCTTGACAGCTATAATTTTTACACTGAAAATCAGTGAACAAATGTAAAATCAACACAGTTTTACACTGAAAATTAGACAAATCCAATATAAAAAAAAAAAAAAAGACTAACACAAGAGTACAAGAACTAGCATTAGTGTATAGTTTTATACTGCATCTGCAGAAATTAGAGGACCAACAGAGAATCTGCAGAACAGATCGGCGACGCCTCCATTAGACCCTAACACGCCACCAGCAGATCGGGATACATCGCTCTGAATCTCGAACTCAACGACGAAGATGGCGACGGCAATAACTAGTCCAATATATCCGCCATCCATTGCTCATGTACGCCACGAAGCTTCTTTCCACACCAACGAAGCACTCACGATCGTCAGCCCTTGATCACCGGAAATGGTCCTTGAAACAGCAACTGGCCGAGAGAGAGAGAGAGAGAGAGAGAGAGAGAGAGAGAGGAGGGGGGAAGGTTTTGAGAAGAGATCTTGTATATATAGATTTTTTAATTACATATACATGTATAGATGTATATATATCAGGAATCAAATAAATTTGTATTTAATTTTAAAATTCCTAGATTAAGCTAGGGGTAAAATGGTCAAAAATGTTTTTGTGGACCTATCTTCAAATAGTTTTTGAGTTGGGTCTATTATAACAAAGATACACTAAATAGGATTTAATACTAGTTAACCCTTATTGTTACCCCTATGTGTTCCATTAATGTTTTATTCCTATTGTAACAATACGTCAAAATCATATTTTCAAAAAATAAATTCAACTCTTATTGTTTAGGAAAATGCAATGTCTTCTTTTTTTTTTTTTCACCAGCTAGCAAGACACCACAAAGACTTGTGGGACTTCATTTTGTTTATGCTGATCTATTTTAGGCTCTCTTACTGTCTTGTAGTCTTTGCCTAAAATATTTCGTATCACTCTATATGTAGTTGCTTACATTCATAATCATCCTTAGTATTTTAACAGAAGGTTTTAAGATTATCGATCCTAATGTTTTGAGTTGCAGAGGAAAATTTTGAACCCAAAATAAAACCAGATGATGCAAGTGAAGTGCAAGAATAATATTGTGTGATTAATTGAAAGCTTAATTTCCTCTTGATTTTCATATTTAGTGCCCTAAAAACAAGTCGATTGATTGTAATGGCGTCACACCCCAATCCATCTCGTGCGAATTAGGACACATGTAACAATGCTACAAGTGTTCAACTATACGAATTAGCAAAGAAACATGTGAATTACTAAGAAACACGTGTGTTAAACGACATAAAACAACTCTATTTTGACAAAACAGCCCCCAAGGGCAAAATGGTCATTAATAAAGTATAGAAAATTTTATACCAAAAGATAGGTATTTGAGTCCAAGTTCCAACGCAAAAAACGGCGCACAAATCCGAATTTTCTAGAGAGAGTTATGTCCGTTTCCGTCAAAAGCCGTCTGGCTGAAACTGGACCTGCGGATCGATCCGCCCCAAAACTGGATCGATCCGGTTTTAGCAGAATGGAATTTCTGGTTCCTACAGGTGCTCCGGATCAATCCGCACAAGATCCGAATCGATTTGGATTCTGCAGAACTCAGGTTTTAGCAGATTTCCCCTGTTTTACAAGTTCTAAACTTCACCAATACCAAATCAAACCCCATGGACACTTCCAAAATCATTTCAAAAGCACTTCCAAGTGTTCAAAACTCTCATAAACAGGCCTACAAACATACATAAACATTCCCAAACATTTTAAACCATGAATGCTACCTCATTTGCATCAAAACAAGTCTTAAAACTCATCTCTTGATAAAACCAACAAAGATATTGAAAATCATCAAAAAAATAGATTCAACAATCTTACAACCAACTTGTTTACAAACAACATTTACCCAAAATGATTGTGACACTATTCCAAACTTGCCGGAAAGGTCCAATCTCAACCAACTCATACATATCCATAGTTGTAACGTAAGGATATACATAGAATTTACAAAGACAACCTCCAAAACCTCTAACTACCTACCCAAAACTAACCACTAACATAGATAATTACATAAGTTTCTTCAAATATACATAAACCACATGAGTCATGAAATTCCAAAGCTAACTCCAATTCTCTCTAACACTACAACCACAAGTCAAGGACTTCAAGCCACAAGTCAAGGACATCAAGCCACAAGTTATTATTGTATCACAAGTTTAAAAACATATAAACAAGTTCCCAATCTCTCCCCCTTTCCCAAGCACGTTACTTCCTCTCCGGATATTGCTTCGTAACTACGGTGGCTGTTATTTACCACAACAGAAACAGAAAATGGTTATCTTAAGCATTATGCTTAGTGAGTGATCTAAACATGATTGAATGCTTAACATGTGCAATGCTAAAATTTAACACATAAATCATATCAGTAATCGCTGAACCACCGGTTTAATGATTCATTCAGACCCGAAGACCTTCCCTTGGCCCCATGGCCACTTCTATTCCTTGGACTTTCGTCTTTATCGGATTCTTCTTCTTCGTCTCCCTTATTACTCCCAACTAATGAATCATTTCCCCAGTGTTCATTGATTACCACATAATCATATAAACAAATAAGCACATAAACATGTAAGCACAACGATTTTTATATAATTAACATGCAACTCACAATTTCAAACATCTCCATGATTTCTAAGCATGAATAATCAATACAACAAGACACTCTCATGGCTCCTAAGCATAAATTGTTATCTCTAATATCATTGAAGCCTTAAACATAGTTAAACACAATCATTCTTTAGTCTAGAAAACTCACCTTAGCAAGATCTACACAAATTAAACCAAGAAGTGCAGAATTCCTTCAAATCCTAGCTCAAAGTTCACTCTGGAGAAATTCCTACAAGAATTTGGCAACCGCGTGTCACCGATTAGCATGAGCTACCAAAATTACAATGATTAAAACATAAATTAAAGGTATAGAAATGATCATCTCACCTTCATGAGTCCGAATATGGTTTCGGTTCGCGAATTGAACGTCGGACGGCGACGGAACGGCGTGAATTGGACGTCGGCGTCTCGTGTTTGTCTTCTCTCTCTCCGGTTCTCTCTCTTTTTGTTTTAAATTTTCTATAAATTCTTTTGGAGAGTCATCTCCTCTTGACACACACACACACATGCAACATGTGTTAGGTGTCACCTCCTCAAGTTTCCTTCTTTTTGTTTACACCCCCGGCATTTCTAAAGTTCTTATTATGAAATCCCCTACATATTCCATTAACTACCCAATTATCTAAATGGGTGTTTGTCTAAGTCTCGTATGGGTCCCAAATATTTTGTGAAGTTGCTATCACACCTACTAATTATGAATCTTTTTCAGTTATACCCTTATATGGGTATCCAAACTAATACCAAATGCTAGCATATAACATCATAGTAAGCAAGCAACTTAACAAATATCCATGTAATTATATAAAATGCATTTAATCATTTAAAATGCAAATTACAAATTAACCCTTCATTGGGTCCTACTCTAGTACTATCCCACCTCATTGGGGACTTTTCCAAATGGTGTCCTTCTCTGATCACTTTTCCATGGGCGAGTCCAAGCCTCCCCTTAATCCATAATATACACTAATTATACAAATTAATGCATATTAAGATAATAAGCAAACCTTTTTCCGGGTACGGGTGTTACATTTCTTCCTCCCTAAAAAGAAGTTTGGTCCCTAAACTTACTCTTACCTCAAGTCTCGAATGGATGCGGGTATTTATCTCGGATTTCATCCTCTTGCTCCCAATTAGCTTCCTCGTTTACCATACCGTGCTATGCCTTTCAAAGGCTATACTTTTCCCACCTCATAGTAGTAGATAACTATAAATGTTCATTCTTGAACTTTCAACAGTTCAAGTATAATAACGTGATTCAAGTCTGACTTTTGACCCTATATTACATAATGAATTATACTGATTGATTCTGATTAGAACTCAATCGATAAATAACTGGTTCTCTTTCCCCCAGTATTTCAAATGGTCTCAATCATTCTGATATTTAACTCACTTACCTGAAACATGTTTTCCTAACTCATCTTCATCTTGTAGTAAGATGTTCTACCACGGTTTGATTTCTTTTCCATTGCCTCTTGGAAGATTTAGAACATTTATACAATTTAAATATTACCTTTCAATGCCGGGCTTCTATTTTCATATAACTTTGTAATTCATCTTCACACATAACTCGATTAACTTTACCGAATTTGCTACCTAGTTAACATGTCTTCAATCATTCATATGGCAACACCTTATAAAAAAAAGGGCAGCCCGGTGCACGAAGCTCCCGCAGTGCGGGGTCCGGGGAAGGGTCGGACCACATTGGGTCAAATGTACGCAGCCTTACCCTGCTTATTTGCAAGAGGCTGTTTTCATGACTCGAACCCGTGACCTTTTCGAGTCGTGAAAATCCTTCCATAAGCATAAGCAACCTTCATTCAAATCACATACTCGACTTCTAGATTCCAACATATCCTACTGTGAAGTGGAGTCCAGTCTCTTTTCTTGTCGTGATAATTCTAAGTCTCCTCGCAGTTATTCTCAAATGATCATTATATGGATATAATACTTCTCCCAATCTCGCTTCAAATATTAGTAACTACACTGACCTTACCCAATTAGCATTGGAATTTTTTTTTTTCATATCGTGGCCTAACATAAGTTCCAGTTACCTTCTCTATTGTACCTTTGGTGTTTATAATGCAGGCAAGTATTTGAATCTCTACAATCCACATAAGCCTTACTCGTAGGAATAATACCACTAAATGTTCAATAAAAATAATACCACCAACTTTCAATTCTTACATCTAATAATTTGTCTCATGTAGTTCTACCCTTTGATAAAATATAAACAATTCCAGCACCAACACTCAATCCAATCCCAATACAACATTTCACACAAACGACAAATTCCTGATGCCGGTATAGATTTCACACATGTCTCTATTCAAATAATTGAAGCTGTAGCACAAACATATTTACTGCCAACTCTTTATCGATAACAAATTTCTGATACTCAGCAAAGTAGTTAGTATATCCATACAATTATGAATTTAGGTGATTGGCACAGTTTTCACCAAGTCCTTCACATCTCAAGTTCATTCAAAAGAAATAACTTTGGTTAATCATTTCATTAAGGATAGCATCACAAATACTTAGAATAACCATGATGGCAATGACGTCTTCTCAACACCCTTGTTCTAATCTTTCATTACTAACACCCATATCTAAGGTCATATCAATGAATACTTAAATCTCTAGAATTAATCAACAAATTATTTCCTCGTAGTTTAGATACTTGTTCTCAACTGTAGCTTCACTCGACCCCAATCATTACTGCTGATTTCCTTTACCTGGTTTTTTTGTTTCACAATAATTCTAATAATCTCTATCGTAACACGTTCAAATAAACAGATTCTCTATCATACAATTGTCACAACCTGTATTTCCCGTTCCTTTAAGTATCATAAATTCTTTCAATACAATACCCCAGATATCAGTTATAATCCCATTGCTTTATCGATGGAAACTCTATTGTCTTCTTTCAATCAAACTAACTCAGCAGTTTTGATGACAGTTAGGCAATTCATCAACTACCCAAACATTTTTAAGTTCAAGTTAATGCCTTCCCATATTCCATATTTACAAATTCTAACGGTTATCATAACACGAAAAGACGACATCATATTAACTCCCTTGAGATTAAACCTTGTTTAACTCAACACCTCACTGATAGCAATTTCATATCCAATAGTTTATCAAATTAACAACACTACACCCACTGTAGCCAGCCCTATATTACCCTTACTTCACTTACCCTGGCATACTAGAGCCAATCAAAGAAATCCCAATTAATTATTAACAAGCAAATCCCAAATCTAATGATTACGATATCTTTGATTACCCGACAATTGCTACGATATAATAAACTTGTAGAATTACCTATATAAAATATAAATAAATAATAATTTTACCTGCTACTTGAAGTCCATCGCGGCTCAAACATAAGTTATGAGCTTCTATCTTTTTGTTGTTCTTTCCCCTTTGGAAGTTGTTCAGATTCTAGTGTGGTCATAGATATCGACGAACTTGGACCTTCCTGTCGTCTATTAGGACAGTTATGTGCCCGATGGCCCGGTTGACCACATTTATAACACTTACCCTTAAACTTTGCACTCACACTTAGACAATTCTTTACGATATGCCCAACCCGTCTACAAGCATAACAGACCATAATTTTGCGGCATACACCCCAGTGTTGCTTATTACACGTTGAACAACATGGCTTCCTCTCCCTCGGTGTATTACTTGTTGATGAACTTCCAACATTTGCTCTTTTACAATTACCTTGACTTTCACTTGCATTTTCTCCTGATCTCTTACCTTCTTGATGTTGTCAGGACTCTGTTGGAAACTCCTCTATGAACGGTTGTTCTATTCTTACCTTTGGATTTAGGTTTTTGGGTTCTTCTTCAATCGATGATATTCTAATTTCCACCGTTCTTACTACTATTTCAACGACTCATTCTACTCAGTCCACCCTTGACGGTGATGTTTGTCTTTTTCCCAAATCCATTACAAACAGACAATTAGCCTGGCATTCACAAGAGCATTCCCATGCATATTACTATAAATAACATGCTATGCATGCTAAACAACTTTTTAAGCATGCTAAATAAATGTGGATGCATGCTTGTGCAACTATGTGTCGTTATGTGTACACTATGCGTCGTATACGTCATTCGTCCCCAAAGGCTCTAGTCCATTGCTTTGATACCATCAATTGTCACACCCCAACCTGTCTCGTGCGGATTAGGACACATATAACAATGCTATAAGTGTTCAACTACACGAATTAGCAAAGAAACATGTGAATTACTAAGAAACACGTGTGTTAAATGAAAGAAAACAACTCTATTGTAACAAAACAGCCCCCAAGGGCAAAATGGTTATTAATAAAGTATAGCAAATTTTATACCAAAAGATAGGTCTTTGAGTTCCGGTTCCAACGCAAAAAAGCGGCGCACGAATCCGAATTTTCTAGACAGAGTTATGTCTATTTCCGTAAAAGTCGTCTGGCTTAAACTGGACCTGCGGATCGATCCGCCCCAAAACCGAATCGATCCGGTTTTAGCATAATGGAATTTCTGGTTCCTCTAGGTGCTCCAAATCGATCAGCACAAGACTCGAATCGATTTAGATTCTGCAGAACTCAGTTTTTAGCAGATTTTCCCTATTTTACAAGTTCTAAACTTCACCAATACCAAATCAAACCCCATGGACACTTCCAAAATCATTTCAAAAGCACTTCCAAGTGTTCAAAACTCTCATAAACAGGCCTACAAACATACATAAGCGTTCTCAAACATTTTAAACCATGAATGCTACCTCATTCATCAAAACAAGTCTTGAAACTCATCTCTTGATAAAACCAACATAGATATTGAAAATCATCGAAAAATAGATTCAACAACCTTGCAACCAGCTTGTTTACATACAACATTTACCCAAAATAATTGTGACACTATTCTAAACTTGCCGGAAAGGTTCAATCTCAACCAACTCACACATATCCATAGTTGTAACGTAAGGACATACATAGAATTTACAAAGACAACCTCCAAAACCTCCAACTACCTACCCAAAACTAACCACTAACATAGAGAATTACATAAGTTTCTTCAAATAATCATTAACCACATGAGTTATGAAATTTCAAAGCTAACTCCAATTCTCTCCAACACTACAACCAAAAGTCAAGGACTTCAAGCCACAAGTTATTATTGTATTACAAGTTCAAAAACATATAAACAAGTTCCCAATCTCTCCCCCTTTCCCAAGCACATTACTTCCTCTCCGGATATTGCTTCGTACATGCGGTGGCTGTTATTTACCACAACAGAAACAGAAAATTGTTTTCTTAAGCATTACGCTTAGTGAGTGATCTAAACATGATTGAATGCTTAACATGTGCAATGCTACAATTTAACACATAAATCATATCTGTAATCGCTAAACCACCGGTTTAATGATTCATTCAGACCCAAAGACCTTCCCTTGGTCCCGTGGCCATTTCTATTTCTTGGACTTCCGTCTTTATCGAATTCTTCTTCTTTGTCTCCCTTATTACTCCCAACTAATGAATCATTTCCCCGGTGTTTATTGATTACCACATAATTATATAAACATGTAAGCACAACAATTTTCATATAATTAACATACAACTCACAATTTCAAACATCTCCATGATTTCTAAGCATGAATAATCAATACAACAAGACACTCTCATAGCTCCTAAGCATAAATTGTTGTCTCTAACATCATTGAAGTCTTGAACATAGTTAAACAAAATCATTCGTTAGTCTAGAAAACTCACCTTAGCAAGATCTACACAAATTAAACCAAGAAGTGTAGAATTCCTCCAAATCCTAGCTCAAAGTTCACTCCGGAGAAATTCCTACAAGAATTCGGCAATCCCATTTCATCGATTAGCGTGAACTACTAAAATTATGACGATTAAAACGTAAATTAAAGGTATAAAAATGATCATCTCACTTCCATGAGTCCGAATACGGCTTCGATTCGCGAATTGAACGTCGGACGGCGATGAAATGACGTGAATTGGACGTCGGCGTCTCGTGTTCGTCTTCTCTCTCTTCGGTTCTCTCTCTTTTTGTTTTAAATTTTCTGTAAATTCTTTTGGAGAGTTATCTCCTCTTGACATACATACATGCAACATGTGTTAGGTGCCACCTCCTCAATTTTCCTTCTTTTCGTTTACACCCCAGGCATTTTTAAAGTTCTTATTATGAAATTCCCTACATATTCCATTAACTACCAATTATCTAAATGGGTGTTTGTCTAAGTCTCGTATGGGTCCCAACGTGGGTCCCAAATATTTTGTGAAGTTGCTATCACACCTACTAATTATGAATCTTTTTCAGTTATACCCTTATATGGGTATCCAAACTAATACCAAATGCTAGCATATAACATCATAGTAAGCAAACAACTTAACAAATATCCATGTAATCATATGAAATGTATTTAATCATTTAAAATGAAAATTACAAATTAACCCTTCATTGGGTCCTACTCCAGTACCTATCCCACCTCATTGGGGACTTTTCCAAATGGTGTCCTTCTCTGAACACTTTTCCATGGGCGAGTCCAAGCCTCCCCTTAATCCATAATATACACTAATTATACAAATTAATGCATATTAAGATAATAAGCAAACCTTTTTCGGATACGGGTGTTACAAAGGATGAACAGATTAGGCTTCCAATAAGGACTCAAATGTATTGCTGTCCGATTTTCTAAATAGAGATCTTCATACAAAAGCTGTAGCAACCTGTATTTTCGCGTCCCTAGTAATAAATAAAATGTCAATTTTATTTCATTAATGTGTATTATTTTAGTTGTGATGATCTTTCCATAAATTATTAGTACTAGTATTATTAATTTGATAACTCAAATACCATTTTATTTTACTACTGTGTATTAGCTTTAGTAGGAATATTATCTGAATAAATAATATTTGGGTGAACATTTAGACAATGCCTTTAATATTTATAACTCTTAGTAATTTTAATCTTGTTATTATTGCTTAAGACTGCGCCCCTAAGTTACCCTATGATTTAGGATAAGAACCAATAATAAAGCGTAATATCACTTTGCTCACATTTTATTCCCTAATGATTTTATTTGGGACATTTTATTTAGCTAACTGGCCAAACCAAACTAACCAAACTGATTGATTGACGGACGTCAATCCACTGCGTGAATCAACTGCTAATTGATAGTAATGATGAAATTTCCATGGATGTAAAATATGAGGCGTGTGCATGTTGTTTTAACCAAGTGAATTCATCTAACTTATGTGGCTGTAAAAAAAATGTGGTGTATGCTTATACTTTAACCACAAGCTTTACCTACCTCTTGAAATGAAAACCACACAATTTACTACTTCTATAAATGTAAGGTCTATATAAACTCAACATTACCATTACAAAACACACAACTCAAGCTCTTAATAGCTGTCTCTCTCATTTCAATCACACGCACATTTATATATACATTCTGGGAATCAAAAGGGGAGAGAGAAATATGGAAGGATTATTATCACATTAAGAGCTCCATTTCCATTATAGCTCAAAACTTATATTGCGGATATTTATGGAATTCTTCGGTTTCTTACGCCGCCCAAACCAGTGACTGGTGAGTCTCTTGAACCCACTCTTAATGTACTTTAAGTCATTACGCACAATCCATGGGGTTCGAAAATAAGTGAGTATGTATAGATATGTATATATGTAGCTATGGAGGTTCAAAATTAGCGGTACCAAAAATGTTAACGAAAACTCATTCTGTAAATTGACAATGAAATATTAGGATCCCAGTTAGTCCCCCATGAAATAGTTTGTTGATTGATTAGTTTCTTGACCCCAAAGTTGGGAGTTCAATACTTGCTACTTACATATAAGTTTGTAAATTGTTATTTTTTTTTACATAAAAATAAATAATAAATGTATTAGTTTACTATAAGTATTAAAAATACTTATTGACCCTATTAAATTCTATATTATTATGGTTAACATGTTGGAAGTCAGTATATATAGTTTTCTAATTTACCAAATTATAAAACTAGAAGTTGATATTGTTAATAAATTAATTACTGGTTATTTAACTAGTATTTTAATTATTTTTAAATACCTATGGTATTTCCAAAATTATGAAAAAATGGAAGAATTGTATTTTGATGTCTTGTCTTTATTAAAAATAATGTCAAAGCATGTACCCCTACGTTTATATAATTATGTCATTGAGAAGGGCCTTATGGCTAAATTTATATGCTATTTATATCCTCTAAAATTTATGATAAAAATTCTATGACTCCGAAAATTACGTCGTCAGTTTCCTAAATCAAATTAAGTTATATTGGTTCACTTGATGATAATTACATGTTTAAAACAACCATTGCCAAGTTAAAGAATATTGTAAATGGAATAAGTCATACATATGCATAGTCGAGTTGGCATGTTAGAAAGGGGTCGTTTGGGTCAACATATACGTCTTATGAGAAATAAGTAAAGAAGGGTGTCTTGAGTTGTGCCACCATAATTATTCTAGGCCGATTCGGATACGGCAGATTAATTAGGAAGGATTGAACCAAGTCGACTTGGATACGGTAGGCCAGTCAAAGTCCTGTGTCACCTTAATTATTCCAGGCCGACTCGGATCCCGTAGATTAATTAGGAAGGATTGAGCCCATGTCGATTCGGATACGGCAGGCCATCAGGTCATGTCCAGGCTGACTCGGATATGGTAGACCGATCTAAAACAAACGACCTCGTGCCGAATGGTTCTGGTGAACCAAATGAGTCGAGAGATTATGGTCGAGATAAAAGAGTCAGTAAGATGAGATGGTTACATTGTTCATGCACGGTCTTATATAATTGATTTAACGGTTTATTAATTATTTAGATGCGACGACTAGAATAATGGACTAATAGTGCTGTAAAGTACAAAATGTAAAGACAGTTAATGTGCTTTTATTTACATTGCTTGTATGTTCATTATGCTCACTCGACTTTCATTAGCTGATGACTTTATTTTGGCCTGGACAACCAAAATGTCTAGGAGATGGCTATGTAGGGTTATACGATTATGCCAGCTAGAGAAGTCTATAGAGCTGCTTTTATAATTTATTAAAAGTTGTAATAAGGATATGAATAATGTTTAAATGTGAATAAGGCGAATTGTGCCTTAAGAAATACTTTTATTTGAGACAATGTAATATTAATTAAGTTTGTAATGTTGATCTATATTTTCTTCCCTGCTGCTTTATATACTCTGTTTTTCTTTCTGGTACATGTTAAGCTAAGTACAGGACAAGCGATCCCTCACCTGTCATGACCTACGGGTCCAAAATAGAAATGAAATTTTTTCCTTATTTTGCTACGCTGGGGCGTGACAAAAACTAAGTAGAAAACTAAGTTGTAATTGATACAAGTGAGTTTTTGGACTCGAATTTAACTTTTGAAAATTAGGCATTTCAATTGTATTATACTGGTTGATGAATGACAATATTGTCGGGTCAGAAACATAAGTAGAAATTGTTTCCTTCTTTGGCATAAAACTCACATGCATCATTCCATTAATGCTTTATTCCTATTTTAACAATATGTCAAAATCATATTCTCAAAAAATAAATTCAACTCTTATAGTTTAGGGTCATGCAATGTCTTTCTTTTTTTTTTTTTTTTAATTTCTTTTATGCATTAGCCGAAAGCATGTTCATCTTTGTTTGCTCTAAATATGCCTATTGGGTCTTCTTTGCTAATTTGCAATCTGCCTCTACTTTGTTTATTTAAATTTTGTTGTGAAGTTCCTATTTTGGTGGTGTCTTTTTTTTCATTTAAAATTTTCTCTGTAGCTTTTACTTCTAATGTGTTACACGGAAGCATTAGAAACTCTCACTAATCACTAGTTCCCACCCACCCCCTGTTAAACCACCTTAGCACATGTTTATTGAAAGAATTAGAATTTCTTAATTGTATTCTTCTCTCAATGGAGGGATTAAAACGAAGTACAAAAAGCTGAATAAGAAAATGGCTGCTATTGAGCCTTAACTATAACCTAACGTATCAGCATGATCTAAATCCTAAGATATTTAGCCTTGACTTTGGCATATGATAAAGAATAGAACTGTAACATAATATACAAAATATACATGTGTAATATACATAACAAACATATGATAAAAATGTGTTAAGGTGGTTTAACACTCCCCCGCAAGCTCGACTGTCTAGGAGAGACGAGGTTGGATCGTAATAGTTGACAACATAGTTTGTGAAGACCTTTAGTAAAAATATCAGCAAGCTGATCCGGGGAAGGCACAAATTGAACACGATGAGATCCCAAGAATGCGTTCCCTAATAAAGTGATTATCTAACTCAATATGTTTAGTTCGAGCATGAAACCCAGGATTGGATGCCATGTAAGTGGTGCTGAGCTTATCACACAGTAAGGTTATTGGAGGAGGGGTGGTGAGGTACAATTCCTGAAGAAGATGTAACACCCAGGTAGTTTCAGCACAGACATGTGCAAGAGATCAGTATTTTTCTTCAACACTTGAGCGAGAGACAGTTGGTTGCTTCTTGGCAGTCCATGAGATGAGATTGGATCCCAAGAAAATACAAAACCCTGTAGTCAAGCGTCGAGTGTCAGGGCAACTGGCCCAATCAGCATCAGAATATGCCTTGATTATGAGTGGACTGGAAAATCGGCGAAAGAGAAGGCAAAACTCTAAGGACCCTTTGAGGTAGTAGAGTATCTATTTGGCAACAACTAGATGGAGAAAACGTGGAGCACTCATGAACTAGGCAACATGATGAACAACATACGAAATGTTAGGTCGAGTAAATATAAGATACTGAAGTGATCCTACCAGCTAACAATACTCAGTGACATCAGATAAGAGACAACCGCTAAGGGTAAAGAGCTGAGCCTTAATATATATTGAAGTACCGCAAGGTTTGCAGTCAGTCATAGAATATCGACGAAGAAGGTCAATAGTGTACTTTGTCTGGGAGAGACATAAACCGTCAGTAAAGAAGGTACCCTCAAGCCCCAAAAAGTAGGAGAGTGAGCCAAGGTCAGAAATTTCAAACACAGCACCAAGAGTAGTCACAAAAGATGAGAGCATACAAGGTGTATTCCTAGCCAAGATGATGTCATCAACATAAAGCAATATGATTATGATACCAGAGGAGTGGCGAAAGATAAACATAGATTGATCGATACGACATTGAACAAACCCATATTGAATTAGAAAGTTTCTTAAATGCTAAAACCAAGCCCGGGGAGCCTGCTTAAGTCCACAAATTGCTTTTTGGAGATCACATACATGATTAGGGCGAGTAGGGTCTGCAAAACCTGGGGGCTGACTCATAAACATGGTCTTATATTAGAAAGCCCTGAAGAAAAGCATTCTTCACATCTAGTTGCCTTAAAGACCAACCATACAAAAATTGCAAGACTCAAAACTATACGAACAGTGGTTGGCTTGATCACAGGACTGAATGTTTCATCAAAGTCAATGCCCGAATGTTGATGAAAGCCTTTAGCAATGAGACGGGCTTTATAACAGTCAATAGAGCCATCAGACTTGTGTTTGGTTTTAAAAACCCATTTATAACCAACAACATGTTGTTTGGGATCAGGTGGGACCAAAATCCATGTGTGATTTTTCAGTAAAGCATTAAACTCAACCACCATGGCTTGACGCCATTCAGGAAGTTGAACATCTTGAGTGTAGCAAGTCGGCTCTTCTAGAGAAGAAGTGATTTGAGCAATGAGGGCACGAGGTAGTGGATATCTAATAGTGCCATCAGTCCGAACCAGAGAACGACGAGTTCCATCCTAATGATGAGTGATCATCTATTGAGTAGGAGGTAAGAGAGTGCCTGAAGAAGAATTGGTTAGATGTCCAACTGTTGTAGGTTGTTCTGGTTCAGTATGAGGACAGGGAACAGAGAACCTAGATAGCCTATCTTGATAATGGTAGGGTAAAGGATGCTGGAGGAAATCAGTGGCCAAGGGAATCTCAGATGCACTAGTAGTGGAATAAGGTTCCTGTAGGTGTTGGGGAACTGTCCGAGAGGCAGGTTATGGTAGTAATGATGAGATCACTTCAAGATCATCTAATCAAAATCCAGTGGACCCACTGTCACATAGTTTGGGATGAAAATTTGGGATTAAGATTTGGGAAACATAACATTACTCGTCATAAATAGGTCGTGTACGGTACTTGAGACTGAGCCATCATTTGGGGGTTTATCAAATTAATGGACAAATTAAATACACAAATACCAAAACTAGAGAAACTGATTGCAAAATGACACGCAAACCAAAACATTCACTCTTTTATATATGTTAGTAGATTGTGAGAGCATTTTTCTCACCTAGGCCTCCACCAAGTGACAGTTGTTCTATATCATTCTCATTTGCCCACTGTATTATCAACATAATTACTGAAATGGGACACATGTGATCCAGAGGAAGCCTGTGAGCAAACATGCTCTCTTCCGTTAAGGAACCCTAGCCTGGTAAGTAATGTTATCGTGCCAAATTTTGTATTCTAATTGTGGTTCCCAACACAAATGGTAGTGGGACCACCTTCAATAATTGTGGGACAATTGCCTTCACTTTAAAATACTCTGATGTAAATCGAGTAAAATCACTGTCACATGCATTGAAATCCATATTTATACGTTAAGAAAAGAAAGGACAAGGCATTTTCATTGTTGAAGTGTCTCATCCATGTTACTATCCATAGGGCTTGTTCCGTTAGCTATTCATCATCTCTTATACATTATCTACATCTACATATGTACCTGTTCATATTCTATATGCATCGAGCGAGCCCTTTCCACGTTCCTTGCACTTGGATTTTCCTAATTTGGAATAGAAATTTAAAAGAGCATAGCATTACTCATGATTGATAAGGGATCTTCTTTTGCTTTCTTTCTTCTTCTTTTTTTGTTTGTGTGTGTGTGTGTGCCAAAGATAGATAAAGATTTAAAATAATAATAATAATAACAATAGTAATAGTAATAATAAAAGAAGACTAGCTTCCCTAAGGGAAAGCAGACCGTGCTTGTTCTGCCAAAAGAGCCAAAGAAAGATTTACTGGAATGGTCTCCATTTCTTTCAGATTCCTTGCCTGGGTAGCTCCTAGGTTTTCATATATTGGGATAATATCATTCCCTCTTGGGCAAGTTATAGTTATGAACAAGTTATTGGTTGTGTTTTTGAACTCATTTTCAGCAAGTTCCTATAATAGTGTTAGTTTTGGCAAAAACAAGAGTTTGATTGCTTGATTTGGTTCAATTGAAGTTGTAATAATGTTTTAAATGTTTGGAAATGCTTGAATATATAATAAGGACATGTTCATGAAGTTTGGAAAGTGTTTTCAAGTGTTTTGGTATTTCAAACTCGTGCAAAATAGGTTGAAAGTTTCTGCAGATGGACTTTCGACTGGTTCAACAGACCCGTCCGACCGGTTAAACTATCCCTTGCCAGATTTTTAAAACTTGGTCTTCCCATGTTTCATTTTGACTTCTAACTTGATGAAAGGGCACCTTTAGGATCCCATTGAACCACAAAAATGTTACTTTTGATTTTAAAAGTCGGGAAGTATTTTTTTTCATGGAATTTTCTAATTGGTTAAGGTTTATCTACATGGTTTTGAGTAAAATTTGCCAAGTTTAGTCTTAAACTTGTTTTGGAACATTATGTCACGACCCATCCCGCTACGCGCGAAAATAGGACACGTGACACATCATCAAGGCTTATCCAGTTCCATTAAAGTAAAACCGCAGCGGAAACATAAGTCAAATCCATTTAAAAACAGAGTCATAAAAAGTTTTACCAAATGGAACACTTCTAATAGAATACATTTTGAAGAAAATAGAGGTCCAGTCGACTGATCGGGAACCCAGTCGATTGACCATCCAAAGGCAAAAAGTTCAAAAAATCAACAACCCCAGTCCAGTCGACTGTGTCGAGGACCCAGTCGACTGGTGCCTAAATTTATAGTCGACTGAAACTGTCTAGTCGACTGATACTCTATTCTAATAGAAAATGGTGTTCTGGGACCCCATCCAGTCGACTATTTTTCGCAAACCAGTCAACTGATCCCCAAACATATCAAGCAGTGTTCAATTCCGCAAAACGATCCAGTCGACTGAAACAAAAACTTGTCGACTGATTCACGTCAGCACACTAATTCTCTATACCATTCCAAGCTACACTTCTCCAATTTGAAACCAACACAAACACGATTGTATACCAATGATTTAAAATGTAACTACAAAAGTTTACTAGCAATTACAATACTACGATCTCTCCCAAGATTCCACACTAAATATGTTATGAATTTAAAGTTCTTAGTACAAGTTTAAGGAAAAGAGAACAAAAGATATGAACAAGGTGATTCCCCGATGTTCCTCAACGGCCTCACTCCTCACTCTTCTTCTTGTCTTTCTTCTTACCTGCAATGGAGTAAAATCTCTACTTCTCAATTATATGCTGAGTGCACAAGTTCTAGCATGTGCAATATATGATAAATCATGCTTTAATCTCGTAAATCACATCAATAGTCTCTAGGGAGAAAAATACGCCTTCATCCAGTAGCGGCAAGTCCAAGCCTTAAACCGCGATGTCAATGGCTAGTCCAAGCCTACAACCATTACATCCCCAAGTGCCCTAGCAAGTCCAAGCTTTAAACCATGCACAGTAGCCGTCACTACTAAAATTCTCAAACATCGAGAAGCTTACTCCGGCATGAATTTGTATAAGTCCCCCCTTTGACCCACATAGACAACTCAACGTGCTCGAGTAAATTTAGACATGCTTTTCACATTTAAGCGCGTGCATAATTAACGGGCCTACTATTAACACATGAATTTTTCCCAGATCACAATTTCGTCATCGAAATATAAAACATGTATTTCTCTATATTTCACAAGTTAGAACTTCATACCTCGTGCGATTCTCTTCAAACTTTGAAGGATCAACTAGAGGGCCAATTAAACGTCGGATCTCAGATTTGAAGTGATTTCTACAAGTTTACAGGGTTTTTCCCAAAAGTCTAGAAATTAGATTTAAAAAAAAGTTTGCCAACACATGACCTAATGACTATCAAAATGTAAGTCTTACCTCCACGAGTTCAAATCTCAAATTTGGAGAAAATCTGACAGATGAATGGTCACCAATCGTCGTCGCAAAGCTCGAGGGATTAAATCTCCTTTCTCTCTCCTCTCTTAAGATATTTTTATGAGTTTTATAACAAATGCAAACTCACCCTCACCTATTTATAGAAATACTCTTTGGGAATCGCGTTTACCTCCCCACGAGTTTCTCAAACTTCTAATTAGTCCATGAAACGTCGCACACGTCCATTTTATGCCTTTACGAGTGAAAACTAAAATTTACAAAAGTTTTCAACTAAGTCTCGTTTGGGTCCAAAATTATGTCCGAAAACTAAATTTTGTGAAATCTCTACACAAACTACCTTTTATATAATGTGACACTCATGTTCTCACCACAGTTCTCTAAATGATATTTAACAATTTCGAGATTATCAGAATTTACTCTACACAGGTAAATTCACTATTCATCAACAATACCAGAAAGTTAAATAGCATTTAAATCACATAAATGTCATTTCATCGTACCAAAGCAAAAATGAACTTTCATGTTCCCGTGTCCTCATTGACTCCTTTCCGTTGACTCAACGTCAACCTCAACACTATTATCAATTAGCATTGATAAACTCACAAATCCAATTATGCATGCTAAAACCATGAAATTCTGGAACAGGTGTGACAACTGTCCCCTCCAAAAAGGAAGTTTGTCCCCAAACTTATATCTCATACGTCGAACAGGTGTGGATATTTATTCTTCATTTCTTCCTCACTTTCCTATGTAGCCTCTTCAACCGTATGACTATGCCATAGTACTTTCACCATCGAAATTGTCTTAGTTCTCAAGACTTACTCCTTCTGGTCTATTATCTCTACTGGATTGTCTATGTAACTCAAATCTTCCTGAATTTATAACGGTTCTGGTACCATGATCTTGTTCGTATCTGACATACATCGTCTCAACATCGATATGTGGAATACATTATGCACATGCTCTAACTTTGATGACAAGGCCAATCGGTAAGCCACTGATCCTATTCTCTCTAGGATCTCAAAAGGTCCTATAAATCTCGGGTTAAGCTTTCCTCTCTTTCCGAATCGAATAATGCCTTTCGAAGGCGATACTCTCAAGTATACAAAATCTCCCACTTTAAATATTAGCGGTCGTCGCTTAGAGTCTGCATAGCTCTTATATCAGCTCTGGCTGTCTTGAGTCATTCTTGGATCAGTTTTACCTTCTCAGTAGTCACCTGTACTAACTCAGGTCCTAGTAACTTTCTTTCTACAACTTCGGTTCAACAAACCGGTGATCGACACTTACGCCCATACAAAGCTTTACACGGTGCCATTCCAATACTTGACTGAAAATCGTTGTGATAAGTAAACTTAATTAACGGTAGGTGTTTCTCCCAATTAGTTCTGAAATCTAGAACACAAAGTCTCAACATATCCTCTAATGTTTGAATTATACGTTCTGACTGCCCATCAGTCTGAGGATGAAATGCGGTACTGAAACTCAACTTCATACCCATAGCCTTCTGTAGACTCCCCCAGAATCTCGATGTAAAACTATTATCGCGGTCTGATACAATCACTATTGGGATTCTATGTAGTCTTACAATATCTTTCACATATAACTCAGTTAACCTCGAAGGTTTAGTCGTCTTGATTGGTAGAAAATGAGCTGACTTTGTCAATCGATCAACTATAACCCAAATTTGTCATTCTTATTAAGTGATCATAGAAATCCAGAAATAAAGTCCATCGTAATCTCATCCCATTTCCACTCTGATACTAGTAATGGCTGTAGTAATCCCACAGGTACTTGTCTCTCTGCTTTCACTTGCTGACATGCCGAACACTCTGAGACATACTTAGCGATTTCACGCTTCATACCCTTCTACCAAAAGTTTTCTCGTAAGTTCTGATACATTTTGTTGCTTCCTGGGTGAACTGAATATCTAGTGCTATGTGCTTCCTCTAGAATCCTCTCTTTCAAGTCCTTCACATTTGGTACACATAACTGATTCCCAAGTTTCAGGGTTTCTTGTTCCAATAAGAAATCAGGTCATTTTCTCAAAGGTATCTCGTCTCTCATTTTACGCAGGTAGACATCGTAAAACTGTTCCCTCTTGATCTCATTAATAATATCTCGGTGCGCTATGATTGCCATCATTAAGCCACCACTAGTCTCTGGAATCACATCCAACACTAAGCGTTCCATTTCCTTTACCAATTCTTTTTGTTGTGTTAACTCATCGGCTAAGTTCCTTGGCATCTTTTGGCTTAATGCATCGGCTACTACATTAGCCTTTCCTGGATGATATTCAATCAAAAGATCATAATCCTTCATCAACTTCAACCATCTTCACTGTCTTATGTTCAACTCCCGTTAGGTGAAGATGTATTTCAAACTCTTGTGGTCCATGAAGATCTCACATTTTTTTTCGTATAGGTAGTGTCTCCAAATCTTCAAAGCATAGATCACTACAGCCAATTCAAGGTCGTGAGTCGGATAGTTAAACTTGTGTGTCTTCAACTGTCTAGAAGCATAGGCAATTACTTTACCCCCTTGCATAAGTACACACCCCAAATCTTGATGCGACGTATCACTATAAATCACAAACCCTTCAGATCCAGATGGTATTATCAAGATCGATGCTCTTATCAATCACGACTTCAACTCTTGAAAGTTATCTTCGCACTCTTGACTCCACTCAAAAGTAATTCCCTTCCTCATCAACTTCATCATTGGCAATGATATCTTTGAAAAATTCTCTATGAATCTGCGGTAATATCTTGCTAGACCTAGAAAACTCCAAATTTCAGATACGGATGTCGGCCTCTGCCAATTAGATAGCTTTTACTTTGTGAGGATCAATTGAAACTCCATTCTTATCAACCATATGACCAAGAAAAGTAATGCTAGGTAGCCAGAATTCATATTTCTTGAATTTCCCGAATAGTTGCTTCTCTCACAATCTCTGAAGTATTAACCTCAAGTGGTTCTCGTGTTCTATATCACTCGGCGAATAGATCAGAATGTCATTGATGAATACTATCATAAAATCATCCAAGTAGTCCTTAAAGACTCGGTTCATAAGATCCATGAACGCTGCTGGTGCATTGGTAGCTCCAAATGGCATGACTAAGAACTCATAATGTCCATAGCGTATCCTGAAGGCTGTCTTCTCTACATCTTCCGCTTTCACTTTCAATTGATGATAACCCGATCTCAAGTCTATTTTGGAAAATACTTGTGCTCCACGAAGTTGATCAAATAAGTCATCAATTCTTGGTAATGGATACTTATTCTTGATTGTCAACTTGTTTAGCTCTCGATAGTCCACACACATTCTCATCGAACCATCTTCTTCTTTACAAACAATATTGGAGCTCCCCACGGTGATATAGTAGGTCGAATGAAACCTTTGTCAAGTAGTTCCTGTAGTTGAATCTTGAGCTCTTTCAGTTCTATGGGTGCCATTCTATACAGTGCCTTGGATACAGGTCTTGAGTCCAACATTATTTTAATAGTGAATTCAATCTCCCTCTCAATAAGGACATCTGGCAAGTCATCAGGAAATACGTCTGGGTATTCACGTACTATTGGAATGTCTTCTACTCTTGATTCGATCACTAAGACATCAGTCACTGAACACATGAATCCTCGACATCCCTTTCTCAACAACTTACTTGTTCGGATAACCGAAATCAAATACGGTGGTAGTGTAACCCTACTCCCTTGGAAACAAAAGCTTCCATGTACCGGTGATCGAAAATTAACTTCTTTCAGTTCACAATCTATGGTAGCTTGGTTAAGTGCCAACCAATCCATTCCTAATATCACATCGACATGGTTCACACCAATCAGTATAAGGTCTACAGTCATCGACTTCTCACGTAGTTGAATCTCACAATTCTTGTATATCGTAGACATCATTATTGATTTACTAAGTGGTACGACAACAGATAATTCATATCCTAACGGTGCCGAATTAACATTCATATGTCAACAAAGGCATGCGATACAAATGAATGCGTAGATCCTGAGTCAACAAGTATGGGTGCTATGTGCAAACATACAAGCACCATACCTGAGACTACTGTCTCTGAAGCAGCCATGTCTCCTGGGTTCATCTGGTATGCTCTCCCGTGACGTTGCTCCATCTTTTGTCCCCATCATTGGACTGTCTAGGCTTCGACCAACTGGAAGCCATAGAACTAGCTCCTTGTTGGGAATGCCTCCTTGGACAATCTTTGGCTTGATGCCCAAATACTCCACAGTCATAACACTTCCCTCTCATGTCAAGTGTTGAATTAGCACTACTCCCTCCTTGGTTTCTGTTTTGAGGTTTGGTCATGAAACATCGGCCTCAGTGTGGTTGGTTGCAAAGTGAACACAACGGTATGTTACTTGGCATCCTCCTGAAGTCACTGAAACTAGAACCAGAGCCTCTTTGAAACGGTCTCTTGAAAGATCTGCCTTGGTTCCTATCACCACTCTCATTTCCCTGTTTACCATACTGATTTTGCCTCGATCTTTCCATTCTACTCTCAACCACAAGCGCCGTTTGTTGCACTGCCGCCACAGTCGAATGCTCATAGGTTTCTACCATCAACCAGATATTTTCTCATAAACCGTCTTCGAATTTCCTCACCCTATCTTCCTCCTCTGGCACTAAACCCTTTCCAAATCTCAACAAAGCGTTGTACTTAGAAGTACACTCAGTTACGGTCATATCCCCTTACTTGAGGTTATCAAACTCTCACTTTTTTGCATTGTAGGCGGCTTGCGAAAAGAACCAGCGATTAAATTTCGCCTTGAACCCCTCCCAAGTAATCGTTGCCCCTTAATCTAGAACATTCACCCACCAATTATGGGCTTCACCCTTCAGTACATCACTTGTATTTTCCATTTTCTCCCTATCGGTCATCGGGATAGATTGGAAGATGCGTTTCATGTCCATTATCTAATGTTCTGCGAGCGTTGGGTCGGGTGTCCCATGGAATTCCATTGGCTTCTTTCGAGCAAATTATTTAGATACTGATCTTATACCTCTATTCTCAGGTGCATGCATTACAGTTATTGGTTCTACTTTAATTAAAGGTGTTGGAGGTAATCGTTCTGCTATGTTCCGGATTATATCTCCCATATTCTCCATCATTGCTGCCATTTCATTCATACGTCGGGTATACAGTGATAATTCTCAGTCACCCATGATTGTTCACCCTGTTAATCTCAATGCATGTATGATAAGAACAATATCATGTATGTAAAATAACATAAATATGCATCAAACATCTCTACTATGTATGAATGCATTCTAGAACATGTGATAAATCACTCAACACTCCACTCTTCGTCGTACGTTCCCAAAATTTTGTTACCTCTAGCTTTAATACCACTAAATTTCATAACCCATCCCGCTACGTGGGAAAATAGGACACGTGGCATGCCATCAAGGCTTATCTAGTTCCATTAAAGTAAAATCGCAGTGGAAACATAAGTCGAATCCATTTAAAAACAGAGTCATAAAAAGTTTTGCCAAATGGAACACTTCTAATAGAATACATTTTGAAGAAAATAGAGGTCCAGTCGACTGATCGGGAACCCAGTCGACTGACCATCCAAAGGCAGAAAGTTCAAAAGATCAACAGCCCCGTCCAATCGATTATGTCGGGAACCCAGTCGACTGGTGCCTAAATTTTTCAGTCGACTGAAACTGTCCAGTCGACTGATACTTAACAGAAAATGATGTTCTGGGGCCCCATCCAGTCGACTGTTTTTCACAAACCAGTCGACTGATCCCCAAACATATCAAGTAGTGTTCGATTTCACACAGCGAACCCGTCGACTGAAACAAAAACCAGTCGACTGATTCACATCAGCACACTAATTCTCTAGACAATTCCAAGCTACACTTCTCCAATTCGAAACCAACACAAACACGATTGTATACCAATGATTTATAACGTAACTACAAAAGTTTACTAGCGATTACAATACTACAATCTCTCCCAAGATTCCACACTAAACATGTTACGAATTTAAAGTTCTTAGTACAAGTTTAAGGAAAAGAGAACAAAAGATATGAACAAGGTGATTCCCCGGCATTCCTCAATGGTATCACTCCTCACGCTTCTTCTTGTCTTTCTTCTTACCTGCAATGGAGTAAAATCTCCACTGCTCAGCTATATGCTGAGTGCACAAGTTCTAGTATATGCAATATATGACAAATCATGCTTTAATCTCGTAAATCACATCAATAGTCTCTAGGAAAAAAAATACGCCTTTATCTGGTAGCGGCAAGTCCAAGCCTTAAATCGCGATGTCAATGGCTAGTCCAAGCCTACAAACATTACATCCCCAAGTGCCCTGAAAACTCCAAGCCTTAAACCATGCATAGTAGTCGTCGCTACTAAAATTCTCAAACATCGAGAAGCTTACTCCGGCATGAATTTGTATAAGTCCCCCCTTTGACCCACATAGACAACTCAACGTGCTCGAGTAAATTTAGACATGCTTTTCACATTTAAGCGCGTGCATAATTAACGGGCCTACTATTAGCACATGAATTTGCCCGGATCACAATTTTGTTGTCGAAATATAAAACATGTATTTCTCTATATTTCACAAGTTAGAACTTCATACCTCGTGCGATTCTCTTCAAACTTTGAAGGATCGACTAGAGGGCCAATTAAACGTCGGATCTCAGATTTAAAATGATTCCTACAAGTTTACAAGGGTTTTCCCCAAAAGTCTAGAAATTAGATTTTTACAAAAGTTTGCCAACACATGGTCTAATGATTATCAAAACATAGGTCTTACCTCCACGAGTTCAAATCTCCTTTCAAAGTTCGAGGGATCAAATCTCCTTTCTCTCTCCTCTCTCAAGATATTTTTATGAGTTTTATAACAAATGCAAACTCACCCTCACCTATTTGTAGAAAAACTCTCTGGGAATCGCGTTTACCTCCCCACGAGTTTCTCAAACTTCTAATTAGTCCATGAAACGTCGCACACGTCCATTTTATGCCTTTACGAGTGAAAACTAAAATTTACAAAAGTTTTTGACTAAGTTTCGTTTGGGTCCAAAATTACGTCCGAAAACTAAATTCTGTGGAATCTCTACACAAACTACCTTTTATATAACGTGACACTCACGTTCTCACCACAGTTCTCTAAATGATATTTAACAACATCGAGATTATCAGAATTTACTCTACACAAGTAAATTCACTATTCATCAACAATACCAGAAAGTTAAATAGCATTTAAATCACATAAATGTCATTTCATCGAGCCAAAGCAAAAATGAACTTCCACATTCCTGTGTCCTCATTGACACCTTACCATTGACTCACCGTGAACCTCAACACTATTATCAATTAACATTAATAAACTCACAGATCCAATTATGCATGCTAAAACCATAAAATTCTAGAACGGGTGTGACAGGTTAATGACTAGATTCTTAAGTGTTGTTCTTCTTTGTTACATCTCCTAGTCTGTGTAGGGGTGGATTGCAGTATGATAGGGTGAGTCCAAATTTATGGCACGACTCATACGAGGACTTAATTTGCTCTGTGAAATTGTCCTTCCAAATCTCCGTGAATGAGTTATGATGAGAATACTAGTTATGTTCGTGCACATGTTTTGCGGGTTTTCTAAAATCGATGGACATGGAATCGAATGACTTGAATAGATTATTAATTTTGTAGTTGCTAGTTCTGATCAATTGGGTCTTTGCCCTTTCTAGGAATTCCTCAATTTGCCGTGAAAACTTGGAAAATGGGTTGGGTCTTGATCAAGTAAAAACTAAAAGAGATTCAGATTGTTAAGTAACCATCTATCAATTGAAAGCGATTAATATGAGCGACAGAAATAAATTGAAGCTCAACTTTATAAGAATTGAATTAAGAATGTAGAACTTTATGCCCCTCTATTGCATAGGTTGGGTGTTCGACACCCACCACTTCCTAGCTTCCCTCGCAATAAAAAAAATTAAGGATGTAGAAAAGGGCCAAAGCTCACCCAAGTTTGGTAGGCTCAGAACACCAAGGCTCGGGATCTAGCCTTAGGGTAGGTTGGATGGGCTTCTTGGGCCGGGGCAAACCATTGAGGAAATAAAGGTTATCACTTATGTGCTAGTTGTATGTGGGTGGGCTTTTCACGTTGTGCTGGGCTTTTAGGGGTTACTGATGGCCTATTTGGCTAGGCTTATGGTTGGATCTTTTTGGATGCTTGACGGCTATAGTTTGAGCCACCTGTGAGCCATGAAGGATTAGTCAGACCCTAGCCGAAGGATGACTGAGCTCGATCCAGGCTTAGGCCCAGTTATTTCAGGGTTGGGTCAGGTCGCCCATTGAGTGTGAACTATTTTATGTGCCTTTTGTGTCTCTGAGTGGAAAAGAATAAAAAAACATAAAAAAAGAGATTAAGTTGTCCTATTGATTAATTTGAATGCTAGAAGTAGTAGTAGGCCATTACTACGAGCAAATTGAATCAAAAAGGCACTTTTTGCCACTCAAGACCTTTCATGGCTATTGGCTATAAATGAGTGGCTTTTGTTTCTCTCTGAACTAGCATTTTCTTAGTTCTCATATCAAATTTTTTGGGAGGATTAGGGTTTGAAATTTTAGGGGCCTATTTTCTTAATCATAAACACTCATTTCAAACATCACAAAGAATATCCAGACGAAGGAACTCCAAATTCTACCACTACTTTCCATGTGAGAGAATGGCTATGCCTAAGAAGGATTTTCCAAAGCGTTAAGGCTTTGTTCATTCTTGGATTAGTGAGGGAAAAGAAAGGAAATCACAGAGGAAAATTGTTTTTTGGTTAAGAAGGAAAATGACGAGGAAAATAAGAACGAAATTAAATATTATGAATATTGTGAGTGGTTTCCCTTCCTTTATATACTGGACTTATATTTTAGAAATTTATAAATTTTAATATTATTTAAGCATGAAGGAAAACACGAAGGAACTAGTTTTCCTTCTTGTTAATTTTCCTTTTTCTTTTCTTTTCCTTCACGAAATCTATGAACCAAAGAGAGCCAAAAGAAAATTGACTTTGTTTATCCCTATGAAAAAGCCAATTTCTAGGAAATTACAATGGAGTATGCATTCATGACTCACCAAATTAATTTCAAGATGGCAAGATCATTGGTGCATTAAGAGCTTCATTTTACTGCATAAATCATTGAAATTTCCAGTTACTACTTGATAGGTTTTGTGGAGGAGGTAATGCTGTACACTTGGCCCCATTTTTGTTGATCCATATTTGTGGTAAGTTGCTAGGGTGGTATCGGTCGGTTTTATTCGATTTTCAACATATTTTCTTAACCGAACCAAGATACTCGATTTTATCACTATGTCAACCGATTTCTACCGAACAGATCGGTTTAAGGTGTTCAATCGACCAGAACATTAGGTGGTCGGTTTGGTCGATACTTCGATTTTGGCTAGCTACAACTTACAAAGAGCTAACAAGAGGTCATTCCAGAAGCCCAAACAAAGTAGAAATGTGTGCATCCAACTTTAAAAAGCAAGGGAAAATAAGGGAAGAAAAGACAGAAGATTCAATGAGCACAAGAGTAATGGAGTAATTCCTTTGGTAGGAGATCAAGATCTTCATATTTGTCATGGCGGTGGCTGCTGGAGAGTTAGTGTGAGGCCGAGGAGACGATTCAATGAAGGCTTCGGTTACGGTTTGACGGTTCAATGAAGGTTCTCGGCAGCAACGATTTGACGATTCAAAATTTGAGAGGATGAGAGACAGAGAAATGAAAAGTTAAGATTTCTTCTTTAGGGGCTGAATAGTAGAGAGATGGAGACGAGAGATTAAGTTTCAAGGTTAGGGCTTGAGATTCAGAGAGGGAGAGACGGTGAGAAAATAGATGAAATGTAAGGGTTTCTCAATTAGGACAAATGACTTTTAAGATTCTTTGAGAGATATGGAGAGACTTTGACAAAAAAAAAGAGATATGTAGAGAGAGGTATTCAAAGTTAGGTTAGAGTTTTCTTCCTAGCAAAAAAAAGGTTAGGTTTTCTTTCTCGGTACTCTAACACTTCGTTTTGATTGAGAGAAATGAAGAGAAGAGAAAGAGTATCACTTTATCTCCAATTATTTTGTTTGATAATTTAAACGGGGAGAGAAGAGAAGAGAAGAGAAATGGAGAGAAAGTAGGGAGAAAGTGGAGAGAAAAGTGCCCACTTTTGTTTCTCTCCAAATCGGAGAGATTCCGGAGAGAAAAGAAGAGAAACTTAATTAAATAATGTATAAAAGACTAATACGCCCCAATAAATTATTATTTCATCTAACATGTATCCCTAATAGAGGATAAAAAAGTAAATTGGTTATAAGTACTTTTTTTTTCTCTTATGAAAGTTAACCAAAAGAGAAAAAATTATGTTTTCTCTTCTTTTCTCTTCTCTCCTCTATTGTCTATCCAAA
Source organism: Hydrangea macrophylla (assembly GCA_033977485.1). NCBI lineage: Eukaryota > Viridiplantae > Streptophyta > Magnoliopsida > Cornales > Hydrangeaceae > Hydrangea > Hydrangea macrophylla. The sequence continues at coordinate 78,648,180 of CM066983.1, read as the reverse complement.
CATGATAGAGAAAACTCAACTTTCTTTTCTCTTCTATTCTCTTGATAAGTTTATCTTTTCATCTCTCTACTTCTCTCAATCCAAACGATGTGTAAATGTTTCTTGGTACTCTAAAAGGGAATAGTATTTTTATATTACTTTAGTGAAAAGTGAAAAGTTTTTGTCTTGGGACCATCCCTCTCTTTAGTCTGATTATTGGTAAAGGTGTATTTTTATATATTGAAAACTAAAAAGTACTCTGTGTCTTGTTAGTGTAAGTCCCATTCTTTTGTCAGATACATTGGTAAAGGTGAGAATGAGAATATATATATATATATATATTATGTTTCTTTACTATACAACGGTCGGTCAACCGGTCTTTGGTCTTTAATTGCGAGAGCTGTTAGCCGAACCGATAATTGGTTTTTCTCCAAGAGCACAATCGAGCACCGACTGCTGTTAAGAATAACCCGCCTTAACCGATTATTCCGATCGATGCCGGTCGACCAATTCGGCTAGCCAATTTTTCTTTTCACCCCTAGTTGCCAGGGGGATAGAAGAAGGCAAGGCTCCCTTTCCCAAAGGTTGGAGTTCAGGGTTGTGCCTCCTTGGGCGAATATTTTGAGTGGTATTTAGGTAACTTCTGCACTTAACACGTAACCTTAATTTTATGTTATATATTGGTATGACTATCATTATATTCTAGGATTTTTTTTCCTACCATTGAGCACAGTGAAAATCCCAGTAAGTCCTTGCTCGTTGCCTTGCTTGGGTTAAATCACATAAGTTTGGTTGTCTTGTATGATTCTATTTATTTATTTATTTTACATCCTCAAACGGGTAATACCTAACACTTGTATGGTTTGAAGCAATGATTTAAAACCCGGATCGGACCGGCCGATTCGATCGGTTGGACCGTCGACCGATCAGCGTTCCGGTCCGGTTCCATCCGTTTACTTGTTTTTAGCACAAAATCGGCAAAATTCGGTGACCCGAATGGTCAGACCATTGACCCGTTAAACCGGTCACGGTTTCCATTTACCGGTTGGTTCTTCATCTTTAACACTATGTTTGGGAGATTAAAAAACGAGAGAAAAGGAGAGAAAGTACCTCACTTTCTTTCGCTTTCTCTCGTTTGGGAGTTTAAATGAAGAGATAAAAGGAAAGAAAGGGAGAGAAAGCTAATCCCCACTTTCTCTAAAAAAATTTCTCTCCAAATTGGGAAGAAAATGAGAGAAAAGAAAGTGGGGTTTAATGAATATTTCTTAGTACCCACAATACCTGTGGACACACGGCCTCCGTGAGCCCACCCCCATTTCATTTTCCGGGGTTTCGAAATTGATATTCCTTTGTTTTGAAATTGATTTGAAAAAGGTGAAAAGAAAGGTCCATTGAAAACAGATACAGAGTCCCCACTTGGTCTTTAGGGAACCAAGAAACCTAATTTTGACTCACCCAAATGGATAAAAGGGCACTGGCCCTTCATAACCAAAGAACTTGGCTTGGGGTTTTGGTACGAGAGAGGAAGGAGCCTTTATGGCGACTAAAACACCCTCAACTCGCCCCGTCTCTCGACGGGCCTCAATTAACATCCAAATTATCATCTTATACTATGTTTGGTTCGACAATTAATACTATGATAGTATATTACATCACACAAGAATCTTGAAATGGAAGATCAAAAGATAAGATATCATTCATAAGATCAAAGCCAAATACCAACCTTGGAGAACTAATATAACCTCTAGATTCAAAGAAAATTTCAACCTTAAAACCACTAACTCACCTCTTACAAGAGGATATTCATCCTCTATTTATAGACAAATTTTGAGGGATATTTCAGTTATTTCAGAGCAGAAAACCCTAATTAAGGCGTCCTTTTGATAGTACAAAATGTGCTATATAACAGCTGGCTGTTACAAAAATGCGGCACTCAACGGAGATGGAAGCGGCACTCAGTAAATGCCGCTACGGCATTCACTGAAGGCAGGCGCGACATTCACTAACTGTCTGAACGGCATTCATTGAATGCTGCAGACAACTCCAGGGACTGCCGTCTTTTCTAGGAATCCATTTTTTTACGGCACTTGATGTAAAAATGCGGTAATTGGTGACTGCCGTTGCGGCGCTCACTGACTGCTGCTACGGCAGTTAGGGAGTGCCGTAGCGGCAACCCGTGACTGCCGTAAAAGAGGTCAAGTGCCGTTTTGGGCTCTATTTTCCATTTTTCTCTTTTTATTTTCCATTTAAAGTTGGATAGTCCTTTGAAGAGCTTGAATCATCTTTGGAAGTCCTAGATTGGCCGGACGTTGTCATCATCGGGTCTTGGAGGTATCACTCCCCTTAACTCGACGTTTGGTCAAAATTAGGGTGTCTACATTGAGGGAATAAGAAAAGAATTACAGAGAGAATTGATGAAGAAGAAGAAGAAGAAAGTCAAGAAGATGAACAATAGAAATAAATGCAGAGAGGAACTAGAGAGAGAAAAATAGATTTTGCATTCCCCATTCGCATAACCCACAATGATACATTTCTGCCCTTTTAATAAGTGGCTCATTTGCAAATCACAATTAACAACCAACTAACAATTTGCTCCTACCCATGAGAACTTGACATATGTCTAATTAGTTACACTAAAATGAGTTAACAACAAATCAAAATGATACTTCATTCCCAAACTCTGTAATTCATGACAATACACCCCCTGGAAAACATCCTTGTCCTCAAGGATGAAGTGGGAAGAGTAGGAAGAAGAACCCCATTGGTACCACCTGGATCAGGCCCTCTAAACCACACAATTGCTTTTCTGGGTAATCCGCTAAGAAGAGTCTCAGTCATTGTTTTTTCATCAAATTCTCCCATCTTCAATGTACTTCTAATAGTTCTATCCATTTTCCCTACAATATCCGACTTCTCACCCACATTCACCACCAATTTCTGCGTTGCTTCTAATAGCTCATTGTCCCATTTAATTTCACAATTGATATTTGAAGGAGTTCTTGGGATCAGTTTTCCCCATTTTTCTGAATCTTGGACCCCTTTCACAGCAACCTCTGCTAAAGTTTCTTTAATGGGTAAAATTATTTTATGAACCATTCCACCTTTATTTCCCTCTTTTGCCACACCATCACTAAATAAGGACCCATCAATCTCAAAAAAATGTTTCAGAATTCATTAGATCCTCAACATTGGAACTTACAAGGGCAACTAACTTGTTGTTTTGCATCTTAAGGTTGGTTTCAACGTTGGACCCTTCTTCAAGATTTCTTGTAGTCATAATGTTGGATCTCTCAACTCTGACTGCATATGTTTCTGTCATAGCTTCTGAAATTGGTAAGAACCCATTATGAACTTCTCCCTTCTCTGGTGTTATGCGATTGAGGTTGTTCATCAAAGCTTCACCTAGCATCTAATTTGGCTTCAAAATTGGAAAATTTAGAGTCAATTCTAGACTCTAATCCTGCGATTTTCTTGAATACATCTGCCATTTGTGTCTGGAGTGCATTCATAGCATGATGATGTTGCTTTGAAAATTCTAACAGATCATTGTTTCTGAATTCAAATGAATTTTCCATATTAACACAAACTATTGTAACCATTTACAATCGAATTCCTTTGGAAAGAAGAAGAAACAAAAAATAGAGCAATTGCCCAATGTAACTGAAAAGGAAAACAAAGAAGAGCAGAATCAATAAGAAAGGAAAAGAATGATGAGAAATAGAGTGATTGAACTGAGGAAGAATGACACGAACAGAATTTGAGAACAAGTAAGAAGAAATTGATACAGATTTTAGAGAGAAACTGAAATACAGAGGGAATTCTGAGAGAATTTTCAAAAATGAAAGAAGTAGAAGATGAAGAAGATTTAGAGAAGGATTATGGAAGATTTGTCCAGATCATGCTTTGGTACCAATTATAAGAACCACTGCTCTTACTTACTGAAATGTGGATGATTTAATAAGAATTGAAGAGAATTGAAGAAAAGAATTACAGAGAGAATTGATGAAGAAGAAGAAGAAGAAGAAAGTCAAGAAGATGAACAATAGAAATAAATGCAGAGGGAAGGCAGAGAGGAACTAGAGAGAGAAAAACAGATTTTGCATTCCCCATTCGCATAACCCACAATGATACATTTATGCCCTTTTAACAAGTGGCTCATTTGCAAATCACAATTAACAACCAACTAACAATTTGCTCCTACCCATGAGAACTTGACACATGTCCAATTAGTTACACTAAAATGAGTTAACAACAAATCAAAATGATACTTCATTCCCAAATTCTATAATTCATGACAATTTCAATCCAGAGTGGGAGTAGGTGTTGTACCACCATTCAGCAAGTGGTAGCCACCAAGTCCATCGACGAAGTTTGTCACTGGTCATACTTCTCAGGTTAGATTCAGTACACTGATTAATCCTCTCTGTCTGGCCATCAGTTTGAGGATGATAGGCAGTGGTATATAGCAACTTGGTACCCACCAATTTAAACAGTTGTTGCCAGAATGTACTAAAAAATACCTTATCTCTGTCTGACATAATAGTATTAGGTAACCCATGTAATCTGTGGATTTGTTCAAAAAATGCTTTTGCAATCTGCTCTGTAGTAAAGGGATGGTTTAGACTGATGAAATGACTATATTTGGTTAGCCTATCAACAACCACAAATATAACATCTTTTCCTTCTGATTTAGGCAGCCCTTCTATGAAATCCATTGTGATATCAGACCAAGGTTGATCTGGAATGGGTAAGGGTTGTAGTAATCCAGGGTATGGAACTAGTTCATGCTTCATTCTCTGGCAAATATCACAACTAGAGACCCAATTTTTGACTTCCTTCTTTAACCCTGGCCAAAAGAAATTCCTTGAAACTCTTTTGTAGGTGCCCAATATTCCAGAATGTCCACCAGATCCAGAATTATGAACCTCTTGCATAATTTGTGTCCTCATTTGACCTTTCTTTCCCACATAAAATTGATCTCCATGTTTTAAGAGACCATCTCGTAAGATAAATGGGGGTGCAACATGAGAATCCATAGACAATTGTACCAAAAGATGTTGAGCTTCAGCATCATTCTTGTAGCTATCCAATAATTCTCTTTGCCATTTAGGTTGAACCACAGATAAGTCCATTAGTTGACTACTCTCCTCATGTATTCTGGATAAGGCATCAACAACTATATTTTCAACACCCTTCTTATACTCAATTTTGTAGTTAAGCCCCATAAGTTTAGCCAACCATTTATGTTGCAATATAGAAGTAACTCTTTGCTCCAGTAAAAATTTGAGGCTTTGATGGTCTGTCTTAATTGTGAAAAGCCTTCCTTCTAAATATGGTATCCACCTCTTTACTGCTTGGACAATGGCAAGAAATTCCTTTTCGTAGGTAGAAAGTCCCCAATGTTTCTTTGCTAACTCTTTGCTATAATAAGCTAAGGGTCTCCCCTTCTACATTAACACCGCACCAAGGGCATGGTTACAGGCATCTGTCTCCACCACAAATGATGCTGAAAAATCTGGTAAAGCCAACACAGGGGCTGAGCTCATTGCTTCCTTAAGTTGTCCAAAGGCCATTTCAGCCGCTGGATTCCATTGATACTGCCCTTTCTTGAGTAGATCTGTGAGTGGTCTAGCAATAACCCCATATCCTTGCACAAACTTCCTATAGTATCCCGTAAGTCCTAGGAATCCTCTCAAGGACTTCAAGGATTTTGGAATAGGCCAAGACTTCATAGCAGAAACCTTATTCATATCCATGGTCACCCCCTTTCCAGAAATAACATGCCCCAAATATTCGATTTGCTCTTACCCAAAAGAACATTTTGTTTTCTCAGCAAACAACTGGTGCTGCTGTAAAAGCTTTAGTGTTTCCTTCAAATGTACTATATGTTCTTCCATGGATTGACTATATACTAATATATCATCGAAGAAAACTAACACAAATTTTCTGAGAAAGGGTTTGAAAACTGAGTTCATCAATGCTTGAAAAGTGGCTGGGGCATTTATTAAGCCAAAAGGCATAACTCTGAATTCATAATGGCCCTCGTGAGTTCTAAAAGCAGTTTTAGGAATATCATTGGCAGCAACTCTAACTTGGTGATACCCAGCCCTTAGATCAAGTTTAGAAAAAATGCTAGCCTGCCCAAGCTCATCAAGTAATTCATCTATGATAGGAATGGGAAATTTATCTTTGACAGTAACACAATTTAGTTGCCTATAATCAACACATAACCTCCAAGAACCATCCTTTTTCTTTACTAATAATACTGGAGAAGCAAAAGGACTGTGACTAGGCTTGGTAGTACCTGTTTGTAGCATCTCTCTGACTTGTTTTTCCACTTCTTCCTTCTATAAGTAGGGACATCTATAAGGTCTCAAGTTGACTGGATTACTGCCTTCCTTTATGGGGATATGGTGATCATGATCTCTTTCTGGTGGAAGACCTTTTGGTTCTTAAAAAATGTCTTGAAATTCTTCTAGTAGCTGCTGGATTGTTGAATGAGGTTCCTCTGATAATGTTGTTTCCATAGAAGAGCTGATCTGGAATACTATAGCTTGTTCATTATCTCTATAGTACCTTTGTAAAGCTTTACCACTGATAAGTTCTATAGACCCATATTCCTCTCTATTAATTCTCTTCAAACAAATATCTTCACCATTTTTCTGAAATTTCAAACTAAGTTGATTAAAATCCATCTGCATAAGACTAATGTCCTTCAACCATTGAACACCCAAAACTGCATCACAACTGCCTAAGGGAAGCAACCTCATTTCAGCTTAAAACAGAATTCCTTGAACTTTCCATCTGAATTTCTGACATTTTGCCGCACTGGATAGTTGTTTCCCATTAGCCACAGTGACCCTTAATGGATCATTAGGTTGAATTGCACAACCTAGCTTATTTGCTGTCATAGGATCCAAGAAATTATGAGTACTTCCACTATCAACCAAATTGAGATAGTAATTTTCTTGATCCTTCCATTGAGTTTAATGGTTTGGTTACTCTTATTTTCCCACAGGGCATGAATAGAAATAGCCATTTCAGGCAATGATTCCAGTTGGGTTTTCGCTAACTGTTCTACTAATGATTCTGAAGCAACAAATCTTCATTTTCTACCTCTTCTTCACCCAAAATCATATGAAGCTGCCTTTGTTTGCACACATGACCTCTCTGGTAGGTCTCATCATAGTAGTAACATAGGTTTTTGTCTCTTCTAGCTTGCATCTCATCAGGGGTTATTCATTTAATGGACTGGTATGGTAGATCTCTAGTGGGTACAGGTTTTTGGTATGATTGAAGATGGTTTTGACTGGTAGGTGAAGGATTTGAAGGGTAATTGATGGGGGGTTTAAGGGGGTTATGGTAAGGATTATTTTGAGGAAGATTTGGTTTGGTAAAGGGATAATTGGGTTTAGAAGGGGCTTTCATGGTGGCTTCAATGTAGTTTTCTTGCAGTCTTGCTATAGTAATGGCATGTGCTAAGGATCTTGGATTAAACATCTTGACCATGTGTCCAATTTCATCTTTCAGACCACTAATGAAACAAGAAATGAAGTAGTCTTCAGTCAATCCTCGGTTTTGGGCAATTATCATTGGCTTAAGCTCCTCGAACTTAGTCTCATAATCAGTGACACGAGAAAAATCTTGTGCGCTCTTGTGCAATACCCAAGTGTAAGTAGACGTGCAAGTAATATCTGGTAAGACCAGGTCGATCCCACAGGGAAGGTGTTGACCTATTGAATTAGACTATCCTCTAAAAGAAAACAAAAAAAAAAATAAATAAGTTTGAACGTTGGTGTAGAACACAAAGTTCCACAAACTAGAATTACTAATGAAAATAATTACAATTAACTAAACAATCTAACTAGCTAATTAAAACAGTACTTAAAATTAAGGTGTTTAACTTTGAAAAGAAAGCGTTGGGATTACACGAATCCGCAGTAACCTAGCCATCTACCATGCATTTACCTTGAAGCACAATGGAGCATATTACCTACAGTTTTCCGTATTCCTCAAAAGATAAAGAATCCATGGCCCTTTCATGACCGGGACCATATCATCACAGTTAAATTGAAATACACAAAAGCGGTTTAATTCAATAGTTAAGACTCGCATCCTCAATGGTGTTAGCATTGAAGATGGTTTGCAAAATGTATTGAAAGAAAATGCCTTAGGGCCTTAGTTTTAAAACTGTTTTGACAAACTGAGCATTTGTTTGGGACAGAATGATAACACATCTTAAGACAAAAGGTCCTGGAATACTGCAAGGAACATCCTCAAGAATCCGGGAGTTCGATCGATCGACGCGCCTTCGATCGATCGAAGACCTTCATCCCTCAATCGATCGAACTGACTTCGATCGCTTGACTGTCTCTGGTTCGATCGATCGAACTAACTTCGATCGATCGAACACAACGATTATTCTGCTGCATGGCAGAGGCTGGAGATCACTGTTTCATCGTGTTCTCCCAACCTGGGACTACTCAGACATCGTCTGGAGTGTCGAGGATTGATTTTTAACGTAAGAAAATATTAATACCTTGTTTGATTGTGAGTTATTCATGAAAACTATAAAATCTATGGTTTTATAACTATCTAGCATGCAACACTGTAAAACAAGCAATCTAACTACGTCTAACACGTGCAGAATATGAATAAGCAATAAATATATAACCTGGAATGAAAGATACTTGTATAAACTTCGAGAAATCCAATCCACAATACGAAAATTCAATGAAAAACCTACAAAAACCAAACAAAAACTCTCTATCTCTCTCTAAAACTGTTAAAACCAAAAGTGGGCGTCCTTATGGACATGTACAAAACGCATATAAATAGAAAACCTAAGGCACTAGGGTTAAAATCCGCATTCTGCTGCGCACGTAAATGTTACTGGAAATACCCCGTTCGATCGATCGAACTTCTTTCGATCGATCGAACCCTTAAGACTCAAGCGCTTCTACTCTCTTCGAGCGATCGAACGCTCGATCGATCGAACCTTCTTCGAGCGATCGAACTCCACATTTCAGCTTTGACTTCTTTTGTTTGCATTCCAGCATTCCATTTATTCTGATGTTCATCTGTTTAGTCCGCACAGCAGTGATCTGCATAAACAACAGCTAAAACAATACAACTTATCATAGATTAATCATACTGTATAAAAATTAGCCTTGTAATGCAAATTGCGGATAACACGGGAAGTTGTGATAAAAACTACTACAATTCTTCCTTTTAGCGCGGTTGTATTTTACAAATACCCCCGCTTTGCAATCAGCTACTGAATTAATCTGTGCCAATTTCTTGAATTTTCCAACTATATCTTCATAACCCATATTAGTGAATCTTTCTCCTATATCTCTGGTGAAATGATCCCAGCGAACCCTAATAGGATTCTCATAATACGCTTGAAACCATAGGTCAGGCTTATCTTCGAGATAAATCGAAGCATAAGCTATCTTATTCTTATCTGGAACAGGATTTAAAAGAAAAAACCTCATACATCTCTTAAGCCACCCTCTGACATCTGTACCATTGAATCTTGGAAAATCCATTCTGGGGAATCGGAATTGATTTTGATGTTCAGTTCTTGCTCCATGATTCCATTGGGGTGAAAACCCATTTCCATCATCAAGAATTCTAGTATTCATAGCATTGAATTTTTCTCCTCTTGCTACAGAAGTACTTCCAATCATCACTTCAGGTGTGGGTAGCAATCCTTCTTGTTCATTTCGGTTTTGTAGAGAATTGTGATGAAGCTTGTTCATCATAGCTTCAAATCTTGCATCTATTTTGGCCTCAAGATTGGTGAACTTCGAATCAGATCTTGACTCAAGTTCGGCAATTCGATTGTATACATCTACCATCTGGGTTTGAAGGGCATGAACTGGGTTTTGTTCATGCTCTGTAAAATTGAAGGCCTCTTCACTTCTGATTTCTGAAGATAATTCACCCGTGTTGCAACGAACAAATTTGACCATTTGCTGATGATATTCTTCAGGATTGAACGGCTTTGATACCAATTGTAAAAACTCAGCTGTGGAATTGCTGAATCTTACTGAATTATGCAAACAATTACTAAAATTGGAAAGAGATTAAGAAGAAACAGAGGAATTAGTCAGAGAAATTCAGGGAAATTGAACAAAGACAGAGAGAGAGAAGGTTAGAGAGAGAAGCAGAGATTGTAGAGAGAGAAGATAACAGAAATTCTCATTTTCTTGCACACGTTTTTAGAGCTCTGCTCCGACTTAAGAACTCATACAACAGAATTAACAACCAAGCTGAATCAACCAATGATAACAAGACACGTATCTACTTAACAACTACCTAATTATATTAACGCTAATTACAAAACGACAGCGTATTCGAATTACTCAAATCAAAACGACGCAGCTTCAAGGACCCTTAACGGTAATAAAATCAACGGTGCTGATGTGGAGTATTTGAATCCAGTGGTTGAGATGATGAGTTGCAGCTGGTTCATTACAATCCTCCTCCACCTCCGCCGCCGCCTGTTGTTGCACCTTCGCCGCCGCCGCTTGCTGCACTTGTTGTCGCCGTTGCCTACCAATCTGCCATAGCCGATCTATATATATATATATATATATATTTGAAGGTAATACATCTTTATTCTTTCCCGTCTTTATTGTTGAGCTTAAACTATACATGGATATTTTTTCATCTCTTTATTATTTCATCTTTCCCTTTTTTTTTTTCTTTCTTTTTAATCCAACTATACAGATTTATGTTTGTTCATTGTTGTTTCTACTTTCTATCTAATCTATAACTTGTTAATTAGAATTGCAAGGGAACTTATTTCTAATTGTTTCATCTCTTTATTGTTGATTTTGAACTATTAAAAAAAAAATATGATTGTGTTACTATAATTTTTGTGTTTTTTTTTAATGGAAAATTTTAGATATTTTTGATGTGATATATATTTTTAATAATTTTATTATTATTAATTTATATAAATAAATATAATTATTACGTAATTATGACGTCACGTCACGGTTCGATTCTTGTTGACCCACCGAACCGTTAATTAACCCTTGATCTGGTCATTTTTCCGGTTTGATGAACGGTCCGGTTTTCAAAACATTGGTTTGAAGTTTGTACTAACTCTCTTGAACTTTCTAATTTAAATGTTTGAAGCTCTTTGAGTTAGTGATCATAATGCATTAAAGTTGAAAAATGGACACACCAAGAAGCTATGAAGTTTGCTCAGAATTGGCTTTAGTGGCCAAAGCGAACATTCATTCAACTCTCATAAGAAAAGCTATAAATTTCAACATCACTATATCCTATTTATTTGCACACCAATACTTATACACAAAGTTTGAAAAAGAAACTAAGCAAATGCAACAACGGCCACAGCAGGAATGAGGCAAGCAATGCCACTAGTCCACACGAATTTCTCAGGAAGGAACATTCCCATGGCCACTACAATACCCGACGCGGCAGCAATGGCTCCGATTTTTCTGGCAATGCCACTGGCCACTTGCTTTTTCCGGCGAAGCAGAATGGCGGTGAGAGTCCCGATGAACCCAACCGCGTTAGCCCCCACAACAAACGCCAGAGCCGGTGAAGAAGAGCTTGTCAGAGAGTAACCCAAGAGAGAAAAAGCAGCCTGACCAGTGATTCCAAGAACCAACTCTGCCAATTTCAATCCCGAGTCGGTTGATCTCTCTTGTTCGAGCCTTACATGATGAACAGAAATTATATGATTTACCATGTTTGGATTGTCAATGTTAATACATATATCATTCATAGCACTATATGTATTAGCAGAAGGAGCTTGAGCAATCCTGTCAAACCAATTCTTGACAGGAACTTCAATATTGTCCAGAGGGTGAGTCCAAAATTTATGGCACGACTTGCATGAGTACTTAGTCTGCTCGGCGAAATTGTTGCTCCAAATCTCCGTGAATGAGTTACAATGCGAGCACCAGTTATGTTCGGGCACATGTTTTGCGGATTTTCTAAAATCGCTGGACATGAAATCAAATGACTGGAATACCTTATGAAATTCGTAGTTGCTAGTTCTCATCAACCGGGTCTTTGGCCTTTCTCTGAATTTCGACTTTCGCCATTCAAATCTTTCCCTCTTTTGCCAGTCAAATGGAAAAATACAGAAGTCGTCCGAATCTTCTGCTGTTGCTTCTATGGCAAGCGAAACCTCATTCCATGCATGTAAGCTTGACGAATCTTCTTTTTTGGAAGAGTCGGGTTTCGCTGAAATTAATGACAAGTTTGGTGGATTATCAATGGCCTCCTCGTATTCCAATAGTTTGGTCCAAATGAAGTCGAGCATGTTCTCTTCCGAGGAAAGATATTCCTCTGGCATTTCTACTGATACCTCACTTGATCTTTGATCCATGTGATAATCTATGAAAGGATCGATGGAGAGGATGCAAAAACAGTTTTCTTTGATCTAGTTAAAATTTGCTCTTGTTTATTATAGAGTTGTTGCAGGTTTGATCATCAGCACATAGACTTGCTAGCAGTTTCTTGGAACCTTCAAGGAAATTTGGGAGGGGTGTGGGTTGTTGTTGACTTTAGATGTCAATTGAAAAAAAGAAAAAAAAGAAAAAGAAGAGCAAACTTGTTATTTGGCAGACGCGTGCTCTAGATCATGACTTCTTTATTTGAGTTCTTTATCAAACGTTTACCAATTCTTATAAAAAAAAAATGTTGATGGTGTAATAATTTGAATAATTGAACGGAGAGAAGTTTATCTATTCACACTTGGAATAATTGACATTAGGATAATTTTTTGGTGACAACTTTCGTACACTTTTCATACAACTTTCTAAAAGACGTGTCTATCTCTCTCCTGTGTCACTGTGAGGTCGAGTGACATCACAGGAGAGAGATAGACACATCTTTTTAGAAAGTTGTATGAAAGTTGTCACCAAAGAATTACTCTTGACATTATTTCTCCGGATCAGTAATGCTATCAATTCTACATTCCACTCCCAAACTTGATTCCCGTATGCTTAACAGTTGTACCGTACAATTGTTGAGTGTTTGGGAAGCATATCATCACTCTTTGTTCTTATAACTTGAATAGTTTTTCTTGGACACCCCATGTAAAAAAAGTGCCCTTCAACATATGTTCTTGGAATGCAATATTTGGGGCATAAAGTTCATGCGTTTAAACAATAAACCAATTCTGACCAAAAAAAAATTAAACCAATGGGATGTTCATCCACACCACTAACTAATTTAGTTGTATGATATATACACCAAAATTACAATATTTTGTGACTTGGTTAGTTTACCTATAAGAATTGTTATTCATAGTTGAACTTAAAAAGTTTCCTACCAAATCAAATGGCACATTATTATCATCAAATTGCACCCAAAAGATTTGCTACTAATTGGTACAAAAGTTATGTTTTTAATTTGTTTCCTGTATTTTTTTGAGAATGCATTTTTGCTCATCCTATTTTTCCTCACCCAAATCATTCATTGATTGTCTGAGTGAGACTTGCCACTTTTTATTGGTAAAATGGGTATGAATTATTAATGTAAAGTGGTGGGTTCAATCACCCAACCAATGAATGGCTTGGGTGAGCAATGGGTGGAGGGAAAAGAGTAATTAAAAAGTGTAATACTCAACCAATCAAAATTAATTGGGCTCACTACCACATATGTTGGAAAATATTTTTTGGCAAAAAATTTTGAGAAACATAACATTACTCAATTTTAATTTTGGGCCCAGTACTACATGTGTTGGAAAATATTTTTTGGCAAAACTTTTTGAAAAACATAACATTACTCAATTAAAATTGCATTCTTTTTTAAAAAAAAATACTACACCCACGTCTAAATCCACATCCAAAGATTATGATGTATTCGGTGTGAAATTATCCACGAAAATCAAAGGTCAAATTGTATTGAGTGTGAAATTTGGTACTAGTATTTAGCGGTTGCCGGCAGGTCTTCTTTTTCGGGTGGGTGTTATGAACTTTTTCAAAGGTGTTAAGTCATTAGAGTAGCATCAGGGAAGCTTCGAGGAAGCTTCCTTTTTTATTTTTATTTTTATTTTTCATTTTTTTATTTTATTATTTTGGTCTGTGCTTGAAGCTTCCTTAGTTCTTTCCTCTCTATTGTGCCGCGTGTTTGACAAAAAAAAAAACTCGTTTTGGTAGGATTCCAAGAAGGAGCTATATCTTTCTCTTCTCTCATAAAATAAGGTAATATATAAAACAAACAAATATGTTTGCAGTTGGTTATATACTGATTATATTGATCTCTGAACCTATTGCCGTTTTGTTGTTTTAAAAGAAATGGCTAAAAACCCAAATCCATTAAAAGTGTTTTTGGTTGATCAAATCCAAATCTCTCCAAACAAGCCTTCAGATTTTGGTATTGATATCATTACAGCAGCAATCTTGTTCATCACTTCATCTACAGCGGCGGTTCTGCCTTTGATTCCGTACGACAACATAGACGGAAATCGAATTCCGACGATCATATTCAAGGGCAAGCCATCTTTATTTCATGGGTTCATCATATCAATCATGTTTGCCTTCTCATTGGCATTCAGTGCCTTGTTCAGCCGTAAAAAGCTGAGGATCTCAAGGGTATTCCAGTACTTTTCCATGGTTTCCATAGTTTCTGCAATTGGGTTTCTCATATTTGCCTTCATCGCCAGTTGTGGGAGCAGCTAATTAATTATATTGCTATAAGGCTGTGTTTGGATGAGAGAAATTTGGAAGTTTACACCAGAAAGTTGAACCCAGAGTTGAAGAACTTTGTAATTTTTTGCTATAGCCTATTAAGGCTGTGTGTGGCTGTGGCATAAGCTTCTAGTTAAGAAAGCTCCCTGTTTTTAGGCTGTAACTTTTTTTTTTTCTTTCTTCTTTTGATCCCTTCTTAGTTAATAATTAAGCGGTGTAAAAAAATTAAAAATCAATCAAAATTTTACTTCTCTTCTAATGATATTTGGTTGTGCTTGTATTTCAACAATCTCTTAAATTCCAGCTAGATAGATCAAGTCTCTCAAGCATAATAATGACATTGATTGCACAATGAGAAGTTAACATCTTTTTATGACCTATTCTTCAATTCTAACAGCTTAAAATTTTCAGTTTTGGCCTGAATTGCCTCTTCTTTGACAATCATAAACAGGCCAATTCTTTGTGTTCAAATTGACAAGTAACAATGGCTTAGGGGACAGTTATGTCACAAACTCGGGCTAGCAAATTGGCAGCACTTGCCTCATTTGAAACATTTATCTAGTGAAGAGAAGTTGATAGCTTGAGAGTATCATGTGGCATGAGAATTTGACTCCTCTTGGAGTGGGGGAGTTCGACTCCTCTTGGAGTCGTCCCTTCGGGGAGTTTGCCTTTGGGGCAAATTGGGTTGTGGGTCTATGGTCCCCTGTGTGAGTGCGAGACGCTTGTAAGTGCTTTGCCATCAGCAAAAAAAAAAAAAAATTGTGGCATGAGAATGGTTTGTTGGCTCCATTAACTACAGGCATGTTACATGGCACTCTCAAGCTATCGGAAAAAAATAAAAATCTTTAGTGGTTGTGGCGGATTTAGGAAAATGAGGTGTATTTGTGGGGTGTGTGTGTGTGTGTGTGTGTGTGTGTGTGTGTGTGTGTGTGTAGGAAAGTGGCGTCCTCGGTTCTGCTGATAAATATGGTTTACACGGTGGTTTGGGGTCTATTTTAACATTTCTTTTTTCTCTTGAATCAGTTGTTGGAAAGGAAGTTGAGGTTAAGGAATGCTTTGTTAGAGAAAAGGAGTGTTCGTGGTCATTTTTCTTTGAGTAAAGATTGAGACACTTAAAGACATAATTTTTGGGACACAATTCAACTGATGTGTCTATATCTCTCATGTGATGTCACTGGAGCCCACAGTGATACAGGAGAGAGATAGACACATCTCATGGGTTGTGTCTCAAAAGTTGTGTCTTTGGGTGTGCCCCAAGTATTACCCTTTTTTCTTTTTTTCTTTTTCCCTGATTGTTTAGTGATTTTAAAATTGATTTTTCAGTTGTAGTAGATGTATTTAGGTGGTGTCAGTTTGGTCCGTTTGGTTTCAGTCGGTTCCGACTTCTCTTGAACACCCTTGTTGGAGAGGTATTTGGGCTCTATATGTGAAAGAATGTCTATGTTGAAATTGAAATTTTCCAAATGTTAAAAAAAATGACTTTGTTAGTCATTATGAAAAAGCCACTTTACAAAACATTACGATGTACTCATCAGAGTAATTCTGAGGATGATGGAGATCATTGGTCCGTGAAAAAGCTTTACTTTTACTATACATATACTTCCTCTGTCCTCATTTTGGAATTCCAACTATTTAATGAAGCTTTTTGATTGTTGTGAAATTGTCAAAGTTTCCATTATTAAGAGACCCTTGTTTTAATGTGAATGTTTTAAACCTTTTGAGTTAGCGATCAAAGGCAATGTAATTAGAAGAAATGGACAACACTTTTGAGTTAGTGATCATATGCAGTATTATGAAGGTGGAAGAAATGGACAACACTTTTGAGTTAGTGATCAAATGCAGTATTGTGAAGGTGGAATAAATGGGCATACCAAAGAATGCAAGTGTTTGAAACTTTGAGTTAGCAATCAAAGGCAATGAAGTTGGAATCCAAAAAATGTTAAAAGTGTTTGAAACTTTTTCAGTTAATGATCAAAGGCAATGAAGTTAGAAGGACACACCAAAAAGTTTTGGAAGTTAAGTGACCTTTAAGAGGTGAGTTCTAAAGTTTTAATTATTTGCTAACCAAAGCCAACACACACAAAACTTGACAAGAGATTAAGCAAATACAAGTACATAAAACCACCATGGTAAGACTAAGCCTTAGGCAGTAAAAGGCAAGCTAGCCCACACAATCTATTTTGAAAATAGGCTTGGGCAAATAGAACAGCCAAAGCAGGAATAGGGCAAGCAATGGCACTGGTCCACACATACTTCTCAGGAAGGAACATTCCCATGCCCAGTATAATCCCTGTTGCGGCGGCAATGGCTCCGACTTTTCTGGCAATTTCAGTGACTGCACGCTTTTTACGGCGAAACAAAATGTCAATGAGACTGCCAGTGAAGCCAGGTGCGTTAGCACCTGTAACACATATCAGGGGCAGCGAGAACAGGTTACTCAAAGCGTAGACGAATAGAGAATACACGGCTGGACCAGTGATTCCAAGAACCACCTCTGCCAGTTTGCCACCATTGGAGTAGACGTTGTAAATTGATTCCCCGCCCTTAATGTTAGTGGGAATCATAGGAATTACCTTATAGTTTGGGTCGTCGGGAATGTCAATGCTTATATCTCGAGGATTATCAAATTTTGTTTTGGGAACATTAACAATTTAACACCACCAGGTGGAGATGGAAACCCAACAAACATACCTTTCCCACCACTGGAATTTGAAGGATCTGCATTCTTTCCTTGTGAGCCCCATGGCGTGTATCCACGACCGCCTAGCGCATCAGTAACTACTGGAGCCCAGGCAAATGGATTGCTTATCTTTTTTGATGTCGACCCACGACCCACCATTTATGTCATCAACTTCCAATTGAACCAACCCTTCTAACCCAAAATTTGAATGATCTAGCGTTTTCGATACTTTCCCCCCTACACAACCTCGACAGCTGGATGCCTTTCTTTTATTTGACACTTTAGCTCTTGTATTACGAGTGAGTTACATTGAGTAAAAAATGGATAAGTTTTGGAAATGTGTGTGGCTACACGCTCGATCTAGCATATCAATAACGAATATAAACTTCGCTTTTTCTATGTATTCGGTCAACTGTATTATCCATGTAAGAATTTAACAAAGGATATGTAAGGATGAGGAGGATACAAAAACAGTTTTCTTTGACCGTTTATTAATTTCTTTCTTTCTCTTTATTTGTCATACAATAATGCTACTCCCACAGCCTAATTCACAACCAAGCCTATCTGAGCAATTTTTTAAAAATTTATGGTACCCAGTCCATTACCTTTCCTCCTCCCACTGCTGACACCAAAATCCCCAAATTGAGCAATTTTTTAAAAATTTATGAGACCCAGTCCGTTACCTTTCCTCCTCCCACTGCTGACACCAAAATCCCCAAATTGAGATACAAATCAATTTCCAACCCCTCCCCCCCCCCCCCTAGTGACCGAAACCTACCCCACCCTCAACGGCCAACGACCCAAATGGACCGCGACGACGACTTGATTATATATACAGCATGATACATATACATATACAATAACATCATTGAAACTTTCAAGAATCTAAAGTTGATTTTGATTTAAAAAGTCTTTGATCTTGAATCAAGTTTAAAGAATCTCATTGTTCCATATATATATATACTGTGATGGAAATGGCAAAAGAGAGGGGAAAGGAAAACGTAATGAAAAAAAAATTTCCCAAGATTATGAGCTTTCTCCATTAAATTCTTTCCTAGATTTTGGGTAGATTCTTTTTACAGCCTTCATTCTGTTTGGGTGTTTGTCTTTCATCAAAGTCTAATTCATAATGGTGTTGGGAATTTAACACGCAGAATCAAATTCCCCAAATAAACACATACACATGAACAGTAATGAAACATACACACTAAAAAAAAGACACAGATTTCTACGTGGTTCGGCCAAACACCTGCCTACATCCACACCCGAGAAATCCATTCTTTCACTATTGAGTACAACATGGTACAAGTTACATGGATTAAATCTCATAACCCAAATACAAGACCCTTATACACTCCCCACTCAATACCCAAAAGAACCTGGCATAATCACTGTAATACATAGAGAAATCATAGATATGCAAGCAGCGTCCTGACCATACCAACATGGAGACCGAGTCGCCCTATATCGCTCGGGTCACTGGATTCCCCATCCTGCGGAAGTTTAAGCCACCGCATCTCAGTTCTTATGACGGGATAGGGAGCCCAGTGGATCACATTCGCACCTACAGGGCCCAGATGACATTGGTCACCACTATAGATGAATTACTGTGCCTGGCCTTCCCCAGCACTCTCAAGGGGCCAGCTGTGTAGTGGTTCCACGCCCTCAAGCCCCAAACGGTTGATGACTTCAAGACGCTAAGCAAGCTGTTCATTAGACAGTTCATAGGGATGCTCGACCGGTCGCAACCGGACACTCAGCTATTGACGGTCAAGTAGCGGAAGGGCGAATCCCTAAGGGAGTTTGTAGACCGCTTCAATCAGCAGAGGCTCCAGATCCGCAATTTGAACGAAATAGCAGCCATCATGGCCTTCTGCTCGGGAGTTCAACACACCAAGGTTACTACGTCGTTCCATCGAGACCGACCGGCAACCCTTGTGGAACTCTCGGAGAGGGTCGAAAAGTACATACACACAGAAGAATTTCTGAAGTCCAAATGCGCCGGCTTCGCGAAAGATGAATCCCCGAAAGCCAAACGGCGACACGAGGGCTCTGAGAAGGGCCCGGTAAAAAAGCTCAAGCAAGACCAGCAGAAAGGAGGTCAGGATCAGTCCTAGATCTCTTTCACGCCTCTGTCTCGACCAATCCACGAAGTCATGGCCGCCGCCAAGGTGCAGAGGTTGCTTCAACAATCGACGAAACTCAAAGACCAGCCCGAAAAAGGAATCGTGATAAGTTTTGCCACTTCTATATAGACCACGGTCACGACACAGAGGATTACTTCAAGTTGAAGATAGCCATAGAAAAACTGATCGAGCAGGGTCATCTTGCAGAATATGTGGCGACAGATGGACGGCCTATGCAAGGAGCCCGAGCTCCCGGTCAAATACAGCCTCTTGGTCAAATCAACATGATCTCTGGAGGAACGTTGGGCGGCGGGGACTCACAGTCGGCAAGGAAGAGGCATGCTCGGGCATCCCGGACGGATGTTTGGCAGGTCCAATCCACCGGTTCCCCGCCAACTGACATACTGACGTTCACCTCCGACAATTTATAGGGCGTCCACTGCCCTCATGACGACCCGTTGGTTGTGACGCTCTCCATAGCCAATTACGTGGTCAAAAGGGTGTTGGTGGACACAGGCAGCTCGACCGACATCATGTTCATGTCGACGTTCGATTAGCTCGGGATGTCAAGGGATAGGCTCTGCCTGGTTGCTACTCCCCTAGTGGGTTTTAACGGCTCCAGCACCCAGCCGCTCGGTACCATGGAGCTCCCCGTGCTTAGGGAACTTACCCTCAGCAGATCTCCCTGCTGTCAAACTTTGTAATCGTGAAGGCTCCATCCGCCTACAATGTTATTCTCGGGAGGCCTATGCTCAACAAAGCTAGGGCCGCCGTCTCTACTCATAGCATAACAGTTATGTTCCCGACCCCTCATGGACCCGGGAGCCTGCGTGGAGATCAGGCGACTGCCCAGAGTTACTATGTCAGTTCCCTTCATCAGGAAGTCATCACAGAGACATTGAATGTCCAGGAGATGGACCCGAGGGACCAGAATGATAGAGTGGGCCCGATCAAAGAATTGGAACAAGTGGCGTTGAACCCAAAACTCCCAGACCGAACCGTCAACATCGACACCCTGTTGGAGCCCCGTCTTAGGGAGAAGTTGATTCAATTCCTGCAACTGTAATACCCGTAAAATTCCGTTATTAATAAAGATTGGGCCCCGTACTTTTTAAATTAATTATTTCTGATACCTACGTGAATAATACGTATTAGCTTATTATTAACTTAGACTGTAAATTTCTACTCGGACTGACGTATCACGTAAACCCGTAAAATCTGTAACTATCTGGACTGGCTTGCACATTAGTGTTCTTACCCAACCCATGTAAACCCATTACCCAAACACCTCCCACCATCCAAACCACGTAGCCTACAGAATTTACAAGCTGTATTGACACCTCGTGGAGATTTCGTGCATGGGTGAGTTTGTGTACGTTTCGGACCATTGAGAGAAAAGAAAGAAACAGACGGACTGAGCAAGCTTCCACGCCGATCCCTCTCTCCCAAGCTCAGTCACCTCAATCAATCCCTCAGCAGGTGCACGAGCTGGTTATGCATGTGTGTATGTATATGTGATTGTGTGTATAAAGAACCACCGAGAGTGAGAGAACAAACACTCACCCCCTCATCTCACTGACCCCTCTGCCTCATCCTTTCTCCCCACACACATACAACCACCGGAGAAGAGTGAAGGAGAAGGAAAACCGAAGAGCTCGCCGGAGACGGAGACGTAAGGAGAAGACCCGAGGCTTGGTATACACTCCTACACCCCCTCTGTGTGACTCTTTGTATTTTAAGCATCACACACACACTCCCTGGACCCTCTCGCACAAACCAAACAGAGCCTAAGGCTCTCTGCACAACCCAAACCTCCTTTAAAACCACCTCGCCAGAGCTCGTTTCCTCGAGTATCACTAAACCCCTAAAAACCATACCAAACTGACCCTCTAGGTCCCAGTTAGACCCCTCATGAACGGCCTAGAAGCTAGACCACGTTTGGTCACCCATGCATACGATTATTCCCTTTTTAACCCAAAAGAATAATCTCATAGCAGGCCCTTAAAACGAATGAACCCAGTCCTAGGCTCATACTATGTTGTAGAGGGGACCAATACGGTCGTTTTGGCGTTGGATTCATCAATTTCTATGGAGAAATGAGCAAGTTATGAGCTCGGGAAGATTTTCCGGCGAAGCCCCGATTTTCCGGCGACCAAGTCTCACCGGAGATGGTGATGACCCATTGGGTAAACGGGTTATATCGTTTACCCATATTAAATTCGTTCGGGTCGGGTTTTGGGTCGTGGGTATGGGTTAGTTTGTTAGGCTAAATGGTTATGGGTTCGGGTTATATTAATTAGAAGTGGATCCGGTTCGGATCTTTTAAGTATGGTTATAGTTAGAGTGTATACGGGCGACCCGTGGGCATGGGTTTGGATTCGGGTTTGACCCGCGGACTTTTACTTATAATTATAAGTTTTTATATTACTAATTATTCTACTAATCTTGATTTAGGTTTCATTAAACTGTTTTATATTATTAATTATTCTGTTAATTATAATTAGTGTGTTAATAGTCTGTTTTAATAAGGATTAGTATATATTAATCGAGATTAGTATATAAATATATTATTTATATATATTTGTATTAATAAGTAAATATAAATATGAATAAATGATTTTAAATTATTTTAAAAATCTAAAATGGTTTCAATAATACTATAAATTATATTTTAATAAACTATAGTATTATTTTTGGTAATAACCTTATATTATGAAAAATACGAATTATCATTATATGCTATACTTATTAAGTATTGGTTTAAATAAATAATAAGTAAATATTATTTTATTTAAAATAATTAGGTGATAAATACCTAATGACCCTTTTTAAGTATAGGAAAATTATATTAAATTTTCCTAAGGTCTAGTACCTCTATGTTGTAAATTATTATTTACAAGACCCTAGCTTTAATATTTTAATAATTATTGATTACTTATAAAATACCCGTTTGGTTGTATTTTAATCATTTAAAATACCAAACGAGCCCCGAAAATTACGAGAAAAATACTACTAGCCTAATTTAAGGCCTAGTATTTAATAAAAATATTATAAGGGTCAAATATTTCCCTAAATCATATTTTATAATTTTGGGACCCCGCAGTCTATTATTAGGCGATTTAAACTTCGGAAATTCGTAATAAATAAACCGTAGCTCAGAAAAATACGCGATCAGTTCCTAGAGTCTTAGATTTATGTCTAGAATATTCCCTTAATGTTTGGTGACCTTTCGACACGATAAAAAATACAGCTTGTCTTTAGGGCCCATACTGGTATAGAAAACCCAGCCTTTTATGCGACGGACTCCGATTTGAGTCTAGTCAATGGCGTTGGACTCAGAATGATGTCTAGATCATCATGTTGAGGTTTAGGAACCCACCCGGCACAATTACCATTTTTCCCCTGATTTTAGTAGGCTTATTAATCAACGTTTTATGAAATTTTATACTTTGTAGGAACCGCTACGCTTACTGTTACGCACTCGCATCGAGGTGAGTCGTCCTAACTCACTTGGTATATTCTAGAATTATTATTTGTTCATATATGTATACCCAGTACGTCCTACGTGGACGAAGTTGATAAGTATGACTTATGTAAATGTTAAGATTGTTTCTCATATAATGAATGCATGTTAATTAGCTATACTCCATGCTTAGTTAATATTTGTTGATATTCTTGCTTATCATGATTTCACGGTTATAAAGTCACATGAACATTCACATGAACATGGTCGAGTCTTGATGTCAACATTGACGTCTGCATGGTTAGTCACGGGGACTAACCCAGTCTTATCATTACACACATTGAATGTACCGCTGTGGTCCAAGTGGTACAGTCAAGTAAATGGAAACAACAATGAAACTGCTATATGGCCCTGCTAGGCGACGATAGCCAGAGTTTCCATTGAAATCATTAAAGTGATGCATGAATTGATGATTGATACGCTATAGGGCCCTGCTAGGCGACGATAGCAATGTATCTAACAGAATACAATAGTTACCTTTTTCAAATGCTATAGGGCCCTGCTAGGCGACGATAGCGTTGTAACTATTCTATTCTCCCGGCAAGGTCACGAGGACCTAAGAGTCCAATGATTACACTCTTTTTAAAACCAAAACTGCTATAGGGCCTTGTTAGGCGACGATAGCAATGTAATCATTCTACTCTGAGCTAACGGCGTTACACTGGTAATGTAACAAGTCACATGAGTCGGTTGTGGTGTTCATGGTCGAGTTAAAGTCGAATATATCGATAATGCATTATGTCATCATTCTACATGTCATATGCTGTCACGACCCATCCCACTACGCGTGGAATTAGGACACGTGGCACGCCACCAAGGCTCATCCAAACATCATATAACTATTCGCAGAGGAAAGAACTTTAAAACAACCCTGGGTATTTAAAACTTAGGGAACATTACCCTCTGAGTTTGTAAAAATCCATTGAAATCAGAGTTATAAAAAGTTTTGGCCATTTGAATCCTTTCAAAAGAAAACTGTTTTTGAAAACAGTGGACCAGTCGACTGATCAAGGGTCCGGTCGACTGGTGATCTCCAACAAAGAAGTATAAAAAATACAACAGCCCATCCAGTCGACTGTGTCGGGGACCCAGTCGACTGATGCCTAAAATTTTCAGTCGACTGGATACGTCCAGTCGATTGGTACCCCAACCAGCAGAATGCCATGGCCTGAAGCCTCATCCAGTCGACTGTTTTCTCAACCCAGTCGATTGAATCTTAGACAAAACAAGCAGAAACCAAAACAACACAGTGATCCAGTCGACTGGATCAAGAACCAGTCGACTGATTCCTATCAGCAAAGCTTAAAACTGCAGCTTTACAAATCAAGGTTCTTCCAATCCCAAACCAACATATATCTACCTATTCCATCATTCAAAACATAATTACAGACGTCAAAATACAAGACTACAATATTGTGAAACTAATCCATGTTTATATTACATCATTTTACAAAATCCCAATCCTTACACAAGTCTTAGAATTTAAAACAAAAACATATACAATGTGATTCCCCCGGCGTTCATTGGCCTCACTCATCGCGCTTCTTCTTGTCTTTCTTTTTACCTGCAATGGAGTACATCTCCACTGCTCAGCTATATGCTGAGCGTACAATTCTAAATGTATGCTTATATGACAGTTCATGGTTTAAGCATCTAAAACACATAGAATTAGTCTCTAGGGTGAGTGGTACGCATTCATTCGGTCGATGCCGTAGGAGGCCCACCTCTCCCACGCATCTCGTACACTGGTTGGGCCTTCCTCCATACCAGGTACCGTGTACTGGTTGGGCCCACCTCCAATCCAGACACAACCACAATTCCGATTCGATTCAATCACAATCACAATCCTCAAGGTTCGAGGAGCTTACCCCGGATGAATTTGCACCAAACTCCCCTTTGACCCAAGTAGACACATAACATGCTTACATAAACAGTTATACGTGCTTTTATCATAATTTCACGTGCATAATTAACGGGCCTAACTAACACATGAATTTCGCCCGGATCCAAGAATATCAAAAGTGATGTCCAAAACATGAAAATCTATATATTTCATAGATCTAGAATTCATACCTCGTGCGAATCTCTTCAAACTTTGAAGGCTCGTCTAGGGGGCTAAATAGTCGTCGGATTTCAATTTATACGCGATTCCTACAAGTTTTACTTGATTTTTCCCAAAAGTCTAGAATTAATATTTTTACAAAAATTGGCCAAACATGACCTAAGTGGTATCAAAACGTAGATCTTACCTCCACGAGTTCAAATTTGAAATCTGGAGAAAATCTGACGGACGAACGGTCGTCGATCGGCGTTGCAAAGCCCGTTGGCTCCAAATCTCCCTTCTCTCTCCTCTCTCTAGATATTTGGCAAGTGTTTGGATGAGATTGAAATCTCATCCCAATCTATATATATGCAAACTTTTGGGGAATTACGTTTACCTCCCCGCAAGTTTCTCAAACTTCTCATTAATCCATGGAACTTCGCACACGTCCATTTTATGCCTTTACGGGTGAAAATTATAAATTCCAAAAGTTTTCGATTAAGTTTTGCTTGGGTCCAAAATAACGTCCGAAAACTATATTCTGTGGAATCTCTACACAACCTACCTTTTTAATTAACGTATCACTCACGTTCTCACCACAGTTCTCAAAATGATATAACAATATCAAAAATTACCAGAATTATACTACACAGGTATAATTACTATTCACAGAAGTACCAGATAAAGTCAAATAACATTTAAATCATATAAATGCCATTTACTCATAATTATGCAATACGAACTTCCATGTTCTCGTGTCCTTACTGACACCTTAGCGTTGACCACAGTCAACCACTTATCCTTAATTATCATATATCAATGATAATTCATAAAATTTCATATCATGCATGATTAAACTATGAAATTCTGGAACGGGCATGACAACTCTCCCCTCCAAAAAGGAAGTTTGTCCCCAAACTTATACCTCATACGTCGAATAGGTACGGATACTCATTCTGCATGTCTTCCTCATTTTCCCACGTAGCCTCTTCAACAGTGTGACTACGCCATAACACTTTCACCATTGGAATAGTCTTGGTTCTCAGAACTTGTTCCTTTCGATCTAGAATCTCTATCGGTTGTTCCACATAAGTCAAGTCCCCCTGAATCTGCAGCGGTTCAGGTACAATGATCTTACTCGTATCAGTCATACATCGTCTCAACATCGACACGTGAAATACGTTATGCACATGTTCCAACTCTGATGATAAAGCCAATCTATAAGCCACTGGACCTAATCTCTCTAGGATCTCAAAAGGTCCTATAAATCTTGGATTGAGCTTTCCCCTCTTTCCAAATCGTACAATGCCTTTTGAAGGCGATATTCGTAAGTACACGAAATCTCCAACTTCAAAATTCATCGGTCGTCGTTTAGAGTCCGCATAGCTCTTATAACGGCTCTGAGCTACCTTGAGTCGCTCCTGAATCAACTTCACTTTCTCAGTAGTCACCTGTATTAACTCAGGTCCTAACAACTTCCTTTCTCCAACCTCGGTCCAACAAACCGGTGATCGACACTTACGGCCATACAGAGCTTCATATGGTGCCATACCAATACTTGACTGAAATCCGTTGTTATAAGCAAATTCAATTAACGGCAAGTGGTGCTCCCAATCATTCCCAAAGTCTAATACACACAATCTCAACATATCTTCTAAGGTCTGAATCATACGCTCTGACTGTCCGTCAGTTTGAGGATGAAATGCGGTACTGAAACTTAACTTCGTACCCATAGCTTTTTGCAAACTTCCCCAAAACCTTGACGTAAAACTACTATCACGATCGGATACAATCACAGCTGGGACTCCATGTAGTCTTACAATCTCTCTCACATACAATTCTGCTAACTTGGACGGTTTAGTCGTTTTGATCGGTAGAAAATGAGCTGACTTGGTTAATCGGTCAACTATAACCCAAATCTTATCATTCTTATTGATTGATCGTGGAAATCCTGAAACAAAGTCCATCGTGATCTCGTCCCATTTCCATTCTGACACTAGTAACGGCTGTAGTAACCCTGCAGGTACTTGTCTCTCTGCTTTCACTTGCTGACATGCTGAACACTTAGAAACGTACTTAGCGACTTCACGCTTCATACCCTTCCACCAGAAGTTCTCTCACAAGTTCCGGTACATCTTATTACTTCCCGGGTGCACTGAATATTTTGTACTATGAGCATCTTCTAGAATCCTCTCTTTCAAGTCTTTCACATTCGGTACACATAATCGGTTCTCCAACTTTAGAATTCCTTATTTTAATACAAAACCAGGCCGCTTTCCCAAAGACATCTCATCTCTCATTTTGCACAAATAGACATCGTTAAATTGTTCCTTCTTGATCTCATCAATAATATCTGGGTGTGCCATGATTGCCATCATTAAGCCACCACTAACCCCGGGTATCACATCCAAGTCTAAACGTTCCATTTCTTTTACTAATTCTTTTTGTTGTGTTAGCTCATCGGCTAAATTCCTCGACGTCTTCCGGCTTAATGCATCGGCTACTACCTTCGCCTTCCCCGGATGGTACTCTATCGAAAGATCGTAATCCTTCATCAACTCCAACCATCTTCGCTGTCTCATATTCAAATCCCGTTGGGTGAAAATATATTTCAAACTCTTGTGGTCCGTGAATATCTCACACTTTTCTCTGTACAAATAGTGTCTCCAAATCTTCAAAGCATGAATTACCGCAGCTAATTTGAGATCGTGAGTCGGGTAATTAATCTCATGTGTCTTCAACTGTCTAGAAGCATATGCAATTACTTTACCACCTTGCATCAACACGCATCCCAACCCTTGATGCGACGCATCACTATAGATCACAAACCCCTCGGTTCCAGATGGTATTGTCAATATTGGTGCTCTCGTTAACCGTGACTTCAACTCTTGGAAACTGTCTTCACATTCCTGACTCCATTAAAAAATAACACCCTTTCTCATTAACTTTGTCATTGGCAATGAAATCTTCGAGAAATGTTCAATAAAATGGCGGTAGTATCCTGCTAATCCCAAGAAACTTTGAATTTTAGATACGGAAGTCGGCCTTTGCCAATTTGATACAGCTTCTACTTTGTGAGGATCGACTGATACTCCATTCTTGTCAATCACGTGACCAAGAAAAGTAATACTAGACAACCAAAACTCACACTTCTTAAGTTTTCCAAATAGTTATTTCTCCCGCAATCTCTGAAGTATCAACCTCAAGTGATTCTCGTGTTCTATCTCACTCGGTGAATAGATAAGAATATCATTGATGAATACTATTACAAAGTCATCGAGATAGTCATTAAAGACTCGGTTCATAAGATCCATGAACGCAGCTGGTGCATTGGTAACCCCAAATGGCATAACTAAGAACTCATAGTGTCCATAACGCGTTCTGAAAGCTGTTTTCTCAACATCTTTGGCTTTCACTTTTAACTGATGATAACCCGATCTCAGGTCTATCTTGGAGAACACTTGTGCCCCACGAAGTTGATCAAATAAGTCATCAATTCTGGGCAGTGGATACTTGTTCTTGATTGTCAACTTGTTCAGTTCCCGGTAATCCACACACATTCTCATTGAACCATCTTTCTTCTTTACAAACAATACTGGAGCTCCCCACGGCGAAATACTTGGTCGAATGAAACCCTTGTCAAGTAACTCTTGTAGTTGAACTTTCAGTTCCTTCAATTCTACTGGTGCCATTCTATACGGTGCTTTTGATACGGGTCTTGAGTCTGGCATAACCTCAATAGTGAACTCGACCTCTCTCTCAATAAGAACATCTGGTAGGTCATCGGGAAATACATCTGAATATTCTCGCACTATCGGAATGTCTTCTACTATTGATTCGGTCGCTGAGACATCGTTTACTGAACATAAAAATCCCTGACATCCCTTTTTCAATAACTTTCCCGCTCGGATAGCTGAAATCAAATACGGCGGCGGTATAACCCCACTCCCTTGGAAACAAAAGCTCCCATATACCGGTGATCGAAAATTAACTTCTTTCCGTTCACAATCTATCGTAGCTTGGTTAAGAGCTAACCAATCCATTCCTAGTATTACATCGAAATGGTTCACCACAATTGGTATAAGGTCTACGGTCATTAACTTCTCACCTAGTTTGATCTCACAATCCTTATATATCGTAGATGTCACTACCGGTTTACTAAGCGGCACGGCAATGGATAAATCATATCCTAGTGGCGCGGACTTAACATTCAAATGATCAACAAAGTTATAAGATACAAACGAATGCGTAGATCCCGAATCAACGAGTATGCGTGCTAAGTGCGAACATACAAGCACCATACCTGAGACCACTGTATCAGTAGCAGCCACGTCTCCAGGGTTCATCTGGAATGATCTTCCCTGACGTTGCTCCGTCCTTTGTCCCCCGTCACTAAACTGCTTAGGCTTCGAACCACTAGAAGCCATAGAACTTGCCCATTGTTGAGAACGCTTCTTTGGGTAATCCTTCGCTCGATGTCCCAAGGTACCATAATCAAAGCACTTGAGTTGTGGGTAGGTCGCAGAACTCACACTGTTTCCCCCTGTAGCTCTGTCCTGAAAGTTGGTCAGAAAACATAGACCGGTGTGTGGTCGGTTGCAAAGTGAACACAACGGTATGTTACTTGGTATTCTCCTGGAATCGTTAAAACTAGAACTAGAGCCTCGTGAAAATGATTTCTTAAAAGATCCCCCCTGACTTCGGTCACCACCCTCATGACTTCGCTTCCCTTGGTGATTTTGTCTCGATCTCTCTATTCCACTTTCGGCTACAAGCGCCGTTTGTTGTACTGCTGCAACAGTCGAATGCTCATAGGTCTCTACTCTCAACCGGATATTATCCCTTAAACCCTCTTCAAATTTTCTTGCCCTATCTTCCTCTTCAGGCACAGAACCCTTACCAAACCTCAACAACGCGTTATACTTGGAAGTATATTCAGTTACAGTCATATCTCCCTGCTTCAGGTTATCAAATTCTCGTTTCTTCGCATTGTAGGCGGCTCGCAGAAAGAATCGGCGATTGAATTCTGCCTTAAACCCTTCCCAAGTAATCGGTGCTCCTTGATCTAGGACATTCACCCACCAGTTCTGGGCTTCACCTCGCAATACGTCACTTGCATTCTCAATCTTCTCCCTATCTGACATCGGAATAGATCGGAAAATTCATTCCATGTCCATTATCCAATGTTCTGCTAACGTCGTATCGGGTGTTCCATGAAATTCCATCGGTTTCTTTCGAGTAAACTGTTCAGATATTGATCTCATACCTCTAGTTTCGGGTGCATGTACTACAGTGATTGGTTCCACTTCGATATGGGGTGTGTGAGGCAGTCGCTCTGCTATATTCCGTATCATTTCCCCCATGTTCCCCATCATTTCTGCCATCTCATTCATACGGCGAGTGTGTGGTGATAGATTTCGCTCTTCGTCACTCATGATTACAATCCTGTAGTTCTCAATGCATAAACACTATGCATGTACAATAACAACAATGTCATGTATGTAAAACAACATCCATATACATCAAACATCTCTAAGATGTATGAATGTAATTTAAAACATGTGACCATTCACTAAACACTCCTCTCGTCGTCGAACGTTCCCAAAGTTTTGTTACTTATGGCTCTGATACCAATAAATGTCACGACCCATCCCACTACGCGTGGAATTAGGACACGTGGCACGCCACCAAGGCTCATCCAAACATCATATAACTATTCACAGCGGAAAGAACTTTAAAACAACCCTGGGTATTTAAAACTTAGGGAACATTACCCTCTGAGTTTGTAAAAATCCACTGTAATCAGAGTTATAAAAAGTTTTGGCCATTTGAATCCTTTCAAAAGAAAGCTGTTTTTGAAAACAGGGGACCAGTCGACTGATCAAGGGTCCGGTCGATTGGTGATCTCCAACAAAGAAGTATAAAAAATACAACAGCCCATCCAGTCGAATGTGTCGGGGACCCAGTCGACTGATGCCTAAAATTTTCAGTCGACTGGATACGTCCAGTCGACTGGTACCCCAACCAGCAGAATGCCATGGCCTGAAGCCCCATCCAGTCGACTGTTTTCTCAACCCAGTCGACTGAATCTCAGACAAAACAAGCAGAAACCAAAACAACACAGTGATCCAGTCGACTGGATCAAGAACCAGTCGACTGATTCCTATCAGCAAAGCTTAAAACTGCAGCTTTACAAATCAAGGTTCTTCCAATCCCAAACCAACATATATCTACCTATTCCATCATTCAAAACATAATTACAGACGTCAAAATACAAGACTACAATATTGTGAAACTAATCCATGTTTATATTACATCATTTTACAAAATCCCAATCCTTACACAAGTCTTAGAATTTAAAACAAAAACATATACAATATGATTCCCCCGGCGTTCATTGGCCTCACTCATCGCGCTTCTTCTTGTCTTTCTTTTTACCTGCAATGGAGTACATCTCCACTGCTCAGCTATATGCTGAGCGTACAATTCTAAATGTATGCTTATATGACAGTTCATGGTTTAAGCATCTAAAACACATAGAATTAGTCTCTAGGGTGAGTGGTACGCATTCATCCGGTCGATGCCGTAGGAGGCCCACCTCTCCCACGCATCTCGTACACTGGTTGGGCCTTCCTCCATACCAGGTACCGTGTACTGGTTGGGCCCACCTCCAATCCAGACACAACCACAATTCCGATTCCATTCAATCACAATCACAATCCTCAAGGTTCGAGGAGCTTACCCCGGATGAATTTGCACCAAACTCCCCTTTGACCCAAGTAGACACATAACATGCTCACATAAACAGTTATACGTGCTTTTATCATAATTTCACGTGCATAATTAACGGGCCTAACTAACACATGAATTTCGCCCGGATCCAAGAATATCAAAAGTGATGTCCAAAACATGAAAATCTATATATTTCATAGATCTAGAATTCATACCTCGTGCGAATCTCTTCAAACTTTGAAGGATCGTCTAGGGGGCTAAATAATCGTCGGATTTCAATTTATACGCGATTCCTACAAGTTTTACCTGATTTTTCCCGAAAGTCTAGAATTAATATTTTTACAAAAATTGGCCAAACATGACCTAAGTGGTATCAAAACGTAGATCTTACCTCCACGAGTTCAAATCTGAAATCTGGAGAAAATCTGACGGACGAACGGTCTTCGATCGGCGTTGCAAAGCCCGTTGGCTCCAAATCTCCCTTCTCTCTCCTCTCTCTAGATATTTGGCAAGTGTTTGGATGAGATTGAAATCTCATCCCAATCTATATATATGCAAACTTTTGGGGAATTACGTTTACCTCCCCGCAAGTTTCTCAAACCTTCTCATTAATCCATGGAACTTCGCATACGTCCATTTTATGCCTTTACGGGTGAAAATTATAAATTCCAAAAGTTTTTGATTAAGTTTTGTTTGGGTCCAAAATAATGTCCGAAAACTATATTCTGTGGAATTTCTACACAACCTACCTTTTTAATTAACGTATCACTCACGTTCTCACCACAGTTCTCAAAATGATATAACAATATCAAAGATTACCAGAATTATTCTACACGGGTATAATTACTATTCACAGAAGTACCAGATAAAGTCAAATAACATTTAAATCATATAAATGCCATTTACTCATAATTATGCAATACGAACTTCCATGTTCTCGTGTCCTTACTGACACCTTACCGTTGACCACAGTCAACCACTTATCCTCAATTATCATATATCAATAATAATTCATAAAATTTCATATCATGCATGATTAAACTATGAAATTCTGGAATGGGCATGACATATGCTCATTAATGTTGTTTCAAGATATGTTGTACATGTATGTCCTTATCTGTATTAGGAGTGATCGGTTAAGATGTTCTCACTTAGCTTCAAAAGCTAACGGCTCCTTCCCTGCCATGGACTTTTTACGTCTAAGTTATGATGAGGAGAACTATCAAGGTAACAATGAAGATGAATATTACTATCCTCAGAATGGGAATTATCAGGAAGGTGATCCTGAGGCAGACTATCAGGAAGAGCCTGATAACGAAGGTTATGGGTTTGCCAGTTAGAAAGAGGACCCTGGCCTACTTCCGCATTAAGACTTCTCTTATGTTTTAATTATCTTTTGGTTGATGTAATATTTAAGTGGCGTAGATCGCCCAAACTTATCTTTTGTGGTTTTCATTTGGAACTTCTGTAATAGCCTAAGTAGCAAAACACTCTAAGTTCCCCCATGAATACCATTAGACGTTTTTGCAAAATTTCTTACTCTGATCTATATATATTTTGTTAGTATGTTGCACGGACAGGTCAGTTTTATGTAACTCGTCATTCCCTACGGGTCCAGAAAGGAAATTTTAAATTTTCCCTATTTTTGGCTACTCCGGGGCGTGACAGGATTTTTGGTATCAGAGCACTAGGTTTAGTTGTGCTCGCTGACTGTCCGACACCCTTAAGTCAAGAACCTTAAGGTACT
Organism: Hydrangea macrophylla; assembly: GCA_033977485.1. NCBI lineage: Eukaryota > Viridiplantae > Streptophyta > Magnoliopsida > Cornales > Hydrangeaceae > Hydrangea > Hydrangea macrophylla. The sequence continues at coordinate 78,614,668 of CM066983.1, read as the reverse complement.
TTAGAAACGACAACCAATACTAAAATAGTCTTTTTGTCAAACAGGTAGTATGGAGAATTACAAAGGAGCCTTTCCCCAAGGTTTAGTTTGCTTTGGTACTGCTTTCCGCCATCAGACTTGCAAAAAGATAGGAAAATTGATGAGATGCCTCTTCCTTATGAAAAAGGTCCCGCAGACCGCGCGCCATATAGTCGTAGCACCCCGCCTAGCACCAATAGAGGTGGATGAAGCCCCCGACACTCTTAATAACCCTGCAGTGATTGATCTGGAAGAAACACAGAACGAGATCATACCTCTAGAGATTTCTGTCAAACCACATGACAGTTCAGATGATGAAGAAGTAGAGATCTACCTGGCTGACGAAGATCTCATCGAAAAAGGAACATTGTACACCTATGACCCTGACTGACCAATAGGGTGGGATAATGAGAGATGGATGGCATTTACCCCGCCAGAAAAGAGGAATATCTCTGAAGAACTCCCACAACTAGAAGATTAAGAACCCCCTCCTAGTTAGTTTATGTAGTATTAAAGTTGTATTGGGATTATAATCCCACATTTTGACGGATATATATGTAAGAGTTGTTGTTCGAAAAAAAAAAAAAAAAATTTCTCTCATGTAAATACTTTTGTTGTTAATGAAAGCCTACCTATTTGCTTCCTGTTTTTCTGTGTTCATATTACTTGTGATCTAATAAGTTAAAATTCAAGTAATAAGCTTTAAGATACCTCAAACTAGCACCTTAATAAGATAGTCCTTTGAAACAGGAAATAGAGCACCACTACGTTCAGGACCCCTTCGGAGGACGTTTGATCTTCTCCGACCGCGTAGTGCCAGCAAACCCAGATACTTATCATCACCAAATCCGGGAATTAGCTAGGGACGAGGAAAAAGAAACTTATGGGTTGAAATAAACAGGAGCAACATTTATAACTATGACACTCTACGCTTAGAGGCGATCTACGAGGCTGAAATCGTCAAGAAAGTCCAGGACGAGATGGTCAGGCTACTTAAGAATCCTGAAGACTTCGAAAGGATGCACGATAGTGCCTATCAAATGCCCCCACTGCCTCCCATACTTACCAAACAACCCTCCTCTTCATATCAGGGAATACCCACAAACCGAGTGCCATTTAAACAAACGGGATACCACATGAATGATGAATTCGGAGGACACACAATTTATCCGGATGGAATCACACCAACTAACCCAGAAGAATTTATGGAAAGGGTAAGACAAGAAGCCCAGCGACGCCTCCAAAGCAGACTAAGAATTCAGCGCCAAGTATTCCATATCACCTATCCTCACCGACTACAAACCGAAACCATACATGCTGCATATGCAAAGGGACTAATGCATGGGGAGATAAGAAGGATGACCATGAATGACACTGTCTTCCAACCACTAGTAAATCAGATACTGCAAGAGCCCTCCATTTACCCAGGAAACAATCTCGTCTGGCCACCAAATGAGAATGCCCCTGCAGGTGTGGCACCCCCAATAGTAGCACCTGCTGTCAATCCTGCTAATGCAGAGATGTCTGACGATGAGCCAGATGCATATCCAGAAGAAGAGGATGAAGAGGAAGACGATCCTGAAGAAGAGAACCCTGAGGAAGAACCTGAACAGGAAGCACCCCAACAACCTATGGAGGTCCACCCTATAATCGAAGAGCCTATGGACAATAATGAAGAGGGCGAAGGCAATGTTGAAATTGAAGATTGGGATTTGGGTGAACCCATTATGGACGAAGATGGGCCTAACGACTCTGATATGGGAGAGATCACATCCGAGTCAGATATGGATGATTAACTTGGGACAACCTGTAATTATATGCTAGTAGTTTAGTTGTATCTAAGTTATCTTGGGCTGATGACCCATCTTATTGTATGAATGCATGCGATAGGGTAATACCCCCATTTTGTAACCATGTATTCTCGGCTAGTCAATCTTGTAATCACTGTTTTTAATATTAAATGAAAGTGGATGTTTTAGCACTACACTTATACTTATGCTTGCCTTGATTGTTTGATGAATTTATGAGTATGTTAGTAGATATCTAGATGTATCCTGCATCCGAGTCTTAAGTAGAATACTTCTGTAGGTGAACCAGGTACGCCATGGCAGACCGACCAAGGAGGAATCGACGCTTAGGACTTTCGAACCCAGCCGAAGGAGCACCTGAATCCATTCCTGCTGGAATGGATCCCACTGGAATCTTTGGAGCATTTTTACAACGCTTGGAGCACATCGGGAATAACCATGGCCCAAACAACAATGCTAACGCCAATCCCATGGTTCCACCCCGACCACAAGAGGATCGTACGGTAGAGCGATTCTGGGCAATGCGGCCAGACAAGTTTAACGGGATGACTGAGCCATGGGAAGCAGAACAGTGGCTTCGTGGATTGGATATCATCTTCGATACACTGGGATGTTCTGAAATCGAGAAACGCCGACTGGCTACATATCAATTGACGTATGCTATAGCAGACTGGTGGGAATCCGAGAAGGCAACTCTGGGAGGAGCCGTACAAAGGATGTCATGGATGACATTTAAAGAACTGTTCCTAGAGAATTACTTCCCCCAGACAGAAAGGAACAAGAAGGAGAAGGAGTTCATTGATTTGGCGCAAGGTAACCGAACTGTACGAGAGTACACAGTACAATTCGAGCGTCTCTCCAGATTCGCACACCACATGATCGACACCCCGGAAAAGAAGAACCAAAAGTATCATCAGGGACTCTCCTTACCTCTACAGAAGCTGACCTATGGCCACCTAAATCAGACTTTCAAAGCTTTAGTAGGAATGGCCCATGGTTTCGAGGAAATCACCGGTCGTGAACAAAGGCGTTTCATAAACCGACCACCCCCTCCGAGGTTTAATCAGAGACCGAGGCAAGCCCCTGCCCACAATCAAGGATTCAAGAGAAGCTGGAATGGCGAGAAGAAGCCGCAGACAGCCCCGTTCCGCAACAAACCGGCTGTGCCATTTAAGCCAATTCCACCCCAAGGACAATCAGGATCCACAAGTAATAACCCTGGAGTTTGTTTCAACTGTGGATTTCCTGGACACATGTCTAAGGATTGTCGTGCCCCGAGAAGGAATAGTCGCTCCGATGTGGTCTGCTTCAACTGCAGCAAGAAGGGACATCTGTCCAAGGATTGCAAAGCACCTCGAGGTGGTTACTATGGAGCATCGACTCAAGGACAGGCTCGCCTCAATGCTATCATTCCAGAGGAAGCAGGATTTGACGAGGAAGAGCAGGAGAACCTGGAAGGTACTCTAACCCTCTTTAACAGTCACGTGAGAGCTTTGTTCGATACTGGTGCATCAAATTCTTTTATTACAATTAGAATTGTGCAACGCTTAGGCCTAGTGCCCCAAACGATGGATATAGCTTTGAACGCTACGTCACCTTTAGGAAAGAGCGTTAAATTGGAAAAAGTATGCAAGAACTGCCCTCTAAACTTGCAAGATCAGAATCTCCCCGCTGATTTGATAGTTTTGTCGATGAAGGAATTCGACGTGATCCTAGGAATAGATTGGCTTGCGAAATACCATGCCAAGTTAGATTGTGCTAGCAAATCCATACTCTTTTCAGTACCTGACGGTGAACCATTTGATTTCAAGTGAAATCCCTCGTGTGACGTTTTCCTCACCAACTGCCTAGCTACCCTTGGAACCACGAGTGATGAGATTCCTATTAACCAAATTCTAGTAGTTCGAGATTTTGAAGATGTTTTCCAAGAAGTCAAGGGATTGCCACCTAAGAGAGACATCGATTTCTGTATCGAGTTAATGCCTGGAACCTCCCCAATATCGAAGACACCTTACCGAATGGCCCCGATGGAGATGCAAGAACTAAAGACGCAAGTGCAAGAACTTCAGGACCTCGGATTTGTTCGTCCAAGCACTTCACCATGGGGAGCACCGGTACTATTCATTAAGAAGAAGGATGGAACACTTCGACTCTGTATCGACTATAGAGAGTTGAACAAGGTCACAATCAAGAATCGGTACCCACTACCGAGGATTGACGATCTATTCGATCAACTACAAGGAGCTACCACATTCTCGAAGATAGATCTACGGTCCGGATACCACCAATTGCTCGTTCGCTCTGAGGACGTACCCAAGACGGCTTTCAGAACCAGGTATGGACATTATGAATTTCTGGTTATGCCGTTCGGACTGACAAATGCCCCAGCAGTATTCATGGATTTAATGAATCGAGTTTTCAGACCTTACCTGGATCAGTTTATCATCGTGTTCATAGATGATATCCTCATCTACTCTAAGACAGAGGCAGAACACGAAGGACATGTGAAGATAGCACTTCAGACCCTACGAGACACCCACTTGTATGCAAAGTACAGCAAGTGCGAGTTCTGGCTAAATGAAGTTAAATTTTTAGGACACGTTGTCTCAAAAGAAGGAATAGCAGTGGATTCATCGAAGATTGAAGCGATTTTAGATTGGAATCGGCCGACCATAGCAACAGAAGTCAGAAGTTTTCTTGGTCTAGCTGGATACTACCGGAGATTCGTAGAAGGATTCTCCAAAATCGCAGCCCCTCTTACTGGATTAACTAGAAAGGACTTGAAATATGAATGGAATGACAAGCATGAACGTGCATTTCAAGAATTGAAGAAAAGACTAACCACGGCGCCAGTGCTTGTAATACCAAAGAGCGGTGAGCAATTCACCATTTACAGCGATGCATCGCATCAAGGACTTGGATGTGTGCTTATGCAGGACAGAAGAGTGATAGCATATGGATCACGACAGTTGAAACCTCATGAGCTTAACTATCCTACGCACGATCTGGAATTAGCCGCAATCGTCTTTGCACTCAAAATTTGGAGACACTATCTCTACGGAGAGAAGTTTGATCTGTTCTCAGATCACAAGAGCTTGAGATACTTGTTCTCTCAAAAGGAGTTGAACATGAGGCAGCGACGTTGGATGGAATTGTTAAAGGATTACGATTTCACGCTGCAATACCACCCTGGCAAAGCAAATGTTGTTGCAGACGCATTGAGCCAAAAACCCCGCAAACTCATCATATCCTCTCTCATGATCAGAGAATGGAAAGTATTAGAGACACTAACAGAACTTGATGTTCAGATTTCCGAATCAAGTGAAGGACGACTCTTTGGATGTCTCGTGGTTCAACCAACACTCATAAGCCGTATTCTTGAAGCACAAGGAAAGGACGAAGGACTCCGTCAATGGTTTGAGAAAGCATCGGCAAAGGACCCCGCCGAGTGGAATATAGGAACAGATGGAGGATTCAGGTGTCGCAACCGACTTTGTGTACCTAATGAGGATAACCTAAGGAAGGACATATTGGATGAGGCACACAAATCAAGAATGACTGTCCACCCTGGAGGAACAAAAATGTACAAGGACTTAAAAAGGAACTTCTGGTGGGACGGAATGAAAAGAGTAGTAGCGGATTATGTCACCAAATGCATGACGTGCAAACAAGTCAAGGCAGAACATCAGAAACCAGGAGGATTGTTACAACCACTACCCGTTCCCGGATGGAAGTGGGAGCACATAACGATGGATTTTGTTGTCGGAATGCCAAGGTCACGGCAGAATCATGACGCCATATGGGTGATTGTGGATCGACTCACCAAATCAGCTCACTTTATCGCCTATAGTATGACTTACCCGGTTGAGAAATTGAGCAGAATGTATATACAACAAGTTGTTCGACTACATGGAGTACCCGTGTCAATTGTGTCCGACCGTGATTCACGTTTCACGTCAGAATTTTGGGAAAGTTTATAGACAGCACTTGGAACTTCATTGAAGTTAAGTTCAGCATTTCACCCCCAAACCGACGGACAGATCGAGAGAGTCAATCAAGTCATGGAAGACATGCTTCGAGCATGTGCAATAGATTTTGAAAGTTCATGGGAAGAGAACCTACCGTTGATAGAGTTCGCGTATAACAACAGCTACCATACGAGTATAGGAATGGCACCATTTGAAGCTCTATATGGGAGACCGTGCCGATCACCCTTGTGTTGGGTAGAAGTTGGAGATGACAAACTTCTAGGACTGGAAATGGTTCGAGAAACGAATGAAAAGATCAACATCGTCAGAGAGAAGATGAAAGCAGCACAGAGCCGACAGAAAAGTTATGCGGATAAGCACCGAAGAGACTTGAAATTCAGTGTTGGAGATCACGTATTCCTAAAAGTATCACCCGTACGAGGAATTGTCAGATTTGGACAGAAGAGAGGAAAGCTTTCACCCCGTTACATCGGACCATTTGAAATTCTGGAACGCGTGGGAAAAGTTGCTTACAGGCTTGCACTGCCACCTAAGATGTCAGGAGTTCATAACGTTTTTCATATCGGCATGTTGAGAAAAGTCGTGCACGATCCGTCTCATAAGATCAACTTCACAGATATCGAGGTAAACAACAATGCGACTTTCAATGAAGGACCGGTGAAAATTATGGAACGAGGAACTAAGAAGCTGAGGACTAAGGAGATCCCTCTAGTGAAAGTTCAGTGGAAACATCATGATGAGCGAGAAGCTTCTTGGGAGTTAGAATCAGAAATGCGTGAAAAGTTTCCGTACCTTTTTAATGTATAGCTAGCTCCGATTCCGGGGACGAAATCTTTAATAGGAGGTGGATGATGTAATACCCGTAAAATTCCGTTATTAATAAAAATTGGGCCCCGTACTTTTTAAATTAATTATTTCTGATACCTACGTGAATAATACGTATTAGCTTATTATTAACTTAGACTGTAAATTTTGACTCGGACTGACGTATCACGTGAACCCGTAAAATCTGTAACTATCTGGACTGGCTTGCACATTAGTGTTCTTACCCAACCCATGTAAACCCATTACCCAAACACCTCCCACCATCCAAACCACGTAGCCCACAGAATTTACAAGCTGTATTGACACCTCGTGGAGATTTCGTGCATGGGTGAGTTTGTGTACGTTTCGGACCATTGAGAGAAAAGAAAGAAACAGACGGACTGAGCAAGCTTCCACGCCGGTCCCTCTCTCCCAAGCTCAGTCACCTCAATCAATCCCTCAGCAGGTGCACGAGCTGGTTATGCATGTGTGTATGTATATGTGATTGTGTGTATAAAGAACCATCGAGAGTGAGAGAACAAACACTCACCCCCTCATCTCACTGACCCCTCTGCCTCATCCTTTCTCCCCACACACATACAACCACCGGAGAAGAGTGAAGGAGAAGGAAAACCGAAGAGCTCGCCGGAGACGGAGACGTAAGGAGAAGACCCGAGGCTTGGTATACACTCCTACACCCCCTCTGTGTGACTCTTTGTATTTTAAGCATCACACACACACTTCCCGGACCCTCTCGCACAAACCAAACAGAGCTTAAGGCTCTCTGCACAACCCAAACCTCCATTAAAACCACCTCGCCGGAGCTCGTTTCCTCGAGTATCACTAAGCCCCTAAAAACATACCAAACTGACCCTCTAGGTCCCAGTTAGACCCCTCATGAACGGCCTAGAAGCTATACCACGTTTGGTCATCCATGCATACGATTATTCCCTTTTTAACCCAAAAGAATAATCTCATAGCAGGCCCTTAAAACGAATGAACCCAGTCCTAGGCTCATACTATGTTGTAGAGGGGACCAATACGGTCGTTTTGGCGTTGGATTCATCAATTTCTATGGAGAAATGAGCAAGTTATGAGCTCGGGAAGATTTTCCGGCGAAGTCCCGATTTTCCGGCGACCAAGTCTCACCGGAGATGGTGATGACCCATTGGGTAAACGGGTTATATCGTTTACCCATATTAAATTCGTTCGGGTCGGGTTTTGGGTCGTGGGTATGAGTTAGTTTGTTAGGCTAAATGGTTATGGGTTCGGGTTATATTAATTAGAAGTGGATCCGGTTCGGATCTTTTAAGTAGGGTTATAGTTAGAGTGTATATGGGCGACCCGTGGGCATGGGTTTGGATTCGGGTTTGACCCGCGGACTTTTACTTATAATTATAAGTTTTTATATTACTAATTATTCTACTAATCTTGATTTAGGTTTCATTAAACTGTTTTATATTATTAATTATTCTGTTAATTATAATTAGTGTGTTAATAGTCTGTTTTAAAAAGGATTAGTATATATTAATCGAGATTAGTATATAAATATATTATTTATAATATATTTGTATTAATAAGTAAATATAAATATGAATAAATGATTTTAAATTATTTTAAAAATCTAAAATGGTTTCAATAATACTATAAATTATATTTTAATAAACTATAGTATTATTTTTGGTAATAACCTTATATTATGAAAAATACGAATTATCATTATATGCTATACTTATTAAGTATTGGTTTAAATAAATAATAAGTAAATATTATTTTATTTAAAATAATTAGGTGATAAATACCTAATGACCCTTTTTAAGTATAGGAAAATTATATTAAATTTTCCTAAGGTCTGTACCTCTATATTGTAACTTATTATTTACAAGACCCTAGCTTTAATATTTTAATAATTATTGATTACTTATAAAATACCCGTTTGGTTGTATTTTAATCATTTAAAATACCAAACGAGCCCCGAAAATTACGAGAAAAATACTACTAGCCTAATTTAAGGCCTAGTATTTAATAAAAATATTTATAAGGGTCAAATATTTCCCTAAATCATATTTTATAATTTTGGGACCCCGCAGTCTATTATTAGGCGATTTAAACTTCGAAAATTCGTAATAAATAAACCGTAGCTCAAAAAAATACGCGGTCAGTTCCTAGAGTCTTAGATTTATGTCTAGAATATTTCCTTAAAGTTTGGTGACCTTTCGACTCGGTCAAAAATACATCTTGTCTTTAGGGCCCACACTGGTATAGAAAACCCAGCCTTTTATGCGACGGACTCCGATTTGAGTCTAGTCAATGGCGTTGGACTCAGAATGATGTCTAGATCATCATGTTGAGGTTTAGGAACCCACCCGGCACAATTACCATTTTGCCCCTGATTTTAGTAAGCTTATTAATCAACGTTTTATGAAATTTTATACTTTGTAGGAACCGCTACGCTTACTGTTACGCACTCGCATCGAGGTGAGTCGTCCTAACTCACTTGGTATATTATAGAATTATTATTTGTTCATATATGTATACCCAGTACGTCCTACGTGGACGAAGCTGATAAGTATGACTTATGTAAATGTTAAGATTGTTTCTTATATAATGAATGCATGTTAATTAGCTATACTCCATGCTTAGTTAATATTTGTTGATATTCTTGCTTATCATGATTTCACGGTTATAAAGTCACATGAACATTCACATGAACATGGTCGAGTCTTGATGTCAACATTGACGTCTGCATGGTTAGTCACGGGGACTAACCCAGACTTATCATTACACACATTGAATGGACCGCTGTGGTCCAAGTGGTATAGTCAAGTAAATGGAAACAACAATGAAACTGCTATAGGGCCCTGCTAGGCAACGATAGCCAGAGTTTCCATTGAAATCATTAAAGTGATGCATGAATTGATGATTGATACGCTATAGGGCCCTGCTAGGCGACGATAGCAATGTATCTAACAGAATACAATAGTTACCTTTTTCAAATGCTATAGGGCCCTGTTAGGCGACGATAGCGCTGTAACTATTCTATTCTCCCGGCAAGGTCACGAGGACCTAAGAGTCCAATGATTACACTCTTTTTAAAACCAAAACTGCTATAGGGCCCTGTTAGGCGACGATAGCAATGTAATCATTCTACTCTGAGCTAACGGCGTTACACTGGTAATGTAACAAGTCACATGAGTCGGTTGTGGTGTTCATGGTCGAGTTAAAGTCGAATATATCGATAATGCATTATGTCATCATTCTACATGTCATATGCTCATTAATGTTGTTTCAAGATATGTTGTACATGTATATCCTTATCTGTATTAGGAGTGATCGGTTAAGATGTTCTCACTTAGCTTCAAAAGCTAACGGCTCCTTCCCTGCCCTGGACTTTTTACGTCTAGGTTATGATGAGGAGAACTATCAAGGTAACAATGAAGATGAATATTACTATCCTCAGAATGGGAATTATCAGGAAGGAGATCCTGAGGCAGACTATCAGGAAGAGCCTGATAACGAAGGTTATGGGTTTGCCAGTTAGAAAGAGGACCCTGACCTACTTCCGCGTTAAGACTTCTCTTGTGTTTTAATTATCTTTTGGTTGATGTAATATTTAAGTGGCGTAGATCGCCCAAACTTATCTTTTGTGGTTTTCATTTGGAACTTCTGTAATAGCCTAAGTAGCAAAACACTCTAAGTTCCCCTATGAATACCATTAGACGTTTTTGCAAAATTTCTTACTCTAATCTATATATATTTTGTTAGTATGTTGCACGGACAGGTCGGTTTTATGTAACTCGTCATTCCCTACGGGTCCAGAAAGGAAATTTTAAATTTTCCCTATTTTTGGCTACTGCGGGGCATGACAGCAACAGAGTCAGGATGTGTTCGCCTGGTGCCATGAAGATATGCTTGGGATTGATCCCCGGGTAATGTCTCATCGGCTCAACGTCGACCAAGACTCCCGGCCTGTGAAGCAAAAGAGACGGGGCATGGCCCCCGAGAGACAAAAAGCAGTGTGTGAGGAGGTTAAGAAGCTCCTCAAAGCCCAATCCATACGAGAGGTCCACTATCCCGACTGGCTAGCCAATGTAGTACTTGTTAAGGAAAGCAACGAAAAGTGGAGGATGTGGGTGGACTTTACTGACCTGAACAAAGCCTGCCCTAAGGACTGCTATCTGCTGCCCAGGATAGCCTCTTTGTGGATTCCAGTCAGCCATTCTCTCCTCTTGTTTATGGACGCCTACTCTGGGTACAATCGGATCAGCATGTACCCCGGGGACAAAGAAAAGACCTCGTTCATCACGGATCAGGGGACCTACTGCTACAAAGTCATGCCCTTTGGCCTCAAAAATGCCGGGACAACTTATCAACGCCTGGTCAATGACATGTTCAAAGAATTGATCAAGAAGTCAATGAAGCTATACGTCGGCAATCTACTGGTCAAAAGCCGGGACGAGTCCGACCATCTGGAACATTTAGCTGGGGCTTTCAGCATTTTGAGGAAGTTTAGGGTGAGGTTGAACCCGGCCAAGTGCACGTTTGGCGTCTCATCTGAAAAGTTCTTAGGGCACCTGGTCAGCAGGCGGGGAATTGAAGCACATCCCGAGAAAATCCAGGCCGTCATCAACATGCTATCGCCCATATCAACCAAAGAAGTACAGAGTCTGGCCGGACGGGTTGCCGCACTGAGCAGATTAGTCTCCAGAGTTACTGACCGGTGCCTGCCATTCTTTAAGATCCTCCGTAAGGCATTTCAGTGGTCTGAAGAGTGTGAGGAGGCGTTCCAGGAACTCAAGAAGTACTTGACATTTCCCCCTCTACTCTCAACACCCGTACCGGGGAAAGAATTGTTCCTATACCTGACAGTATCACCCTCAGCGGTTAGCTCGATACTCGTTAGGGAAGAGCATGGGATACAGTTCCTAGTGTACTATACCAGCCGGGTGCTCCATGGCGCAGAGAGCAGATACTCCCGTATCAAAAAACTTGCATTCGCTCTCATCACCTCCGCCCGGAGACTCCGTCCGTACTTTCAGGCCCATATCATTATAGTCCTTACTGACCAACCTCTCCGCAGGATCTTAAGCAGGCCTAACACGTCCGGGAGGCTCGTCAAGTGGGCCTTGGAGTTAGAGGAATTTGAAGTGGTCTGCCGCCCCTGGACGATAATCAAAGGGCAAGCAGTAGCAGACTTTCTGGTTGAGTTCACATATCCGGAAGACCTGGCTGAAGAGCTCGACCCACCGGTCCTATCGCCCGGGTTACAGGATGACATCCCCACCTGGGTGCTGTATGTGGACGGTTCCTCAAACCAGCAAAGCAGTAGGGCAGGAATCATCTTGACTACTCCCGACGACATCCAGCTCGAGTATGCCCTAAGGTTTGGGTTCCGTGCCTCCAACAACGAAGCTGAGTATGAAGCCATATTGGTCGGATTGCAGTTGGCCACTTCCATAGGTACGCAACAGGTCCAAAGTTACAGCGACTCTCAACTCGTGGTCAATCAAGTCAACCAAGGGTACGAAGTCCGGGGAGACAACATGGTAGCCTATCTAGCCCTTGTCCGAGCAGTTTCGAAGAAACTTCAGGATTTTTGCATCACGCAGATACCCAGAGAAGAAAATACCAGGGCCGATCGGTTAGCGCACTTCACTTCGTCTTCTGAGTCAGACTTGCCCGGGATAAGGGTAGAATACCTACCCGAGCCAAGTGTGCATAACTCAGAATGCATGAAGGTGGAACCCGAAGCCTTGTGACCCAGTTGGATGGACCCGATCATGGCCTTACTAATAACGGGCGTGTTACCAGACGAGAAAGAGGAGGCCCGCCGGGTCAAATACCGGACGGCCTGATATCATCTTATAGACGACATCCTCTACAAAAGGGGATTCTCTGTATCGTATCTCCGCTGCGTCCATCCCGCACAGGTCCAATCAGTGTTGTATGAAATTCATTAAGGGGTGTGCGGGAATCACATTGGAGGCCGGGCACTCTCTAAAAAGGCCTTACTACAAGGATATTACTGGTCGACAATGGCCCGGGATTCTCAGGAGTATGTCAAAAGATGCGACAAATGTCATAGATACTCTCCCATGATCAACCAACCGGGAGAGCTTCAGACACTGATCCAAAGCCCCTGGCCCTTTGCCCAATGGGGTATCGACATTGTTGGACCCCTTCCGACGGGAAAAGGACAGGTCAAGTTCGTAGTCATCACCGTTGACTACTTTACCAAGTGGGCGGAGTCCGAGCCCTTGGCAATAATAATCGAGCAAAAAATGGAAAGCTTCATGGAAAAGAATATCCTCAGTAGGTTCGGCATTCTCCGGGTTCTGGTCAACGACAACGGCAGGCAATTCGATACCCCATTGTTCAGGCAGTTCTACTCGGGCTATGGGATACCTAATCACTACTCTTCCCTCGAGCACCCTCAAGCCAATGGTCAAGGTGACAAACCAGACGATCTCGCATTCGATCAAAACAAGACTTGAAAGTGCTAAAGGATTGTGGGCTGAAGAACTGCCAACCCTCCTATAGGCCTACCGAACTACGCCCCGAGCGGCAATAGGTGAGACGCCGTTCTCCTTAACCTACGGGTTCGAGGCGGTGGTCCTTACAGAGCTCGGGTTGCCTACTTACCAAGTGGTAAATTACAGCGTGCCAGACAACGAAGATGCACTCAGAACAGAACTGGACTTGGTAGAGGAAAAAAGAGACCAAGCCTATTTAAAGGTGGCAGCCTATAAGCAGTGGGTCTCGCGATATTACAACAGCAAGGTGAAGCATTGCAGTTTTCAAGTGGGAGACCTCGTCCTTAAGGCAATGAACCAGTCTACCCGAATCCCGAGCCATGGGAAGTTAGGGCCAAACTGGGAAGGTCCATATATAGTTACCCAAGTCAATTGATCGGAACTTACTAGCTTCAGAGCCTGGATGGACGTGATCTGTCTCACCCTTGGATTGTGCAACACCTCCGCAAGTACTATCAGTAACCCTGAGACATGGGCAGTTTAGCACTGGTTAGGAAATTTTTGTAGCTCCATTTGAGCATTCATTATAAATTTTTGAATAAATTAAAAGACTTTACTTTGCAAACTTACTCCTATTAGTGTGCCCGTCCAATATTGAAAGACCTCAGTCCTAACCCTGAGGCGCCTCCAAAGACCTCGGGATTGCACCCGAGGCCTAAAAGACCTCGGGCCTAACCCCGAGGCATAACAGAACTTGGCTCAAAACCAAAGCACAATGACCTCGGGCTAACACCTGAGGCAAAAGACCTTGGCTCAAAACCAAGGCACAAAGACCTCGGGCCTAACCCCGAGGCAACGGCTTCGCTTAGGCCCAACCAATGATGGAGGCAAACCCCCTAAGTGGCTAATGATGGCAAGCCTCAAATGACCCTGCAACCACCCATGTTCCAGGTCGGTTTCCTACGGTCACTCACTCCCGCACACCCGCCTTAGCAAAATGCTTGGGGGGAAGGGTATAGGCCAAAACAGGAAATCACACCGGTCATTAAAAGGACTTAGAATCCTAACATTCCTAAGTACTTATAGTGATCAGAGATAAAACATCCCAGACGGTAAAACAGGATTTTCTTATAATACGTCGAGCCATCCCGGACGGTAAACAGGACAAGTTCCTATGATACACCGGGCAGTCACCTTTAAAACAGGTCGGTAAGACCCAGTTGTTCTACCGGTTACGGTTCTAAACCATTTGCTAAGGCATGGATTTAGGTCGGTTAAAACTGGGCGGATACTGGCAATCACAAACAGGCAGAATATGTAAACAGTTACTAGAAAGAAGAGTGGCCTCACGGACCTTTTCATTAATTAGCAAACAAAATTATTTACATCGGCTTAGGGGCAATTATAGTAGCCTCCCAAAAAAAAAAAAAAAAAACTACAACACAAAAGAGAACAGGACGGGGACCTTAGTCGTCCACCTCGACCACGTCTTCGGTCTCCCCAACCTCCTCTTCGGGGTTAGCTCCTCCTCCCAGTACAGAGCCTCCGCCCGGGGCAGCCTCCTCAGCAAGTCCGGCATCAGCAGCGGGGCCTTCGCCTGTAGCAGGACCTACATCCCAAAAGTCTGAATCAATCCCCTCATATGACGATATGTCCCACTCGGGGTGATCCCGGGATAGCCTCCGCTTCAGATCTTCGTAGCCCTAGAAGAAGCCATCGTCAAAAGCTTCTTCCCGGGCCCCGCCGCTGTCGCCTCCGCCAGAGCCTTCTCCCGTGCCTCCGCCACCGCTGCGCTGGCCTGAGCAGCCTCTAGGTGGGCCTGGGTTGTAGCCAGCTTGGCTTGAGCAGCGCCAAGGCTCAAGGCCAAACCTTTTACCCTGTCCTTCTCCACGGCAAAAGCGGTCCCCTTTGCCTCTGAGGTCGCGCGCTCCTCAGACAAAGCGGCTTTAGTAGCAGCGCCCTCATGGCCAAGGAAGGTAGGAAGGACTCAGCCCCGGCGGCCATGCATCTGACCTGCGAAGAAGTGAAAACCGACCGGTCAGTAAACAGGCACTGTTGATAAAATAATTGAAGAAAAAGAAATAGAGGCAGGAGAACTCACCATGTGAGAGAGGCTGTACAGCCAGCTCTGGAAGACCTCGGGAGACATGTGTTCACACGCCTCCACTTGGCTAGGGAGCAGACTGGGTTTCACCCTCTCTCTGATCTCGACCGAGGCAGCCATCGGTGCCACGGCCGGTACCCCCGCCAGGGGGGGCAGTCTCTTCAACCACTACCACGTGGGGCATTGAGTCCCCACTGGCTCCGAACGTTTTGCTACCTCGTGCCGGGATCCGCCTCAGTGAGCGCTCGCCACCCGGTGACTCGACAGCTGGCCTTTTCCCTTGAGCCACCGCCATTCAAGAGGTAGCAACAGCAGCGGCAGCGGCCTGCCTCTCCCTCAATTGCTCCATATTCCTCTTCGGAGTCATCCCTACAAAAGAAGAAAATTGAACATTTAACAACCAATGAAGAAGACAGGGAATGAGTACCACGGGAGACGGCAGAGTCCGAGCACTTACCAAGAAGAATTGGGGGGAATACCGGAGCTTCGGTGGGCTGAGTCGGGTCGTCGGTAGCTCAGAAGTCGCCGGTCCGAGTCAACACATTCCAGATGTTTGTCGGCCGGTCTGTCAAACTCCTGATCCTGGCCTGGCACTCGTTGGGAATGCTCGGCGGGCTGGTTAATCCCGCTGCAAAGCAAAGTACAAAATGGTTAGTCTTAGAAACTGGAGCAAAACAAAGAAGAAAGCAAAAAGAGAAACCAAACGGGCTTACCCCTCAACTCTCCCGCCCTGGAAGTCCTTATCTGGATCCCGGGAGCCGGTTCGCAGAGCCCGAGGGTGGACACTTGGAAGAACCTGTTCTTCTACCCTTTGTTGTTGCTCGGGCAGTTGACCAAGATCTTTCTCCCCTACCGGGCCCCAAGTGAGAAGAAACCAACCTCCCCATGTACGGGGAATGGTCGGTACGTCCAGAGGAACTCCTGGACGGAGAGTTCATACCCGAAGACCTGGGGCCACAGAGAAATGGACCCCATCAAGAACCTCCAACCGTTCGGGGCCAACTGGCCAGTCTGACCGGATGGAGGGGGATGCGGAACCCAGCCATGAGGATGTCCTCATATAAGATAGTGAAACCCCGCTGGTAGATTTGGGCCCCACCGACACTCACCGCTAAGGTGCAGTAGTCAGGAAGGCCGTACCTATCCCTAATGCGCCCGAGATCCTCAGTACGCAAGGTGGACGGGATGAATTCGCTGGAGAAGGCTACCTCGGGGTCGGGTTCCCCTGGTGTCTCGTCACCTGAACCCCAGGAAACGGAAGCAATGGGGGCTTCCTGGTCCAACTCATTTTCGGAGAGACGGATCGGGATCCTGCCTTCACTTTGGTGGTCAGATAGGGAAGCGGACGGTGGATCTAGGCTAGTGTTAAGACTTCCCGATCGGTACATCTCATTCTCTGACCGAGAAGTAGAATCAAAGCCGGAGTGTTCCATTTCTGGTACTCTTATAGTAGGATGGGGAAGCAGGGTACGGCCTAAGTATGGGTCAGGAACCCCAAGCCTGGTATACAAAGGGGGCAAGGTCACTAACCTAAAAGGCAAAGAGTGAATGGTACTTAACGTAAGGTGACACTCTCTCAAGACTACCCCGGAAATTCCCGCTCGATTCAGTTGGCCTAAGGTGCCTCCTGACTTGAAGAAAGAGCAGAACCTAAGGAAGAAAAAATCCCACTCCCGTTCTAACCTAAGTGGGTTCGCTCTCTCCAGTCTCGCTCAGAAAAGAAGAGAAGGAAAAGAGTGAAGAACTGAAGCTGGAAAGGAAAGACTTACAAAGTTTAGCGCAGAAAAGGGCTCGAGAATCTTGCTTGGGATCTTGCTCACTCTTAAACCACTCGGGAATATATGTCTTTGCAGCAAAGAGTTGAAGAAATGAACAAGTATCCTTTATATAGGAACCACGGACGGTTCAGATCAAAACAGATCCAACGGCTCATACACTTTCCCGCCCAAAGTGGCTGACAATTGTCACCTCGAGCACGCGAGCCTCAAAAGGCGGGTGCATTAAATGTCTAACGAGATGGTTCGGTTACCACGAAAATGGCCTGGTTACATCCACGCTGGCATCGTTTGATCCTGACTAGGCCAGTCACAAGCTGACACATGGCAGAGGTAGGACCCGGGCCCACATGGGGTAGAGTCCATACCCCGGCTGACCATTACGATCGGTCCCACCTCGGGTAGAGTCCCGACCTCTTACTGGACAGTTCCTTGGAAGTAGTCTTAATTTTCAAACTTCATTTGATGGACACCACATCAACTTCGAAAATAGGGGGCAGCTGATACGCCCAGAAATATTCTGCTACAGTCAAACCTCCATGTCAGCAGCGAAGGACCTAGATTATCTGGCAAGGGAGCCTATGGCCCACTGGTCTCGATGTCTTTCGAGTGCTACCGCTCGGGATGCTCGTACAGCCCGAGAATGCGGCGCAGCAGCTCTCCACGAGGTGCAGTTTGATAGCCAAGCCGCTCAGTAGTTTCCTAAATCAGTCAGAAGACTAATGGAATGTGTAAATAGTTTCCTAAGCCATTTAGGAAACCTCCCATGATTTATGCTCATCAAATTGTAATTAGATGGGGCTTCATTATCTAATCAGTTGCCTTATGCGGGTGGTCTCTTGCACCTATAAAAGGGGCCACTCACCCCATTAAGGGGGATCGCATTCTTAACTAAAAGAATAGCGTTCAAACTTATTTCATACGCATACACCCGACATGTATTACTGGGAGTGCCGCCCATCTGTTGGCTCACCAGGCCCGCCGGTGATCTGCTAGTGAAGCGCATTGACGCACCCATGGACGTAGGTCACCTCATTAACAGGGCCGAACCACATACAATTAATTGTGTCACCATATCTCTCTTCTTAATCTCTCTTACCAATTTTTAGCATCATCAATTATTATTACTTATTTTGTGTTGCATTAATCTTAACATACTTGGATGCATTTTACATTAAGATTGTGGTAAAGGGGTTCTCGCCACTAAGAGGCCTGCCAAAGCGAGGCTTTTTCTCATGTGTAATTTGATGCTACCGAAATAATTGACCAATTTTGGTGTTGTAATTTTTACTCTCAATAGCATTTCTACAGTATTAATTGTATAATCTCTATTTGTTATGTTCCTTTAGCTTAGTTGTTGAATTGATTTTCTCTACAGTTCGTGGCTATCGACTAGTTCATGATTATTTTTAAGCCAAATATATCTAAAATGCAGCTACACAAATACCTAAATAAGCTAAATGAGAATGCTATGCTTTCCAAATTCAAATCGCAAATGATGTTGCACCAATCAAAATCCAATGGATCTATTGACCACTGTGTGGTCACTTGAACATCCTCCAATTAAAATCCAGTGGACCCATTGCTACATCATTTGAAATGAGAATTTGGAATTTTAATTTGAGAAGTATAGCATTACTCAAGCTAAATATATCTAAAATGCAGTGCCACATAGGGTTCAGGGTTGGCCTAGGCCCCCCCTGGAATTTTAAAAATTATATTTTAAAAATTTATGAGTTTTACAAATAGCCCCCCTTGGAATTTTAAATGATACCCTAAAATGTTTAAGTTTCTTCAAAGATTCATATTATGTTTCCAAATATCACATTTTAAGATTAAAAATTACATCTCTTACCCCGAAATGGGGTCTAAAACTAAATCTACATCTCTTCTCCTATTTTAATTGGGGAATATGTTAACAAAAAAAAAAAATAGAATTGAGAAATTTTTGTGATTTATATATTTTTTTAGGGATATTTGTGAATATTGGATTGGTTTACTTGTGAATTTGTACACACGTAAATTTGTGATTTATATTGAATTGGAGAATTTATGTATAATAAATAGTCTAAAAAAAATTCAGCAAAAACTAAATAAAAAAATCCCAAAAAAACTTCGCATCGAAGGCACTACACCCAAACCTCCGTATACGGTATAGCTTAGGCCCCTTGACCAAAAATACGGACTCCACCCCTGATAACACAAATACTGAAATATTTAAGTTTTTAGTTCTTTTCTAAAACACATAATCAATTTATGTGCTAACCTTGTGAAATAAAGTTTATGATCCTATGCAAAAATAATCCACCTGCCTAATCTTTGTTAAAAGGGCTACACTATTTAAATACTTCCAAAGGACATTAAATGTGGGCCTTTGAATTTGATTTTCCAATTAGCTGAAAAAAAATACGGTCATACGACTCATACCTAATAGAGTATGTTTGTTGTAGATATATATACATTGAAACTATCCCCCTTTCTTATTCTAATAAACGAAATGGCGAGAAACCCAAATCCTTCAGCAGGTTTTGTGTTTGGTCAAATTCGATTCTTTCCAAGCAAGCCTTCAAATTTCAGAATTGAAAAAGCTACTACATGAGTCTACATCACTCATTTTGATAATCACTTCAGCTATAGCGGCGGTTCTACCACAAATTCCGTACGAGAACATAGACGGAAATAGAGTTCCAACGGTCATATTCAAGGGCAATAATCCATCTATATTTAATGGGTTCATCATATCAATCATGTTTGCTTTCTCATGGGCATTCAGTGCTTTGTTCAGCCGTAAAAAGCTGAAGATCTCAAGGGTATTCCTGTACATTTCCATGGTTTCAGCCATAGGGTTTCTGATGTTTGCCTCCATCACCACCAGTTTGCAGTTGGTATATGGTAGATGAGCTTTCACGAGCAGCCTAATTGTATAAGGCTGTGTTTGGATGAAGAAATTTTTGAAGTTTTCACCGCAAAGTTGAACCCAGAATTGTTGAAGGGCTTTCAGTTTTTTTAAAATCATAAAATCGCCCAATTTTTGTTTTTAAATCAATGTTTTGAAAACCGGACCGGTCATCAAATCGGAAAAATGACCGGATCACGGATCATTGGTTCAACCGTTGGTCAACCGGAATTGAACTGTGATGTCATAATTATGTAATAAATATTAATAATAATATAAAATATAAAAAATATAAAAATATATTAAAAAATAAATTAAAAAATCAAAATTTTTCGGGTTTCCGGTTCTATTGCCGGTTTTACCGGTTCAACCGCCGGGTTTTTCGGTTTTCACAAAATAGACTGATTTTTGGTGTTTTCTGATTTTTCGTTTCAAACTGGTTCGTTTCTTCAACCGGTCGATGGTTCAACCGGTTCAGTCTGCCGGTCCGGTTCGATTTTTAAAACAATGGTTTAAATTGACAAGAAGTAATGATAACGACTTGATTCACAAAAAGTAAGTTTTTTTTTTTTTTGGTCAGAAGAGATGATTTTATTAAGAATCAACAAAGAGTTCAAACTTAGGCTATGCCAACAGAATCAAAACCTGAATGAAGAATATGACCAAAGATCACAAGGAATGGAGTTAATACAATCCACTGGTAGTAAGCCTAACCTAAATTGTTTTACGAATAGTGCCATGTTTTTTTTAAAATTTGGGCTCAAATTTGGTTCTCAAAGGACTTAGCAGTTGTACATTTTGTGACAGTAATCGATGATACCACGCGCCACCGTATGTGGGTAACTTACACATCAATTAGGAACCAAATTCAAGATTTAAATTAGAAAAGCATAATAGTATTACTCTTGTTTTACATCTCTGCAACCATTACAATTAATCCTAAGCGCCTCTTATTGAAGAAATAAAAGTGACAATATGAATGTAACAGAATTACAAATGCGTTAGGGGAGTAGAAGATCATAATTCATTATATGCAATGAAGCTCATGAGTACTAAACCTCTTAACATTCAAAATAGGACCAGCTCTGGCCTCACTTGGGCTAGTCTTAGGACCAGGGTGGGGGGGGCTTTGCATTTTATTTCGGACTCAGAACGGGCTTTGGTGAACTTGATGGGCTGGATTCTGAGCCACCTAGAGGCCATGGAGGGTAGGCCTAACTCGTACCCAAAGGATTGTCAAGTTTGATTTGAACTATGTCCTATTAGTTTTGGGTCAGCCCATCGGATGGGGGTTATTACATGCCTAAATTGATAATCCAAAGGAATTCTTCTCTTGTTTCAACTTCGATGTGATGAAAGTGCGCGTGCCAAGAACATACCACAGCTTGGGTAATCAGTAATCTGTACAATTACAAATTTGTAAGTTAGTAATGTGTACACCAGCTTTTAGCGACAAATAAAAAAACATTTTCTAGTGACAAAAAAATTTCATCGCTAAAGGTAAAAACTTTTAGCGATGAAAAATCATCGCTAAAAGCGTTTTTTTCGTCCACTAAAAGTGTTTTTTTCGTCGCTAAAAGAGCACCGTACTGTAAGTCAGCATTCCCAGAATATTATGTAAGGACACAGAACATGAGAATAAATTATCCTATTCGTAAAAGGAGCATTCATTGAATCATTGCAAAAGAGGTTTTTTTTTTTTTTTTTTTGGCTCTTTTGGCTTTAATGATTGGCTTTCATTTTCTCTTTGAATTGGCTCTATGTTCTCGATTCATTTTTTTTCTTCTCCAAGAGGGTTTATTTGCTTAATCATATAACACTGCTTTAAGTTTAGTAATTGATATGCCCAAAATTGTCCAGTAATCCGGTGCTCCAGGTCCGAACTCCCGACCGCCAGGTCCGACCTCTTGACCTCCGGGTGAAACCGATAGCCCAGCAGTTCGAGCAATTCGAGCAGTTCTGGGAAACCAGCAGCCCAGCAGTCTGAGCAGTTTTAGCAGTTCTGGAAAACCAGCAGCCCAGTAATTCGAGCAGTTCTGGGAAACAAGCAGCCCAGCAGTTCTGGGAAACAAGTAGCCCAGGTGTTCCAGCAGTCCTGACTCTAGTGCTTCAGGTCCGACATTCCCAACCCCCAGTGCTTTCGGCCCGACCTCCAATACTTCAGGTCCGACCCCCCAATGCTTTAGGTCCAAACCCAGTGCCTCAGGTCTGACGTTCCCGACCTCCAGTGCTTCAGGTTTGACGTTCTCGACCCCCAGTGCTTTCGGCCCGACCTCCAGTACTTTAGGTTCGACCCCTAGTGCTTTAGGTCTGACCCCCCAGTGCCTCACGTCTGACGTTCCCAACCTCCAGTGTTTCAGTTCTGACCTCCAATGCTTCAGGCCCGACCTCCAGTGCTTCCGGCCCAACCTCTAGTGCTTCAAGTCTGACCCCTAGTGCTTTAGGTCCAACCTCTAGTGGTTTGGGCCCGACCTCCAGTACTTCAGGTTCGGCCCCCAGTGCTTTAGGTCCGACCCCCAATGCCTCAGGTCTGACATTCCCGACCTCTAGTGCTTCAGGTCCGACCTCTAGTGCTTCAGGTCCGACCTCCAGTGCTTCTGGCCCAACCTCTAGTGCTTCAGGTCCGACCCCCAGTGCTTCAGGCCCGACCTCCAGTGCTTCAGGTCCGACATTCCTGACCCCCAGTGCTTTCGGCCCGACCTCCAGTACTTCAAGTTCAACCCCTAGTGCTTTAGGTCCGACCCCCAGTGCCTCAGGTCCGACGTTCCCGACCTCCAGTGCTTCCGGCCCAACCTCTAGTGCTTCAGGTCCGACCCCAGTGCTTCCGGCACGAACTCTAGTGCTTCTGATGCTTCTGGCCTGACCTCTAGTGCTTCAGGTCCGACCCCTAGTGCATTCGGCCCGACCTCCAGTGCTTACGGCTTGACCTCCAGTGCTTACGGCTTGACCTCCAGTGCTCCAGGTCTGACCCCCAGTGCTTCAGGCCGACCCCCAGTGCTTCCGTCCCGACTTCGCCTACCTCCAATTTACAGCAGTCAGGGTCTGGCAGTCCTGACCCGACCTCCGATTCACAACAGTCAGTGGCTCGGTGATCCTGACCAGACCTCCTGTTTCCAACAGTCCAGGCGAGCCCAACTACAATAGTATTTTGGCTTGACCATAGCACAAGACTCCGCAAACTATGTCAGAGGGCTCCTACAAAGATTTAGATCGCCTATCAACTCCTTGTCTGTCACACCACGATTTTTGGAAAGCCAAATAATCAGTATAGAACTAAATCTAGATTACTATTCGACTGCCCAACTATCGGAGTGAACACCACGAAGCCCATCCTAATAAAACTTTTTAATGGAAATAGATGTTCTTAAAAACTTGATTAAAACATTTGTAATAAATCTCCATTTATGTTTTTAAAATAAAACCACCACATTTTCATTTAAAAAAAAACACTCGAGCGGTTCCGAAAATACTCAAATATATTTGATTAAAGCTACAACTACTAAATCACTTATATTGAAAAAAACGGAAGCTGAATAAACATTTCTAAATTCTCATTAAGAATAAAAATCTTTTCATTTACAATTAAAACTTTGAAAGAATAACCTCTATTACAACCTTTGGTCAGAGTTACTAAACGTCCCAATACCAACTACAATAACGGCCCACAATGCCAAATAAATGAAAAATAGCAAATGAACAGTAAAGGTCTTCATGCCTTCAAGCAAATCCATGCAATCCAATCGTCATACCGGTCTACTCCTTAATCTGCAAAACGGCTGAGTTTCCCGAGAAACACCCCCGCATGATAAACATCACACGGGTCATCATTGTATAACAACACTGGTATGAGTAAACACGCCCCAGTATCAAGGATCACTCGTGGTCCCCTCGACTCCAAAGCCTGCATACAATGGTTAGTGGGCCCACCATCCTGCGACTCGAGAGTTAGCACAAATCCTTAGTATCATAATAAGCAATTCTCCAATACCAAATCATTTAATCAATTTTCTTCGCATTACACCACAGTAACCATTTCGAGTTTTCAATTTCATGTTTCGCAACAGTTTATCCATTTGCATTTAACGCTCTACAATCACTGTCATTTTTTTTTTCTTGCCCTAGGTTCACCACTAAGGTCACCCTACTCATGGTCAACTTACTTTTTATGAACGATTCATTATTCAATTTTCTAGCTTCACCACTTGGTCACCCTCCATGGTACACCAACACATATATCCCATGTGTGCCCGGACATACTACTAACATCCACTCTGGTGCTAGTTTGGTTGGGGTATCAACCAAACCAGGTATACACACAGAAGGCAAGTCAATATGCCTAGACGTCTAACAAATAAGCCGAGCATAAGGCTTAGGCCAGCTTGATCACGAAGCCACTGACAAAAGGGTACACTCAGCAAGTCGACCTACCAAAAAAACATATCACACAACGGGGAGCGGTGAACGCTAAGGAACTTGAAACCACTTATTTTTTTTTACCATCTACATTAATTCACACAAGTACCATTCATGAGGATTTAATCACGTCATTAACCACTTCGAAAATTTATCATTTAATACATGGATTATCATTATCCGATTATTCACAATAAGGCCCTTGCGCCAAACTTCTACTCACGTCTCTAACGTAGTATTTCCACAATCATCATTTGATACTACACATAGCATAAGTCATATCATTTAAAATCGGCATTCAACAGTACTATTTAAAACGGTCTCAAACAAACCTTATATTAAACAGCCCCAAAACCAGCATGGGTTGAAATTGTTCTTCATAATAATACCATACAAAGACACATCTCTAACAATTTTCATAAACATAGTTCAAATTTCGGAGTTAACATTTAATGCTACTGTAATATGAATTTTCTGCCCAAACGGTGCAGAATTGAGAAAAATACCATTTGACGAAAAACGTGCAGAATCGCGTTTTACATTGACCTTCACGGACAGTTTTACCAAAAACAAAATGCATGAATTAATACGAATTATTTACTAAAACAGATCTGAGAGTTTTCTTCAATTTTACCCAAATCCGAATTTGTGTTTGTCTTTTTTTTTTTTTTTTCTTCAATTTTCTAAATAACTTATATCTAACCTTTGATATATATATATGTATATGTATATGTATATATCACTATAGATCCGTATAATATAAACACCCATCCATACAATTTATTCAAACTATAATGAACACAAATCAAAAATCAATCAAACTACGAATCAACCCTACAAATCTAAATATTTACTCACCAAATGGGGAAAAACAATATGATGATGATGGTGAACTCCCTTCTTTTCTCTTCTCTTCTCTTTTTCTTCTCCTTCTAGGTGGCTAGGGTTGCCTCTTCTCTCTCTCTCTCTTGAGACTGCTCTCTTTTTTTTTTTTTTTCCCTAACCGTGGGGTATATTATCTACCTATATGCATATAATACACACAAATATTAATAATCCCGTTTTTCTTCTTATGGGCTCACTAAAGAGACTTATATGAGCCCAAAATGTAACACAAACCATTAAAATGGCTAGCCCAAAGGGGACTCATACCCCGGGTACTTAATTTCAATACCAGATACACTATTTGACACATTCGCGGGCC
Organism: Hydrangea macrophylla; assembly: GCA_033977485.1. NCBI lineage: Eukaryota > Viridiplantae > Streptophyta > Magnoliopsida > Cornales > Hydrangeaceae > Hydrangea > Hydrangea macrophylla. The sequence goes on along the minus strand of CM066983.1, from coordinate 78,589,184 downwards.
TGTAAACACTATACAAAAAAAATACATATCAACCCTTCATTTTTTTTTAATAAATTTAAATTAATAAAATGTAGCATTCAAACTAAAGGGCTCACTAATGATTTAATTTATATGTCCACCAAACACTTAAAATTTTCCAAACACATGTTTTACATAGGCACAATCATATAGTATTGCTAACTGAAAATAATAATTAAAATAATTATTTACATAGAAATTTTAGGGTTGTTACATTGTCGATCTCCGGAGTACACCAAAAAAGACTTCGGGTTCAACTCTCAAGGCACTAAAAAGACATCGGGCTCAACCCCGAGGCAACCGAAGACCGCTGTTACGCAGTTGGCGAAAGACCTTGAGATTACACCCGAGGCATTCAAAAGACCTCGGGATCACACTTGAGGCACCTAGAAGACCTCGGGATCATGCCCGGGGCATTAAAAGACCCTGGAACTACCGACATTCTAGGTCAGCTGCCTATAATGAATGTTCCTGCGATGCCTGCCTCAGCAAAAGCTTGGGGGGCAAGACAAAATAAAAACTACAGGAAGTCACACCGAGTCTTTACAGGCCTTGGGGTTAAATGAGTAAGACTTTCAGACAACCTGGGCGCCTACAATACTCAGAGGCAATAACTCCACTTAGGCCCAAACCGGCGATAGAGGTAGCTAAAATCTCTTAGGTTGGCCTACAATAGAGGAGTAAAAGAAATCCCTAAAATGCATTTTGGGTCCCCGCTTAGGTCTAAACCGACGATAGAGGTGACTAAAACCTCTTAGGTTGCCTACGATAAAGGAGTAAAAAGGACCCTAAATCAACACGGTTTAAGTCGGCTCTACCAACATGGTCAAACTCTTCTACCAACAGTCTTGACGAAGGTTTATTGGGCAGAAGATAACCATCCTAGAAGCAAACATAAAAAGGACCCTAAAGCAAATCACTTTAGGTCAACTTATCCAACATGGTCAAATTCTTCTACCAACAACCTTGACGAAGGCTTACTGGGCAGAAGATAACCATCATGGGAGCTAACTTAAACAATAGAATCCAAATTAGGCTAAGGGTGTGTTTGATAACACAATTAAGTGGCGAAAATGAAAGCTTTCAACACTTAATTTTTTTCAGTGCGTTTGATAATAACCACTTAATTGAAAAAATAGCAAAAAAATTACTGAAAACTTTTAGTGAAAAAATTCTACTGAAAATAATCACTGAATGCAATCTATTTCAGTAGTTAAAACACTGTTCTTGGTATTGCAAATTCAATCACTTAAAATTTTCAGTACTTAAAATTCAGCACTTAATTTTCAGTACTTAATTTTCAGTTTTATCAAACGAAGCCTAAGTCTCAACTCTTGGCCAATTCTCGAGCACTCAGAAATACCACGAATTAGGCTAAGTCTTAACTCTTAGCCAAATCCCGAACAATTCAAGAGACTCAGAAGTTCCAAGACAACTTCCCCGAGCAATCACAGTGTTACTGATACAAGGGTGACTTACTGTCATACTTCAACCCACCACACACAGATTAGGACCGTGTAACAAAGAGTTACCCAAAACAAAATACCCCTTATTAGCAATAAAATAAGAGTTAAATATAGGAAAATTAATTTATTAGATTAAACCGGCCCAAGGGTAAAATAGTAATTAATAAAATATAGTTAACTTTTATATTAAAAGATAGCCCTTCGAGTCCCGGTTCCAACGCAAAAAACGGCGCGTGAATCCGAATTTTCTAGAAAGAGTTATGCCCGTTTTCGTAAAAGTCGACATGCCAAAAATAGACTTGCGAATTCTGCAAATAAAATTTTTACACTAATTTTCCCAGTTTAAGAGTTAAAAACATAACCAAAATCAAATTACTCATACAAACTCATTTTCATCCAATACCAATTGAGTACGCCCACAAACAATGTATTAACATATACAACAAAAGAAACATACTCCCAAGTTGTACAGAACCCTGTGGTTTAACGCTTCTCACCGTGATGCTCATCTGAACCTGCATGGTCATTAGCCATAAAATCGAATAAGCTTTCGCCTAGTGAGTACGTGGTGCTAATCATGCAATTAGAGTATTTAATGATTCATAACACCAATTAAACATTCACAACAATAAATGGTCGCAGGCGTGTCAAGTAATCAACTATCATCGTTCTGGACTCCTGATTCCGGGCCATTATCACTTTTTTCCGTCGCATATAGCGAAATTACACTCATTCATTTGTGAACATAGTTAATTCGTTGTGGTCGTCACCACTATCCCCTTTTCTCTGAGGATTTCAACATCTCTCTGTCCCTTATATATGATCTACCTAATGGTGATTATCACTTAAGACACTTTGACCCAAATAATCACATAAGCAACTCAACATGTCAACATGGCAATTCAACATTTCAAACATGTTAAATGCTAATTAATCACGTGCTTTTCTACTTAATCACAATTAAATATTTTAAAGTATTTGATAGCAAATAAATAACATTAAATATCCAATTTTTGGATTATGACACTCACTTCTACAAATAATTAAATAAGCCTAAAAACCCCGAATTTATCCTAGATCCTGCCCAAATATGAACTTGCATCTAATCCTATACAATTTCAGTAAACTAAATGTTACCAGTCTATTTGGGTTACAAAAAATCTATCGATTAAACTCAAATTAAATTATACCATGAGGTTAGGCTTACCCCCACGAGTTCAAATATGACTTCGTATCGCAATTTAGACAATGTACGGCGGAGTTATGGCATTAGGAAGGTCGAAACCCTCCCTTTCTCTCTTCTCTTTCTCACGGCTCACTCTCACTGTTCTTTCTATTTTTTTTTTCTTTCTTATCTAATGTAACTAATATATACATATATATATATATATAATATGCACATCACACACGGCGCCAAACACAAACACACACTCACGTTTTTTTTTTCTCTTTTTTTTTTCTTTGTTTTTGGAGACAAAAGGGAATATTCTTTGAAATATTCTTCAACTTAGGTCTATTTCTATTTACACCCCCCATAACTTCTAAACTCCTATTATAACACCCAAACTAATTATATTACTATCCCAATATCTAAGTGTGTCTATATCTATATCACATATGAGCCCCAAACGTGGTCCCAAATATTATATGAAGGCACTAATTAACCTACCAATTATACTATGTGTCCAATTACGCTCTCACAAGGGTAACCAAATTGGTCTCATAATAATTATGAACAATAATAGAATATTAAAGCAATTAATATTTTATCAATTAAATAATCATATGGCATCAACATGTATTATAATGTACACATTTACATTTACATGTCTACTATTTAATCACAGAAATGCAACTAAATGCAATTTATCCAATATGGACCTCCCGTGGGTCCCGTTCCATATTTGTCCAACTGTGCCCTTTATCAAGCACTTATCACATTGGGTTAACTGGAACTTACCCAAATCATCACATGCAAATAATTATACTAATTAATGCATGCGAAATAATTTTATTACCATTTTGCGGGTTCGGGTATTACACTTACCAAGATTTGTAGACTTTAAATCATAAGGCGCATCACTCCCCGAGAAAATCCAACTTTGCAAATATCAAATAATGGTAACCGGAATCGACATATTTCCAAACTTGACCCGATATAGCATCAGGTCAACCTTGGAAATGGGGGATAACTGATATGCCCAAAATTGTCCAGCAATCTGGTGCTTCAGGCCCGACCTCCCGATCTACAAGTCCGACCTCCAGACCTCCCGACCGGTTTTGACCTCGACCTATGGGTCGGAATACGCAGTCCAATTACAATACGATTCAGGTCCAGGTCAGCTAACTCAGAGGCGCGTCCCAAACACCGGTTTTGACCTCGACCTATGGGTCGGAATACGCAGTCCAATTACAATACAATTCAGGTCCAGGTCAGCTAACTCAGAGGCGCGTCCCAAACTGCTCAGACTCCAACAGTTTCCTATCTCAGCTAAAAGACTAATGGAAAGTGCAAATTGTTTCCTAATCCGATTAGGAAACCCCACCACGATTGATGATAATCAATCCTAAATCAGATTGTATTACCGAATCCTAATCTGTACGAGTAGATCTCTTGCATCTATAAAAGAGACCACTCACCCCCATAGAAAGGGATCGACTCTTTAGTCTGCATAGCACCTCTATAGCAATTTTCATCGTGCTTGGCCGACCTCTAGTAGCTCCAAATTGTTGCTGGTTCACCAAAGGTCCCCAGTTCTTTACAGTATAGTGAACGTGCTCAGACACACACGTGGACGTAGGGTCCTACATTAACATGACCGAACCACATAGAAACATGTTGTCTATATTTCTCTCTCCCTTTCTTCAATGCTTTTAACATGCTCTTAAACACTAAATCCGACAAGTATCAAAAATTGCATCATCATTAATCTAAAAGCATTCCCAGAGAACAGTTCCTTAGACTCAACCACTAATTTTGTAATTGAGAGAATTGTCTGTATTGAAATGAAATTTGACAACTTGAGAGAAAATGACTTAGTTCTTCACTTTGAAAAGTCACTTTAGCCTCTCAAAGCAGAGGGATGAATAAAACTTAGTATTACATATATTCGATGTATATATAATCCATGTATGGCGAAAAAAAGAAAGAAAAAGAAAGACCCAATCAGTGCTCTAGTTTTTAAGTTTATGTTTCACAAATGATTTTCAAATGATGTAGTAGTAGGATCAATTTTTATTGTAAACTTTTTTAAGTGGTTTAACTGTCACATCTATAATTTGAGGATCACTTTTAAAGTAGAAATATGGGAACCATAACTGTATTCAATAAATAATATAAGGCCAAAAAGAGAATCATTCATTAAATACGAAAAGTTAAATCAAAAGCTCTCTCCCTATGACGATCTTTCACGAGTCACGACTCTCACGCTTCACACTGTTACTTAGTGGTGTTCATAAAAGTTGAAAATCGAAAATCGACCGAAATAAAACTGACCAAACACCGATTAGTCATTTTTTAAATTTTTTTTTTTTTAAAAAAGAAGTGCATAAGCTTAAAATGGCCGAAAACTACCTAAAATCACCTTACCGAAATCGAATGGTCGATTTTAAACCCACTGAAAAACTAAAATAAAAATCAACCGCGAACACCCCTAGTGTCACCTCATTATTGATGTAACTATGTAAAGGTAGTTTACTGACTAAGTGCCCGTTTGGGTTAGCTGAAACTTAAAAATTAAGTGATGAATGATGGGTTTCAAGAAAAATGGTGACTGTTTTGTAAAATAAAGATGTTGGATTAGCTTGAAATTTCAGTGCTTAAACAAATCAATTGAAAAAAAGTAGCTTAAAATTTCAGCTAACCCAAATGACTCTAATTTTAGAAGTTTTGTTGTGCAAATAACATCTGGATTGGGAGTAAGGCCATGCTTCCCAAATTCAATTCCCAAATCTCATCCCAAATGATGTGGTAGTAGATCCACTGAATTTTGATTGAAGGATGTTGAAGTAAGCCCCCAATGGTCAATGGACTCACTAAATTTTGATTGGTGCTACGTTTTTTGGGATGAGGATTTAGAATTTGGATTTAGAAAGCATATCATTACTCTTGTATTGGTACCTCTCAAATTATTATTATTTTTTTATTTTTTATTTTTGTGTGAGAAAGTTTAGATCAGGACTACTAGGCTGTGTGACAAGGCCCTATATAACACGCTTCAGAAGTTTGTGCCGGGCACTTAGGGGTCAATTAGGGCCTATTCGTCTGTGCTTAGGTCCGGTTATTTCAGGCTAGATGGGCTGTGGTTTGAGCCACCTGCTAGCCAAAGGCCCAAAGAAGACCAAGCTCAAATCTTATGTTCGGTTATTTCAGGATGGGCTTGGGCTCACAAATCTGGACTAGGCCGTTTTTATTGCCCTCCTAGGTTTCTAAAGAGAGAGAGAGAGACAGATTAAAGAAGATGGACAAGAGGCTACACTGTCCTAATCGTTAATGGTGATGCCAGCGGGCCAATCCGCTAATTCAGTGAAAAAAGAATTCATTGCCACTCAACAACTTTCATAGCTTTTTTTTTTTTTTTTTTTCCCTCTCACTCTAAGCTGGCACTTTCTTTGTTCTCATATTGATGTTTTTTTTAGCAGGATTAGGGATTAATCAAAATGTGTATCCAGAGAAAGGTTCCAAATATTATACAAATACTTTGTATTGAGAGAGTGCCTTGAGTTGAAAATGAAATTCTCCATATGTTCATAAAAAAAAAAAAAAAAAAAATTTGAAAGAATTTCTATGTTGAAAATGAAACTTTCCTAGTGTTTAAAAAACGACTTTGTTCATCAGTATGAAAAAGCCACTTTACCGAACATTACAATGTACTCATCAAAGTAATTGTGAGGATGATGGAGATCATTGGTCCATGAAAGAGCTTTATTTTTACTATACATATATACTCGATCCCTCCGTCCCCTTCTTGGAATTCCAACTATTTAATGAAGGTTTTTTTTTTTTTTTTTAAATATTGTTATGAAATTCTTAAGAGACCCATGTTTTAATATGAATGTTTTAAACCTTTTGAGTTAACGATCAAAGGCAATGAAATTAGAAGAAAGGGACACACCAAAATATTTAAGTGTTTGACAACACTTTTGAGTTAGTGATCAAAGGCAATTGACATACTAATGAATGTAAGTGTTTGAAACTTTGAGTTAGTGATCAAAGGCAATGAAGTTGGAAGAAATGAACCTACCAAAAAATATAAGTGTTTGAAGCTGCTTTTTCAGTTGATGATCGAAGGCAATGAAGTTAGAAAAATTGGACACACCAAAAAGCCTTGGAAGTTAACTGACCTCTCAGAGGTGAGTTCTAAAGTTTTATTTGCAAACCAAAGCCAAACACAAAACTTAAACACAAGTGTTCATACAACCACCATGGTAAGACTAAGCCTTAGTCACTAAAAGGCAAGCTAGGCCACTCTCATGTCCATTTTGAAAATGGACTAAGCAAATATAACAGCCAAAGCAGGGATAGGGCAAGCAATGGCACTGGTCCACACATATTTCTCAGGAAGGAGCATTCCCATGCCCAGTATAATCCCTGTTGCGGCGGAAATGGCTCCGACTTTTCCGGCAATTTCAGCGACCGCACGCTTTTTGCGGCGAAACAATATGTCAATGAGACTGCCAGTGAAGCCAAGTGCGTTAGCACCCGTTACACATGTCAGGGGCAGTGAGAACGGGCTACTCAAAGCGTAGACCAATAGTGAATACAGAGCTGGACCAGTGATTCCAAGAACTGCCTCTGCCAGTTTGCCACCATCGGAGTAGTAGTCGTCGTCAATTGATTCCCCGTCCTTAATGTTAGTGGGAATCATAGGAATTACCTTAAAGTTAGGGTCGCCGGGAATGTCAATACTTATATCTTGACGATTATCGAATTTTGTTTTGGGAACATTAACACCAACAGGTGGAGATGGGAACCCACCAAACATACCTTTCCCACCGCTTCGACCATTTGATGGATCTGAATTATTTCCTCTGCTATTGATATTTGTTCGCATATAGAAATTTGTATCATCATCATCCTCCTCCTCATGAAATCCAAACTTGTCCATGAGATAATCGGGGGTTGCCAGTCTCACATGTTTACCTTTTGACCCCCTACGACCATTTATGTCATCAATAACCAATTGAACCAATGCTTCAAACCCAATATTCTTTGAATCATCTAGCGTTTCTTCTGATATTACTTCTCCTCTCGATTTGATTATCCACGTCGGTCCATCTTCTGAAAATGAATACAGATCACCAGAAACACGCCCCACATGTGGAGAAAAATACTTCAATTTTTGATGATCACCAGAAACACGCTCGGCATATGGAGAAAAATCCATAAATTTTACTGCATAATCCATGTAATAATGTATCAAAGGATATGTAAAGATGCAAAAACAGTTTTCTTTGATCTTTAATTTCTTTCTTTCTCTTACTTAAGTTGTCATAAGAATTGTTGCAGCTTTAATTACCCCCACATCATTTTCAAGGAACATTCAAGGAAATTTTGGAAGGGGGAGGTTCTTTTGACTTTCACTTGTTATTTTCGCAGATTTTGACCATGTCCTAGATTATGATTGATCACTTTATTTATTTATTTTTATTTATTGTATTATTATTATTTTTTTTATTTTTATAAAATTCTTGGTCAAAACGTTTACAAACTAATCGTGTAAATTATTACAAATAATTGAAAATAGATCAAAACGCTGGATCAGAAAATGCACTGATTCATTAATATTTCTTTTGGCGTTCCAAAATGTTATAACTTGATCCAAACATATTGTAACTTTGGAAACCATCGAAGTGTATCCTAGGACTCACTTGTAACATCTTCGGATCAAATTACTATGCTTTCTCACTAAATTGGGATGTTTGATACAAACCAAAACGACTAGAATGGATTAAGAAAGTTAAACTAAGAAATTGAAGAATTTGAAGAAATGGACACAGATAAGATGGGCTTAACCAAGAAATTTAAATTAGGAAATTTAAGAATTTGAAGAAATACTTGAAGAAATTGTAAATCTTGGAACTAGAAATAATTTGAAGAAATTGAAAGATAAGCTTCTTAATGGTATGAAAGTCCAACCCATACCCTTTTCTCATTGCAAAAACAAGTTTTATTTCAGGGTATAATAATACATTTGCACAAGCTGTAAATCTAGTTAAGGTTTTGTGGGAGATAAGGGATGATGATGCCAAGATTTGGTAAGAGAGTAAAAAGAGATAAACAAGAGAGATTTGAGTGTGGTTCGGCCCTATTAATTAAGAGACCTACGTCACGTGTGTGTCGGAGCACGTTTACTATGAAATCGCTGGGGGTCTGTGATGAACCAACAATGAGGCGGAGCTATCAAAGACTGGCCGTGAAGTGCGTATATGTATGTGCTAAAATTGCGATCCCCTTTAGAGGAGGTGAATGGTCCCTTTGATAGATACAAGAGACCTACTCGTACAAGGAAATGAGACAGATTAAGCAATACAATCTGATTTAGGATTGATTGGCATCAATCATGGGGGTTTCCTAATGGATTAGGAAATAATCTATTCCTTCCATTAGTCTTCTAGCCGAGATAGGAAACTGTCTGGAATGTTACGGACCATGTCTTACAACGTGGCTGGCCCACTCCCGATGCTGGTATGGGCACGTGTCCCATTCCCGATCCGAGGGTCAGTTCCGAGCGGTCCTAGACATACCGTGCGAGATGACTATGCTTTGAGTGCAATTGTTGGGTGACTTGGCAATCCTTGCTGAGGTGGCGAAGGTCAACCCTTACTGGATATTTTTGTACGTATCAGCTGCCCCCCATTTTCAAGGCTAATGTGATGCTATATTTAAAAGGGGGGTTGAAAATTTGCTTAGTTTGGCAAACCGTCCGGGAGAGCTCGGGGGATTGCACGGGATCGGACCAGTCGTCTTAGTCAAACGGGGCTTGGACCGACTGGTTACCTCGATCTGGGACTTGGGTCGGTGGATGTTACGTGTCAAAGAACGATTGGTTTGGTCATAGATATTTCGAATATACAAAATTCTTCCCCTTCTTTCCAAAATTAGCTTTTGTTATGCCTGAAATTTGAAGCACTCTTTCGCCGCCTTACCAAGAGTTGGCAAAGTTTTCCAAATTAGCATCATAGTAGAAAATATATTTTTCTACTCCAAAAAAATGATAACTTGACATAGTGTTGGAGTTGTGATCCGTATGAACAATATGATGTGTACAATTAATCGAGTCTTCAATAACTGGCATGACAAGTGAATAAACATCTTCAACTATTTGCACTTTAATCATGTCCACACCAATAATTTTAGCTATAAGACTTCCATCAACATCGATACCTTTTAATTCTTCTTTTCGATCCACCTTAGTAGTAGCAACTTCATCATCATAACGACGGGTAGATAAATACTCATGGTCTAGTATAAATCTCATTCTTATTGTGTGATACAGAATCAGGTCTTGATCCCGTTGTTTTCGAATCGCCAATGTAGCAATCTGCTCTGCTAGCACTTCATTTTGTCGAACAAATCGTTCTTGCATCCACTCCTTCAAGCGATCCAACAGTTATGTAGCAACGTCCCTCTCATAAACTTCATTAGAAGCCATGAATCTAGGAAAGAACAACTGCGCTCTGATACCAACCGATGCATTGCGGAAGTGAAAGACGAGAAGGACGAAATGGACAACCTTCTTGGACCTGTTGATTGTCACAACAATTCCAGGAACAAGGCTCTAATCTTGTTAATTCAACAAGAATACCGAGAATAGGCTTCAATGGTCTTGTTGATTCCTCGGAATACCAAGAAACAATTGGAAATAAAAGAGATACTCTCTCTATATAATTTTAATCATTCACCAAAGCTCCCCCAATAAGTGATTTCCAACCTTATTTATAATACTGTCAAACTTGGTCCCTACGAAAAGGAAACAAACAAAAAGAAACCTAATTTAAATAAACTAAGATATAAAAGGAATGTAATTTTCGTTTTCCTTTTTGACATCCTAATTAATGACTCTTAAAAACTTGGAAATAAAGTTATAACCTTCTTAAAATACCCCTAACATATATGCTAACCTATTAGGACTTAATTTTACCATTTAGAATCCTAAAAATAGCTTTAAAATGCTAATAAAATCCTAGCAAACAAAAAAACGAAAATTACAAAAAAAATAAAAAATACATCAAAATCTTGAAACTAATTCTTGAATATTATACTGCATCACTTAGTTAATATAATGTCATTGGCTTGACTGATCTGTTATTTGAATATTTGAATGCGTATTTTCCAAAAATGAAGAAGCTTAAGGTGGAAAGAAGGTGCTTAAGTGCGTGTTTGTAGACTAAACGATGAAAACAGGTTTTGGTCTAAATCAATTCTTACTTTTCTTGATTCTTATAAAAAAAAAATTTACTATTATTTTGGTTTGATAAAGAACTAATTCATGCTTATATTTAAGCCAAAATATCTAAAAAGCAGCTACACAAATACATAAATAAGCTAAATGAGTAATGCTACACTTTCCAAATCAAAATCCAGTAGACTCATTGATCACTGTGAGGTCACTTGAACATCCTTCAATTAAAATTCAATGAACCCACTACTACATTATTTGGGATAAAAATTTAAAATTTTAATTTGAAAAGCATAACATTACTCAAGCTAAAGTAAAGAAAAGGGGAAAGAGTGGATTCACCATATTCTTGATATTGACTTTTTATTTTAAATTTTTTTACCAATTTATTAGCAAAATTATAATTAGAAAATTGTTGGAAAATCCCTACAAGTAACTCTCAAAAGTTTAAAACTCCAATTAGTTTGACCATTTTCTAAAAATGACAAAAGGAATCTAAGCCAGTGTTCACACGGTATAAGTGCACGCACCATAGAAGATCCCACGTGGCTCCAAGCGCCTCACGCGGGCCTGTTTCCTTCAGCCACTCATACCGTGTGTTTCTTACAAATTTTATACCGTTGGAACAGTGTCGACGAGAGCTGCAAAACTAGTACCATTATTGATACCTTTTGAGCAAAAGAAAAAAAACTTTTATTTTTACATGCCATGTTCCGGACGAACCTAATAGAATTTTCACATAATATTCGTGTATGAGTTATTGAATTTTCATGTAATATTCACGTATGTCAAGTTGATATGTCGTGAGGAAAAAAAAAACCGAATGTTCACTTTGTTCTTAAGGAGAGTTTTAGTGAAATTTCACAAGAATTTTACATTTGTTTGGGTTTAAAAACTATGTTTTATAATTAATTTGTGAAATTTGATTTTTTTAAAACGAAATATGCGTTGTTTAATATGAAAGAGAAAATAATAGTGAAATTTCACTGAACTTGTACATGAATATTAAGTGATATTTTACTTAAATTGACATTTGAGGGACTTTTTAACAAAGTAAGTATCAAATTAGACCTTAAACTCTAGAGAGTTACTTCTAGCGACTTTTGGGATAATTAGTGATTTTTCACTTGACATACTAAGTGAAATCTCACTGAACGAGTACACGAATGTTAAGTTTAACTTCAAGTTTTTCAGGAAGAAGGCATGTACGGATTCAGTGAATTTTCACTTAATATTTATGTATGCCAAATTTATATGTTTTGAGAAAAAAATTTAAAAAAAGACGAATAACAATAAAGCCATTGCTACCTCAGTAAGGCTTAGTTTGGCCCCCATTTTGGGTGCTTCTCATTTTTTAAAGCACAATTTCATGTTAATTCATTTGGTAACTAATTTATGAGCTTTGCAAAAATTGAACTTAGGGCTTTTTTGGGGAGAGTTTTTAAAATCTCTAGAATTGAGCTTTAAAAGCTCAAGGTTGCTTTTTAGTTTCATGATGTTTTTATGAAGTGAATTTTCACTTCACTTATTAACACATGAATATTAAGTGAAAATTCACTTTTTATTACATGAGGGTCTCATAATACCCTAAGCTAATCGCTATGAACACAAACTGGGTGAAATTTCATTTAATATTTTTCATGTATTCAGTGAAATTTCACTTGATATACATAATTTCACTTAATATTTTATGTATATCAAGTGAAATTTCACTTATTATTCATGTAGGTAAAAACATGAAATTTTTTTTTTCTCAAAACATATCAACAATGGTACTAGTTTTGTAGCTTTCGTGGACACGATTCCAACGGTATAAAATTTGCGAAAAATGGAGTTGTTAAAAGTTATGTATGTTTAAAGTTTACAAATATTTTTCGAAATTGGAAATGATACGGTACACTGCTCGCACGGTGCGAGCAGTCTGCGAAGGAAGCTGCGCACGTGGGTCACCCACTTGTGGCGCGTAGAGCTGACGGGGTTGAGAGGGTTGTGCATGAGAGATATTATAGTGCGCACACTTATATCGTGCGAGCACCAACTGTAAACTTCTTATCTTTTTGTTAAATATACTTTTAAATTATCTTTAAACTTAATAAATATTTCATAATTATTCTCTTAAGTAATTGTCCAACTATAATTGAAAGAATTGTCGGGACAAATTCGAACACAGAAATCTAATGACATGTGGTACAACAATTTTTATTTTTTATTTTTTTATTCCCTTTCTGTCAATCATTTCGTTGGCGACACTATCGAATACGGAGTAGTTGATATGTTGATATTATCACCCTAAGGCAATTTTTTTTCTAGACATTGTGATCAATGACTATGTACATTGATTACATCATCCATTAGTACAACGCCATTGTTATAAGTCAATTTTCAAAGTTGATTTTTTGGATGCTTATTTGCCACAACGGAGCTTATAAGTATTATCCTAGGATTCCTAGCATTAGCAACTTAGTTAATCCTTTAAGCTGTTTGACGTCGTGGATTTTGTGAGAGAAAAGAAAATAAAAAAAAAATTAATGTTCTCGTATTTTTTTTTGTCTTTTTCATGCTTAAACAACATTAAAAATTACTAGTTAATTATTGTGTTTTCTTTCCTATTTCTTCATCATTTGCTTTATTAACCAAAGGCTAAATATTATTCCTCTAATGTTTTCTTATCTTTTCTCTCAGAAAATCAAAAATCAAATAGAGTTTCCTCTAATGATTTCTTTGTTGGAATTATTGGCCTCTTATTTGGCCATTAGGCCTTTTATTTCAAAAAGATTTAAACAAAATCATTTACATTGATGTGATTAGTATCCTCTATAAAAAATATGGCCGTTGGGGGCTATTAAATCTATTAACTCCTGTATTAAAAATATGGCCGTTGGGGGCTATTAAATCTATTAATTCCTGTATTAAAAATATGGCCGTTGGAGGTTATTAAATTTGTTTTAATAAAATGACCGTTGGACAGTTTATCTAATATTATAAATAGCCTTCTCTCCTACCATTTTAAAAATATATAGAAAATTCCTCTCTATTTTCGATAATCTTCAAAAACTATATTTTGGGAAAATTCCTTATTATTTCTGGAGCAATTCTGAGCACTCAAATAGTCTTCCAATTCGAGTGCACGTTTGGAAGACACTGATTGCTGAATCCTGGAGAGCATAGCGCTGAGACCTTGTGCGTCGAGTCATTGACTCCGAGGGGCGGAATTGTTCTTAAGGACAGTGCAAACTATTGCACGCCTCAATCAGATTCATAGCCGTATCCTTCCTATTTTTCCAACAATCTTAAGAACAAATACTTGATGCTGCTATGATCGTCGCGAACCCAAGATGCTAATTAAAGAGACTATTGATCCGGTAATATTGCTTCTATTTTATTTATTGTTCCAACAATAATTTTTAGATGTTTCTATCTGCAATGGTAGTTGAATCAGTCCTAATGAACCCGTGATTTTGAGAACTTTCATTTTAACGGTAGTGTAGTGAAGGAAAATTTCTTTTCCCAAACTACATGATGGCTCTGATATTGTATATATATATATATATATGCAAACCAATTGAATTGTACTCGTAAAGGGGGTTTTTTTTTTTAAATTGATATTATTGGAAAATTATCTAGAAAGTCATGGTCAGACATCTTCAATGTCATTTCCTAATGGATACATAAACATATAGAATTTCGAGAACACACTACTACACGTAAATTGTAAATTCTTTTGATGCTTACATGCACCCTTTGACATCATTTTGTTATCATTCAATTGGCATATCCTGCTCCTACGTATAAAATCTGGAGTTTATGTTCAAATTCATAAATCTGTTGCAAACTAGTTTACCTTTTAAATTTGTCTTAAAATGATGTTGTTGTTCTCGGATGAATTCATTGGTTAACAAATATAATATGGATGTCAATTCATTTGTAGAATCATTATCTGTAATCATACCTATCACTAATGATCTTTAATGCACATACATATACTTTATGTACATACCTGTACATGCGCACTATGGGAATTCTTACCGGAAGATATACTAATTGGTTTTGTTGTGTTTTCAACCAATTAAGTATATTGAATAATAGATTTAATAGTAGGTTGCACCGGTTAGAAAAGAAAGAATGGTTAAATATTTTCTAACTAGTCAACTGTTGGTGCATATTTATGGAGAGGTGCAGCTCTTGTGTACATGTTTGTAAGACAATGTATGGTTTCAAAGCAGACAGTTTTGTACAGGATTGTTGCTGTGTTTTGGAAAAAGTATCTAGTCTTAATTCATTCGTCGATTTTAAAAATAATAAAAAAATAAATAAATAAATAAAAAAGGGGCAATTTTCACTGTCTTAATTGTCTAAGTGATATTATTATCTCACTCCATTAAGTCTCTTGTAATAATATTATTTTTGTCCCCTCTATGTTATGGGGAATTTTTTTTTTGTTTTGGAGAGTCGCACCACATTTGTTGTGAATCCACATGCAACATGTATCATTACAATACATAGGTATAGCTAAGGCTCAATGATGTGATGATTTATATATATATATATATATATTGAGATGAGTTTTTATTGGGTATGACATGTTGGTATGAACTTGTATTCCTTCTTGACCCAATAACTTTGGTTAACGATATTGTAGTCATTCGAGATCCAATTGAATTGTTACAAATTTTTTGGGATAGTTTTACTAAACTGAGTGTTTTGTTTTTAATAGAGTATCTCGCTCTAAAACTAGTAATTACTCTTTTAGCTTTTGAAAAATCGGATTTTATTATTTTCGATATTGAGTTATTTGGCTTATGTTCGGATTTTTAATCCAAAGGAACTTTGCTACTAGAGTCATAAAATATGCCTTTTGGTATATGCATTTTCAAACATAAAAATTTATGTGACTTTTTGAGTCTATTGATGCTAATTTTTTGAGCATGTATTTTCTTTAAAAATTGAGAAATTGTGGGGTTCTCTACAGCCTGTTTTTGTTCCATCTATATAGTTGAAATTTAGAGTGCATGATAAAGATCATGACACAAAGTTTGGCCATGAATGAGTACTAAGTAAGCTAAGTGCTAAATTTTTTATCCATTTACTTTAGAAAGAGATTCATTTTTTTAAGGATGCTCTTACCACTTTAAGCTTTTACTATGATGGTTTTATTGAAAATTAATGTGCAGCTACTTTAGTAGCTAAGGGGTTTAAAGAAAATTGTTGATATTTTGGATATCTATTCTCATGCTATGTCCATTTGAACATATTAGTTGTTGTTGATATGTATGAGTTAAATATTTATCAAAATGGTGTTAAAACCTTAGTTTTAATGAAGAGTTAGAGAAGAAAATTTATTTGAATAAACCGGAGGGTTTATAAAATAAAGTGTGTACACTTGTTTATATCCTCTAGCTACATGGTTCGAAAGTGGCACCCAACCAGTGGCATGAATTTTTTTTTAATCAACTATTATTACAAAATGTTTTAATATGAAAAATGGGATGTATGTGATAATACGGATACATGAGTATGGTTATTTAGAGATTGCAAGAGAAACCAAGTTTTCTTGTCACTTAATTTTGATTTAAAAGATTGGGTGAATTCCTATGTAATTTTATAAATTAAAATTACAAAATCTCTTGTTAATATTTTGTTTGGTCAATATCACTAGATTGGAGAAGTTATGAGTAAGGAAAACTATTTTTCGGAATAGAGTGAGAATTACGGGAAAGTAAATACTCTTCAAGGGAAAATGAAGTGTTTTACTTGATGACTCGCTTAGTACTATTCTTTTGGTACTAGAGACTTAGAGTTAAATATCACCCCCGTGAAGAAATTATTTTTGAAAATGTTATATATCCGGAGAATTATTTTGAAAATGTATTGCATACTTCAAAATTCGAAAGAATTCAAATTTTGGTTTTTTCAAGACCAGATTTTAGCCAAAATATTTTTTGGGGGGAGGAAAGTATGTATTTTCAAAAAAATCAGTGATGCAAATTGGATTTCGGGTTCAGATAAGACGAATTCAATGAGTGAATTTATTTTTACACTTAGTGGAGGTGCAGTATCTTGGAAGTCGTCCAAGCAAATATGCACAACTAAGTCAATGATGGAATATGAGTTGTAGCTTTTGGTAAAGCTAGTTTTGAGGCTGAGTGGCTTAAAAGCTACTTAGCAGATATTCCTATTTGGAATAAACATTGAGATAGCCAAACTGTAAAGACTGAGTTATGAAAAAGTCCTATAAAGGCAAGAGTAGGCATGTACGCCTAAGTCATAATATTGTGAGACAGCTGTTTGAGATATAGTTATATCTCTTAATTTTGTAAGGTCAGAAGTGAATTTGGCTGACCATTTAAACCACTAGAGAGAAAACTAGTGGATGAAACATCGAGGGGAATGGGACTTATGCCTGTAACAATAATCAACAATGATAGTAACCCAACCTATGGAATTGGAGAACCCAAGAAATAGGTTCATATGGGTAATAACAAGTCATTGGTTGATTTGAGATGCACTATAAATTTATTATATTTTGTCCCTTCCTATGGTGTATAGTGCAATTGCAATGTGAAAGGTTGAGTTAAACTCTTAATGAATTCCATAGTCCATACTGAATGGATGGTATGTTTAATTGCAATGCATACTTGATGGATTCACCTATATAAGTGTGAAAGTGGGCCGCTTTCTATGAAAACGTAGGCAAGTTTTCTAGAGCACTTATGAAAATTCAGGACTGGCGCAGGGCCTAGAGGTGCCACACCGATTAGAGTTACTCAGATTCTGAGGAATCAATGTGGGTATAAGACGACTGGTTTACGCTAAGGGATTCTGGTTCATAGAAATTTGATTTCACCAAATTCCTGTAAGTCACTTCTTATATTCCTAGGGACTGGTTCATAGCCCTAAAGGCACCAGTTCTGATGCATTGAATTCTCTTGCTCCATTTTTTCTATTTGTTGTTTAAAATTTTGAAATAGGGGGGGATTGTTGGAATTATTGGCCTCTTATTTGGCCATTAGGCCTTTTATTTCAAAAAGATTTAAACAAAATCATTTACATTGATGTGATTAGTATCCTCTATAAAAAATATGGCCGTTGGGGGCTATTAAATCTATTAACTCCTGTATTAAAAATATGGCCGTTGGGGGCTATTAAATCTATTAATTCCTGTATTAAAAATATGGCCGTTGGAGGTTATTAAATTTGTTTTAATAAAATGACCGTTGGACAGTTTATCTAATATTATAAATAGCCTTCTCTCCTACCATTTTAAAAATATATAGAAAATTCCTCTCTATTTTCGATAATCTTCAAAAACTATATTTTGGGAAAATTCCTTATTATTTCTGGAGCAATTCTGAGCACTCAAATAGTCTTCCAATTCGAGTGCACGTTTGGAAGACACTGATTGCTGAATCCTGGAGAGCATAGCGCTGAGACCTTGTGCGTCGAGTCATTGACTCCGAGGGGCGGAATTGTTCTTAAGGACAGTGCAAACTATTGCACGCCTCAATCAGATTCATAGCCGTATCCTTCCTATTTTTCCAACAATCTTAAGAACAAATACTTGATGCTGCTATGATCGTCGCGAACCCAAGATGCTAATTAAAGAGACTATTGATCCGGTAATATTGCTTCTATTTTATTTATTGTTCCAACAATAATTTTTAGATGTTTCTATCTGCAATGGTAGTTGAATCAGTCCTAATGAACCCGTGATTTTGAGAACTTTCATTTTAACGGTAGTGTAGTGAAGGAAAATTTCTTTTCCCAAACTACATGATGGCTCTGATATTGTATATATATATATATATATATATGCAAACCAATTGAATTGTACTCGTAAAGGGGGGTTTTTTTTTTAAATTGATATTATTGGAAAATTATCTAGAAAGTCATGGTCAGACATCTTCAATGTCATTTCCTAATGGATACATAAACATATAGAATTTCGAGAACACACTACTACACGTAAATTGTAAATTCTTTTGATGCTTACATGCACCCTTTGACATCATTTTGTTATCATTCAATTGGCATATCCTGCTCCTACGTATAAAATCTGGAGTTTATGTTCAAATTCATAAATCTGTTGCAAACTAGTTTACCTTTTAAATTTGTCTTAAAATGATGTTGTTGTTCTCGGATGAATTCATTGGTTAACAAATATAATATGGATGTCAATTCATTTGTAGAATCATTATCTGTAATCATACCTATCACTAATGATCTTTAATGCACATACATATACTTTATGTACATACCTGTACATGCGCACTATGGGAATTCTTACCGGAAGATATACTAATTGGTTTTGTTGTGTTTTCAACCAATTAAGTATATTGAATAATAGATTTAATAGTAGGTTGCACCGGTTAGAAAAGAAAGAATGGTTAAATATTTTCTAACTAGTCAACTGTTGGTGCATATTTATGGAGAGGTGCAGCTCTTGTGTACATGTTTGTAAGACAATGTATGGTTTCAAAGCAGACAGTTTTGTACAGGATTGTTGCTGTGTTTTGGAAAAAGTATCTAGTCTTAATTCATTCGTCGATTTTAAAAATAATAAATAAATAAATAAATAAATAAAAAAGGGGCAATTTTCACTGTCTTAATTGTCTAAGTGATATTATTATCTCACTCCATTAAGTCTCTTGTAATAATATTATTTTTGTCCCCTCTATGTTATGGGGAATTTTTTTTTTGTTTTGGAGAGTCGCACCACATTTGTTGTGAATCCACATGCAACATGTATCATTACAATACATAGGTATAGCTAAGGCTCAATGATGTGATGATTTATATATATATATATATATATATTGAGATGAGTTTTTATTGGGTATGACATGTTGGTATGAACTTGTATTCCTTCTTGACCCAATAACTTTGGTTAACGATATTGTAGTCATTCGAGATCCAATTGAATTGTTACAAATTTTTTGGGATAGTTTTACTAAACTGAGTGTTTTGTTTTTAATAGAGTATCTCGCTCTAAAACTAGTAATTACTCTTTTAGCTTTTGAAAAATCGGATTTTATTATTTTCGATATTGAGTTATTTGGCTTATGTTCGGATTTTTAATCCAAAGGAACTTTGCTACTAGAGTCATAAAATATGCCTTTTGGTATATGCATTTTCAAACATAAAAATTTATGTGACTTTTTGAGTCTATTGATGCTAATTTTTTGAGCATGTATTTTCTTTAAAAATTGAGAAATTGTGGGGTTCTCTACAGCCTGTTTTTGTTCCATCTATATAGTTGAAATTTAGAGTGCATGATAAAGATCATGACACAAAGTTTGGCCATGAATGAGTACTAAGTAAGCTAAGTGCTAAATTTTTTATCCATTTACTTTAGAAAGAGATTCATTTTTTTAAGGATGCTCTTACCACTTTAAGCTTTTACTATGATGGTTTTATTGAAAATTAATGTGCAGCTACTTTAGTAGCTAAGGGGTTTAAAGAAAATTGTTGATATTTTGGATATCTATTCTCATGCTATGTCCATTTGAACATATTAGTTGTTGTTGATATGTATGAGTTAAATATTTATCAAAATGGTGTTAAAACCTTAGTTTTAATGAAGAGTTAGAGAAGAAAATTTATTTGAATAAACCGGAGGGTTTATAAAATAAAGTGTGTACACTTGTTTATATCCTCTAGCTACATGGTTCGAAAGTGGCACCCAACCAGTGGCATGAATTTTTTTTTAATCAACTATTATTACAAAATGTTTTAATATGAAAAATGGGATGTATGTGATAATACGGATACATGAGTATGGTTATTTAGAGATTGCAAGAGAAACCAAGTTTTCTTGTCACTTAATTTTGATTTAAAAGATTGGGTGAATTCCTATGTAATTTTATAAATTAAAATTACAAAATCTCTTGTTAATATTTTGTTTGGTCAATATCACTAGATTGGAGAAGTTATGAGTAAGGAAAACTATTTTTCGGAATAGAGTGAGAATTACGGGAAAGTAAATACTCTTCAAGGGAAAATGAAGTGTTTTACTTGATGACTCGCTTAGTACTATTCTTTTGGTACTAGAGACTTAGAGTTAAATATCACCCCCGTGAAGAAATTATTTTTGAAAATGTTATATATCCGGAGAATTATTTTGAAAATGTATTGCATACTTCAAAATTCGAAAGAATTCAAATTTTGGTTTTTTCAAGACCAGATTTTAGCCAAAATATTTTTTGGGGGGAGGAAAGTATGTATTTTCAAAAAAATCAGTGATGCAAATTGGATTTCGGGTTCAGATAAGACGAATTCAATGAGTGAATTTATTTTTACACTTAGTGGAGGTGCAGTATCTTGGAAGTCGTCCAAGCAAATATGCACAACTAAGTCAATGATGGAATATGAGTTGTAGCTTTTGGTAAAGCTAGTTTTGAGGCTGAGTGGCTTAAAAGCTACTTAGCAGATATTCCTATTTGGAATAAACATTGAGATAGCCAAACTGTAAAGACTGAGTTATGAAAAAGTCCTATAAAGGCAAGAGTAGGCATGTACGCCTAAGTCATAATATTGTGAGACAGCTGTTTGAGATATAGTTATATCTCTTAATTTTGTAAGGTCAGAAGTGAATTTGGCTGACCATTTAAACCACTAGAGAGAAAACTAGTGGATGAAACATCGAGGGGAATGGGACTTATGCCTGTAACAATAATCAACAATGATAGTAACCCAACCTATGGAATTGGAGAACCCAAGAAATAGGTTCATATGGGTAATAACAAGTCATTGGTTGATTTGAGATGCACTATAAATTTATTATATTTTGTCCCTTCCTATGGTGTATAGTGCAATTGCAATGTGAAAGGTTGAGTTAAACTCTTAATGAATTCCATAGTCCATACTGAATGGATGGTATGTTTAATTGCAATGCATACTTGATGGATTCACCTATATAAGTGTGAAAGTGGGCCGCTTTCTATGAAAACGTAGGCAAGTTTTCTAGAGCACTTATGAAAATTCAGGACTGGCGCAGGGCCTAGAGGTGCCACACCGATTAGAGTTACTCAGATTCTGAGGAATCAATGTGGGTATAAGACGACTGGTTTACGCTAAGGGATTCTGGTTCATAGAAATTTGATTTCACCAAATTCCTGTAAGTCACTTCTTATATTCCTAGGGACTGGTTCATAGCCCTAAAGGCACCAGTTCTGATGCATTGAATTCTCTTGCTCCATTTTTTCTATTTGTTGTTTAAAATTTTGAAATAGGGGGGGATTGTTGGAATTATTGGCCTCTTATTTGGCCATTAGGCCTTTTATTTCAAAAAGATTTAAACAAAATCATTTACATTGATGTGATTAGTATCCTCTATAAAAAATATGGCCGTTGGGGGCTATTAAATCTATTAACTCCTGTATTAAAAATATGGCCGTTGGGGGCTATTAAATCTATTAATTCCTGTATTAAAAATATGGCCGTTGGAGGTTATTAAATTTGTTTTAATAAAATGACCGTTGGACAGTTTATCTAATATTATAAATAGCCTTCTCTCCTACCATTTTAAAAATATATAGAAAATTCCTCTCTATTTTCGATAATCTTCAAAAACTATATTTTGGGAAAATTCCTTATTATTTCTGGAGCAATTCTGAGCACTCAAATAGTCTTCCAATTCGAGTGCACGTTTGGAAGACACTGATTGCTGAATCCTGGAGAGCATAGCGCTGAGACCTTGTGCGTCGAGTCATTGACTCCGAGGGGCGGAATTGTTCTTAAGGACAGTGCAAACTATTGCACGCCTCAATCAGATTCATAGCCGTATCCTTCCTATTTTTCCAACAATCTTAAGAACAAATACTTGATGCTGCTATGATCGTCGCGAACCCAAGATGCTAATTAAAGAGACTATTGATCCGGTAATATTGCTTCTATTTTATTTATTGTTCCAACAATAATTTTTAGATGTTTCTATCTGCAATGGTAGTTGAATCAGTCCTAATGAACCCGTGATTTTGAGAACTTTCATTTTAACGGTAGTGTAGTGAAGGAAAATTTCTTTTCCCAAACTACATGATGGCTCTGATATTGTATATATATATATATATATATATGCAAACCAATTGAATTGTACTCGTAAAGGGGGGTTTTTTTTTTAAATTGATATTATTGGAAAATTATCTAGAAAGTCATGGTCAGACATCTTCAATGTCATTTCCTAATGGATACATAAACATATAGAATTTCGAGAACACACTACTACACGTAAATTGTAAATTCTTTTGATGCTTACATGCACCCTTTGACATCATTTTGTTATCATTCAATTGGCATATCCTGCTCCTACGTATAAAATCTGGAGTTTATGTTCAAATTCATAAATCTGTTGCAAACTAGTTTACCTTTTAAATTTGTCTTAAAATGATGTTGTTGTTCTCGGATGAATTCATTGGTTAACAAATATAATATGGATGTCAATTCATTTGTAGAATCATTATCTGTAATCATACCTATCACTAATGATCTTTAATGCACATACATATACTTTATGTACATACCTGTACATGCGCACTATGGGAATTCTTACCGGAAGATATACTAATTGGTTTTGTTGTGTTTTCAACCAATTAAGTATATTGAATAATAGATTTAATAGTAGGTTGCACCGGTTAGAAAAGAAAGAATGGTTAAATATTTTCTAACTAGTCAACTGTTGGTGCATATTTATGGAGAGGTGCAGCTCTTGTGTACATGTTTGTAAGACAATGTATGGTTTCAAAGCAGACAGTTTTGTACAGGATTGTTGCTGTGTTTTGGAAAAAGTATCTAGTCTTAATTCATTCGTCGATTTTAAAAATAATAAAAAAATAAATAAATAAATAAAAAAGGGGCAATTTTCACTGTCTTAATTGTCTAAGTGATATTATTATCTCACTCCATTAAGTCTCTTGTAATAATATTATTTTTGTCCCCTCTATGTTATGGGGAATTTTTTTTTTGTTTTGGAGAGTCGCACCACATTTGTTGTGAATCCACATGCAACATGTATCATTACAATACATAGGTATAGCTAAGGCTCAATGATGTGATGATTTATATATATATATATATATATTGAGATGAGTTTTTATTGGGTATGACATGTTGGTATGAACTTGTATTCCTTCTTGACCCAATAACTTTGGTTAACGATATTGTAGTCATTCGAGATCCAATTGAATTGTTACAAATTTTTTGGGATAGTTTTACTAAACTGAGTGTTTTGTTTTTAATAGAGTATCTCGCTCTAAAACTAGTAATTACTCTTTTAGCTTTTGAAAAATCGGATTTTATTATTTTCGATATTGAGTTATTTGGCTTATGTTCGGATTTTTAATCCAAAGGAACTTTGCTACTAGAGTCATAAAATATGCCTTTTGGTATATGCATTTTCAAACATAAAAATTTATGTGACTTTTTGAGTCTATTGATGCTAATTTTTTGAGCATGTATTTTCTTTAAAAATTGAGAAATTGTGGGGTTCTCTACAGCCTGTTTTTGTTCCATCTATATAGTTGAAATTTAGAGTGCATGATAAAGATCATGACACAAAGTTTGGCCATGAATGAGTACTAAGTAAGCTAAGTGCTAAATTTTTTATCCATTTACTTTAGAAAGAGATTCATTTTTTTAAGGATGCTCTTACCACTTTAAGCTTTTACTATGATGGTTTTATTGAAAATTAATGTGCAGCTACTTTAGTAGCTAAGGGGTTTAAAGAAAATTGTTGATATTTTGGATATCTATTCTCATGCTATGTCCATTTGAACATATTAGTTGTTGTTGATATGTATGAGTTAAATATTTATCAAAATGGTGTTAAAACCTTAGTTTTAATGAAGAGTTAGAGAAGAAAATTTATTTGAATAAACCGGAGGGTTTATAAAATAAAGTGTGTACACTTGTTTATATCCTCTAGCTACATGGTTCGAAAGTGGCACCCAACCAGTGGCATGAATTTTTTTTTAATCAACTATTATTACAAAATGTTTTAATATGAAAAATGGGATGTATGTGATAATACGGATACATGAGTATGGTTATTTAGAGATTGCAAGAGAAACCAAGTTTTCTTGTCACTTAATTTTGATTTAAAAGATTGGGTGAATTCCTATGTAATTTTATAAATTAAAATTACAAAATCTCTTGTTAATATTTTGTTTGGTCAATATCACTAGATTGGAGAAGTTATGAGTAAGGAAAACTATTTTTCGGAATAGAGTGAGAATTACGGGAAAGTAAATACTCTTCAAGGGAAAATGAAGTGTTTTACTTGATGACTCGCTTAGTACTATTCTTTTGGTACTAGAGACTTAGAGTTAAATATCACCCCCGTGAAGAAATTATTTTTGAAAATGTTATATATCCGGAGAATTATTTTGAAAATGTATTGCATACTTCAAAATTCGAAAGAATTCAAATTTTGGTTTTTTCAAGACCAGATTTTAGCCAAAATATTTTTTGGGGGGAGGAAAGTATGTATTTTCAAAAAAATCAGTGATGCAAATTGGATTTCGGGTTCAGATAAGACGAATTCAATGAGTGAATTTATTTTTACACTTAGTGGAGGTGCAGTATCTTGGAAGTCGTCCAAGCAAATATGCACAACTAAGTCAATGATGGAATATGAGTTGTAGCTTTTGGTAAAGCTAGTTTTGAGGCTGAGTGGCTTAAAAGCTACTTAGCAGATATTCCTATTTGGAATAAACATTGAGATAGCCAAACTGTAAAGACTGAGTTATGAAAAAGTCCTATAAAGGCAAGAGTAGGCATGTACGCCTAAGTCATAATATTGTGAGACAGCTGTTTGAGATATAGTTATATCTCTTAATTTTGTAAGGTCAGAAGTGAATTTGGCTGACCATTTAAACCACTAGAGAGAAAACTAGTGGATGAAACATCGAGGGGAATGGGACTTATGCCTGTAACAATAATCAACAATGATAGTAACCCAACCTATGGAATTGGAGAACCCAAGAAATAGGTTCATATGGGTAATAACAAGTCATTGGTTGATTTGAGATGCACTATAAATTTATTATATTTTGTCCCTTCCTATGGTGTATAGTGCAATTGCAATGTGAAAGGTTGAGTTAAACTCTTAATGAATTCCATAGTCCATACTGAATGGATGGTATGTTTAATTGCAATGCATACTTGATGGATTCACCTATATAAGTGTGAAAGTGGGCCGCTTTCTATGAAAACGTAGGCAAGTTTTCTAGAGCACTTATGAAAATTCAGGACTGGCGCAGGGCCTAGAGGTGCCACACCGATTAGAGTTACTCAGATTCTGAGGAATCAATGTGGGTATAAGACGACTGGTTTACGCTAAGGGATTCTGGTTCATAGAAATTTGATTTCACCAAATTCCTGTAAGTCACTTCTTATATTCCTAGGGACTGGTTCATAGCCCTAAAGGCACCAGTTCTGATGCATTGAATTCTCTTGCTCCATTTTTTCTATTTGTTGTTTAAAATTTTGAAATAGGGGGGGATTGTTGGAATTATTGGCCTCTTATTTGGCCATTAGGCCTTTTATTTCAAAAAGATTTAAACAAAATCATTTACATTGATGTGATTAGTATCCTCTATAAAAAATATGGCCGTTGGGGGCTATTAAATCTATTAACTCCTGTATTAAAAATATGGCCGTTGGGGGCTATTAAATCTATTAATTCCTGTATTAAAAATATGGCCGTTGGAGGTTATTAAATTTGTTTTAATAAAATGACCGTTGGACAGTTTATCTAATATTATAAATAGCCTTC
The DNA here is from genome assembly GCA_033977485.1 of Hydrangea macrophylla. NCBI lineage: Eukaryota > Viridiplantae > Streptophyta > Magnoliopsida > Cornales > Hydrangeaceae > Hydrangea > Hydrangea macrophylla. The sequence goes on along the minus strand of CM066983.1, from coordinate 78,562,533 downwards.
TCTCCTACCATTTTAAAAATATATAGAAAATTCCTCTCTATTTTCGATAATCTTCAAAAACTATATTTTGGGAAAATTCCTTATTATTTCTGGAGCAATTCTGAGCACTCAAATAGTCTTCCAATTCGAGTGCACGTTTGGAAGACACTGATTGCTGAATCCTGGAGAGCATAGCGCTGAGACCTTGTGCGTCGAGTCATTGACTCCGAGGGGCGGAATTGTTCTTAAGGACAGTGCAAACTATTGCACGCCTCAATCAGATTCATAGCCGTATCCTTCCTATTTTTCCAACATTCTTATCTTTTCTCTCGCTAAATTCAAAACACCAAATAGAGCCTACAAGATTAAAAAAGTAAAGAAAAGAAAATAAGTTGAGAAAAGAGAAAAATAGGAAAGCAAAAAATGATGTCCATGTCAATGACATATCTTGAGTCAGTCTTCCTCATCTGATCACGATCTTCTTTTCTTTCTTTTGTTTTTCTTCTTCTTCTTCTTCTTTTTTTTTTTTTTTTTGAGAGATGAGGATAAATCCTTCCACTTGTACTCCACTAAAGTACTCCTCCGCGGCATGTAATCACCGTCATATTTCACTAACTCTATTTTATCGAAATAGGACAAAGGGCAAATCTCGCGCACGTGTAATGACCCCATATATAATGCACGCATAAAGTAAGTCAAACAAGCAAGAAGACGGTTTAACTCATTTGTTTGCAATTTGCAGTAAGTCTTTTTCATTTGTTTGCAATTTGCATTTTCTTGGGAGGTGCATGGGATATCCCAACAAATTAACTCGGCCTTGTGACAGACACATGGTTTTGCCGAGGGATTACATCCAACTCACGCACATAGATAGTTATGAGCTGTACAATATGTTTATGTATGCATATATAAATATATATATATATATATATATATATGTATATCATATCATCACCGTGTCATCAAGGAAGCTCCTTGGATTATCCTACTTTTTGATTGAAATTTCCTCCATGCTACGAATGGTGACAAATATTAGAAATTGTTGCAGTAGCTAACTAGCTATCTTTGATTCTCTCATGAAGTCCTCTATTTCTCTTTCTAACATACACAATAGCAAACATTAACATATTGTAAAGGTATTTCCAGTAGTTGGGTTGATCTTCTCTCAAACTATTCCCATTTCTTTGTTATAAAACAAAATGGCATCAAACGCTAAATATATCTAAAATGCAGTTCCACAAATACTAAAATATTTAGGTATTTAGTTCTTTTGCGAAACAAGGAATCAATTTTTTGTTCACTCAATTTTGATTCACCTTAATTTACTTACACATTTAACTCACTAGATGACGTGTTTATCATTCCAGTAATTACGTTAATATTACATGAGTCATGAGTGGTTACCCCTTGTGAAATAAAGTTTATGATCGTACGTAAAAAAATAAAAAATCCACTGCTTAATCTTTTTGTTAGAAGGGTTACACTATTAAAATACTTCCAAAAGGACATTAAAAGTGGGCCTTTGCATTGATTTTCCAATTAGTTGGCAAAAAAATAAATAAATAAAATTCATTACCTAACAAATTAAATAGAGTTGTCTATGTTGTCGATATATATTGACTATCCTGATCTTCTCTGAAACTATCCCCCTTTCTTATTCCAATATATATAAACGAAATGGCGAAAAACCCAAAGCGTTCAGCAGTTATTGTGTTTGATCAAAACCAAGTCTCTCCAAACATGCCTTCACATTTAGGGATTAATATCACAACAGCAGCAATTTTGTTCATCACTTCAGCTACAGCGACGGTTCTGCCGTTGATCCCGTACGACAACATAGACGGAAATAGAGTTCCAACGGTCTTATTCAAGGGCAATAATCCGTCTATATTTCATGGGTTCATCATATCAATCACGTTTTCTTTCTCATTGGCATTCAGTGCCTTGTTCAGCCGTAAAAATCTGAGGATCTCAAGGGTATTCCAGTACTTTTCCATCATTTCCATGGTTTCAGCCATTGGGTTTCTTATGTTTGCCTTCATCGCCACCAGTTGACAGTTGCCATGGCAGATGAGCTTTTCAGGAGCAGCTAAATTACTAAAAACGCAACGCTGTGTTTGGATGAAGCTTTCTTTTCTTTTTTTTTTTTTTTTTTTTTTTTTTGCAGTTGAGGGATCTGGTTTTTATTTTCTGCTTAATTATAAGTAGTTCAGCAAATTAAATCAATCAAATCTCAACTTCTCTTCCAATAATTAATTGTGCTTTGTATTTCATCAATCTCTGAAATTCCAGCTATTTAGAACAAAATCTCTCAAGCATATTAATGGCATATTGATTACAGAAAATGAGAAATTAACATCTTTTGCATGAGAGACTACAATCTATATATAAAGGAAAAGGAGTTGTGCTACTTCAGATTCAAAATCAATAAGATGATGTTATTGTTAGCAAAGAAATGGGCAATCTAGAGAGAGAAGCAGAGCCGGTCCGAGTATTTGGAGGCCCGGGACGAACTAGGGCTCCGAGCCAATTTTTTTGAGGTCTATTTATATATAATTGATTATTTTTTTTAGGGTTTACTTATACATAATTGTCGTTTTTTTTGGGGTTTACTTATAATATGAGTCTATTTATGAAACTTAAATTTTGTGTGGTGTTTTTTAAAATTCTAGGGAGGCCTATTTCTAAAACTTAAAAAAATTTTAAGCTAAAAGTGTAATTTTTAAAATTCTAGGGGCTTTTGTTTTTGAGTTATATATATATGTATATCAATATATATGTAGTTGATGACATTAAATTGGGCATTGGGCTCCTTTGGGGCCTAAACATAAATTGAGGAGAGGCTTAAACATAATTGAGGGAGACCTAATGTAAAATGATAAAAAAAATTTTAAGGTAAAAATGTAATTATGAAAATTTTATGGGAGCTCTCAAAATTTGATGAACTTTGGTGGCCCGGGGCGGTTGCCCCTCTCGCTCTCCTTTGGGCTGGCCATGGAGAGAAGCTCCTCCTTCTCTCTAGAATTACCGCCCCTCTCGCTCCCCTTTGGGCCGGCCATGGAGAGAAGCTCCTTCTTCTCTCTAGACTTCTCTCTTCTTCCCTTCTAATGAGTAAGAGAGAAAGACTCAAAAGTTTCCAGCCAATACTAAACGACTATCCTTGAGTGAACTCAAAGAAATTGTAGCTGCCACCAATGTTTCTTGTGCTTATGAGGATAGAGATCTAAAGAATCAGAGGGCTTTTCGATCCTCAAGACCTCGGAGATCACCTAAAGACCCATTTGCAAATGATTTTGTTGGTGATCGATGGACACAAATGCGATGTTCGAGTACTCGGTGAATCTAAGGATGATGTACCCGAACACACTTTGAGCAACATCTCTGTATAGTGTTGAAGATGGATGCTCCTACTCCTCCAACGACTAATAGAGAGACAAAAAGGGTTTCTTGGGTTGATGAGATACATATAATCCCCTATAATCTAAGTTCTATTGATGTAACAACTTGTATTTTTACTTCCCTAATAATAAATTTTATGCCAATTTTTTTTTACTACTGTATACTATTTTTAGGGACAATACTTCAGTAAAGTTGTTTCAGTACATTTCGTTAGTTTCCTCTCACATAGATACATAATTTCCAAAAAATAGTTTTAAAATAATGCAATCTTTAAAAAAATAGTTTAAAAACTGTGAAAAGAACCTAACGAAATGGACTGAAGCAACTTTACTGAAGTCTTATCCTATTTTTAGTTATGGTATTATTTCCATAAAATAAATACTAATGCCCCCCGAGTGAGTTAGGCTAGGCTCGGATAAGTACTCAATCTGTACCCCGGGTAGATTCGACTCAGACGAGGAGGCAAGGTGAGCCAACCGGTCGGCCCGGGCATTCTCCACTCTCGGTATCTGTGTGATGGAAAAACCCTTAAGCCCATTCAATACCGTCCGGACGAGTGCTAGGTAGGCTATCATGTTGTCCTCCCGAGTTTCATACTCCTGGTTTACTTGATTAACCACGAGTTGGGAGTCGTTGTACGCTTGGACTTGCTGTGATCCCATCAAAGTGGCCAGTTGCATCTCGACCAGTAGAGCTTCATACTCAACCTCGTTGTTAGAGGCGTAGAAACCAAACCTTAAAGAGTATTCCAACTGGATCCCGTCGGGTGTGGTCAGGATGATGCCTGCTCCTCTGCCTTGCTGGTTGGAGGAATCGTCAATGTGGAGGACCCAGGTCGGGATATCACCAAGTAGCCCGGGTAGCATTACAGGGGGAGTGAGCTCTTACGCTGGATCTTCTGGGTATGTGAATTCTACTAGAAAATCAGCCACTGCTTGCCCCTTGATTGCCGTCCGGGGTTTGTAGACTACTTTGAATTCCTCCAATTCTAAGGCCCATTTGACGAGCCTTCCCGATATCTCGGGCCTGCTCAAAATTCTGCGGAGTGGCTAGTCGGTGAGGACTACGATGACGTGGGCCTGAAAGTAAAGGCGGAGTCTCCGTACAGATGTGATGAGGGCGAAGGCCAGCTTCTCGATGCCGGAGTACCGACTTTCGGCGCCCTGGAGTGCCCGACTAGTATAGTAGACTAGGAATTGTATCCCGTGTTCTTCTCGAACAAGTGCTGAGCTCACTACTGAAGGAGACACTTCCAAATACAAAAACAATTCTTCCTTCAAAAAGGGTGTTGAGAGTAGATGGGAGATATCAGGTATTTCTTGAGTGCCTGAAATGCCTCCTCGTACTCTTCTGACCACTGAAAGGCCTTGTGGAGGATTTTAAAAAATAGGAGACACCGGTCCGTAGCCCGGCAAACGAATCTGTTAAGTGCGGCCAACCGCCCGGCCAAGCTCTGGACTTCTTTGGTTGACCTGGGTGACCGCATGTTGATTATAGCCTGGATCTTCTCGAGATTGGCTTCGATCTCCCACCTACTAACCAGGTGCCCCAGGAACTTCCCGGATGAGACGCCGAAGGTGCAGTTGGTCGGGTTCAACCTCATCTGGTACTTTCGTAAAATGCTGAAGGCCTCGGTCAAGTGCTCAAGATGGTCAGTTTTGTCTTGGCTTTTCACCAACAGATCGTCGACATAAACCTCCATGGACTTCCCGATTAGGTCCTTGAACATGGAATTGACCAGACGATATGTTGCCCCGACATTTTTGAGGCCAAAAGGCATCACCTTGTAGCAATATGTGCTTGGTCGGTGATAAAGGAGGTCTTCTCCTCGTCCCTGGGGTACTTGCTGATCTGGTTGTACCCCGAGTAGGTGTCCATGAACGAAAGAAGTGAGTGACCGGCCATGGCATCCATAAGGAGGTCTATCCTCGGTAGCGAATAGCTGTCCTTGGGACAGACCTTATTTAAGTCGATGAAGTCTACACACATTCTCCACTTCCCATTGCTTTTCTTCACTAGCACCACATTTGCCAACCAATTGGGATAGTGGACTTCTCAGACAGACTTTGCCTTTAGGAGTTTTTCCACCTCTTCACGTACCATAAACTGCCTTTTAGGGGCCATGCCCCTCCTCTTTTTCTTAACCGATCGGGAGCTCAGATTGATATTGAGACGATGAGAGACGACCCGGGGGTCGATTCCCTGCATATCTTCATGGCACTAGGCAAAGATGTCCTAGTTTTCTCTTAGGAATTGGATCAACTCTTCCCTCAAACTCGGGTCTAGGAGAGTGCCAATGCTCACAGACCGGTCGGGGATCGCTGGCTCTAGCATCACCTACTCTGACTCTTCCACTGGTCCCACTCCATCCTTTACGTCCCTTGGGTCCATTTCTTGAACGTTCAATATTTCTGAAATTAGCTCTCTACATAGGGAACTAACATAGCAACTCTGAGCGATTGGCTAATCTCCACGCAAGCTTTCTGGGCCCCGGGGGGTCGGGAACTTTACCACCAAGCCATAGGTAAACACAACGACTCTGGCTTTGTTGAGCGCCGGCCTCCCAAGGATTGCGTTATAATCAGAGGGGGCCTCTATAACCACAAAGTTTGTGAGCACAATCATACCGAGCGGTTACATGCTCGAGCCATTCAATCCGACTAAAGGCGTGGCGACCGGCCGGAGTCTGTCCCTTAAAATTCCCATCTGGTCGAATGCCGAGGTGAAGAGAATATCGGAGGAGCTGCCAGTGTCCACCAATATTCTTTTCATTGTATAGTTGGCTATGGAGATTGTTACTACCAATGAATCATCGTGGGAGCAGTGCAGGTCCTTCGCATCGTCAGACAAGAATGTTAGTACCTCGGTCGGGGGCGAGTCAGTGGATTGGATATGCCAGACATCCTCTCGGGATTCCCGGGCATGCCTCTTCCTAGCCAAATGCGAATCCCCTCCGCCCGAGGTTCCTCTGGAAATCACATTGATTAGCCCGAGTGGCTGTGGTTGCTCGGGAGCTCGAGTATCTGGCCTCGGTCGTCTTTCAGCCACAACAAACTCGGCAAGGTAGCCCTGTTCAATCAATCTTTCGATGGCCATCTTGAGTTTGAAGCAGTCATCTGTGTCGTGGCCATGGTCTCGGTGGTACCGGCAAAAATTATCCCGATTCCTTTTCCCGGGTGGACTTTTCAACTTTGCTGGCTGTTGGAGCAGCCTCTGTGTTTCGGCGACTACCATGACCTCATGAATTGGTCGGGAAAGGGGCATGAAAGTGACCGGGGCTTGATCTCGGCTACCTCGCTGCGGATTCGGCTTCTGCTTGTTTCCCGAGTCCTTCTCTGAACCGTCACGCTTCCGCTTGGACCTTGGGGACTCATCCCCGACAAGGCTAGCGCGCTTGGCTTTTAGGAATTCCTCAGTGTCAATGTATTTCATAACTTTCTCAAACATCTCTACCAGCATTTTTGGTCGATCATTGTGGAACGACGTGGCAACTTGGGTGTGTTGAACTCCTGAGCAGAAAGCCATGATTACAATTGTCTAATTTAGGTTGCAGTAATCCTTTAGGGACTCCCCCTTGCATTGCTTGACGGTCAGCAATTGGGTATCTGGCTGTGATCAGTCCAGCATTCCCACGAACTGGTCGATGAAGAGCTTACTGAGCGTCTTGAAGTCGTCGACCGTTCGGGGCTTGAGGGAGTAGAACCATTGCGCTTCTGCCCCTTTAAAGGTACTGGGAAAGGCCAGGCACAGTAACTTGTCCACGTTGGTTACCAGAGTCATCTGAGACTTGTAAGACCGGACGTGATCGACTAGGCTTCTCGAACCATCATAGGAATTGAGATGTGGTTGCTTGAACTTCCTTGGGATGGAAAAGCTGGTGATCCGAGCCGTATAAGGTGATTCAGTTTCGATATTGGTGTGATCGTGGCTTGCCTTACAGCTCAGCTTTTGAATTTGCTTTTACAGGTCCGCGATCTGGTCCTTGACGTCCGTTTGATCGACCTTATGTTCTGTATCTAAGCGGTAGGTCGGGTTGGATGATGAGGCCTCTTTTTCAAAGTGCGTTGCCTTCGAGGACTAGACACGACTCTGGCTCTGGGTAATCGTGTGCCTGAGATCCCTACGACTCCTAGTCAGGGTATCTTTGGCCGATTCTCGGGCCTTTTGTCCGTGCCCATCCCCTCTAGCAGCGCGCCTACTATTGATAATATTTCGGGCATCCCCTATCCGGCGCGGGCGGCCTCAGGTGCGTTGTTGGGTTCGTTCCGGAGCCTGACTACGCTTGTCATTCCCGAGCCGTCCCCTAGCCGATGGGGACAATGGCTCAGTGTAGGCACACCTTTAGGGTCTGATCTGCTCCCGATCAGGCGCACTCTTCTCGGGCTGATCCTTGATCAGTGGGAGCTTCTCTTGTCGGGCCAGCAATGCTTCGATCTGTTGCTGGGTTCGCTGCTGGCCCTCTAAGAGTTGCACAAGAACTGCGGTAATCTGCTCGGGGGTTAGGGAGGTGGCTGGCTGCCCGGACTCCGACTCTGCCTGACCCATCGAAGCAGCGGTCTTCTTACCTTTTTTCGGCGACATGGGAGTTAGCTAAAGATTTTGTTTTTAGGAGAAGCCTATCGCTTCCCATAGACGGCGCCAAGCTGATGATGTCGAAAATTGGTAGGAGAGAATTTGCGAGTAATTTAGAGAGAATATGACACAAGGAATTATATGTGGTTCGGCCCCGTTAATTAGGTGACCTATGTCCACGGGTGCGTCGGAGCGCTTTCACTAATAGATCACCGGAGGTGTTTGGTGAACCAACAAAGAGGGCAGCAGTACCAGTTAACCTGCCGGGTATATGCGTAATAGTGATGTAGTCAGTTATTCTCTCGGTTAAGAATGTGATCAGAATCCCCTTCAATGAGGGTGAGTGTGGATACCGGCATTCCCACTTTTAATTTTAAAACAATTTCTTTCAAATTCAAATTCAATTACGAGTCGCCACTTAATTTTTAAAGGAAAATTAAGAAACCATTTTGAAAGCAAACTGTTCTTTTGCGAAACCAAAAATAACCTGGGTCCGGGGATTATGGAATGAAAGGGGAAGGAGCCCGACGGACTAAAATACCCCCTTTCATCCTATCTCTTGATAGGCCTTTACTCATAATTCTATTTAATCGAATTAATAGTCTAAGCATGCCCTCAACTAGTAGATATAAGTATACATATCACAAGCATGTTAAAAAGGGTGCAAAATTGCTAACGATAAAATATCATTCATAAGCCACATAATTCAAGTAGCAAGCAAAATGATGTGCAAGTAGGGAACTAGAGAACTTACCCGGGATCCAGCCGCGAAATGGGAAACGTGCAATGCATACAAAGAATAGAAATCCTAGGAAAAAATGTCTCTAATCACATATGCACATAAGGCAAGACCTAAGCTAAGGTGTCACGCATGGAGTCGAAAATCAATGAAATCAATAAATGAAATAAACTTGAAAAGAGATGAGAAGTCATACCTCTAAAGCGCTACAAAACAAGGGTTAGTCCACATGCTTCACATAATAATATGACATCAAATAATCAATCCTAAATCTCTAGCTTAGATCTATCAAGTATGGAAATAATTGACAAAACTATGAATTCCTTTTGATTAGTTGGAGTCATAGCACATTTATAAATATACAAGCCTCAACTAGGAGCCAATGTAATGTCCATATAGGGGTTCTATAATCCCAACACGATCATAAGGAATCCATGTTTATATTCAATTAGGTTCAACTAAGCCTAATTTTATCCAAGAACTAGTTCTAATCATAAGTATCAACATACATGAATGAATGAATGAACATGAACAAGAATGAGATATGAAATTATTCACTAATTTGGACCACTTAGCCTCTGGATTTAAGCTAAATTATCATTATTTAAAACATGATTTGGGTCCGAAGACATTAGGAAACCATTTAACTTAAAATCAATGAGACTAGACAAAAACAATGATTGTTTTTCCTAAATTACAAAGAGCAGACCAGATTTTAAAATGTAGAAAAACCATACTTCCAACGGTCGGATCTTAATGATTTTTAGATATGATATGCCTCTCTGTGAGTCTAGTTTCTAACCCAAAAAGAAAATCAAGGTTTGAACGGTTAGATCTTTGGGAATATGAAAAACACCAGACATCACTCAGGAATCTGAAACTCTCTGTCCAGAGATCTTGTACGATTTTCTAAAAATAGTAAACAAATGAGAAATAGTTAGATCTTTTTAGGGTATCTTCCTAACACATTAAGGTACTTAGAAAAAATTATTAGAGGCCAAGGAAGTTCGATTAAGGTTCTGATTTATTAATTATAAAACGGACTTACTGTTCTAAAATTTTGGACAGAGATTTGCTTGTTTTGAAATCATAAGACCAAACCATCTTAGACATGGAATTTCATCAAAACAAAAATTACAGAGGTGCTTAAATGAGTTATGAACACCCTCTAATTGGTCTCATCCAATTTCCAATGAACCATGATTTTATAAAAATCTTTGATCACAGTTGGTTTATGGATTCACTGCACCTTTATTAAATTGATGTTCATATTTTGAATCAAACTTGATCCATGATTCTAGAAAGAACTAGGATCAAGTATGATTATGATCATTAGAGTAAATAATGAAATATGAAGATGTTCATGGATTTAGCCTTAATGGATTTCCATCATAGATCTCATAACAAGAGAATCCTAAGGCCTCACTTAATCTCATGAATTTTGAATATAAACTATGAAAACCTACATCTAACTCCTCTCTCAAACATAGGATCCTTGAGGAATATAGAGTCATGACATCCTAATCCCCTCTCAAATTAATGGTCCTTGGAGACTAAATGAAATCAAAAATCATATGAACCTCTATGGAATATAGCATGAATCCCATAAGATTCTTAGTAAGGGGATTCAAATCATGAGGGGAGACTTGAATTCAACCAACTATGTGTAGATATGACCATGATTCACTTTAATTTTCATATGGATCATAGGATCATAGGAAACTAAAGAATCAAACTCAAAGAGACTCAATAAGATATATAAAATCTCATGAATCTTAAGAGAAAAATAGAAATAAAGAATCAAAGTTTACTTAGAGAAATTGGAACATAAATTCTTCAAAATCAAACTTATCTTAAACCCAAGGCATCAATTGGATCCAAATTAGTGAAATGTTATGAGATTCAATTACAAGCTCTAAGTGGTGTGTGATGAAATGAGGTAGGAAGAGAGGTTTTGGAAATGTGTAAAGTTTCTAGAACTATGAACATGTGATTGAATTTGCCTAATTCTACCAATGATTGAGAGGTTACCTCTATGACCTCAAGGATTTCTTCTATTTCTTGGGAAGCTCTTCCAAAAATCTTCAAGTTCTTCTCCAATTCTTCAAATTCTTCAAGAAAACTCCCCTCCTCCTCTCTCAATTCTCTCTCTATTATGTATATAACTCTTGTATCTCTCTTTTATGCAAAGATTAAGTGAAAAAAAGTTCCAAAAGTCCCAATAATGAAGATGAAGGTCTGTATAGACCAACATGACAATGTTAAATGGGTAAATTCGGGTGAAAACCCATGTGTAAAGTTTTCTTATAGAACATGTGAGAAAAGCATTCTGTTACAGTGCGCGACACTCGATGACTTGCCTGCAGCACTCGCTGAGTGCCGCCGGCTTTGCCGCGGCTAACAGAATTTTGCCTTCTTTTAATTTTCAACATATATGTTAACAAAACTTAATTATTTAGTAAAGTATATACTAATGTACTTATATTTGTAATGTACTTTATTAGAATATACCCATATGCATGGTATATATTCCCATGTATCATTTTATTTCTTTCTTTCTTTTATTTCTTTCATCATTTTCTCTTTTCTTTTTCAAACTTCTTTTCATTTCTCTCTCTCTCTCTCTCTCTCTCTCTCTCTCTCTCTCTCTCTTTTAAGATAAATCCCCAAACTGATTTTCTCATATGTTCTTCAACGTTCAGGTTTCTCACGAATACCCAATTTCTCCTTGTTTTATTTTGAATTTTAAAATTTTATTTGAAGAATCTTTGAAAAATTTGAATTCTCTGAAAAATCTTCGAATTTCATCGGTCATCGTCATCATCGGTCTTTTAGAGGTAACCAATCCCTGGATTTGACGTTTGGTCAAAATCAGGATGTCTATAGTGAGGGGCCTCTTTTATAGGTACAAGAGGCCACTCGTACATGGTAAGTTAATAATTTAGGAAGTCCAATCTAACTGCAAGTGATTTACATAAAATTAGGAGAGTTTCCCAAATGGTTTAGGAAACTGCTTGCTCATTCCATAAGTCTTCTAGCCATAATAGAAAGCTGGCTGATCCTGTGATTGGCAGACTATCGGGTACGCTTGGACTGCACCCACTGAAGGGCCGTCCCGTACTGTACACCCGAGCTGTGTCCTCTGACCGAGCAATTCTTTGCGGACAGCTCGGGAAACCTGGGCAGTGGGTACCCTTTCGAGATGATGTGGCGTTTCCTTGCTGAGGTGGCAACTTTGGCCTGATATATTTTTGTACCTATTAGTAGAGAAATGAATTATTTTCGGGTAATTCATGTCCTCATTACAAAAGTTAGGTCACATGCAAGATTGACAAGTTTGTGTGTAATATGCATATTTGATTATACAAAATTTGTTACATTTCTAAGTTCAATCTTTATATACATTCCTTGACATTTTACAATAAAAAATTCAGGTTGAAATCTTCAAAGAAAACTTAAAAATTAGAATTATTGACATTCAAGCCCAAAATGAATAATGCAATAGAAGTAAGTATTTACATTTTTAAGTTCATCTTTACAAAAGGCAATGTTACCATAACTTCACAAAACTAAGTGTAGACTTGAATTACTTTAATACTAATTTTTTTTAATAATAAACAGAATACATTGTATTACTTTCAGTCAACCGTTGAAAAAATTTACAACCAAAACCAACCATGGTATGTTATGTGCAAAGCATGCAGTAAAAAAATAGTCATAAATGGAGATGGAATAGAATGCATAACCTGCAAAAATAAAAATAAAAATACATAGTCCAGGAAACATAAATATCTAAATAAATAATACTTCGCCTATTATTGGTACTTTTTCACAAGAATACTAAACTTTAATTATTTCTTATTCAGGTACATTGTGAGACTCGAAAGTATTCACGAGATGAGTAAAATTAATGTTCTATTTGACGAGGCATCATGAATTTTAATAGGATGTCTAGTGTCAGAATATATTACTTCCATAAATGAGTTACACATTCCAATGTTTTAACAACAAATTTCATATTGTTGTTTGAATAGTTATTTAAACATCTAATTATTATATTACTACAAATTAACACAGGGATGTGATAGGTCCAAGTTTTATAGAAATTTGTGCTCATGCAAATTACAAAAGAACACAAATTCTACTTCAAATTATCGACAAATGTCAAATATTTCTCCCTAGATAAAGGAAACAATATTGTTCAATCACTTGAATAGGTGAAAGATATGAGACCTATTGCTATTGAAGATGATGAAAATATCCAAAGTTACAAGAAAAGGAAACAAAGATTAGAGAAATGTGATGGAAAGAAGAAACGTGCCATGAAGAATAAAATCAAAACTTAAAATGAATAAGTTTGAAATATACATAAATATTTTGCTATAGTCTTTAGAGTTTCTTTACTCGAGTATAATTCTAAGTTTAAGTTACAATAAACAAGTATTTTATATTACTTTATTCTGTGAAGACTATACTTAATTATTCATCAATCAACTATAATTATAGTTATGAGAACTAAGATATTATATTTCGCACATTGTGATGATCTCATCACAAATCATTCTCATGGTTTATACTTTTATCGATTTACTTTTATTTCTCCTTCTTAGTATTCCGATTGCCTTAATTTTTGGTGCATAACACTATTTCAATCAACTTACTTATGAGTTATGAAGACACTTTTTATTTTTACTTAGAATAGTTGCGATTCCAAAAAAGAAAAAAAAAAACTCTGTCTTTGATAACTATTTTAACAAAATGAGCACCAACCACGTGCAACACACGTGTTGTATTACTAGTATATTTATATGTATAGCTATGAGGCTGTGTTTGGAATAACCCTTTTCTTGTAAACTCCCTGTTTTTGGGCTCTGTTTTTATCAAATTGTTCCCAGTTAGAACAAAATTAAATGAATGAAAAGTTTAAAATCCTTTTTGAGTTAGTGATCAAAAGCATGCAATTAAGTACTCCCTCCGTCCCATCTCTTTTGGAAATTCCAACTTAGTAAGGGGATAACCTTGATTTTGGTGAGATTTTCAACTTTCCAATATTGCCCTTTTTGAAATTCAAAATTATAGTGTCAAATAAAAAAAAAGAGAGGGAAGAATTGGATATAATAAATGGCAAATTTGGAAAGTGTAATTAAAGTACTTTGACTTTTCAAAGAGGACTCTCAAAATGGGACATCAAAAAATGACATCAAGGACTCTTAATATAGGTCAAAGGGAGTAAGAAAGAAAAGAAATAGACACACCAAAAACCACGGAAGTTAAATAACCTTCAGAGGTGGAAGTCTACAATTAATAATTTGAACACCAAGATAAACAAACAAAACTTGAAAAGCGATTAAGCAAACAAATTTAAAAAAAAAAAACCATAGGTAATTAATAAGAGTACTAATTAAGCCTTGGTCACCAAGGCAAGCTAGGACTGAGGCAAGCAATGCATGCCCCACTAGCTCCACACGCATATTTCTTCTCAGGAAGGATCACAACTCTCATGTCCATTTTGAAAATAGAGTTTTTAAGCAAATAGATAGAGCAGCCAAGGAAGAATGGCACTGCTGCACACATATTAGCAGCATTAAGGCGTGCCACTTGAATAATGCCACACACACGCAGCGTGAAATTTTGCATATGATGATTCATTAGCATTAGCACTATCGAATTAATCCGCTTTCGCAGACACGGCAAGTGAATCATCATATATATATATATATATAAGCATTTGATGAAGATGGGGGGTTCCTCAATCTCTTTTATATTAGCATTTGTACGATGAACCGGCCTGATCAGTGTTACCAAATCTTCCATTGATAGTGGAGAAAGTACCATACGAGTACATCGAATCACAGAGTCCAAATTATTTTCCAACTCTTTCGGACTTCTTATAATTAATGTTGCAGCTAGTTCATGTACTATAACCATTTTTCCAAAATCAGTACTACTCATCATCATCAGATTAAAAATGAACACAAGTCGATCAGCTAAATCATCATCACCAAGAACTGAACGTTCCGACCAGACTCTATCCAACCTACTCATCACAAGTGGCGTTTTTGGTGATAGCTCGTTTGATTTTTGATCTATGAAAAAAGGATGAAGGAAGATGATTGAAAAAACTCTTTTCTTTGATTTTTAACCATAATCTTTTCTTGTTCTATCATATTATATAGAAGAGTTGTTACAGGTATAATTAATTAGGGGTGTGTTACAAGATGATAGAATTGGTAGTTTTTTTTTTTTTTTTCATGTATTAATTTTTTTTTTCTCTCTGTTTTGTTTTGCTTGTAAGTCATTATCAAAAAGGTGAGGCTAAGTATACCACATTTTTCTGCTAAATACACCACCATGTAGTTTTAAATATAAAATATTTGTGAGCAAAGTCTTTGTTTGGATGAACCCAGAATTGTTCAAGGATTTGTAATTTTTGATCCTATAAAGGCTGTGTTTGGGGCTCTAAGGTTTTCTATCAAACCTTGATTGGTAATTCAGCAATGTACATAATAGAATGCGTGTACTTCTATTTCATCAATCTATATTTATAATAGGATCTGATTCAGTCCAAGTCCACTTTTCTATCTGGTTCTTGTGAGAATCAAGTGTAGCTTGGTTTGATAGAAAGTTTATTTTAAAAAATTTATTAGATTGAACATGGATTCCTAGGTAAGAAACACACTCCCATCAAACTAGGTTCTCACAAGAACTAGATAAAAATTAGACTTGGACTGAACCAAAAAGTCTTATTTTAGGCTTTCCCAAACAGACCCTTAAATTCTTGCTTCTAGCATATTAATGGCATTCAGTAGACAAAATGAGTTGGGGGGGGGGGGGGGGGGCTTGTGGACAAATAGAACAGGCACAAAAAATAAGTTGAGACTCAAACTTCAGAATGTAAAAAGGGGCCGCTTTGTCTGGACCAACCTCACCTGAATAGCCCAACAGGCTAGTGCCATTTCAGCAAGTCGAAATCAGGCCCAATCTGCTCTATTGGGCTAGTCTTGGGCCTGAATGCATGGGCTTTTGTGTCGGGCTTTGGGATTTTAATCCTGGTTTCGCCAAACTTGATGGGCTGGACTCTAACCCACCCACTGTCCGTTGAGAGTAGGAGTAGGTAATACCGAAAGGATTTGATTCTATTTAGGCTTAGCCGCTTAGGGTGCCAGAGATTTTGGGTTAGCCCATCGAACGCAAGCTATTTTACAGGCCTAAATTAAATAATCCAAAAGGAGTTCCTCTCGTATTCATAAAAGCTGAAAAATCGAAAATCGACCAAAATTAAACCGACTAAACACCGATTGATCAATTTTTTAAAAGAAGTGCACTAACCTAAACTGATCGAAGACCGATTGACACCGCCTAAAACCGACCTACATAAACCGAATGGTCAATTTTAAAACCACTAAAAAAAACCCAAAAATCTACCGGGAACATTTAAGGCTATTAAAATAACCAATTACACGAACCGACTGACCGAGTTGGACCGAAATTTTCGGTGTATTAGGGTACAACGGTTGATGGTCGGTTTAACTTTAGTGGAAAACCAACTAGTCGGTTCGGTGGGTGGTTGGAGAAACTGTTAAACCAGACCCGACCGAAATAGGGGTCATATGAATACTAAATTTCCTAGTCCTAACCCTAAACTTCACTTCACTGACTTACATCATTTGCAGCGCAACCTCCACCTCGAAGAAGTGATTCTCCACAGCTGCCTCTTACCATACCGCCTCCGCCACCACCACCTGTCCACCACCTCCACCCTACCCACCGCCTCCACTTCTGCCCCTGACCACCCTCCTCCACCCCTAAATCCTAACCCTAACCCAATCGTTGTCAGCCATCGCCACCACCACCACGGCTCTACCATGATCAGCCACCACCACCACTTCTTCTGGTGAGCACTTAGAAGGTATTGATCTGTGATCCCTCCCTTCTCCTCTCTCTCTCTCTCTCTCTCTCTCTCTCTCTCTCTCTCTCTCTTATAAACATCACGCCGCCGCCTCACAACCACCTCCACCAGCTTGATCCACCACCACTACCGCCTCTGGTCCACCACCACCAGCTAGGTCCAACAACAACGCCTTGCCCTGAATCACCACGACCGAAACCGACCACCCCGAACTCCCTGCCGGTCAGTTTTGGTCCCTAACCCAGTTACCTCGACCACTTTGGTTCGGCGCAAAATCCTCCTACACCTCGACCGAAACCGACCGATGAGCACCCTTAGGATCATCTCTAATTGAAGGTGCGCATGCCAGGTATACCAAATAGGGTAATCTGGACAATTATGCTATTATACGCAATGACTGATTATATGAATTTGGGAACTCCTTCTATGCCCGCAGAAGATGTATAAAATTCATAACCCGGTTATATGTATGTGACGATATGGTATCACAAGTCAATAAGGACTCTTTAGATGTCCATTTGTGCCCCTTATTTCCAAGGAATCTCTTCTCCAACTCAGCAAAATTTGGAAAATATGAGAGTACTGGAGATAACTACTGGCATGGTATCCACGTTTCATTCAATATATACTCGAAGAAGAGAGAGAGAGAGAGAGAGAGAGAGAGAGAGAGAGAGAGAGAGAGAGAGAGAGAGAGAGAGAGAGCTTAGCCATTGGGTAAACCACTTTGGGGGCAAAAAAAATCAACCATTGGATCAAAATAGTGGTTACAATTTTTTGTCAGGATGGTTATACAATTTTTGTCACGTGGTTACAAAAACTACCATGCTACAATTTTTTGTCGTGACACTTTTTCACACCCAACTTTAAATGTATGTACTTTATGATATGTAAATACATGCATTTAAAGCTAGGTGTGAAAAAGTGTGTGAGTCTAGTATTTTCCTTTGTAACAAGTAGCAACTCTTATCATAAATCGGGTAGCATTTAATATTCCTTTTCATATGATGACCTGTGAGTAGTAGATGCTTCCACTTTGTCTCATATGATGCGCGCAAATCTGAGAAATTTCCTATGATTTTAGTGATTTCCGTGCCTCTTCGGTTAATTTATTTGTACATATATAATGTATGCTTTCTCTTTTTTTTTTTTTTTTTGCTGAAAAATATATAATGTTTACATATATATATATATATATATACACATGAACAAGAGACTAAGTTGTCCTATTCGTTAATGGGGATAGCCAGTAGTGTCCGCAAATTAAATCAAAGGAGGCATTCATTGCCACTCAAGACCTTTCATGGATTTTGGCTCAAACTAAATGGCTTTCGTTTTCTCTCTGAATTGGCACTTTCTTTGTTCTCAATTCATGTAAAAAAATTTATTCTCAGGAGGGGTCAGGAATTGAGAATCGAGTGAGCATATTTTCTTAATTATATACACGCACATAAATAAAGTAGGCTAAATTACACTTTAGTACCCTGTAGTTTGGGCGAAATTTCACTTTGGACCCTCTAGTTTCAATTGCAACACTTTGGTCCCTGTAGTTTTGATTTGGTTTCAATATGGGACCTGTCTCTAACTCCGTCAATGTAACTTGACGGGACACTTATGTGCCTTGCAAACTTCAGGGCTCAAAGTGAAACTTCGCCCAAACTCTAGGGCCTAAAATGAAACTTCGCCCAAACTCCAGGGCCCAAAGTGAAACTTCGCTCAAACTATAGGATACCAAAATGTCTCTAATAAATGAATTCATGTAAGGCGCGTGAGTTTTCCGTCAAGCTACATTGACGGAGTTAGAGGCAGGTCCCACATTGAAACCAAATCAAAACTACAGGGACCAAAGTGTTACAATTAAAACTAGAGGGCCCAAAGTGAAACTTCGCCCAAACTACAGGGTACTAAAGTGTAATTTAGCCAATAAAGTATGATCCAGAGAGAACGGTTACCGAAACTAGCTCTGCCACTAACTTTGTAAAATATTTCAGAGTAATGTCTATGTTGAAAGTGATATATACCGACATAAAAGAAAATGACTTTGTTCATTAACCATTAAAAAGCCACGTAAGTTTCATAAAATTACATATCCACACACACCTTAAATAACCATATGCCCCCAGCTAGAGTGTTGAAGAAATATATATATATATATATATAGAGTGAGGTTCCAGTGGGCACTGGATAAGCACACTAGGTGAACACACTGAGCTTTTAAGCCTAAAAAAATAGCGGCGCGCCCCACTGACCCGCTGTCACGACCCAAGTCTCGCTCATTAAGATATTGTCCGCTTTGGGTCCAAACCCGCACGAATTTGTTCTTGGGCAACTACCCAAAAGGACTGTTACTAGGGAGACTTGAAACCACACATATATAGCACATTACTTTTCCACACCCAGGCGATGTGAGACGAATTTTGCATAGTGTGTAGCCTGCTAGCACTTACTGCAGCCACAAAGGCACCTACAGCAGCCCGCCCACAACACCAGGGTCGTTACATTCCACTCCCTTTAGGGCCCAATGTCCGCGTTGACACACTTCTGGCTGGGTCTAGCTCTGATACCATTCTGTCACGACCCAAGTCTCGCTCAGTAATATATTATCCGCTTTGGGCCCAAACCTGCACGAATTTGTTCTTGGGCCACTACCCAAAAGGCCTGTTACTAGGGAGACTTGAAACCACACATATATTGCACATTACTTTTCCACACCCAGGCGATGTGGGACGAACTTCCTATAGTGTGTAGCCTGCCAACACTTACTGCAGCCACAAAGGCCCTACAACAGCCCGCCCACAACACCCGTCGCCCCATCCCGTCGCCCCATTGACCCGCAATTTTTTTTAGGCTTAAAAACCCAGTGCGTTTACACAGTGCGCACTGGAGTTTGACTATATATATATATATATATAATGATGCTAACGTACAACACAGTCTATTTAGCGACGAAGTTTTTCACCTTTAGCAACAAAATTTTTTGAGAAGATATGTAGCTAAAAATATTTTGCTAGTCGTTAAAAGCTGACATGTACAATGCTTTCCTACAACATGCATAAAGGTTGTAGGATAACAATCCCCATATATATATATATATATATACTGAAAATGCCCATGCCCATATGCACTACCCAAAAAAAAAAAATTAATTCTAAATTAATAAGATTTTTTATATTATACATATTTAGATACGTATTTAATTTTGAGGTAAAGAGAGTGTAATGCTAGAGGGAATTATGCTGAGGGTGTAAAAAGTGTAGGGAGTTTCAAAATTTAAACTTAAGAAGATGTCCTAGGGAACAAAACCATGCATTCCTCCCACATCATATATATATATATATATATATACATACTCCTATGTAATTTGCATTTGGCAAGACTTTTAGTAAATGCACGTATTGATCAAAGAAAGTTTTAGGACGATGATTACAAGTCCATTTTTTTGGGGCAAGTTTAGAGTGAGCGACTTCTCATATGAGAAGTCAGGTTTTAACCGTTAGATGAGCATCTGACAATAAATGTATTTCTAAATTCTTGAGAATTTTATGACCAAATTCTTCACATTCTCATCTGAAAAGCTTCTCATAGTAGACTTACCCTTTTTTTTTTTATAATCCAATAATGAACCTTACCAACCGAGCTCATTTATGATATGTGGCCGGGTTGTTAACCTCGAGCCCTACGTGGCATTAACGTGAATGTGATGAAGAGGTTTATTTACCGTATCAATCTATTGTATTTCCTATTACTATATGGTTTGACGTCCAACTCTCTTACGGTTCTTATATAATTATAAAATGTTGAAACTATTTGTATTAGCATCATAAGGCAACACAAATGGAGACACCAAAAAGCTTTGAAGTAGACATGCATGTTGGGTTCAAATATGATTATAATTAATTTATAAACTATAAAGCATGGATCACTTCATCCAAAATGTCATTTGAGAATTGGCTGGTTAATTTGGGTGGGGAATTGGGAAGGCAGCTTGTGGCTCTAAATGCTTGAAGAGTCGTCTCTCTTTGATCATTTGTACCATAATTTACATGTCCATTTCTATTGCTATATTTACAGGGGATGTGACAAATCAATATATAGGTAAAAGAGTTTTGATGCTTCCACTGTGATTAATTAATGCAAAAAATACATTTTTGTTCATCCAAAAATTGCTCACCCTCCTCTTTTATTAGGTAATGCAGTATGGTCCAGTATTAAATGAGAATTAATTAATGGTATAAATTAGTGGATCATACTGCATTAACCAATGAGAGAGGAGGGTGAGTAAATAGTGAGCAATTTTAGTGTGAGCAAAACTGCACTATAATACAAATGAGTCTATCATAATTGTGGCTCCTCATCAACAGATAGAGACTTGTCGACTTCGTGTGTTTTTATCAAAATTGGCTATGAATGTGACAAATCATCTTTGTGCTAAGTACTAATTATCATATGATGAATATTGAATGGTTTCTCAACTTTCTCTGGTTACAAATGGAGATAATTGACAGAATAGTCTCATTGAGAATTTATTTATAATCTTAAGCTAATATCCATCAAGAATATTGAATTCCTTATGATAAATAAGATATTGTGTAACATATCTTTTTTTTTTTTTGGGACTTTCCTTGTTATGTGGCCATTTCTACGTTTAATTGAAATGCTGAAATTCATAATTTTAAGCATAGTTTTTGAAATGAGCACACCTTTTTAATTAAAATGCAAATTAAATTATTAATGCAATTATTAAATTTAAGTACATCCAAATATACCCCCTACTGAAATTAATTTATTTGACAAATTTCACAAATGAAGGAATTCAATATTGTATTATCAGAATTCAACTCGAACTTAAATCGTTCTATTCTTTTTCTTTCCTCATCCCGATTTTTTTTTTTTTTTAAAAAGAGGGGAAAAGAGAGCTTGACACGTTGCCACCAACTGTAACATTCTATATATGTGCATGTAGAATATTAAGATTAATTGAAAACGATCAATGCTTAGACAAATTACATTACTTAATTTAAGTAGATACATCAACTTTAGTGTGTAAACTGTACGTTAGTGGATTAAGACCTCAATGAACTTGCGTAAGCACGAATAGCATGCGTTTAACTTAGTATTACTTTTAAATAAATAAAAAAGATTATTACTCCGTATATGGGAACTTAGTATTACTTTAAAACGCACCATCCACCATTATTATTGAAGAGCAAAGTACACAACATAAACAACAAGATCACGAGAAGATTGAAAATGTTGATATTAATAATATAATTATTGATGGAAAAGAATAATAACAAGTGGATATTGGTATTAATGCTAACTTGCTAAGCTTATAAATTAAGAAGAATAGGAAAGGTGGTGAAGAGGGAATGTTGGATGGTGATGATGATGTGCTTATCCTCTTTGAGCCAATCAAAATGTGATGACCTCATGAAGGAATTAGAAAGTATTCAAGTTGGCTCTTAGCCAAAAAAAAAAAAAAAAATGTATTAAAGTTAAGCCGGGTTGTACGAGTGGTGTGTGTGTGGTGTGTGTGTGTGTTAAAGTGGATACACGGCACAACTGGTACAAGTGATGGTACAAAAAAGAAATTTGCAATTAAGTCCACATGGAAGCTTCAAAAGGCTTGAAAAAGGGGCATTATTATGGTGACTTGAGGTTTTATGGAATTTTCATGAGAACCATGTCTAGTAAGGACGCGTGGAACACGAGCAGCTTGCAATATTTTGTGGCATATATATGAGTGGAACTATCTTGTGTGATCATCACACCCATTTGACTTTCATTGCTATTTCAGTATTCTATGAGTCATGTGGGGAGTCATAGTGGTTGATATACGGTGTGACCATCGTGAATTGTGTCACGAATCGTGAAAACAATTTCTGCACACACAAGACAAAAATACATCAAAATTTCTTTATCTCAGAATAGTGGAATTCTCGTGCACTGAGTTTGTCCCTTTTAAGTTAACCATTTTCTTACTTGCTTTAATTTTTGTTCTTTTAATTCTTTAAAGAGTAATGCTATGCTTCTCAAATTCAAATCTTAAATTCACATCTCAAATGATATGAAAGTGGATCCACTATGGGGTCACTTCAACATCCTTCAATCGACTCCAATCGAAATCCAGTGACCCTATAGTAGGCCCACTCCCATATCATTTTAGATATAATCATTTGAAATGCGAATTTCAACATGACTAAAATAACATGACGGGTGTGACATGTTCTAATGCAACATGACAAGGTTATTACATATGCATTGAGACAACTTAGATTGCACGAGAAGAATTATCCGACACATTATCTAGAATTGGCCGCCGTGATTTTGTATTAAAGATTTGGCGTCATTGCCTATACAGGGAAAAATGTGAGATATATACGGATCATACGAGTTTAAAGTACTTGTTCACACAACGAGATTTGAACATGAGGCAAAGAGATAGTTAGAGTTGATGAAGGACTATGATTTGTCAATTCAGTATCATCCGTGCAGGCAAATGTAGTCGCTAATGCTCTTAATCGTAAAGCACCAACCAATATGGCAGTAGATTTGACTTCTCAAAGAGAGTTGATCTGAGATATAGAGAATTTAGAACTTGAAGTGATTTCGAGGATTGAAAGTGGCTTAATGTCGACGATTGTGGCACAACCACTCTTAATTCAGAGATTACGGGGAAACAACTTCAAGATGTGGCATTGAAGAAGATTTGTGGTGAGATTCCAATGGGAAAACAATCGGGTTTCACTTTTGAGAACAATGTTTTGAGATTAAAGGGTAGAATTTGTGTGCCTAACGAGAAAGAATTGAAACGGAACATCCTAGAGGAAGCACACAATACAAAGTACACCGTTTATCCGGGAAGCACCAAGATGTATAGAGACTTGAGATATGTTTATTGGTGGCCGGGAATGAAGAGAGGAATAGCACGCTACGTTTCACGATGTCTGAGTTGTCAACAAATGAAGGTCGAACGCCAAGTACCTTCGGGATTGTTACAACCGTTACCTATAGCCGAGTGAAAATGGGAACACATTACAATGGACTTTGTTAGTGAGTTTCCGAGGTCTAAGAAATTGAATACTATTGTTTGGGTGATCGTTGACCATTTGACGAAGTCGTCGCACTTCCTACTGCTTCGAACAACTAAGCCAAAGACTTTAGCTAAGTTGTATATCCGTGAGATTGTGAGACTACATGGTATTCCAGTTTTATTGTTTCAGATAGAGATAATAGCTTTACATCAAAGTTTTGGAGGCCTTGCAAGAAGCAATGGGTACCAAATTATATTTTAGTACTGCTTTTCATCCTCAGACCGATGGCCAATCGGAAAGAGTGATCCAGATTTTGGAAGACATGCTTCGTTTATGTATGATTGATTTTCAAGGTGATTGGAAAAACCACTTATCGTTATTTGAGTTTGTATATAACAACAGTTTTCAGTTGAGTATTGGGATGGCTCCTTATAAAGCTTTGTATGGTCGTGTATGTTGTTCACCGATCAGTTGGACAAAAGTCAGAGAAAGAATGATTGAAGGACCACAAATTGTGCAAGAGACGACGAACAAGATAAAGGTAATTCGACAACAGTTACTGACAGCTCAGAGTAGGTATAAGAGTTATGCCGACAAGTGTAGACGACCGTTGGAATTTGACGTAGGCAATTTGGTTTACTTGAAAGTGTCACCTTCAAAGGAGATTACTAGATTTTGGAGATACGGGAAACTCAATCTGAGGTATGTAGGGCCTTTTGAAATCATTGGGAAAGTTGGACCCATAGCATATCGATTGGAGTTGCTGAATGAGTATGCTCAAGTTCATAACGTGTTTCATGTATCATTACTACGGAAACAATTGACAGAAGATAGAGATCAAGTGACGACTCCGACGACAAATGAAATTTAGAGTGATTTGACATATGTTGCGTATCCGGTAGAGATATTGGATCGGAAGGATCAAGTTTTGTGAAATAAAGTGATATCAAAGGTGAAAGTGTTATGGCGTAGCCAAACGACGGAAGAGATGACATAGGAAATAGAAGATTGAATGCGTACTCAGTATTCGCACCTATTCGATACATGAGGTACAAGTTTAGGGACAAACTTCTTTTAACGGGGAGAGTATTATAACATGCATATGCGTGTTGTTGCGTTTCATTACATTATCATACATGATAATGTGATGTGATGTGCATTTATGGTACATGGGTGAGTGAGTTGTGACTCACGAGTTGATTTGGGTGTTTGTATAAGAGAACCCTTTGAGACTGTGTGAAATGACTGTTTTGATGTTGTGACGTCTCTCCGAGATTGAGATGGTCATTGTGGAACACCCTAAATATTTATCTGGAAATAAATGTTTACCTGTGTATTTTACTATCTGTATTATTATCTGGGTTAGATTATATTTCTGTTGTTAATTTTGACATCCTTGTGAGGACGAATTAACACGCTACATAATTAGTAGGCTAATTAGTGATTTCACAAAAATCATGTAAGATCGCATTTTAGCAACCAAACAGAACTTAGTGAAAAACTAGTAAAGTTAGATATTTGCTACTAGGGGTACTAAATCGAAGATTTAAGACCTTGAGGGGAGTTTAATGACATTTTGAAAGGTAAACACTATATACATAAGTATGAGATATTTTTAGTAGTCAAAACCTAATTTGCTTCTAAGAGGAAGATAGAGAAAATGAGATTTCAATTTTTGAGCTTGCGACGCTCATTTTTGGTGATCCGTCCGTTGATCAATATTTTATCGGATATTCGAACTCCTCAAGGTAAGGCCGTCGTTTTGATATCCATTAGGTCTTGTTTGGTTAAGTTTTCTGAAAACTTGTTTTCTAGAATTTTCCTAAAAAGTTGTTAATCAGACTTTTGATCGATAGGAATTGTTTTAGACGGACTTCTGCATGAAATTTGTGCTCGGGTTTTCTTTTAAACGAATTTTAGGAGCATTAATCGGAGGTGAGTGATTCAACCATGTGTTTTGGGATGGTTTCTTGTCATGTATTCATGTTTTGTATGAAAAGCATGTGTTAGTTTGTAGATATATATTGTTTAGTTCATATTGGGCAACTATATCGATAAGTAGGCCCAATAGCACGGTGAAATGTTTTGATTATGTCAAAAGCACGTTGAAATGTGATTTGAGCATGTTTAGTTGCTATTTGGGTGACAGGAGCACATGGTACCAAGCCATTTTATGGAGCCGTTACAGGCATAAGGTCGCACGTTTGAAGAAAAGAAACGTGGGTCTTACCTAGTCACATGGACTTATTGGCGAGGAGTCTCGGACTAGGAGTATGGAACGTACATGTGATACTCCGGAAATTAGTATGAAATGTAGATAATGTGAATGGGAGCATGTTTATCATTCATGTGCATTGTTTTTTTATTCACTAAGCATTAGCTTAAGCAAATCGAATATGTGTGGTTATTCAAACAACCATTTCAGGTGTTAATGTCGGCGAGGAATCGGGAAAGTGATCACGGGGTAATGGGAGTGCAATTAGAAGGCGATGGAGTATGTGGACCTCGTGTTTTGTTATAGTGAAATGTTGTAATAAGAATTTTATGACTTTTAATCTATGTTTGACTTGGAAACTTAGAACAAATTCTTGATGCTGTAATAGACAGTAATCTTTTATAATTATGTTTTGGTAATGTTATAATTAAGTTAATATCACTTTGGTCTGAGTTTAGAGTATGTGTTTGGTCCCTGAAAAATTTTAGAAAGCTTTTAACTTGGAAATTCTACAGATTTTGTTGCTCCAACGAAACCAGTTGACTGGTTTATAGAAATAGTCGACTGGAGTATTTTGCAATTCACTACCTCGTTTTGTGAAAAACAGTCGACCGGGTCCCCCGACAAAGTCGACTGGATTGTGTTTCAATATTTGATATTCTGCTTGGACAGGAATTCAGTCGATTGGACGTATCAGTCAACTGATAATTTTTCGCCCTAGTCGATTAGGCTTAGGGAGCAGTCGACTGGATTAGCTGCTGAGGGTTTGAGCTCTCTGTAGTTTGCATTTTTAGTCGACCGGACTCTGATCAGTCGATTAGATCCCTATTTTCAAAAGGAGTGTTTGTTAAGTATTTTCAAATGGGCAAAACTTTTATAGTCTGAAATTGTGGGTTTCTACTGTTGTTTATTTCGCTGCTGTTTACTTAATTTGTTTTGGGCAAGCCTCGGTGTGGATATCACATTTTTATTACCCGCAGCTTTTTTTATTTTAAATCTTTTCCAAATTCAAATTCAAAAAATGAGTCGCCACTTAATTTTTAAAAGGAAAATTAAGAAACCATTTTAAAGTGAACTGATCTTTTTGAAAACCAAAGATTTCTAGGTCCGGGGATTATAGAATGAGAGGGGAAGGAACGCGATGGACTAAAATACCCCCTCTCATCCTATCTCGCGATAGGCCTCTACTCAACACCCTTTTAATTGAATTCTTAATCTAAATGTACCCTCAACTAATATATATGTATAAATATACATTACAAAAGCATGTCTAAAGGGTGTAAGATTGCTAATGGTAAAAATATAATTCAAAAACCACATAATTCAATAGCAAACAATATGATATGCAATGGGGAGCAAAAGAACTTACCCGGGATCCAGCCGCGAATGTTTAAACGTGTAATGCATACAAAAGAATAAATCCTAATAAAAGGGTCTCTAATCACATATATACACATAGAGCAAATTTTAATTCTAAGATGTCGCACATGAGGTCGAAAGATCAATAAAGTTAAGAAATAATTAAGCTAGAGAAGAGTCAAGTGATCATACCTCATCGGCGCTACAAAACAAGGGTTAGTCCATATGCTTTAGAATGGATATACAATATCAAATGACCATCTTTAAATGTCTAGCTTAATTCTATCAAGTAGAAGAAATGACATACCAAGAATTCTAAGTATAAGTATAAATCTACACAGATGAGTGTACACGAATACATGAATATGAACAAGAGTAAGCTATGAAGTCATTCATTGATTTGGATCCTTTAACCTCTAAATTTAAGTTTAATTGATCATTATTAAAACATGGTTTGAGCCCTAGGTCATAGAAAATTCATTTGGACCATTATTTACAAGATTGGTCAAAATTGTGACAGAATTTTGAAAATTGCTGAGAGCATATCAGAATTTCAAAGAAAGAAAAGGAATGGTTCCCATGGTTTGATCTTGAAGATTTTTGGACACAAGGTGCCTCTGTGAGTCTAGTTTCTAACCCAAAAATAAAAACCGAAGATCAACAGTCCAATCTCTCGGAAAAAGGTAAAGACCAGACGTCACTCAGAGATTTGCAAATCTCTGTCCAGAGATTTTGTACGATTTTTTAAAAATAGTAAAAAAATAAAAATCACTTTGATCTTTTTATTGGATCTTATTAACACATCAAACTTCATATAAAAAATTATTCGGGGTCAAAAATGTTTGATTAAGATTCTGATTTACTAATTTTGAAACTGACTTGCTGTTCTAAAATTCTGGACAGAATATGATTGTTTCACAAAACTCATGATCAAACCATGTTAACCAGAAGATCTCACTAAAATAAAAATTACAGTGGTAGAACTTTATGTTATGAACACATTCCAAGTGGTCTCATTCAATTACAACGGTCCAATATTTAATTAAAAATCCTTGATCAAAACAGGATCATGAATTCACTGCACCACTATTGAACTTGTCATCTTTTTGTTGCATTTGTCCATCAAGCCATGGATATTGGCACATCTTAAACCTAACCCTCCTTTCCATTGAGGGTCAGTGGAGGTCAAAACATGACTAATACTTATGAGTTTTCAAGGGATATAAAGGAGATTTCATGAAAACTCCAAGTTAGAAAACCCAAACCATGGTGGGGGTTTGGATTCATCTACTTGTTCTTGATAAAAAATGATCAACTTTGCCTTCTATGTGAAGCATAAGATTACATGAGACTAAGAGATCAAGCTCATGAGATTCAAGTGAGGTATGGAGGACCTCCAAGAATCTCAAGAGAGAAGTACAAACAAAAAAAGAAAAATAAAAAAACTAAGAAGCTAAGACTTCCAAGTTTACTAACAAAACTTTAAAAAACTTAATCAAGAAGAACTAAATGATTTGTAGATTAAAAGTTCAAAAGAATGAAAACACAACTTAAGATTAGAGGGTCACCTCCAAACTATCCTCAAACTTCTATATTTTGAAGATCTTCTAAGCTCTTCTTCAAACTCTCAAAAACTCTCTTTTCCCAAAAATTCTTTTTGTTTCCTCCTTGAAATTCCCCTCTCCCCAAAAATGTGTAGTTATAGTCCCCTAAAATTCTTCCTCCCCTAGTCTCCTCTTTTTCCAATGAAGATCCCTCTTCTTTTATAGACAAGATACCTAGGTAATCTCAGTAAATTCGGAGAAAAAACCAACTATAAAGACAGCATTTGGTGGTATAATGCGTACTTCCTGAAAAAGTAAACTGTTAAAACAAACGGCAGTCAGAATACTTTCTGCGGCACTCAGAGAAAGCCGGAACGGCACTCCTTGATAGCCGCCGCGACATTCAATAAATGCCGTGCAACACTTAATGAGAGCCGTACCAAAATATTGAATGCTGCATTATTCTTAACCTTACTTTATCAGTTTTATTGTTTTATCTGCATACATACTTTATCAGTCTGTATTGTACCACAAAATACAGACTTTTAAAGCGAACGACAGTTAGGAAATTTCAGCGGCATTCAATGAATGTCGCAACGGTACCATGGGAGTGCCGCGCGGCACTTATTGAGTGCCGCACAAACTGCCGTGTGCTGCGTTTTGTTAAATTTCTTTTTCTAGATCTTTTCTTTTGTTCTTTTTCATCTCAAAAGTTTATTTTGATGATTTTTTCCAAAAATGGTGTTCTATAACTGAATTTTCCTGAATACCTGGTATTCCTTTTTTTTCTGTGAAAATTTTATCACGATTGGAGAACTTTCTGAAGAGCTTGGAATACTTCAAATCATCTGGTCCTTATCATCATCGGACGTGGATGCGACGCTCTCCTAAATTCGACGGTTGGTCAAAATCGGGGTGTCTACACTCGGTGACGTGCCATGGGCTTCGGTTCTGCTATTGTGGGATCGGACTATGACACCATTTTTTTATACTTGAATAATAGTTTATACATTTAACGTCACTACCATTGTATTTTAAAAGGTAGTGACAATGTCAATGACATTAGCTAACAAGGGTCAAAAGTTTTCAATTATATAATTTAATAGTGGCATTATCACTACCATTACAGATTAAATGGCAGTGATGTTATTATCATTATAATTGAAAAGATACTGACAAACGATAAATGATTATAATATTGTAATTCTTTGGTCGATTTGACACTGACATTGCACTACGAAAGGAAAACAGTGACATTAATGTCACTATTTTGTGTTTTTTTTCATTGAAATAGTGGCATTCAAATAATGATTTTAAAATAGTGACAATCCTTGTTTGATTTTTTTTTCATTGTGCAATTTTCACAATGACAGTAACATTAAAATAGTGATAGTTGGGCAATGTTACTATTTGAAAACAATACATGGGGCAAGTGTCACTGTTTGTTTATTATTATTATTTTTTCATTGCTCAATGTCACAGTGACATTGGGCAATGTCATTGTTGATTTATTTATTCATTTTTTTACAATCATCATGGATTTTGTTTGATAGGTCTTGTTTTGTAGATTACAAATATATAATTTTTATGAAAAAATAATTTGTAGCCTAGAAGTTATGACAATTTAAAGTCTAGAAAATATAAAATAACTAACTTTCTTAAATTATGGGCTGAAGTGGCATATGTATAGTGTAATTTCTGAACATAAGGAAAGTGGGCATTTTCTTCCACTGAAAATCGCAGGGACCTTTGCTACCAAAAAATAAAAAGTGGAGATCTATCCCCCATTATGGTCCAAAGTAAATACCTTTTGCCAGCTACCCCTAGAAAAATTTGTAAAATAATTATCTCTCGTTTTATAAAACAAGTTGTTAACAAAATACCTCTTCATGTTAATGCAAACTTTAATGTAACAAAACACCTCTTCATGTTATCGCAACCTTTCACGTCATAAATTTTGAAAATAAAGCTTATAGGCATATATTTATTTCATGGCAGAATTTTTAGATCAGAAGTTGTTTGGAATATTTTGAAAGTTAGAATTATTAAAATTTCCAACACCAATCGATTAGAATTCAATTTTTTATTTTGAATTTTGCAATTCAAAACTAATTTTACAATTCCATAATCGTCGTTTTTCAAATATGTTTCAGAATTTCCGTTTCATCTTGCACCCATATGACCACGTAATTATTAAGAATGAAACATAGTCAAAACTATAAGATTTGTTTTTTTTTTTTTTTTTTAAACTACGACATAGATCAAAGCAAACAATTAGGAGTGTTTGAGTACTTCACTGTAATACTTCAAAGATACTTCATAATCTAGATATTTGACGTGATTCTCTTAGATTTTAATACTCTTTGAAAATATATTGAGAACGAGTCAAGTGTTTAACCAGTTGATACTTCAATTTGTTCATATCTATCCACTTATGCACCAACCACTGCAAAAACACGTGCTGTAAGACTAGCATATTTTAAAGTTACAAACATTTGGCATGTAAGAGGTACCAAATATTTGTCACTTTTGGGAGATGTATATGATACATGTATCCTAAACTTTCATGATGTATAATAGAATATTTCTACAAGCATACACGGAATCTATATTTCTACAAGCCTATACGGAGTCTGTATTTCTACAAGCATAAGAAATGTAATATTTTAGCCATGTTATTTGATAATTGTGGTTTTAGTTGACTGTGGTCAACGGAAGGTGTCAAGTAAGGACACAGCGATTCGGTAATCATTGAGGCATTGGTATGATTAAATGACATTTATGTGGATTAAATGTTATTTGACTATCTGGTAAAATGTGAATAGTGATATTACCTATGTAGCATATTTTTTTTATAGTTTTAATCCTGTTTAGGATCAGTTTAATGATTTTGATGACAACCAATATGATACGTCGTGTAAAAGGTAGGTTATCCAGAGATTTCATAGAAATTAGTTTCGGACATAATTACGACGACAAACGAAACTTAGTCAAAAAATTTTGTACATTATAGTTTTCACTCGTGAAGTAATGAATTGGCCGTGTGCAATGTTTCGTAGGATAATTAGAAGATTTGAGAACTAGTGGGGAGGTAATCGTAATGTTCAAGTCTCGTGCCTATAAATCGTAGAGGCAAGATATTTTCCTCATTTGCAACTTTTCCAATAGAAATCAAAAGAGGGGTTTTGGAGCTTAAAGCTTGCCAACGCAAATCGACGAACTTCTGCTTGTTTATTTTCTTCCAAATTTCATATTCAAGCTCCTCGAGGTAAGAGCTTCATTTTGATATCTTAGGACTCGTTTGGTTAAGTTTTTATAAAAATCCTAATGTTGGAATTTTGGGGAAAAGTGCGAGTAAACTTGTAGGAATCGCTTGTAATTCGAGATTTGACGTTTAATTAGTCCCTTAGTTCATCCTTCATAGTTATAAGAAAATCGCACGAGGTATGAATTCTATACCTATGAACTATATGGAATTTACATGTTTTGAATATCGAATAATACTTTGGATCCGGGTGAAATTCATATATTAATTAGGCCCGTTAATTATGCACGTGAAACTGCGATAAAAGCACGTATATATGATTATATGAGCATGCTATGTGTCTATGTGGGTTGAAAGGGGGATTGGTGCAAATTCATTCGGGGGCTAGCTCCTCGATGTTGGAGGATTATAGTAGCGACGGCTATTGTGCATGGTTTGGGAGAAAGGCCCAGTCAGGGCATT
The DNA here is from genome assembly GCA_033977485.1 of Hydrangea macrophylla. NCBI lineage: Eukaryota > Viridiplantae > Streptophyta > Magnoliopsida > Cornales > Hydrangeaceae > Hydrangea > Hydrangea macrophylla. The sequence continues at coordinate 78,530,059 of CM066983.1, read as the reverse complement.
AGATGAGTGGTAGGGAGAAGGCCCTCCACGACATTAACTCCATCGTTTCATTACCGGATGAACGCGTGTCACTCTCTAGAGACCATTTTGATGTGCTTTGATATGTTGAAGCATTAATTGTCATATAAGCATATGTTTAGAATTATACACTTAGCATATAGCTGAGCAGTGGAGATTTACTCCATTGGAGGTGAACGAAAGAAACGAAAGAAGAAGTGTGAGGAGTGAGGCCATGGATACGACGAGACTCACCATTGTATATATTTTTATTTCCATTCCAAACAATGTAATTTTGGATAGTTTGGGTGTTGTACTTAACTGAGAACTTTGGAATAGATTAGTAAGGATGTAATATGTCATAAAACACTTTTTGGTTATGTTGTAATGGATCCGTACTCATGGATTCATGTGTTGAATGCTTAACTTGTCAAACTCGGATTTTGGATAAATGTAATGGAACTTTTTTGTTTTAACCCAAACAAGCCTTAGTTTGTTCCATTATTATTTCTTTTCATAGATTACCATGTCTTAACGATGTTCTTGAAAGCCTAGCATAGATGGTGCAGTTTAAAATAATGTAAACATGTTTGGTGGAATGATAGGATTGAAGGTTGTTTGATCCTTAGTAAAATTCTACAGCTTTGGGGAGGTGTAGACACCATAATTTTGACCAAACGTCGGAAGAAGGGGAGTATTACCTCCAAATCCAATGATGGCAATGTCCGAACTAATCTAGGACTTCCAAAGATGATTCAAGCTCTTCTCCAACTTAAACAAAAGCAGAAAGGAAAGGAAAAAGGAAAATAGAGGCAAAACGGCACTTAGGCCCACACGCGGCAATCACGGGTTGCCAATGCGGCACTCTCGGATTGCCGGAATGGCATTCAGTGAGAAACGCACCAGCAGTCATTAACTGTCGCTAAAATGCATCAAGTGCCGCTAAAATTGGAAATCCTGAAAAGACAACAATTCATGGAGTTGTCCGTGACATTCAGTGAATACCGCGCTGGCATTCAGTGAGTGCCATTCCGACATTCAGTGAGTGCCGCTTCCATCTCCATTGAGTGCCGCATTTTTGTAACAGCCAGCTATAATACATCACATTTTGTACTACCAGAGGACAGTCCGAATTAGGGTTTTCTGCTCTAAAATGACCAAAATGACCCTTCAAATTTGTCTATAAATAGAGGATGAATATCCTCTTGCATGAGGTTGGAATTTTGTTTGAATGTAGAGGTTGTATTAGTTCTCTAAGTCCTAAAACTTTCAAAATTTCTTCTCTAAACACAATTAGAAGTTAGTTTTAGGAGTTGAAGAGGGTGGAAAGCTTGATTAGTCTTTGAAAGTTCTTCAAAATCACAAAGTTGAGGATATTTTGGAGGTAAAACTTTGAATTAATTAGTCTTTCTAATCACAAATATACTTAGAGTCTTTGAATTTTCTTTTTCTTTTCCTTTTTAATCTTTGAGATTCATAAGACCCTCAATGTCTTACTTGAATCCTTAGACTTGAAATCCTTTAATTCTTTTGTAAGCTCATGATTTACAAGAAGATTGAAGTTGATATTAGTACACTTGATTAATAAATCTAAACCCATCTTCATGGTTTAGGTTTGTTATGTTTAGGTCTCATGAAGTTTCTCCATATTTCTTTGAGACATTCAAGATATGGATGTATTTAGTCTCCCATGACCATCGAATGGTAGGAGAGGTAGTGTGGTTCAAGCCAAATTCCATGGCTCATGGATGAAGTTAATTAACAAAGTTGTATTTGATAAATCATAATCTGTTTTTGATCATAGATTTTTAGTTAAACATCGAACCGTTGGAACTGAATGAAACCAACGGAAAAGCGTTTATAACTCAAAGTTCTACCACTGTAATTTTTGTTTTAAGGAAGTTTCATGTTTAGAGTGGTTTGGTCAAGGTTTTTGTGGAACAACTATAATCTGTCCAGAGTTTCAGAACAGTAACACTCTTTTGAAATAAGCAAATCAGAACCTTACTCCAGCGGTCATGGCCCAAAATAATTTTTCCTAAGTAGTTTGATGTGTTAGGAAGCTACCCTAAAACGACCAAAGCATTTCTAATTTTGTTTTTACTATTTTTAGAAAATCATACAAAAACTCTGGACGGAGAGTTGTAAGTCCCTGAGTGGTGTCTAGTTTTTGTCTAATTCCCAGAGATCTAACCGTTGAAACTTTGATTTTCTTTTTGGGATGGAAACTAGACACACAGATGCATCTTGTATCCAAAAATCATCAAGATCAAACCATGGGAAGCATCCCTTTTATTTCTTTGAAGTTTGGGTCTACTTGCTGAAATTTTAGTATTCTGGAATGGTTTTTGATATATCTTGTGAACAATGGTCCAAATGACTCTTCTATGGCTTAGGGCTTATACCATGTGTTAATAACGATTAGTTAAGCTTAAATACAGAGGCTAAATGATCCAAATCAAGGAATAATCCAATAGCTCATTCTTGCTCACATCTATGTGATCATACACATTCATCCTTGTAGATTGGTATTAGAATTCATAATTGTGTTATTTCTTCTACTTGATAGAATTAAGCTAGACGTTTAGGAATAATTATTTGATACTATACATTCTTTCCAAAGTATGCGGACTAACCTTTGTTTTGTAGCGCCTTTGAGTTACAATTTCTTAACCCTTTCTCTAGTTTGTTTAATTCCTTGATTTTATTGATTTTATGACCTCATGCGCGACACCTTAGAATTAGGATCCTGCCTTATGTGTATATGTAATTAGAGACTCTTTTTCCTAGGTTTCATTTTATTTATGCATTGCACGTTTAATGTTCGCGGCATGGATCCCGGGTAAGTTCTATAGTTCCCTATTCGCAGATCATGTTACTTGCTACACGGATTATATGATTTTTGAATGATACTTTATCACTTGCAATCTTACACCCTTTTAGACATGCTTTTGTAATGTATATTTATACATATGTATTAATTGAGGACATGCTTAGATTATTAATTCGATTAAAAGGATGTTAAGTAGAGGCCTATCACAAGATATGATGAGAGGGGGTGTTTTAGTCTGATGGGCTCCTTCCCCTCTCAATCCATAATCCCCGGTCCTAAAAAATATTTGGTTTCTTAAAAGATCACTTTGCTTTAAAATGGTTTCTTAATTTTTCCTTTTAAAAAATTAAGTGGCGACTCATCGTTTTTTGAATTTGAAATTTGGAAAATGTTTTAAAATTAAAAAATGTGCGTAAGGAAAAATTACGATATCCACAATCTGGCAACTCTGCTGGGGATCGAACCCAGAATCTTTAGTTTCGCAGACCAGGATTTCTAATTTTGGGTTCACTCAAGGATTAGACTTGAAAAATATCCTTTTAGTCAAACTAATTAATCTTTGTGTGCCTGTTGCATTTCACTTGCATGTCTCGCCAGTCGATTGCATGGAACTATGACCTTGGAGGCTCGGGGCAACCCGGTCGGTCAAGTTATCATAGGACTGTGTGATCACCCTTGATCTCGTACCATGTGTTGGTATATGAAGCATCCTATCGGGTGTGTGCCGAGGGTCCCTTATTTGACCAAAATCCAGCATTTGCACGTAGCTTCTATAGAACCTTTCAATCTTAGGAAATCAACTCTTGATTAGGATTATATGCTAGGGAGTTTTGTATGATTACTTAAGATGATGACGATGCTTGTTTGATGTAGGATGTGTAATCTTCTAATTATCTTTTAGAAATTCCTTCTTATGTCCCACGACATTTGGGAACATGCTGAATCTTGATTATAAGATTACATCTCTTAGATCTTATTAGCTAAGTATCATTGACCTTGTATGCATCCAAATTCATGGAAAGTATGGTGATAATCCGATCATGTGATCCTCCTACCCAAAGAGTTTTAAAGTCTATCTTTGAAAGCAAACATATTTTTTTTTCTATCTTTTCCCCAATGATTTCGATCACCCTTTCGAAAAATCTTTTGAGTTCACCTTTCGATTAAAATTCCAAAACAACCTTTGTTAAAATATGTTCTCACATCCTCATCTTTGAAGAACCCAAAAATCAGGGGAACTATTTTAGAAGAAATACTTTTCGAATGAATTCCAAAACAAAATTTCAACCCGATCAATGAGAAATGTTTTACACCCTCATTTTCAAATAAAAGATTCAAAATTATTGAGAATTGTCTTTTCTCACCGTTTTAAAGAAATTGCTTTTCAAATGAATTTCAAAATCTTTGAAAGGGTGGTGAGGGTCACAATGAAAGGAGAAATTATTGCACTTGACATAAGTGAAGATTTTATGTGCTTATGTGTTTACGTGATAGGATTAGAATTTTCCTTTTATTTGACATATAGAGTAGGCACACACGCACACAGGTATTGCATCCGTGTGACATATGAACTATCCGTAAAAAAAAGAAGAGAGCTTTGCTTTACCAAGGGTCTTTTAAAACAAAATATATATATATATATATATATGTGACAAAAGGAAGCAAATAAAAGTTTTTTAAAAGAAAAAAATTAAACCTTTTTGTAGGGGCAAAAAATAGCATCAAGTTCAGATCAAGCCTGTTTAGGGATCCCACAGCAAGGTTAGTAAGGAGAGAAGACATTGAAATGGAAGAAGAAAGGAACAATGAGGAAGTAGCAGGGTTGAGAACACTGGTAGAACAACAAGCAGAGCAAATGAGGTGGCAAGGCAAAAATATGAACCGTATGATGGGAGTGATAGAAGCACTGAATCGCTGACCACTGCCTGTAATTTTGCCGATTATGGACCCAACTCTACGGGGGGGGGGGGGGGGGGGGGGGATTGGTTTGATGATTAGGAGGCACAATGGACTGATGCGCTGCAGGCCAACAGAGAAAGGAAGAAAGTTGAGAAAGAGAGGCTACTGACTGAGAAGATTGATAAGCTGGAAAGGGTAATGTGCAAGGCCCAGGGAGTTGACACTTATTTGCTGGAACTAGAAGGTTTATATGATGGGGTTTGTGAGGTACTGTCTGCTGGATTCAAAATGCCAGTCTTTGACAAGTTTGATGGAACCGGAAACCCTCGGAGTCATATCCGAATGTGCATACGCGCCTTTTAGCCAAGTGGTTTGAGTGCAACCATGATGGCTGTCTAGTTCCAGCAGACATTAATCGGAGCCGCACTGTCATGGTACCTTACATTAGAGCCGAGCAAAACCCGGGTTTGGGAAGAAGTGATCAAAGCATTCGTGGCACAATATGAGTACAATCAGGACCTGGATGTCACAGTCCGAGATTTGGAGACCACTAGGCAGGGAAAAAAAGAATCATTTGCTGAGTATTTGAGTAGGTGGGGAGGAAAAGCAGCTAAGATGGCATAGAGGCCGTCCGAGAAGGACCAGATCTGAATGTTGATGAAGAACCTTCAACCTGTCTACCAAGAGAAAATGAGATTCCAGTCGATCAACACTTTTGCTGAAGTATTTGATGTAGGGACTCGAATCGAAGATGCCATCCAAGAGGGAGTGATAAAGAAAGAGGAACAGCCAAATCGGTACAGAAGGCCGAACTATGGATCCAATGGAGGATAGTCGAGGGGTCACTCTGGCCCCACTGATGTCAACGCACTGAACGAGCCAAAGAGGAAATTTGACATAACACCAAGGAGAGGGGAGGACAAACCACCAAGAAAATTCTCAGATCTGGGAGTATCACTGTCAACCGCTCTCGATGGGCTGTTAGCGAAAGGGCATCTCCGTCAGTTGGAACCTCGACCTCTACCAAATCTGCTTCCGCCAAGTTTTCAAGGGGATCTCTTTTGCAAATTTCACTAACAGAAGGGCCACTTAATGGATCGGTGCATGAGGTTAAGGCATGAAATCCAAGATCTTATTAATAACAAGGTGATATCGGAACCGCCTGCCAGAGCTCCAAATGTCACGAGAAATCCACTACCAAACCACCATGTTGTACCACCACCGTAAGGCCTCTATTTATTGGGGATAGAAGAAATCATCTTCGATCCGTCTAGGCTAATCACTAAGGCTAGGACACCAAGAAAGCCTTACCAACTGCTGGAGAATCTGACAATCTGTACTTTGGAAGGTGCTTCGAAGGGATGTGAAGAGGAAATGGCAGAACAGATGGATTGATGGGTTCAAGAAGCGGGCAATATAGATCAGATAGAGGATGATTTATGGTACAAGAGTGATGAAGAGGTGGGAACCAAAAACAAGAGTTTGGAAAGAGTTTCGGAGGCCGGCAATTTGTGGATGAGAAAAGAAGTCAGTCATCTGACCCAGTCAGGCAGACACTTCAAGCTGCATGAACTGGAGAAAGATCACCCATGGGGGGATCTAGACAAGGGAAAAAGAAAAATGGATGAAGAAGTAGAGAAAGACAGGGTCCTGAAACAATTGAACAAAACTCAGGCTAACATCACTGTTTGGGGCTTACTGATCGCTTCAAAACGTCACAGGCAGGCGGTCTTAGATGCTTTGAACCAATCTGACGTTTCCATCGATGCAACACCAGAAGACCTCATGGGAATGATCAGTAGAATTCCAAATCTGGCTATTACCTTCTCATCAGACGACCTACCTCTGGGAGGGCCTGTTCACAATAAACCGTTATATGTCACTTTGAATGCCTGGGGAACACTGTACCTGCCTATTTTTGTTGACAATGGATCCACTCTTAACGTGTGTCCATTCCGAACAGCTAAGCGCATGGGTTTGGATGAAACAACATTCATACCATCTGAGCAGAAGGTAAGGGCATACGACAACACTCAGAGAATGGTCATGGGAATAATTCTCCTTCATCTAGCTGTAGGGCCTGTGGAAAAGGAAGCCAAATTTCAGGTCATCGACATACCTACTTCTTTCAATTTACTGCTAGGAAGGTCGTGGCTAGACAGTTTGGGCGCCATACCATCTACAATTCATCAGAAAGTCAAGTGTGTCTCGAAGAGCAAGGTCTGTGACATTCTCGGGGATAGTTAGGTTCGTTCGTCTGACGCTTCATCGAGCGGAGGTACAATTCCAAGAAGAAGAAATAGGTCTGGGAGGGTTCGAATTCATTAATATGTTGGAGAGAGAGAAGCCGAGAGAGTTCCTGCCATTGTATTTCGATCAGTATGCGAGTCTACTGGTCGCTGGTATCATGAAGAAGATGGGTTTCTTTCTAGGTATGGGATTGGGTAAGAATCATCAAGGTTTGCCCAAATTTCTAAATATCGCCACTCAGACTCACACTCACACTCATGGCCTAGGCTATCAACCGTCAAAGAAGGAGCTGAGAGGTAAGAAAAAGGCAACTAATGCACCATTGGATCCATACCTGATGATGCTCAATGGATACTTTGTGAAAGAGGGAGAGGATTTCCCCTTTTGTGGCTTCCCAGAACCATGGGTAGATCAGAATGACAAATGTATTAAGCATGGGTTTGAGATCTTCTTCCCCCACGAATTCTCTGAGTATCAGGATCCATACGTACAGGTACTCGTGAAGTCAGCTACTGTAAAAGATTGGGTTGGTGCGCTGGATGACTCAGTCATAAAGAACCAGTTGGGCAAGGAAAGTGTTAGGAAACTGTGTTCCCAGAATCCGTTGACAGTGCGTATAAGTTGGTACTGCAAAATATTTCGTGAAATCTATAATAACCCTACAAGGGCGGAACTAGGGTTACCTTGAACTGCAAAACGGATTGCTGTAGTAGACGAATCGAGAACACGGGCTCGATAACAGCTCACGATCTTCTACCGTATTCCTCCGCTGCCAGAATATTGAACTGAGTGTGGGCTCTTTCGAAATCCTTTTTGTTTTCTGCTCTCCCTCTTTTACGCTGTCATTTCTATTCCGAATTATAATACTCTTGATGGAAAAATGCTAACTAATGAGAGAGCCAAAGCAGCATATATATAGGCTATGATAGGCACCATAAGAAGTCAATAAGGAATAGGCTTCCTTATGGAATTAGGAAACCCTAATTCGAACTGAATCAGATTCCTATTTCCATAAATTATAATTCATACCACTAAAGAATTATAATTGCACTCCTACCCTTATCTCAAAAATATATTTCGAGCTCCATGTTATTAAATGCTTATTATCTCCCCATGTTAAGATTACAGATATCCATTAATTAACTATAATTACTGACAATCATATTTAATTAATTTCTTAAAATTCCTTGAGATCCTCTGCTTAACTTATCTGATATGTCGGATACAAAATCCACCTGCAGGGTTTGACATAATCAAAACTTATAAGCTTTCTCAAGGGGCTATCATCAATCCCAAAAATTGAGACATGGATTCCATCATTAATTAATATCCACCACACAATTAATATTGCCACCCAATCCAATGAGATATTGACCCATTTAAGGATCTCACCCTTTTAGGGATCAAAGTGTAAATATCAAATGTACGTGTCTACAAATTAACTTAGGATTTAGAGCATAAACACTCATAATAGCCATGAGGTATTAATTATCTTATAAGTCAGTATAAAGACAATTACCCCAAGTCAGTCCCGTTTAATACACAAAGTGTACCAGCATAGTGAGTTGAAACTAAACCATTTTCCGTAGTCAAGACAAACCTACTACAACACCATGCTGCAGTCCTACCGATGGTGTGTCCAATCCCATCTAAGACTGTAAACCAAAATCTTACATTCTATAATATCTGATGGCCTGATCTTCCGTGTGTAAGCCGAACTCTACACACCAAACCACCTACTATATAGAATGAGAGACACACATGCATAATATTAAATAAATAATATAATACAAACATTGCCCACACAGATACTAAAAAAATGGATTAACTGATTTTATTAAATGAATAATAAATCAACTACATAAAGCATGGCTTTTAGTATATATCCCTAACAGAAAGCACAAAAGCCAAGGGAATGGGCCAAGAAGGGGTCGTGGAAGTCAAGGCCGGAAAAGAACATGCTGAGGGATTGGTAGAAGAGATGCAAGACGAGGAGAATGACATGGGAAAACCCGAGAAAGAAGAAATGGAAAAGATTACCAAGACAGGGGATCTAAAAGAGTGCTTCATCACCGATCTGGGAGGAGAAAGCAAGAAAGAGTGGGTTTTTGAGTCTAGTAATAGGTATCCCCCACACCCAAAGTCTGTAATGGCCCAAATAAGGCGACTTTCAATTTCTACGTTTGTTGTAATTGCTCCAAAGAAAATCAATGAAAGCATGACCAATTCTGCCTACTCGAATGCGCTTAATAAATGTGATGAATGTGATGATCATGAAATACCAGATGAATTGCAAAAATTAATCAAAAAAGAAAAAGAATCTGCATGTAAAATCATTGAGAACACTCTAACGATCAATCTAGGAAATGAAGATAATCCTCAAAATGTTTTTATTGGCTCTACACTTAGCAAAGAAGAAAGCAAAGAATTAATCAATCTATTAAATGAATTCAAAGATGTTTTTGCATGGTCTTATAGTGATATGCCAGGCATTGATCCAGAGAGAGTCCAACACCACATCCCCATCTTCCCCAATTCAAAACTGGTAAAACAAAAATTGAGGCGAATGAGGCCTGAATGGGCACTCAAAGTTAAAGAGGAAGTTAAAAAGCAGTTGAGAGCCGGATTCTTAATGGTCTCCGAGTATACAGAATGGATCGCCAATATAGTGCCTGTCCCAAAAAAGGACGGTCGTGTCAGGGTCTGTGTCGACTTTCGGGATCTGAACAAAGCCAGCCCTAAGGACAATTTCCCTTTATCTCACATTGATGTGTTAGTGGGCAATACGGCGAGACATGAACTCCTATCTTTTATGGATGGGTTCTCAGGGTATAACCTGGTTCTAATGGCGCCCGAGGATAGGGAAAAAACCACTTTCATCACACCATGGGGCACATACTGCTATAAAGTGATGCCATTTGGGCTAAAAAATACGGGCGCAACTTACCAACGGGCCGCTACAACACTATTGCACAATATGATCCATAAGGAGGTAGAGGTGTATGTGGATGATATGATTGTAAAATCTAAGGAAAGAAGAGGTCACTTGGAGGCGTTAAGAAAATTCTTCGGGAGGTTGAGGGAATTCAAAATGAGGTTGAACCCCCAGAAGTGCACCTTTGGGGTCACTACCAGAAAGTTGTTGGGGTATCTCATCACTCAGAGAAAGATAGAGGTGGACCTGATCAAAATAAAGGCCACAGTTGAAATACAGCCGCCCAAGAATGAAAAAGAGTTAAGGGGATTTTTGGATAGAATACAGTTCATAAGCCGTTTCATCTCGAAGCTCACCTTAACCTGTGACCCTTTGTTTAGGTTACTCAGAAAAGGAGAGAAGTTCGAATGGGATACCCTGTGTCAACAAGCCTTTGATAAGATCAATACCTATCTCCAAAACCCACATGTCCTGTCACCACCCTCACCCGAGAGACCTTTACTGCTGTACCTTTCTGTGTCTGAGGATTCAATAGGGTACATGTTGGCCCAAGAAGGGGTAGAGGGGCATGTGGAAAAAGCCATTTATTATTTGAGCAAGAGGATGACCGGATACGAGCAAAAATACTCACCTTTAGAAAAAGCCTATTGGGCCCTAGTCTGGTGTACCTGTCGCCTTAGGCACTACATGTTAGCCTTTCCCGTTGTCCTAATCTCCCGAATGGACCCACTCAAATACCTATTCGAAAAGCCTATCTTGACCAGTAGAATTTCTTGTTGGACCATGATGCTGGCCGAATTCAATATTAGATATGTCACTTCTAAATCTGTTAAAGGAAGAGCCGTTGCTGAATACCTAGCCAACCTTGCCATAGAATCTGAGGAAAAAAGGGAGTTCAAGTTTCCCGACGAAGGGGTAATGGAGTTGAAAGAGGATCTGTGGAAGATGTATTTCGATGGAGCCACCAACCAACTAGGCTATGGGGTTGGAATCATCCTCGTAGCACCTGATGGAACACCTACCCCGTTAGCCGTCAAGCTTAAGTATAATTCAACCAACAACACGGCCGAATACGAGGCTTGCATAATTGGGATGGAAGCAGCCTTAGCCCTAAAAGTTGGAAGGATCGATGTTTTCGGAGATTCTAACCTAATCATATCCTAAGTACGAGGTGATTGGAGGGTGAAGCATAAGAAGTTGAGGCCTTACCATGACTACCTAGAGAGCCTAAAAGTATAGTTCAAAAAGATATCGTTCTACTACCTTCCTCGTGAAGAGAACCAGTTGGCCGATTCCCTAGCAACCTTGGCCTCAATGATACAAATCCCTTCGGGAGTCACCATGATACCGTTATCCATAGAAATCAGAAACAAACCTTCATTCGAGATGATCGCAATGATAGAAGAAGGAGGTGAGTTGCCGTGGTACGTGGATGTTTGGAATTTCATTAAGGAAGGAGAATATCCCGAGGGAGCTTCAGAGAAGGACAGAAAGGCGATCCAAAGGTTCTCCGCCCAATTTGTGATCTATGCGGATAAGTTGTGGAAGAAGTCGTATACCGGGTTCAATCTGGAGTGTTTATATGGAAGGGAGGCTAAGAGAATGATGGAAGAGATACATGAAGGAGTCTGTAGACCCCACATGAATGGACACATGCTGGCAAAGAAGATAATTCGACAAGGGTAATACTGGACCACTTTGGACAAAGACTGTTGTGTGTACGTCAAAAAATACCATAAGTGTCAGATCCATGCAAATCTGATGCATACTCCACCTTCCTAGCTATATAGTATGACCACGCCATGGCCTTTCTCTATTTGGGGCATTGATATCATCAGTGAGATAGTTCCAAAGTCATTCAATGGACACCGATACATAATCGTGGCAATTGATTATTTCACCAAATGGGTAGAACTAGCCTCGTATGCGACTTTGAAAGCCAGGGATGTGGTAAGCTTCATCGAAAAGAACATAATCTGTAGATACATAGTCCCAAATGAGTTCATTTCCGATCATGGCAGTCATTTCCAAGGGGAAGTCATCCCGCTATTAGAAAAATATAAAATCACCCGCCATCAGTCTTCTCCCTGTAGGCCTCAAACGAATGGAGCGATAGAGGCGGCGAATAAGAATGTTAAAGCAATCTTAGGAAAAATAACAGATACATACAAAGACTGGCACGAAAAGCTACCGTTTGCATTATGGGGATACCACACCTCTATAAGAACTTCCACGGGAGCTACGCCGTACTCATTAGTTTACGGGATGGAAGCCGTTCTCCCAGTTGAATTAGAAATACCTTCTCTAAGAATCTTGGCGGAGTGTGAAGTAACTGAGTTGGAATGGATGCAAGGGAGGTATAAGGAACTAATGTTGCTTGATGAGAAAAGGTTGGCTGCAATAAACCACACTCGGGGGTACCAAAAGAGGATATGTCTGCCCAAGGAATCTCGCTGAGGTTGACCTGGTCCTCAAAGAACTGAAAGTGCCTATTTAAGACCCCAGAGGAAAATTCAAGCCCAACTGGGTCGGGCCATACATTATTAAGACTCTCCTTTTCAGAGGAACGGCCTATCTTATGAACCTGGACAGGGTTGAATTTAAGCAGCCAATTAACCTTGATCGCCTCAAAAAATATTTTGCTTGAAACTGCTTCTTTCAAAACCTCCTACCTTGATGAACTACACTTGACCTGATTCCTGCTAGGGGATACATAGGCAACCTGCTCGGTTCTTGTCTAAAAGGCACTTTCTGTCGAGCCGTAAGAAAACTGAACTACTGCAGACCTGATACCCATTCGGGGATAAGTACGCGGGCTTCACAAAAGCCTTCGGTTCACCAAAACCCAAAAAGAAAAACCATGTACTAAACTAGGGGCAAACTAGCGCTTGCCCCGAACCACTTTGAAGCCCTGAAACCAGGGGCAAACTTCGTTTGCTATCCGAAGAACCCAGATATTTACCTTAAACCCATCTCTGGATCTCCTGACTATCATAATGAGTATTATAAAGAAGTAAACATAAATTCATGGCATAGAATGAGTAAAACTTTAAGCAAGATACAAAGCAAGATAAAGATCCAAGAAAAGACATTAAAGGGGAAAATTTTCATAAAGGATTAATGAGAGGAGTGAACACTTTGATTAAACATGTTAGAACTGTTCCTAAAAGCATGAAAGTACTTTTCGAAAAGAGAAATAAGAAAATCACATTCAAAAGCGTAAAAGGATGGACAAAACTTGTCTGAAAATAATACAAAATAAAGTTCTGTCCTGTTGTTTTATTTTCATCCACAAATGTCTACAAAGTTCGTCCCTGGATCAGAGTCTGGATCTGAAGAAGGTACTCAGTAGTAGGCGCAATCAAACCAGGGACCCTCTGGAAAGGAGCTAGCACTCTGTCATGCCAAGCTTTAATGAAAGCCTTCACAGTGGAAGGGCGCATGATCGAACCTCTCATAAAATCAACAATAACAGCCTCAGTAATATCCTAGAGAAGCCCGTGCTGACGAACCACTCGGCTGGGAATATAGAAAGTAGTAGTGTGCAAGCCAAGCAACCAGATACTGGGCTTTCCAGGAAGCCGCACTACGACAGAGCGGTAAGACCAATCAAAACCAGCGAATATCGCCAGGAGAGGGGTTTTTGAGCCAATTAAGCCATGCATCATCCGAGCGGAACAAATGGTGAACCTCAATGCGACCATAGGGAAGTGACCTACAAAGGAGCGAAGGATGCACGAAGAGATCCAAGCGCTCCATGACCCAAAGCTGCAGGACGAAAGGGGCTCCCACAGATAACATGGCCCCGGTGGCATGAGCCCGATCCAACCCTATCAAGGTTTCGCCAAGGACTAGCATGACGGCACTCTTCATCTCTCGCAGACCACAGGCAATGGGTATGAGAATGTCAGAAGACGACTGGAAGAGGAAGTAAGAGAGCATCACAATCGAAAGTGCACTACGCCGGATAATCTGATATCCGCTGTCATAAGGATCTCCCACGGGAGCATAGACTGAGAAAAGTCGCTCAAAGTCAATTTGTCTGTCATATATAAAAGAGCCGGCAGTACTACGGGATGTGTATAGGGTGGCCAAATCTTGAACATAGCACGTATGCACCGGGGAAACTATCAGATCTGCAAAAAGGTCGGTTTGGAGGATAGCGTTGAACTCCTCAAATAAAGGGCAGACCTCATGGGAAACGAAGCGAAAGACATGAAAGGAGGGATCCCAACACTGAATTGCAGCTCGAAGTAAGCCTTCGTTCAAAAACATTCGTCGGAAAGAGAAGAGGTTGTTCAGTCTAAAACACTCAAAATTTAGCCTATCAATATCCGAGAGAGCAACCATCCATGAGAAGAGGATTTGAGAGCTAATGGGGGTCATTTCGAGAAGAAGTGAAGAAGAGAGAAGAATGTTTTGCAGAGTATAGGGGGAAGAAAGTGGTATAAATAGGAGAATAAAGCTGCCTACCTACCCGCGGCAGTCGATAAAGCTGAATGGCACTTAACGAAGTACCGCGCGGCAGTCCGTGAATGCCGTTGAGGCATTTACTGAGTGCCGCAAAGGCCAAACCGAGTACTGTTTGGAGTTTAATTTTGACCAGGGTCTGTTTGTAGTATTTTTAGCCCACCTGCAAATAAGAAAACATAATAAAAGTACGCATCATGCAGCACATGCAAGCAAGACCAAGCCATGGTCACATACATCCATTCATCTTAAATAAATAAAGAAGATAGAAGCATTCAAGGTTAAAATAAAAGGACCAAGCTATGGTCACATATACGGGGAGCAATAGTAAAAGCAGAAAAGATAAGTGTGTGCATATAAACATCTAAATATAAGTGTGTGCATATATATATACAGTCATCCAAGTGTATATGTCTCTTCACTAGAACACTCAAAAAGATAAAAAGGAAAGAGAGATAAGGGTGAGGTCAGCCCCGGCCTTGAGCCTGGCGAGTCATGCGTCTGAGGGGCTCCTCCTCTGACTCTATCCCGCTCGCTCTACCTCTGCCTCTGCGTCTGTCACCGCTAGTACCACCATTGCCGCCTCTGCCTCTGCTGCCGCTGGTACCTCTGCCACTACTTCCACCTTGTCCGGCACCGCTGCCCCCGGGAGCTCCCCTGTAATCTTCGTTGGGATCTATCCCAAACTGCCAAAGCCGCTACTCAAGCTCTCTCACTCGCAGAGTCAGTCTCCTGACCTCATCATCCTGAGTAAAAGGAAAGGTGAATAACATAGTCTGTTTTGAAATAAAAATGAAAAGTGTGAATAAAAGGGAGTCAATTCGACTTACCCTGGCTCTCGCCTGAGCCTCGGCAGTCACCCACGCCCCGTCAGCCTAAGCCAAAAAATCAATGAAAATGTATTAGAGGAAGCAGAATAAGGATGCAAGAATCGAAAATAAGGTCCTATAAGCTTACCCTCCACTCCCGGCCATGGATCCACTCTCTGATGCTATGAGCATAAAGCTGGCCCTCCTCCGCATAATCCCGCGGGACATGATCATACTGGAGCGGAATGACGGGAGCACCTGCAGGATACCGGGGGACCTCAATCATGACCTGCTCACCATAGGAAACAGTCCTGACACTCCAATCCCAGGGCAGCAAAGCTGGGGCCCGAGTCGCAGCAGGAACATGCTGCAAGAAGAAGAAATGTAATCAATAATAAAATACTTGGAAACTCAAAAATAGATGAAAGAGTTCAGAAGCAAAGAGCACTCACCCGAGTCACTTCCATCAAGGGGAAGATCCTCATCAACTTCGCAGCATGGAAAGCTGTGTATCCATCGGGAGACTCCACGAGCGCCTTAATCCAAACTCCCTCAAAAGCAGCCATAAACTGGGAGCCCTGGAGCGTATCCATGGCCCTCATGGAAGCAGGAGGGGGATGTGGCACAAAATAGTTAGGAGCCATCAGTGACTGCCTGGTCACTCTTTCGCCTAAGTACCACTCCATAGCCTCGGGGCCATCCAGCAGGACTCTCGTCGGGTTATACCCACCCGACCGCCGTATCCCGTCCGGAGCCTCAAGAAGCACGTCCCTCTAGGGCTGCCACTCTATATGCTGTACTCGTAAAGTCATCAGGAAATTCCTAAATGAGATGAAATCGTGGGCCTTAGTCTTCCGCCCCTCCCGGTCCTTTGCCCACTTCAACCCTTGGGGCATGATGAGGGCGTCTGCTGGTCACGTCCTAGGTGACATCATGTGGAGATACTCAT
Source organism: Hydrangea macrophylla (assembly GCA_033977485.1). Lineage (NCBI taxonomy): Eukaryota > Viridiplantae > Streptophyta > Magnoliopsida > Cornales > Hydrangeaceae > Hydrangea > Hydrangea macrophylla. The sequence continues at coordinate 78,513,917 of CM066983.1, read as the reverse complement.
AGGACCAAATCTACCAGGCAAGAGAGATAGAAGTAGAAGGGTCACGTTCTTTTGAGAATTGAGTAAAAAGATAAATAAAATAAGAAAGAAAAAGAAAGAACTGTTGTATACCTCCCACGCCCTCCAGAAACCGCCAGTAGAGGCTGGGTGATCCCTGGATATCTCTCCCATGTGCCTATACAAGATGGCCAACCCAGCACCACCCCAATCGTATTGGTAAATTCAGTCCATGCGCTCCATAGACCCCACCAGCGCCACGGAGATCCGATCTCCCTTGGTGCTCAACAGAGAGCACCCCAGTATGTACATCAAGAAACCTCGAGCCATTTGCTCGTCGGTAAAGCCCGACCGGCCTCTGAATGTGTCCATGAACCACTTGGCCGTGACCAAGGGCTCCTCCAGGACTACCCCAAGAACACTTGCACCTAGTCCCAATCAGTGACTATACCCAAGTATCGAAAGAGCTCTCCTCCAAAAGGGATCCCCGTGATCATGCTGAAGTCCAATGGCGTCATCGTCATCTTTCCAAAATCGAAGTGGAAGGTGTTGGTGGTATCCCACCACCTCTCCGCTAATGCATGGATCTATCGCAGGTCATTGGAGCTCTTCGTCAAGAGTTTGACGAAGTCTCCAAAACCTGCAGCCCTGACGAATCCCGGTACGGTCTCACTCAGCTCGCCGTACCACTCAAAGCCATGAGCCAGGCTGTCGTACCCCTTTAGCACCTTGGGCTGTAACTGCAAGAAAGAATCATAAGATTTGATGTCAGTAAATAAGGAAAAAATTGGAAACATAAAAAGATGAGGAGAGAAAAGTAAAAGAAAAAAAAATGTATACAAAAAATAAGAGTAACAATAAAACAATATCCGCGTTTTCAAGATATGAGGTTTTGAAAAACAGCATAGCCATGAGGTACAGGTGAATAAAATACAACTTTTGAGAGAACTTCACAAGCATGGATTTCACATTCATAAAAAGTTTGGTCGTCATGCGCAAAAAAAAAAGAAAAAAAGAGGGAGCAATAATAAAGGACGAATGAATAACGAGGTCTTGATTGGCATACACCACAGTCAAAATGTCTTTTGAGAAAAGTTAATGAACCGAATGTGCGCAAATACAGATGGGACACCCAAGAATTCATAAGCATAGCATTTATTTTTCATATGAAGTCTTGTCCCTACATTAGTAAAGTTCATAAGAAATAGGGTAAAGAATACAAAATTGAATAAGCATTGGTTCAAAGCATTCGAGACGCTCGAAAGCGTTACAAGCATAGCATTTGCATTAGAAATAAGGCATTTAAAGTTGCATTGATTACACATTGCATTTGTAAAGTTCATACGGCATAAGAATTGCAAAAGGAGAAAAGAGAGGGGCACGTTTACCTCGCGCTTGAAAGCACCGGGCAGACAAATGCTCGTTCGGATCCCTGAGTAAGAGTGTAGCATCGGGGTTAGGGGTGGCTCGATACTTCGCCTTCTTCCTACTACCCGAACCGCTCGCCATAATCTGTCTAAGAAAAAAAAGGAATTTGTGGTTAGATTCATGAAAAATTCAGAAAAAAAATTAAAATAATGAGAATAATATAAGCTTGATCGATCAGAGCTAACCTGTGAGTACTGGAGATTAATACAAAAGAGAAGAGAGGATGGGGGAAAATTTCTTCAAAGAGGATTTGATTTGAGAGAGATTGAGAGAATGGATGAAAATGAAATTAAACTCTCGGTATAAACTGCCGCCCGCCAAACGCGGCACTCGATTTTCGTGCGCAGCAGTTGGTAAACTGCCGTGCGGCACTCACTAAATGCCGTAGCGGCACTCTGTGAGTGCCGTACGGCAGTCACAGACTGCCTCAAAAACCAGCATGTGTCGCGTTTGAGGCCGTTACCAGGCCTTTCATTTTCCCCCCAAAATTCAAATTGGCACCCAAAAATTAAATTCTAACCCTAAAATTTTGCCCTCATTGTGCTTTTGACCCCCAGAGATGGTTTTCAGGACCAGACTGGTCCTTGATTTTGTAAAGTTGAAATAAATTGGAGTCTGTGGGCTCCAAATTTTGAAAATTGAGATGAATTAGAGTCTGTGGACTCCAAAATTTTGAAAATTGAAATGAATTTGAGTCTGTGAACTCCAAGTTTTGAAAATTGAAATGAATTTGAGTCTGTGGACTCCAAAATTTTGAAAATTGAAATGAATTTGAGTCTGTGGACTCCCAATTTTGAAAATTGAAATGAATTTGAGTCTGTGGACTCCCAATTTTGAAAATTGAAATGAATTTGAGTCTGTGGACTCCCCATTTTCAAAATTGAAATGAATTTGAGTCTGTGAACTCTCGGTGTAACACATTTGCATTCTCGGTCCTCGCAATAGATTTGCGTTGGCCCCACTTTTTGAGAATATAACAGATTTATATTCTCGATCCTCATAATAGATTTACGTTGATCAAAGTTTGAGAATGTAACAGATTTGCATTCTCGGTCCTCGTAACGAATTTGTGTTAACATTGCTCTGGGAATATAATGGATTTGTATTCTCGATCCTCGTAACAGATTTACGTTGATCAAAGTTTGAAAAGGTAACAGATTTGTATTCTCGATTCTCGCAACAGATTTGTATTAACCCTCGTTTTGGGAATATAACGGATTTATATTCTCGATTCTCATAACAGATTTACGACGATAGGGTATAACAGATTTACACTCTCAGCTCTCGCAACAGATTTGCGTTAACCCGCTTTTTGAGAATATAACGGATTTATATTCTTGGTCCTCGTAACAGATTTACATTGATCAAAGTTTGAGTGTAACAAATTTGCACTCTAGGTTCTCGCAACAGATTTGCGTTAACCCTCGTTTTGGGAATATAACAAATTTATATTCTTGATCCTCGTAACGGATTTACATTGATCCTTTAGAGTGTAACGGTTTTTCACTCTCAGTTTTTGCAACAGATTTGCGTTAACCCTATTTTGGGAATATAACGGATTTGTATTCTTGATCCTCGTAACAGATTTACGTTGATCCTTTAGAGTGTAACAGATTCGTACTCTCGGTTCTCGCAATAGATTTACGTTAACCCTCATTTAGGGAAGTTAGAAATGCATTTTTCTCGACCCATGCAACGAATATTTGCATCAATCAACATTTGGTAATCTTCTCTGGATAACGCATCATAAAATGTGCCACATATAGAGAAGGCATGATATAGAGTAAGCATGACACTTGCTCGGTCAAGTTTATTTGAAAATACCATTGCATGAGCATGTGTATCACAACAAGATATGAGCATTCATCCGTATGATTACTTGTACTTGCGTGTGTTTGACTCCTACCTGAACTACGTCTTGGTTTGATTCTTGATGGGATACGTAGGCAGCTCATCATGGTGCACGTCCAATTGGAATTTTGCTACGCGCTTGCTTTCTTTTTGCAACGCATTTTTGTTTTTACCTGAATCTGATAGTTTGGTCAAAGGCTTGTCTTCACACAAGCTTTGACGTTCAGTTGTGGTTCGCGTTGCTCCACGAGCTCCATCGAAGAGGGGCAAACTGTAGACACCACAATTTTGACCAAACGTCGGACGAAGGGGAGTATTACCTCCAAATCTAATGATGACAATGTCCGAACTAATCTAGGACTTCCAAAGATGATTCAAGCTCTTCTCCAACTTAAACAAAAGGAGAAAGGAAAGGAAAAAGGAAAATAGAGGCAAAACGGCACCTAGGCCCACACGCAGCAATCACGGGTTGTTGGTGCGGCACTCCCAGACTGCCGGAACGGCATTCAGTGAGAACTGCACCGACAATCATTAACTGCCGCTAAAATGCATCAAGTGCCGCTAAAATTGGAAATCCTGAAAAGATGGCAGGTCATGGAGTTGTCCGCGACATTCAGTGAATCCCGCTGCAGCATTCAATGAGTGCCGCTTCCATCTCCAATGAGTGTCGCATTTTTGTAACAGCCATCTGTAATACAGCACATTTTGTACTACCAAAGGACAGTCTGAATTAGGGTTTTCTGCTCTGAAATGACCGAAATACCCCTTCAAATTTGTCTATAAATAGAGGATGAATATCCGCTTGCTTGAGGTTGGAATTTTCTTTGAATCTAGAGGTTGTATTAGTTCTCCAAGTCCTAAAACTTTCAAAATTTCTTCACTAAACACAATTAGAAGTTAGATTTAGAAGAGTTAAAGAGGGTGGAAAGCTTGATTAGTCTTTGGAAGTTCTTCAAAATCACAAAGTTGAGGATATTTTGGAGGTAAAACTTTAAATTAATTAGTCTTTCGAATCACAAATATGCTTAGAGTCTTTAAATTTTCTTTTTCTCTCCCTTTTTAATCTTTGAGATTCATAAGACCCTCAATGTCTTACTTGAATCCTTAGACTTGAAATCCTTTAATTCTTTTGTAAGCTCATGATTTACAAGAAGATTGAAGTTGATATTAGTACACTTGATTAATAAATCTAAACCCATCTTCATGTCTTAGGTTTGTTATGTTTAGGTCTCATGAAATTTCTCCATATTTCTTTGACACTTTCAAGATATGGATGTAGTTAGTCTCCCATGACCATCTAATGGTAGGAGAGGTAGTGTGGTTTAAGCCAAATTCCATGGCTCATGGATGAAGTTAATTAACAAAGTTGTATTTGATAAATGATGCAGTGAGTTCACAATCTATTTTTTATCATATATTTTTAGTTAAACATCGAACCTTTGGAACTGAATGAAATCAACGGGAAAGTGTTTATAACTCAAAGTTCTACCACTGCAATTTTTGTTTTAAGGAAGTTTCATGTTTAGAGTGGTTTGGTCAAGGGTTTTGTGGAACAAGTAACACTCTTTTGAAATAAGCAAATCAGAACCTTAATCCGGTGCTCTTGGCCCAAAATAATTTTTTCTAAGTATTTTAATGTGTTAGGAAGCTACCCTAAAAAGACCAAAGCATTTCTACTATTTTTAGAAAATCATACAAAAACTCTGGACGGAGAGTTGTAAGTCCTTGAGTGGTGTCTAGTGTTTGTCTAATTCCCAGAGATCTAACCGTTGAAACTTTGATTTGTTTTTGGGATAGAAACTAGACACACAGAGGCATCTTGTGTCCAAAAATCATTAAGATCAAACCATGGGAAGCATCCCTTTTATTTCTCTGAAGTTTGAGAATGCTTGCTGAAATTTTAGTATTCTGGAATGGTTTTCGATATATCTTGTGAACAATGGTCCAAATGACTCTTCTATGACTTAGGGCTTAAACCATATGTTAATAATGATTAGTTAAGCTTAAATACAGAGGATAAATGATCTAAATCAAGGAATAATCCAATAGCTCATTCTTGTTCACATCTATGTAATCATACACATTCATCCTTGTAGATTGGTATTAGAATTCATAATTGTGTTATTTCTTCTACTTGATAGAATTAAGCTAGACGTTTAGGAATAATTATTTGATACTATACATTCTTTCCAAAGTATGTGGACTAACCTTTGTTTTATAGCGCCTTTGAGGTACAATTTCTCAACCCTTTCGCTAGTTTGTTTAATTCCTTGATTTTATTGATTTTATGACCTCATGCGCGACACCTTAGAATTAGGATCCTGCCTTATGTGTATATGTGATTAGAGACTCTTTTTCCTAGGTTTCATTTTATTTATGCATTGCACGTTTAATGTTCGCGGCATGGATCCCGGGTAAGTTCTATAGCTCCCTATTCGCATATCATATTACTTGCTACTCGGATTATATGGTTTTTGAATGATATTTTATCACTTGCAATCTTACACCCTTTTAGACATGCTTTTGTAATGTATATTTATACATATGTATTAATTGAGGACATGCTTAAATTATTAATTCGATTAAAAGGATTTTAAGTAGAAGCCTATCGCAAGATAGGATGAGAGGGGGTGTTTTAGTCCGACGGGCTCCTTCTCCTCTCATTCCATAATCCCCGGACCTAATAAATCTCTGGTTTCTTAAAAGATCAGTTTGCTTTAAAATGGTTTTTTAATTTTTCCTTTTAAAAAATTAAATGGCGACTCATCATTTTTTAAATTTGAAATTTAAAAAATGTTTTAAAATTAAAAAGCTGTTGGTAAGGAAAAATTGCGATATCCACAAGAGGATTCTGCTAAAGGGTCATTCGACCGGTCGAAGGGGATCGTTCGACCGGTCGAAATAACCGCTGCATGGAATCTTTTTTATATACTCTCCGAAAATTATTTAAATGTTTTGGTCTGTTCTTAGGGTACCTTTGGGACCCCTTTTAACATAAATTCATCTGATTCGAAATATAATTACGTTTTCAATATTATACGAATTTTACAACACAGAGTGTAATATTTTCTAAAGTTTTAAATACTCAAGGTTGTTTTTTAGTTCTTTTCCGCTGCATATAGTTATTTAATGATTTTTTGAGCCATGGTGGCATGCCATGTTTCCTATTTCCACGTGTAGTGGGATGGGACGCGACAGAACGCAACCTAAACCTCTATATGAAGCATCACTATAAATGACAAACCCTTCAATCCTCGCCGGAATAGATAAGATTGGTGCCTTCACTAGTCGATTCTTTAACTCTTGAAAACTTTCCTCACATTCCGGACTCCATACAAACGCAATGTCTTTCCTCATCAACTGTGTAATCGGCATTGCAATACGTGAAAAGTCATTTACAAACCTTCGATAATAACCAGCTAATCCTAGAAAACTTCAGATCTCTGTCACATTCGTCAGCCTCACCCAATTGGTAACTGCTTCTATCTTCTGAGTATCTATAAAAATTCCTTTCGCCGACACTATATGTCCAAGAAAAAAAACTCACACTTCTTTAATTTTCCAAACAACCTCTTCTCGCGTAATCGGTGTAAGGCTAATCGTAGATGGTGTTCGTGGTCTTCAACACTCTTGGAATAGATTAGGATGTCATCTATGAATACAATAACAAATTCATCTAAATAGTCTTTGAAAACATGATTCATCAAGTCCATGAAAGTTGCTGGTGTGTTAGTCACTCCGAACGGCATAACCAAAAATTTAATGTGACCATATTGAGTTCTGAAATCTGGCTTCTCAACGTCTTCTTCCTTAACTTTCAACTAGTGATAACTAGATCTCAAGTCAATCTTCGGGAATCCTTGAGCTCCTTGCAACTGATCAAATAAGTCATCTATTTGCGGCAATGGATATTTGTTCTTAACGGTCAACTTATTCAACTCTTGATAGTCAATGCACATACGCATTGTCCCATCCTTCTTCTTTATAAACAAGACTGGAGCTTCCCAAGGCGAAACACTAGGTCAGACAAGCCCTTCTCAAGTAGCTCTTGTAACCGAACCTTCAATTCTTTCAACTCTACCGGTGCCACTTGGTACGATGCTTTGGATATCGGTTGTGACCCTGGTAATACCTCTATCGTGAGCTCAAGCTCTCTTTCAATCAATACGTCGGGTAACTCATCGAGAAAAAAATCTAGAAATTCTCGAACTACTGGAATGTCTTCTACTAGTGGTCCAAGAACTCGTGTGTCAACAATCGAACATAAGAAACCCGAGCAACCTTTCTTCAACATTTTACTAGCTTGAATTGTCGATATTAAGTGTGGCGATACAGTCACACCCTTTCCCTGAAAAGTAAACTCTTCTTGACCTGACGGATAGAACTAACCCATTTCTGCTCACAATCGATTTTAGCTTGATTGACTGACAACTAATCCATGCCCAAGATAACATCAAAGTAGTTTACTATCAACGGAATCAAATCGATGCTCAAGACCTTATCACATATCTTAATCTCACACATCTTGAATACCGAAGAAGTTACTAAAGATTCTCTATTGGGCAATGAGACGCACAAGTCATATCCTAGCGGTTAGGACTCAACAGTTAAATGCTTAACAAAATCACGTGACACAAATGAATGCGTTGAACTAGAATCCATGAGTATACGTGCAAGATATGAACAAATAAGAAGAATACCTGATACGACCGTATCATCCGTATTCCCCAGCCCGAGTTGGAAATATCGCCCTTATTGTTGCATAACTCCTTTCCCTTTATCCCCTCGTGGTTCTGTCCTTGATCTGCTTGGCACACTCGATGCCTCGGTACTCATTCCCGATTGTCTCTTACTCGGACAGTTCTTAGCTATATGTCCTGGTTGGCCACACTCAAAGCATTTCCCTCTCATTTTTGGGTTGTAGCTCTTGGTGATCGAGGTTGTGTAGGGTGTGGTCGAATTCGCGTTCAAAGGACAATTTTGGGATATGTGCCCTAGTTGCTTGTAAAGGTAACATGTACTCAACAAATAGCAAGTCCCTTTATGTCACATATTACATGTCGAACACAATGGTCTCGAGTCTTCGATAAATGTACTCCCTCCTTAGCTACCCCCGTATGATCCTGAACTTTGAGTGAATGGCTTCTTAGCATTTCTTTGCCCTTTGTCGTTCATTCTCTTCCCTTGTTGTCCTTGTCGATATCGATCGACACTTTTCTCAACTATGTGGGCGGCTTCCTTAACTAGAGAAATGGTTGGGTGTTGCAAAGTGTCAACACGGCTACAGATATTCTCCCTAAGCCCTTCTTCAAATTTACGAGTCTTATCTTCATCAGTCGGAACTATAGTTTTTACAAAATGAAACAAAACATTATAACGAGAGACGTACTCACCCATGGTCATATCTTCCTGAACTAAACTCCCAAACTTTTGACGTTCTGGGTATGAGCTGATCACGGAAAGAAACGCTTATTGAATTATTCTTTAAATGTTTCCCACGTAGTTAGCTTCCCTCATTCAAGCGCGTTATTCTATCAATCCAATGCTTCTCCCATCAATGTATCAGATGCACACAAAATTTTCTCTTCGTCGGTGGATATCACTGTACAGAAATGTCTTTCCGTGTCCATCATCCAAGTCTATGTCAACTTGTCCATGGTACAAGGTCGGTTTTCATTTATGGAACTGTTCTATAATCGTGTGCTGAGGTCTTGGTACCGGTGGTGCATTGATATAACGAACTTCAGCCAGTGGAGCCTGAACATTCATCTGATCTCGTTCAGTTACGGCTTGCACAAAATTTTCCATCATATTCACTATTTGATCCATACGCGAATGCAGTGACAAATCTCTTATTGGGACAGTCATGATGTTTCAAGTATTTGTCCTGATAAGTACAATGCATAAAGCCTATGCATTCCATGCCACAATATATATATATGTATGTAGGTGCACAGATCATCATCACAATTAACAGATGCAACCATGTGAAGCATTTCTACAATGATAACTATATTACCATCACAATCACACACTCCACTCAACATCCCTCTGCATATAACGTCACACGTTCCCAAGGCTCTAAACTTAAGCTCTGATGCCACTAAATGTCATAGTCTAGTCCCATAATAGCATAACCAAAGCCCGTGGCATGCCACTGGGGCTCGCCCAAAACAAATTAAGTAAACAGCAGTGGAATAAACAACAGTAGAAACCCACAATTTCAGACTATAAAAGTTTTGCCCATTTGAAAACACTTAAAGAAACACTCCTTTTGAAAACAGGGATCCAATCGACTGATCAGAGGTCCGTTCGACTAGAAATGCAAACTACAGAGAGCTCAAACCCTCAGTAGCCAATCTAGTCGACTGGGGTGAAAAATTATTAGTTGACTTGTACGTTCAGTCGGCTGAATTCCTGTCCAAGCAGAAATATCAAAATTTGAAAAACAATCCAGTCGACTGTGTCGGGGGACCCGTTCGACTATTTTTCATAAAATGAGCTAATGAATAGCTCACAAAATGCTCCAGTCGACTGTTTCCACGAACCAGTCGACTGGTTTCGTTGCAGCAACACTATCTGTAGAATTTTCAAGTTAAAAGCTTTCTAAAATTTTCCAGGGACCAAACAAATACTCCAAACTCAGACCAAAGTGATCTTAACTTAATTATAACATTACCAAAACATAATTATAAAAGATTACTACCTATTACAACATCAAGAATTCATTCTTATTACAACATTTCACTATAACAAAACTACGAGGTACACATACTCCATTGCCTTCTAATTGCACTCCCATTACCCCGTGATCACTTTCCCGATTCCTCGCCGACATTAACTCCTGAAATGGTTATTTGAATAAGCACACATATTCGATTTGTTTAAGCTAATGTTTAGTGAATAAAACAGCAATGCACATGAATGATAAACATGCTCACATTCACATTATCTACATTTCATAATAGTCTCTAGAGTCTCACGTATACGTTCCACACTCCTAGTTTGAGACTCCTCGCTAATAAGTCTGCGCGACTAGGTATGACCCATGTTTTTTTTCTTCAAATTTGCGACCTTATACCTATAACGGCTCCACAAAATGGCTTGGTACCATGTGCTCCTTTGACCCAAATAGCAATTAAACATGCTCAAATCATATTTCACCGTGCTTTTGACATAATCAAAACATTTCACCGTGCTATTGGGCCTACTTATCAATATAATTGCCCAATATGAACTAAACAATATATATCTACAAACTAACACATGCTTTTCATACAAAACATGAATACATGACAAGAAACCATTCCAAAACACATAGTTGAATCACTTACTTCCGATTAACGCTCCTAAAATTCGTTCCAAAGAAATCCTGAGCATAAAGATCGTGTGGAAGTCCATCTAATACAATTCCTATCGATCAAAAGTCCGATTAACAACTTTTTAGGAAAATTCTTGAAATCAATTTTTTAGAAAACTTATCCAAACAAAACCTAATGGATATCAAAATGACAACCTTAGCTTGAGGAGTTCGAATATCCGATAAAATATTTTGATCAATGGACAGAACATCAAAAATGAGCGTCACAAGCTCCAAGATTGAAATCTCATTTTCTCTCACCTCTTCTTAGAAGCAATTTAGGTTTTGACTACTAAAAATATCTCATACTTATGTATATATAGTGTTTACTTCTCAAAATGTCATTTAACTCCCCTCAAGGTCTTAAACTTCGATTTAGCACCCCTAGCCGCAAATATATAATTGTACTAGTTTTTCACTAAGTTCTGTTTGGTTGCTAAAATGCGATCCTACATGAATTTTTTTGAAATCACTAATTAGTCTACCAATTATGTAGCATGTTAATTCGTCCTCACAAGGATGTCAAAATTAACAACAGAAATATAATCTAACCCAGATAATAATACAGATAGTGAAATACAAAGGTAAACATTTATTTCCAGATAAATATTTAGGGTATTCTACAATGATTGTCTCAATCTCGGAGAGACGTCACAACAGCAAAACATTCATTTCACACAGTCTCAAAGGGTTATCTTACACAGACACCCAAATCAACTCGTGAGTCACAACTCACTCACCCATGTGCCACAAATGCACATCACATCATATTATCATGCATGACAATATGATGAAATGCAACAACACGCATACTGGTGTTATAAATGTTCTACTACATATTACAATTTACATCCAATAACTTTATTCTATTACATTAATCAAAAAATGGCTTAAAGCTTTTCAATGCATCACTACAACCTGACCACAAGAACATGAAAAAGAAAACACACCTCTCTAGTGTACAAATACACAAACACTACCTCAGTATGTCGAAACAAACCTTTCAAACAGCCCCATAACAATAATAGAAGAAATGCCAAGATAGCATGTATCTGTCGACGATTATGCTAATTTAGCTGTCGGTGGATATGTCGCTCTGTAGCCATCACTCACTGTATAGATCTTTTGTATTATATATATATATATGTATTTATGTATGTATGTTCTGTATATATATACATATATACACACAGTTTAGAGAAAAGGGGAGAGAGAGATAAGGAAGGGCTAAGATTTTGTGATTTTATAGAGAGAATGGACTGATTTTTGGATTCAATCTAAGCGTGATTCATGTGAGGGTAAATCTATCAATAAATGTTTTATTAGTTTGAAAATGGACTCACGCCATAGTAAAGGAATTGATTATGTCCTTATCGCATTAACTAAAAAATGCAGGGATGAATGGCCGAAAATTGGTTGTTATATGGACTGTTAATTAATTTTTCCAATTTTCTACTTTCAAAAAAATAATTAAATTTGATCTTATTCATTTCCATTATTTGGTAACAAAATTTTTTTTCAAATCATTTCTACATTTATACTCTTTCCTTGACATGAAATGTCACGACCAATCCTGCTACGCGCGGAAATAAGACATGTGGTATGCCACCAAGGCTTATCCAGTTCCATTAAAGTAAAATAGCAGTGGAAAACATAAGTATAATCCTTTAAAATCAGAGTTATAAAAAGTTTTTATCCAATTGAAAACATTTCCAAAGAATTCACTCTGAAAAACAGAGGTTCAGTCAACTGGAGGTGGGTCCCGGTCGACTAAAGATCAAACGCAGAAAGTAAGAAAAGTTCAACAGCCCTGTTCAGTCGACTATGTCGGGGAATCAATTAACTGGGGCCTCAATTTTTCAGTCGATCGACCCTTGTCCAGTCAACTGGGCACTATGCATGCAGAATGCCATGTTTTCGTGCAGAAATCAGTCGACCGAACCCTCTCCTTCAGTCGATTGAAGTCTGTAAAAGCTGAAAGAATAACTCTGTAAAATAGGGGTCCAGTCGACTGTGTCGGGGCCCAATCGATTGATTTCCCGCAGAATTGCCCAATCTGCAGCAAACTCAAATCAAGGTTCTCCCCAACCAAATCCAACATAACACCTTTATATTACCATGATTCAAAACATAATTACAAGGGTTCTACCGCGGTTACAGTACTACAAATCCTCCCCAAGATTCAGTTACAACATATTATGAAATTAAAGTTCTTATTACAGTATTGGAAGAAAACAAAACATAAACAAGCGTGTTCCCTGTCTTCATCTCAGCCTCACTCTTCACGCTTCTTCTTTCCTTTTTTCTTTTCACCTACAATGGAGGAAGTCTCCACTACTTAGTTATATGTTGAGTGTACAATTCTAAACAAATGCATATGGGAAATTCATGCTTTAAACATCTAAATCACATAATTTAGTCTATGGGGAGAGAGATACACATTCACCCAGTATATCGGCAAGTCTTAAATCTTAAACTGCGATGCCAATGGTTAGCCAAGGATTACTCAACCATTGCATCCATCTGCTTTGGTTGGGCCGATTCCCACACCAAGCAAGTAGTCGTCACTACTGTAACTCTCAAACATCGAGAGGCGTACTACGGTATGAAATTATACCAAACTCCCATTTGACCCATATAAACATTTAGCATACTCACATAACCATATCACCATGCTTTTCTATACGTACTCGCTAAAATTAATGGGCCTAAGTTAACACATAAGTTTTGCCCGGATCACACTTCATGCATGATATTCAAAACATCCAAAATTGTCTATATTACAAAGGTCCGGAATTCATACCTTAAGCTATAACTCTCAAAATTCAGGAGAAGTACTAGGAGACCAATTAATCGTCGGATCTCCGATCTCAAGTGATTCCTATAAGTATTTACATGTTTTTTTTTTCCAAATTTCTAAAATTAGCTTTTCAAAAAAACTTTGCCAAACTTGGCTTAAGAGGTATCAAAATGAAGCTCTTACCTCAAGGAGTTCAAATATGAAATCTGACTAAAAACTGACAAACGAACGGTTATCGTTTGTCGTTGGAGAGGTCGTGGCAACTAAATCCCCTTCTCTCTCTCTCTCCCTTGTGAGACACGTCTCATTAAGAGACTAAGTGTGGCACACTGTGGACTGTGTTCGCTAGTGGTCGTGGCATTTCCCTCTATAGTGTCCCGGGACAGATCCCAAGTAGCACACTTCAGGGAAGCTAGAACTTTCTCACACGATCCTAGAGACAAAGAGTCGCCACCTAATTTTTATCGGGAATTAGGAGACCCAAGTTTGACTTGTCCAAAATTGAATAAAATTACTCACCTTTCATTACTAGAGACTAGGTTCGGGGGTCTTGGTACGAGAGGGGAAGGAGCCCAAGTAGGACTAAAGCACCCCCTCCTCGCCCTACCGAACGATAAGCCTTGATTCAAATATCCTTGTTCTTAATTCATAATTTGTGTTGTTTCCTCAAACATCCTAGGTACTATATACATGTCAAAAAGGGAACATCTACGAAAAATTATGTCAAGAGATTAAATCAATTAGAAGTCGGATGAACATGCAATACGAGAGAAAGGTATACTCACAGCGGCTAGTCCCGCCCGGGACCAATACAAATAAAGGAAACATGTCATGATATGCAAGAGGGAACGAGAAGACTTCCATTGGTTTGACTCAAGCAGAGTCGCAAAAAACAAAAGAAAGGAAACGTGCAATGCAATCATACAACAATCCTAGATAAGATGTCTCTAACATATAAGCACATAAACGGAGTCTATCCTAAAGGAATTGTGTCATTGAAAATAAAGTTGTAAACCTAGAAAAATTCTAAGAGAAAGGATAGAGATAGTACACGATACATGGGCACTAAGCCATATGTAAACGAGGCAAACCCATAAATCGAAGTCTGGATCCACGGCATTCAATTCTCTGCACTAAGACACCAAGAAATACCCAAGCATTGCAATAACATAAGCAAACAAATGATATGCATGATGAACAAGGAAAAGATGTCATCAATCAAATTTCCAGATTCAGCAACATCTAATGAATCCTATCAAAAGTGGTCTTAAACATGAGCTGGGTTAAAACCCTTTTACAGAAAGTTAGATACATGTTAGGGAACTTCTCTAAAAAGTGGAACCTCTTTACCATTTTTGAAGTTCGAGAAATAAGAGTTTTGGAAATAGTGGACCAGGACTGTCAACTGTTCTTGTAAAAATCATAATTAATTCTACAAAAATCATGTGAAGCTCTATTTGGTGTCAAAAGAAAGCTATTTCATTATAGTTTATGACAAAAATAATTTCATGGACATGTCATGATCTTAAGGTCTCTGAAAAGTTCTTTTAAACAGACTCTGTTATTTTGGAAATTTGGTATCATATGACAAAGCAATGCAAAACATAATAGAAGTTCATGAATCATGTTAATCAAGTTATTCTAAGCTTTTGATCTCTCATCCATTTATCCTAGATGATTTCTAAATCAAGCTTTATTTATTAATTGTTGTTGAGTGATCAAGGTATGACCATTTTGTATACATAATCATAATTATAGTTAAACTTAAAAAATTCCAGAATAGTTCTATCAACTTCAATTGCTTAGAAAATGATCTTAACTCGATCGTATGCTCACGATTTTACATTGGCTTATAGATACATGAGTTAGGAATCATCCCCAAAAAGCGGATCATCGATTACTATCATAGATTTTCTTAAATTCAAGCACAAATAGACTATGTTCAAATTTGCCAACCGATTTCTCAACAATTTCTAAAAATAGCCTATGGAGCCTAAAGGTTCTCAAAATGGATTGAATGAAAGTAAATTCATCAAAGTTTACCCAAAAAATTTGAAATCCATCAAACTATGGGTTTTGGTGGACCAAATTTTGTTGACAAAACTAATCTGTTTTGCTGAATAAATTCAAAAATAGATACATATATATATATATAATCATGTATGCATGAATCTAATCCAAAATAGAAGAATGAAATCAAAATTGAAAACCAAAGTGAAAATCAATCTCTAATCAAGAATTGTCAACAAAATAAAAAAAGACTTGGATCTAGCTATGTGAGTGTGTGAAGAACAAGAGAGGAAGAAGATGAGTGTTCTTACAAATAAAACAAAGCTAAACTAGATCCAAGTCTTATAGATCTATACATAAAAAATAGGAATTAGAGATGAATTGTAGTGTTTACTTCTTGGAAGATTCTCAATTATATCATCAAAGTTGAATTGAAGAGTCTTTTTCTTCAAGTGTTCTTCAAGTTCATCAAGCACTCATCCATAGAAGTTTTAGGAAGCAATTGATGTCCAAATCTCTAATCTAATTATCTTGAGATTAGTTTAGGAAATTTTAATTCATAATTCACTCTCTAGAAATCTCTCTTAAATTGAAAGTATATATGTGTATCTCTTCAAGTATGTTCAAAGTTTCTTCAAGATGGTCCCTAGATATTCTAAGATGATCTCATATGAGATGCATGGGATCTATATATAGAGTTTTTAAAACTTAACTCTTAAGTTTCAGGGTTAAAACATGATTTTTAGAGATCAGAAAAGGGTTAAAATGGACATTTCGGTGCCTAAACGCAGTTTTCAGGCAATTTTCTCACAGTGGGAAGTCTCTGGAAGGGTCTGTGATGAGAACATGGCGGCTAGCACAAGGTGGAATGCGGACCCGAACCACGTGTCAATTGGTCCAGTTACAAGGGCACGAGCAAAACGGTTCAAGGACAATCTCAATGGGCTGATTCAACAAATTTGGGTTGAGACTAATCTTTGTGGCCCAAAGGAGGATACTAGTGATCCACAAGGCTGGGTGTCCATGATTCAAGCTCTAGAATAAATTAAAGGCTTCCATGCCAACTTAGGGACTTTTTATTATTTTTATTAGTTTCCTTTTATTTTAGTTTTGGGGCGAATTATATTGGGCGATTATATTTCGTAGGTTTATAGGGCCCAACTGTAAGCCTCAGCTATTTAATCAGTTTTAGGGTTTGTAATATTCAGTTTTGATCATTAATAATATGGTGAGAGTTTTCTCTTTGGTTCTTTGAAGAACTATTCGAACTTATCAGAATTACTCTGTGGCGTTCATACCTTGACTTATCAATCGAGTTTCCCATCCTTGATTGTGGCGTCTTCATCCTTTATACCAAGGTTCGCATCTGTTATAGGTGTTGGGTCGCGGTTTCCATTGAATCTGACAGTAGAACGGTCCGAGGCATTAATCGTGTTACGGGTTTCGTCACATTATTGGCGTGGTTCGTATCAGTTGGTATCAGAGCACAGTTCTAGTCTCAGGTTTATCATATCTTTTTCGTTTCTGTTCGAATTCGTTTCTTCTGGTTCTGTTCTTAGTCGTTTTTGTTTCTGTTCGTTTTCTTGTTCGTTCTCGTTTCTGAACCGTACCAAAAAAAAAAAAAAAAAGTTGTTCGATTGCGATCTGGAATTTCGTGTTTAGGGTTTGCGAATCTGATCTGTGATTTGCTATTGTTACTTCGTGTTTGTTCATTCTCGTGATCGTTGTTATTGTGGTTTTTTTTTTCCTTCTCGCGAATTAGGGTTTCTGAATCAGATACGTGAATTGTGAAGTCTGTCTGATTATTAAAAAAAAAAAAAGAAAAAAAGTACGAATCTGACCTTACTCCATAGTGTGAAATTTTTTTTCCGAAAATTCCATTTTTTTTTTTTTTGTGCTTTTGGAAACCTAGCCATTTGGTTCGTTTAGTCGTGCTTTCAACTTCCAAAATTGATTGGTCTAGTTTGGGTGTGGATTGTTACTAAGAAATTCTGGTCATTGTTTGAGCAGTTTCATAAGAACCGAGTGAGAATTACTACGAGTGGAAAAAGGCAAGAGTGGTGAGCACATAAGAGGGTAAAAGCCAAATTAATTTTTGAGTGTAAACACGAGTGAATCGTATTCTTGAGTGAAACACGTGAGGGAGTGTAGTGAGGATCTGTTCTATTTCTAATCCATTCTTGCAGGATGGCTCAAGATCAGGGAAGAGTCACAAATGAAGAGGCTCAACAGCCGGTTGTTACGAATCTACAAATGCAAGCTTTAGTGGGAGAGATGAGGCGGATGATGAGGGCAGAATTGGAACCGATACATGAGAGATTGGATAGAGTTGAAGAGGGTACACCACAGAGGCAACAACAAAATGTTCATAATGTACAAAGAGGGGAGAGAGTTCAACCAAGGCGAGTGAGAGTTGAAGATGAGGAGTATTTTGGGGAAGACTTTGATGAAGAAAATGATCGCGAGTCAATAGATAATCATAGGAGATATGGCGGTCGGGGTAGAGAAGTTAGGTTTAGAGAAGCTAGGAATCGGGAAGATAATAATTTGGGTAGTATTAAGATGAAGATTCCTTCGTTTCAAGGAAAGACTGATCCGGAAGCATATCTTGAATGGGAGAAGAAGGTGGAATTAGTATTCGATTGCCATAA